>CM043119.1:28008419-28631788 GCA_023701765.1 Hylyphantes graminicola
GAATTTAATGATAGGTGTGATAGGGCTCTCTCCACTATCTACCTTAATATTAATGAAGAATATAAACGTCTAATAAAGACGGAAACATGTCCCGTTAATGCTTGGAAGAAACTTAAAACCTACTTCGAGCCCGATGATCGAGTTAGACACCAATTAATTTTCCATGAATTTTTAGAATGTAAACCAATTAAATCTGAAGGTTATGCAATGTTTTTTTTCGAAAATTAAAGATTTGGTTGACCAATTAGAAGAAATAAAGCACCCCTTAAATTCAGATCGAGTTATTTTTCATGTTTTAAGGTGGTTACCCGATTCTTTTTCTTCTTTAGTACAAAATATTATGGCTTGGCCGACGGCCGATTTTAATTTAAACAAAGTTGAAGCAGCAGTACTTGCTGAAGATGCCCGTCAAAAATTTAAGCAACAAGACAGACATGGTGTTTCTGTCGCGTACCATGCTGAATCTAACAGGCAATCTCGCATTGACAGTCGCGAGGTGACCTGTTTTAAATGTGGGAATCAAGGCCATTATGCAAATAAGTGCCGGTTTAAAAAGGCAAACCAGGTTTCAAAAACTCCTCCGAAATTTAAAGTTTTCAGAAATGGGGGCGTTTCTCCTGGAAGGAGACAATCTCGAGAAAGAACGTCTCGTAATCGATCCCCTTCACCCCGAAATTTTTCTCAGTATGGGGACAGACCATCCGTCGACAGGACTGAGCCTCATTTATTGTATATAGAAGCATGTCTTGCTTCGAACGAAATTGATTCTAACGCTTTTGTCTTTGATACGGCAGCGTCCCACCACTTCTGTAAAGACAGAGCGTCTTTTTCGTATTTTGAACCGATTGCAGATGAAAGGGTTTCGGTTGCCTTTACTGATTCTACCTTCGCTGTAGAAGGGAAAGGACAAGTAAAATTAAAATTTGGTGATACAAATGTAATCTTAAACAATGTACTTTATTCTCCTCAGTTGCGTCGCAACCTCATTGCTGGTAACCTTATTGACAAAGCTGGTTATAGTTTTGGTGGCCGTAATGGGGAAATTAGAGTTAGAAACTCATGTGAAACTATATTCACTGCCAAACTTAAAAATGGCATTTATTTTACGTACCCAAAGGTAATGATCGACCCTAGCTTGGATTCATCCCGTCAAAAGGCCCAACCAAACCAGCCAACTCAAAGGCATGTAACTTTTGAGGCTGCGATCACTGAGGGAGAAAACCAGAAATTGTGGCACAAACGTTTCGCTCATATAAGTTCTGGTATTTTACGTAAAACTAGCATTAATAATTCTGTAAGGGGTCTCCCAGAGTTGCCCAGCGGGAATATTGAGTGTGAACCCTGCAGATTGGCGAAGACCAAACGTAAAACCTTTAAGCCAATCGGCGAGATAAGATCCCAAAAGCCTTTAGAGCTGCTTTATATGGATCTTTGTGGACCTATCGACCCTGAAGGCAGAGACGGTCATAGGTATTTTCTTTCAATTGTCGATGATTTTTCCCGTAAAGTTTCAGTGTTCCCTATTTGTAATAAAACTGAAGTTTTTGATGTATTTAAAAGGTTCCAGACACGGGCGGAGCGTTACCTTAATTCTAAAATCATAGCTGTGCGCACCGACAACGGTGGTGAGTTCTGTAATCGAGAGTTTGATGAGTATTTCAGTGAACTGGGTATTAAGTTCGAAAGAACAAACACTTATTCACCAGAACAGAATGGAGTTGTTGAACGCCTGAATTATACGATCATGGACGGCGTAAAGGCCATTATGGAAGACTCGGGTATGAGTAGAACTTTTTGGCCAGAAATGGCTTTGTGTTTCGCCTATGTATGGAACAGAACTTGCCATACTAAACAAAGCAAAACTCCGATAGAACTTTTCGGTAACCACAAACCTTCAGTCCGACATTTAAAACCCTTTGGAATTGTAGCTTATGTTGGGGTTCCCAAACAAAGACGAATCAAATTGGATAACAGAGCTAAACGAGGGGTAATGGTCGGATATGCTTTTAGCACTCGTGGCTATAGAATTTGGTTGCCAGAGGAAAATAAAATCATCGAAACCATAAACGTTAGTTTTAATGAAAAATTGTTTTATGGAGATTTATTTAATCAAAACCTAAATGAAAGAGTAAATGGGTCGGAAAATTTAGACAGCAGCAGTGGAGCTGTGATGGGCCCAAATACTATTTGTCTTTCAGATGAAAACCCAGATGATCAGACTGTAAACGCAGAGTCGGGTCCTCCTACAGCTGAAACTGTACCTAAAACTACTTGGCACAGGGATCCAGTCACCTCCCGTCTGGTCCGGTCTGGTGATGCGGGATCGGTCAGTTTTACAGACTGTCCTCTCTGACTAGAGGAAGTTTCCATTCCAAATACGTACAAACAAGCTATGGCCTCTCCGCAATCTGCTGATTGGGAAAAGGCAATGCAGGAGGAGCTTGACATAATGCAAGAACGTTCTGTCTGGGAACTCGTAAGAAAACCCAAAGATGCAAAAGTTTTAGGATGCAGATGGGTTTATACTGTTAAAAGTGACGAGTTTGGTAAAATAGTTCGTTTTAAAGCTAGATTGGTAGCCCAGGGTTACAAACAAATTAAAGGGGAATCATATGATGAAACCTACAGCCCTGTTGTAAATTTTAATGTGATTCGATTTTTCTTTTCACTACTTGTGTGTTATTTGGGGTGGTCGCACAGACAATTTGATGTAAAATGTGCCTACCTTTATGCCCCTTTAGATGAATATATTTTAATGCATCAACCACAAGGTTTTTCAGATAATTTAAGTTTAGTTTGTAGACTTAAAAAGGCAATTTACGGTCTTCACCAATCTGGCAGAGTTTGGTTCTATGAAATTGATAGAGTATTATCAAAAATCGGTTTTATAAAGTTCAGCCATTGCAATTGTGTATATATTTATCAAAATTCAGTTGTTTTACTATTGTATGTGGATGATTTTGTTTTATTCTGTAAAGATGTGATGGGAATTAAACATGTGGTTAGCCTATTAAATAAGCATTTTGATTTAAAGGCTTTAGGAAAAACTCGTAAATTATTAGGCGTCGAGTTTGAAGAGGGAGAAAGAACTCTTTTATTACATCAATCGCCATATATTGATGAAGTTTATAAAAGGTTTAATAATTTTAATATCCCCATCAGATCTTTGCCTATTACTAAAAATAGTATCTATTCAAAAAGTCAATCCCCACAAACCACGACAGAGATTAATGAGATGAGGTCGATCCCCTACAGAAATTTGTTGGGTTGCTTATCTTTTCTAGCCAGCCGAACAAGACCTGATATCTGTTATGCCGTGAACATTCTCAGTCAGTTCCAGAGTGATCCAGGCTTGGTTCATTGGCATGGTCTTTTAAATCTTTTGGGATATGTGTGGCACACTAAAAACGAAAAGTTAATGTTAAATTGCCATTCACCACAGATTATTTCTTTTTCGGATGCTGATTTTGCTGCCAATCGGGACGACCGAATCTCTGTCGGAGGTCAATTAGTTTGTTTGGGTGAATCCCCAATTTCATGGAAGACATTTAAGGAAAAATGTATTTGTCTATCCACAATGGAATCGGAATTTGTTGCAATGACTGAAGTGTCTAAGGAATTAGTCTGGTTTGATAATATTTTGCAGGAATGTTTTTCCAAAAATATATTGAATTATCCTGTGTCAAAACCAATTTTATATGTAGACAACCAGGCTGCAATTAATTTTGTAAAATCCCCAATAGAAAATTCTAGATCTAAACATATTGATATTAAGTTATTATTTATTAGAGAACTTGTATTTAAAGATATTTTTCAAGTTTTGTACGTTAGGAGTAAGGAAAATTTGGCTGATGTGTTTACGAAGCCAATGACCAAATTAGACCTTGAATCATTTAAAAATAAGTTGTTTCATTTACAAGAAATTTAAAGTGGAGAGAGTAGTTCAATTAAGTGTATTTTGTCTAAATTTTAGTGTTTCAAAGTTTTTTTTTTTAAATTTTATGTATATTGAGATAAGGCATTTACTGCACTTATTTTCAGGAAATCTTGTGTGACAAGAATGAAGGTTAACTGTTTCGGACAATCAACCGCTTTGAACAATCAACTGATCCGATGTGACCAGGACTTTTTCGATGATCGACCGGCCGGCGATGCATGGAACAAGGATCAACGCATGGTGACGAATAAGAATGGAGCCCAACTACAAGACCTTTTCCGGAATATGACTTCTTCATGAACAAGTAAACTGTTTGTTTCTTTTGTTCAACTTTTAGGTGGACATCCTTGGAATAAGACTTTTGTGATTAGAAATTGTGATTATGTAGACTAGTGCATCAGAAGATATCCAAATTTATTTTAAACTTGTATGTTGTAATTTGTAAATAGTATGTGAGGAAGCACTTGGAAAGTATGAAAGTTGACGATGGATAAGTGTGATTATTGGATTAAACTGAATGTATCTTTTGGTCGAGGGGAAATTAGGTTTATGTAATTTCAAAAGCCTGCCAATTTCTCAATCACAAATCAAGTTGTCATTCTATTTTTGTGAATTTCAGATGTTAGTTGAACAAATGGTTCTTGTTAACTAGAAAATTTTTGAGATGGTTTTTGTTCTTTTACTAATTAGATTGTTTAAAAGTTCAAGTTTTACTAATAAATTGTTCAAATGTTTTTCAGTGGATGTTTGTTTACGTTGCTTTGAAGTTGAGCTGTCTAGTTGTCATGATCAACTCATGATTGTTAAATAATAGTTATTGATATTTAATTAAAGAAAAATTAATAAGTTCTATTTAACTGTAATAACTTATTATAAATATTAACTTAACGATTTTTATAATTTATTTTACGATCGATTTCTCAAATAGTTTTTCAATTGCAAGGTTTAATTAAACTGAGGTGAAGAGGGTATTAGAATGTTCTAGACGTAGGAAGCGGTTTATATAAACAGATTCTTTTCCTTCCACGCTAGCTCTCTCTCCACTTCTGAATAGTGTTGTGTTTCTAGAATCTGTGAAGTTCTCGCCCAGATGTGAATATTTGTTAGTAGCGCTCGCTGAGCGAGCAATCACTTTTAAGAATGTTAAGTTAAGTATTATTTTCATTGTATTATAAATGTTTTCATAATGAATGAATTAATTATTGGCTAGTCAGTATAATCGCAATACAGTATTATGTGATATTTTCTTATTTGCTTAGTTTACTTTGTTTGTTTATTTTTCTGGAATTGTTTTATAAGTGATTGAATAAACTTTACTCGATAATTTTGTGTCCTGTGTAACTTTGACCACTGCCCACTCTGCGTCGATACCCTTCCGGGTTATCAAGGGTTATCAGAATCAAACAATTACAAGCCAAATTTGTGAAACTTAAAATGATTGTTTGCATATACTGTTTATCCATAAAGATATTTTTAATCTATATAATTTGTTAATATACCATAAAATACTGAACTGCTATCACGAGTAATCTTATATAATTGTGCAATTTTTATGAATTTACATCTGGTAGCAGTAGAAACCATTTTTTGCAAAAAAAAATTATTGGAACTTCAATCATATAAACATCTATTTGTAAAAACCCTTCACTATTGCAAATATCTTTTAAAACTGACAATCCGGTAATCACAGTACCTATTATAGGCCAATTTTATCAATTTTCTATTACTTAAAAGGAACCAAATCCTTAAGCTTCAATTTCATCACTTACTAGAGTTTTTTTTTTACTTATCCTAGACTACAAACAACAGACAATATTAAAAAGAACATTTAAAAGCATTTTCATGCTTTTTAAATGCAAAAACAACACAAATTATCGTATTATATTTTTCGTAGTCATCTTAGAATTATTTAAAAATTCATCAAGGACATACTTAACTCGAAAGGTTTGGGTATTCTGCCTAAAGCGAATTTTATCTAAATATTACTAGCGAGTGCACTTGAAATTTTCTTTTAAGAAAAAAACTTTTTAAATGTGGTTTATAAATCTTTAACCTTAATTTATCGATATCAAATAATGCAAAGCGAAAGAAAAAAAAGTTATCGGATTTGAGCGAAAGTGGTGTATTTTTTTCCAGTTATTTCGAATTTTCTCTAAAAATAGAACAAATATGAACTAAGCCTTAGGTGCACACGTAGGTATTATAAGGAATATATCCTAAAAATTTCGAACTTTTCTAAGCTGTCTAAGTAGGTCTTTCACGATCCACAGACATACAGACTCTTTCATTTTTTCATTATAGATATATTAGTTGTTTTGAATAAAAATGAAGAACTTTTGTGTGTTGTGAGTGTTAAAATGTGAATCATTAAAATAAAACATCTGATTTTTATTTGATGTTGAATTTTTTTATTAATTTTTTAATTTTTTTTTAAAATTTAACTGATTATATAGGCACCTATGATTTTAACAGTAGTTTTAGTTATTTAATTCTACAACACTTTAGAGAATTATTAAAGTGGTCATTTTTGAATTCTTAAGAAATTTCTAAGACTTTTATTTAGGATTCTGTGTTCTGACAAAAATGACAGTGATTGCGCCCTCTAGAAGGGAGAGTGTAGGCTTAATAGCCCATTACCCAGCTCGCCAGAAGAGACAGTCACAAGAGACACACAAAGAAGGACGACACAAACACATCGACAAATAACAACATTTATTGACAAGCACAAACATCCATGCCATTACCGGGATTCGAACCCGAGCCCAGCAGCTCCAAAAGCTAGCACACTAACCATTGCGCCGATGGGCCGGCTTTCTGTGTTCTAGTAAAATATAACTTCAATTTTCTAAAAGATTAAACTTTTGCATCAAGTTTGCACAAGTATATTAAAAAAAAATTATCAAGAAAAATTAAATTGCACTGTCCTTTCAAAAAACTGAAATACAAAAATATTTAACCCTTTCAGTCCCAGTGATGCCATTTGGCATCATCACTTTCAATATTTTTTTTTAAATGTTTATGTCCCGCTATGACTTCCAAACACACATCATTCGATTCTTCACACTTTATTCTATCAGACAAAATTTTACTTTAATCTCAATAGAAGTCAGAACTACTATTTTTTTATTTAGAAAATAGTCAAAAAGCGTTTCTCTTGATTTTTGATAAGTTCACTTCAGTTCCACATATTTAAAACACAATTTAAACTATTTCGGTTAAAATAATTACTAAATTTTTTTAATAATATGGTCATATACCTTAAAATATATAACTCGAAGTGTTTTTAGGTAATATATATTTTTTTATTTTATTGTTTTCCACAGTTAAAGAATTTTGGCATTGTTTCAAAAAACATATAAAAAAATTTAATGGATTTTTTTTTCTTATGGAATTCGTATATTTGACCTAAAATAAGCTTATTTTGTGAATATCAGATGTTTCTGTAGTGTAGTAAATTTTTGGGACTGAAAGGGTTAAAAGAACTCCTTAGGAAAATATAATTAAATATTCGTTCACTTCTTGAATTTTGTTACTATTCAAAAAAAAAAGTAAAAGTTACTTCGACAAAATCGTCGTCACCTAAATAAATTTTTTCTGATATTTAACAGTTTAATTTGAAAAAGGTAGTAAAGCAAATATAACATTTTAAGTCATGCATATTTCTTATTTCGTTCTTTGTGTGCTTAAAATCTCGTAGTAGGTTTTAATTGAAAAAGTATTTTTGTAACGTACTAAAAAGTATTTTTGTCACGTACTGAAAAGTATTTTTTGTCTTGGAATTCAAATATAATTCATAATTTCTGAAAGAGTTGTTGATAAGATACACCAAGGCTAGTTTTTTTAATGAGGAAAGTTTTTTATCAAACTATACATTGGCTATGAGCCGTTGTGAGTGCCAATTGATGGTTTGGTTTATGAAGCAACAGGTCATATGTTACTGACAAGAATCTTTGTTCAGTGTGTGTTTGTTATATTCTCTTTGTGAATTTTGTGATTCATTTGGAGGATGTGGAGTAAATTGTGTTTGTGGAGTAAATTTGGATTTGTGGAGTAAATTGCATATATACTTTAAACCTAAATTGAAAATATTTGTATTGAACTTAATTTTTCTCCTTGGTTTTAAAAGGCGGTTTTTCTCTATACGTGTGACCATGCATTTTTTTTTAATCTATATACATAAAATAAGACCTCTGTCTGTCTGTCTGTGTAAGAAGCGAAATCCAAAGAACCGCGCAATATATTGTCACGAAATTTGGAACAAAAATTCATCTCATCTCCGGAACAAACATAGGTTAATAATTTTTTTTTTGAATTCGACCATTTTTTCTAACGTTTACGGACGTGTTTGTGTGCCCCTTTAAGGAAAAAAATACACCACTTTCGCTCGAAAACGATCATTTTTTTTCCATTTCGTGATGCCATTGGGCAGAAAAATTTAAATAAAACTTATTGGAAAACAATTGAGATTGAAAATGTTTAATTTGTTTAATATTTGTTCATCGTCTTCAGAAACTAAATAAATAATTTGAAAAAAATAATTGATATTTTCAAGTGACGTTATCCTACCAGTCTCCATTCTATTGTTTTATTGTGTCTGTATGATTTTAATTATGATTTTTTTTAAAGCATAGTTAAGCTTAGACTGAACTGTGTTGTTTTTTAAGTCCATCGCGCTTTAGGGTTTAATGTTTTCCTTTTTTCGCCAAATACTTTGCCAAACTCACCAAGTTACTACAAAAAAACGCGCAAAATGCTTTTTTTTAATTAGCTGGTTGGTTGTGCGATGGTCATTGCGCCAGAGCTGAATGGGTGTGTTGGTAGCTATATATATTTTCCTCACGAAATTTTTTTAAACACGCCAAATGAGAAAAAATGTTTTTATTCGGGAAATTACTATGACATTATCTGTTAATTTTATAGCATTTTTTTTAAATTTTGAATTTTTAAGGTAATATGGTATTTCTTTTTCTCCAACCCGTGCAACACCAGGTACATCAGCTTGTATAATAAAAAATCTTCTTCTTATTAAGGTGCTAATAAAGTAAAAATATGTTTTTATATTACACTATATCTAATGTAAAAATATGTTATTATAAAACACTATATCTAAAAGCTACTTCTAACCAAACAAAAAAATAGCTTAACACAGTAACAGTAACCATCGACTTATATGCAAAAATTAGCATTGCATAATAGTGCAAAAATTAGCATTGCATAACAGTAAGATAACCCAAGGGGAACTAATTAGTAAATGGCCAAATTTGAGAAAAATTATATGAAAATTTGATCAATTAGCCGGATGATGAATAGAAGACATATTTTTGGTGCATTTTTCTCATTAAAATGACTTTCTTCGAAGTTTGTTGAAGTGAACCACCATATTGGTGGTCATTTCAGCGTATTCCATAAAAATATAAGATTTGTTCACCAAAATAAATAAAAGTTTTGCTTATATCAGTGATTTGATAATTGTATAAATAGTATCCCCGTTCTTAGTGACACTCTAAACGCATTCTGAGATCCCAAAATAAAAAACTTTATTAATTGCACATTTTTATATACCTTTATGTCAAAAAAGTAATGTATGGGCCAATTATGGAGAAGAGCTCACAACTTCTGAGTAGTGCATTTTATATTCAAAGAGATAGCATGCCAAGCAGCAATTCCAACTACAAAAAATTAAAGACATAATTTTCACACAGCAAAGTGGTGATATACAAAATAAAATAAATAGTTTTAACATGTGTTTATTTTTGTTGCACAAACATTCTTTTATTTCTAAAATTAACTTCATTTGAGAAATGATAAACTTACATGTTTATAATCGCTTTTATTGTGAATTTTAGGTATATTTTTAATTCTCGTTTAAAAGAATATTCCTGCAGTCTTTTAGTAGTTATCTTACAGCCACTTCAATTATCTCTAGTACCACTTAACGTGATTGCATGTCAAGTGGTCTTTTAAACGAATATGAGTCTAGCTTTTTTAGTTATATAATTTTATGACATAGAAAATGCATCCATTTATTTTATAATTACTCAAAGGGCATACAATCAGATATTTTTTGTAATTCATTTTGATACTCATTATTTATTAGTTCTTCAATGTAATGAGTTAAATTATTTTTCCGAAATTGATTAAGAATAAAAATGCTCTTGAGTTTTGAAGTTTCTGGAACTTTAAGCTATAAACATCTTCAAGTATATTGAATTTTAGTATGGACTTTTAAATTTTGAATATTATTGCTTAATTTTTTTGAGGTAATAAGAAAAATTCTAAATTAAATTTAGTTCACACTAAAGTTTTAAAAAATTATACTGTGGTATTAAGAGAGCCTGAATTGGTTGTCAAGTTGCACTAGAATTATTCACTGGCAGTTTGCAACGAGACCTGCAATTTTGAACAAAAGTGAAGTTTCGAAAAAGGCAAATAACTAAACGAATATCCAACGCAACCATCTGCATGTTACAAGATATTAAGAATATTATTCAAAATTTAGGTTTGCGTTAAGTGCCATCTCAGGTGCTGGCCTTCTCACATGAATGATGCTCAAAATTATGTGAGGTCTGTCTCTAAAAGCTCTAGGGCGAAGTTAATTCAATCAAAACCAAATATGCAGTGAATGCACCATTTATCATGATCCCTTTATCGTCTAAAATAGTATGCTATGTAGACTGACCAGTGAGTGAACAGGCCCCAGTGAATGAACATTTGGTAAATATAATTAAAAAAATAAATATTGAAAATCATTCCACTCGATGGATTGGCAACACTGATTTCCTCCCATGTAGTAGGAAGCTATCTGACATATTTTTGGTTGTCCTGGTCATTATGTCCTGGTGTTTATTCACTGGTGAACGCAGCGCCTTAAAGGTTCATTCACTGGTTAGTCTACCCTATACCTTTTTGAGGAGGAATTCTTCCTGAATATAAATTATGTTTTATTAGTCACACATATCCATATGCATCATTGGTCTTAATATGAGGTACTATATTAGCAGAACTAGCTAGGCCAAGTAATCTGACAAAAATAGCAATTTCTATAAATGTACCAAAATATTAAAAATTTGAGGTTAACATCTAGTTAGCATACATTAAATTTTTTATATTGGTAAATATTTTTTTTAACTTAAGTACAGTTTTTACTTAACCGTATATAGTGCTTAAATATTAGCTGATTATGCTTGAAGAAATAACACGCATGACAACCTATTAATAACATAATATTTTTTATATATATTTATTATAAAAAGCAACAACGAATTTATACAAAAAGTAAACCTTTTCAAGCGCAATCATAAAAAAAACCACATTTCAAAGAAGTAGTTTTTTGCTTGGTTGAATACAGAAATAGATATTTTCTTCTTTTTTTACGATTTGTCCCTCTTGGGCTTTTTCGTATATTTCAGGTAAAAACAAAGATACCGCTGTTTAAAATTGAATGTTTTTTTAACTCGTTCCCAGGGGTTGCTTTTAATCAAATTTTATAGTTTCATTTGTTGTTGTACCCGACAACAACAAATGAAACTACAAAATTTGCTCCTGGCCTTGTGAAGTGAAAATCTATGCAAACCATACCTCTAACACTAAAGCATTACAGCTTCCTCATTTGTCATGATAATGTTATTCAGAATAAATGTTTTGTTCGTTGACATTGCATGTGTTTTAACCAAGCTGATACTTTTTAGTCAAATAGAACAAGGTAGTAATTAAGGTATAAGAAACAGTAAAGAAGTATACTAGGAATTTAGAGAATTACAGAGGCAAGTTAGTGGGGACCAACAATACCAACTTTTCGTCAATAATACCAACAAACGTATATAAAGAATATATAAATAGTTTTTTATTTAAGAAATCGTTTTACTTAAAGGAAATTTTATAAATTGTTGTGGATTAATTTATTCAAACATTTCAGAAATGTAGCTGTTATTTCTATTGTGAAACTTGTTAGTTCGGACAAACTCTTTGTTGCATGATCAAGTTTATTTCAACGAATCATTTTAACTCTGTAATGCATGAATTTTTTTCATCCCTAAAAAATATATTTGTATCTCTAAAACTCATACATTATGGGAAAAATACTGAAAAAAAATTAACTGCATTGGAATTTGAATAATTTCAATTTTTAAAATATTTGCCATATGGCAAAAAAAAAACTACAAAATTCCAATTTTGCTAAGAATGATTTGAAAACTACTAAATATATTTTAAAATGACCCTCTTGAACAATAATTATTTTTTCGAAACAGTTTATTTGCATTTAGAACTAATATTATTATGTTTTGAATACTGCCAAAGACGTTATTTCACAACAGTTAATAACTTAATTCTTTATTTTTTAATACACTTTTACTGCTGTTATTTATGAGGGTTACTAGTAGCTAAAACTCGAAAATGAAATGCAATTGATGTAAAAACACAGATTTGTCGAGAGGGAGCCCTAGTTTAATAGAATAAAGTGAAATATGTTGCTTAGTGCCATATGGCAACAGTATGCATTAGAGGGTTAAATTCAATATTTCACTACTAATAGCAATGCTACCTTGTAGCTATATTTATTTTTAGAGTTAAAAATTTTCCCTTGAAAGCAAAATGGTCAATATTATTGCCTAAAAATCTGCTGAGTGACGCAGAAAAAATTCAGTTAAAGAAAAAACGTCTGCAATCAGGAAATAATTTTGTACCAATGGATGTCAAATTCATGTCGTTCCGATCTACAATATCCAAAATGCTTCGCAACTTTTTTTGAATGCATGAAAAGGAAAAGTCTTGTGTGACTAAAAAAAGAAGCAGTATTCTTATTCCACTAGGTCCTTAACACTTGAGGACATGAATTTCAGAAGTCGCGATTTCGAAAGTGCAGCTTATGCTGGTCGATGTGTTAGGAAGTTTTCGAACATAAAAAAAAGTTTTCTGGATATGCCGAAGACGTTGAATTGAAGTTTAACTGGAATATTTACCAAATTCTTTCTTAATTTGTTTTCTTTGGTACTCTAACAAGTCTCGAGACCAGACCCAATATCATACTTACTTTCGAGAATATAAGCTTTGCAGTTCGAGTCTTCAATTTATTAAAAGCTTTCTGCTTTTAAAGGTTGTGCAACAACATGCAAAAAAAAAATTTATGATAAAGCACTGATATATTGTAATTTTTATTGTAATAAATATATTAGGGTGGTTTTGAAGCTTTACATTTTATGTTTTGCAACAACAAAGTTTTAACAATTCACAAAGTCATTTTTCATTTAAAATTTCACAAAAACCTATGACTTGCATTAAAAATAATGAAATTCACAAAGTATTTTGAAATTTTAAAATAAATGTCTTTAAGGCTACTAGATAAAAAAAATCAATATTTATAACATCTATTTTATTCGTTCAGAAACACTTCATTTTTTTGCACTTATAAAAACTTATTATATATTGTAAAAAAAAAGTGTACTTAAAATATGCTCATAGTTTGATCTTGAATGCCATAATTTTTATTGGACAATGCTGCATCTTAAACGAAATATTTTTTACATAGTAGAACCCAACAAGAGATTTATGTTCCTCCTCACTCTCAAATGAGCATGCATCATAGGAAAAGATCAGCTAAGCAGTTATCTCCTTAAAATTCATTAGGCCAAATATATGCTTTTATTTTTTTAAAAAACTTATTTTGGTTTAAAAATTGGAACTAAAACCATTGGTTCAAAAACAATAAGATTTTTTTACGAATGTTAAGTTTTCTTATTTAACACTTTATAAGACGTTCTATAAACTTCAATGAGTATCTCGGTTGATTTATTCTGGAGTGCATTATATGAAAAGTTACAAATAGTTTCATGTCAATTTCTAAGAAAGCATACTTATCACGAAGTTTAATGCTGAATATTTTTGCTTTTCACTTCTGTGAAATATTTTTTTGCAAAACGTTTAGTTATTTTTGATATATTTTAAAACTCCGTACCATAAAACAGATTATCTAGGTAAATTCCAGTACGTGTTTATGAAAATACCAAGGAAAACCTTGAATAAAATGCGTTTTATGAGACACATATATTTATGCGTTTTACTCTAAAAATAAAAATAATTGTGAAAGTTCGACATTTTGTGTCAGAAATTTGGAAATATATATTAAAAATACTTTTGAATGTAACAATATACAATCTAATACTTACCGTCAAAGCGGGTATCTTTGGCCACGGAGGGTAACTTTGGCCACGCGCCGGAAAAAGATTTGTTTCTTAATTTCTCTTCATAAAATGATCCCATCTTAAATTGTTTTACATTTTTGGAAAGGTGGAAATATCGCCTTTCATTTTATGTAAAAAAAATCTCATTCTAAATCTGGCAATACTACAAATGCAGTTTTTATTCTTACGAGCATAAAATGACAAAAATCTATCTCTTCCAACTTTTGTCTGGAACACTTAAAAAAATATTGAAAATATTTAAATAAAACACTCTATTCGATTCTTTTATTAATGAGGAAGAATATTACACCTTTTGTTTTATTCTAAGTTGACTACTTTTTATGCTGTATGTAAATATTTGTAATTGGGAAGCTTTTGCCGATGAATGCGGGTAACTTTGGCCATAGATGTAAATATTTCTTTATGGAACTTTGCACTTTAAAAAATGTATGTAAAAGTGTATTAAGTTTAACTATTTTTGAAAAAATTCTTACTTTTATGATTACTCATTTTTTATATATATATTTTTTTTTAATCTCATGATTTTAAACATTAAAAAGATAAAGATAGAATGCAAGATACGTATTCCACTCAAAATCGCAAATGTCGAAAGGTAAACATTTTCAAATTCCTAATTATAAATATATTATTTTTCACCTTTTATAATAAAATCGTTTGCTTTTTACAAATATATTTGTTATTAAATCTTGCTTCAAAAAAGTTCTTTTTTCCTTATTAAAATAGAAGTTTATTTTTCTTTCTTTTAAGCGACAAACAATACTAGTATTCAACGTGTAATGCCATTCCACGATGCACTGCAATGTAAATGTTAAGTTATATAGGGTCATATGGGGGAATTATGGATCAAAAAATCACAACATCCAATTTTTTTCTAAAGTATGAAAGATAGAAAGATTTAATTTTGCATGCAGTAAGCTCAAATAATTTAGAATTTATTTAAATAATCACTTTACCAAAAACTTAATTATTATTAGTTTTATTTTAATTATTGAGTGATCAGGAATTACCCCGGGTTTGGGCAATTATGGATCACACATGGGGTAATTATGGATCACCCTTTTTTTAATAGTAATGCATATTAAAAGTAAATTAATTTTTGGTTGCAGTTAAAATATAATTCAAAGCAAACTTTTAAACGCCTAAATTAACTTTTTATTAATCTTCTTTCTCAGAAAAAAATTAGACTTTATCGTTTGCTAATTTTTTTTAAACTCGAAGAATAATGATGATCTTTTTTAATAAAATATGCCGCAATTTCCCATTTACATTCTTTCGAAAATTCGGTTATTTATCGTTTGTTAAATTAATTTACAGTTCGAAGTATCTCGAAAGTTTCTCTTAAGTTTAACGGAATGAAAACAGTCAAAATATTGAATAAAAATGGAATTGCATGTTATTTCAATGTAGATTAAATTTTTTGTTATTTAAATTTTAAATAAACTTTTAATTCGAATTTTTTAATGAAATTTGGAATGCAGCCTAATATGATTTTTTGCTTCAAAATGACGTATACCGCTTAGCTAAAAACACATAAAAAATTAAAAAATATCACTGATCCAGAATTACCCCAGTGATCCAGAATTACCCCAGTAAACTGGGGGATAAATCGATATACCTTCAAAATCATTAAAAAAAATAATAATGAAAAAATTTATATCGGAATGAAAAGCTTAGACCTTTTCCTATTGAAAAATAGCACCAACAAAATAGTTAGTTCAAATATGTTTCTCCAGTATGGATCTTAAAAAAAAATCATGTTTTTCAAAGACAATCTTTTTTTAAGATGTTTTTATAGTAGTGTAAAAAGGATTTTTTTCTATTATTTGCTGCAGAGTTACATTGTTTTTGAACTTGATGTAAGAAAAAAGAATGTATAAGGATGACTTGGCATAATTTTTTTTCTTTCTAAAAACCATTTTTAATCCTTAAAACTTAGTGATCATTATTTACCCCGGAAAGCGAGTGATCCATAATTCCCCCATGTGACCCTACCATTTTAAGTAACTATATGTCTTATAACTTTGTTATTTTTGTGTTCAAGGTTTTAATATTGCTTTTTAAATCGTTAACACAGCTTTTAAGGATGTTAAAAAGTATGTTTCTTATGTATTTCTTGGGTGGCCAAAGTTACCCGCCCGGCTCCTCACAGTGTCTTATTTTTTAAAATTAATACAAATTTTTTATTAATTTATAAAATGTAACAAAAATGCCTGAAAATTATTCCTAAATGTACCATACTTAGAATGCATAAGGATTTTTACGTGTTTAAATCGTTCTTGAAGTTACATTTTTTCTTCTTTTGTGAAAAAAAACTATGATTTTGGCCAAAGTTACCCGCACTGACGGTACATGAAAGTTGTCACAAATTGATTTAATCTTTTAAAAAATAGTCTATCATAAGAATACGTAGAGTTTGAAAACATTCTGATGATATCATTGATAGACGCTTGATTTTTTTTTTAGCTTTCTGGGTTTTTTTTTCAGTTATTCTGCCAATCTTTTTAACTGAAAACAGATTTTGCAATTTATATTTATTAGTATATTGCACATTAAAAGTGATCAAAAAGGTAGCTGATTTTGTCGTAGAAATCTATATTAGATATTTAAAGTACTAGACTAGATAATTAATACATTGAATATTTAATATACAAGATAATTAGAGTATAAATATAAAATTTAATTATAATAAGCTGTATAAAATGTTTAACAATAAGTCATAATGTTTTTGGACATGGTTGTTTCACTATCAGAATGAATGTATTGGTTCTTTAACTCAAATTTCTACAAATTCGAACAATTGCTCTCAATCAAAGTACACAAATAGACCCTAATTCGTAGACATTATAAACTTTAAAAAAATCCAAAACATGTTTTCCGTTTCAGAAATCGAACTAATGGATGGCTGAAAATAGCTACAGACTAACACGTAACAGGCCTATAATGCACTTCAATCGGTCACAGCAGTCACTTATCTAATCTTATACGAAAGCATTCTACTGAGAGTTCGCTCTAATTGGTCTATTGGAGGCGTTTAATGCATTGGGAACTGCATTTTAAGCGAACTGAATGGAATACATTAGTAAGACTTTGAAGATCATTATTTTAATGTGTTGATAAATTCCAATGTATAGCAAAGATAGTGGAGCTGAAAAGTTTTAAAATGGTGTTTTTGTAGCTATCCAATTAGCTCAAGAGATAAACAACTCTACAATAAGATTTGAACTTAACCTTTCATTTGTAAATAAACAATATTAAGGCCAATATGAACTTTAAAAAACTTACTCGTTAGTGCTTTTAATGGATCTAAATGGGCAATATTAACATTCGTAAGACTTGATTTATCCTTTAATACATATGTTTAGAAGCACTTCTCCGAAACTAGTTACGGCACGTAAAGTTACCTCTCCTTTTTAAAATAAGCACTGAAAATTTAAATAACTTTAAGCCTTAAATTGTTTAATGAAAATTATTTATTCAAATGCCACTTTTGTTTTGGCTAAAATCTAACTTGAATCAAAAAGAAAAATACATTTTCAAATACACTGTAAGATAATCATGTTGTATTGCAGAAAATTTGGCACAAAAGTTGCCAGAAAATATTCGTAGCGTTACGAAATAATTATTTTTTTTAAAATTTTCAATAGCAAAATCAATGCAGAAAATAATCATGTAAATAGATATTTTCCGTAGCATAGAGTACCTTAAAAATAATACAATGGCGGCACTAGCATGTTTTCAAGGTGGAGCGACATTACAGATTGGCTTCCCCTTCCCCCTCAGCCATAGCATGTATAAATGAATCATGTGCAAAAATTACATTAGAATATCAGTCTCTCTGCCCTTCTTCCTTTTATACCTAAAACTAACGTACATTTTCTAAAAATTGTTGAAAATCAAAGAAGATGAGCAGATATCTAATTTGTGGCCAAGACAGAGGCCAAGACAGTCCAGGTTGTGCTTTGTGTTGGCCTGAAATATTTGGCACTTTGGACTAAGGAAAAACTTTTTCGCCTTGAGATTTTTAATTTTATAAATCAGTTAATTCCCTATTTAAATTTAATGGTGTAAATTATGCTTTTTATTGAAAAACTAAGATGTTTCCCTTGTTTTTTAACTTATGGAAATGGCTAATTCAATTATACGAGCCCTCGTTGATGGCAAGGGAACCAAGTTTACCCTTACAACATCGCGAAAAGAATATAACTTGTACCATTTAAAATTTTCTTTCGAAATCCAAACTAAAAAAAACTATTATCTTACCTGCTGTTATCAGTATCAATGGTTGCAGATTGTATCTATTTACCGAGAATGTATGAATTTGGACAATATGTTAAGTAATTTTTGCATTAAACTGCTATGATTTTAGAAAACTTACATTTTCTATGATGTATTACTGGAAATATTCAGTTTTCTGAGTACTTTTTCTTACAATTGGTAAAGGTTTATGACTTACGACTTTCTTGGTGGCGGGCAAGTTCGCCGAACACTGCAACCTTAGGTCGATTGTATTCAACCCCAGATTGTACTCAACCACAGGCACAAGAGACACACAAAGAAAGAAACGACACAAACACATAGACAAATAACAACATTTATTGACGGACACAATCACCCATGCCTTAACGGGATTCGAGCCCGATTCCGGCAGCTCCAAAGTCTGGCGTCCTAACCATTGGGCCGGCGGCTTGGTTAAGGCTTAAAAAATAAAATTTTTATAATTAAGTGAGAGGATTTAAAACTTTTCCTTTTTATATTCCAAATTAAGTATAGGTAGTATAAGATGCTTAATTTACCTACTTAAATTCGAAAATGCATGGGATTTCTGCTCAGCCTTCCACACACAAAAATGAGGAATTTAAAGCTTTACCTTTAAAGTATTACTATTGTTTTAAATGAGTTAAAGTATTTAGAAGGATTTAAAAAGGTCTTTGTTTGTTAAGCAGCTTACAATTGATAGCCAATTAGACGCATTAAGAAGGGATTACAAAATAATCTTAGATAAAAAAAATTGATAAATACCTTTAACTAAGATCAAACAAGTTTAAGTATGTTTAAGTCAGCAAGTTAAGAATGTTTTAACTATTATGACATATCTTTCAATTTTATGATTTAATGACAATTCACAGTGAACTGCTAATCTCACTGTGAATTGTCATTAAATCATAAATTGAAAGATATGTCATAATAGTTAAAACATTCTTAAATTCATTGTCATTAGATCAAAATAACTTCCTTTTAGTTCTTATATTTAGTTTTTATTCGAAAATGGGGCTTATAGTTATAATATAAACTTATCCAAGAAATATATTTGGTTTCATATTAGCAACTTCAGTGCAAATGATACACAACGACGTGAACTTGTCAAGATTTTATCATTTAATTTTAAAATAATGTTACTCAAAAAAGGTTTTGATCAAGGGTTTCCGAACTTTTTGCACCTGCGTACCACTTGACTTTTCGAGGAATTTCGGCGCACCACCAGACCTACATATTTTAATAAACGTATAATATTTGCTCTTCTGAAAGTGTTCAAATGGTTTTTCTTGTGTAAAATAACTGAGAAAACTTCGTATTTAATGGTTAGACATATGTTCATTTGTAACATGCTTACAATAAAGGAGAAATAAAAAGATTAACATTTTATTATTAATTTACAGTTTTATTTATGACCCATAGGTCTAAAAGCATGAAAATAAAAAATCGTACAAACTCGGCAAAATTCGACCCAAAAGTTAATTAAAGACTGCTCTGTTAAGTTTAAAATAATGAGTAATATGTTTGCGTGCTGACTGCACATGCGTAAAGAAACTATTTATAGCATCATGTTGCTCACATCACTCACGCGTACCACCTAAAATATTCCCGCTTACCACCAGTGGTACGTATACCACTGGTGGTAAGCGGATGGTGGTAAGAAAATACGCCATCAAGAGAAAAACACTTCGACTAAAATAAAACGCAACACTGATGAAATAAAAACTCAAATGAAATATTTGAATTAAGTAGTTATAATAATAAGGTTTCATGATCAAATTCTACCATAAATATTGAACATTATTTTTATCGTTCTGGAGTAGAAGTGCAATGACAGAGCACGGCTGGTTTGTGCCCGCTGGGGTACCCAGAATGCGTAAGCTACAGAAGGTAATTGAAGCTGGCAGTGAACGCCTCACAATTTTTCCTGTCATCCTATTTTAAACTTTTTCTTTTATGGTTAGTTAATAAATATTTTTCTAAACACAAATATCATTTAAGTTAGAAATCATTTGTTATATAATGGTCAAAGCGTTAAAAGAATTTTTAATGAAACAAAAAGTTTTTACCAGTAATAATCCATTTATAAAAATATGATTACAATTTGTTTAGTAATTTTTTTAATTGTGTGTGAAAATAGGAAACGAACTGATAAACTTAGCCGTCGGCATCAAACTTTCTGTCAGCAAAATAAAATAGTGCGATATATTTCTCACTGTATTTTTAGAAGTTGATTTGAAAACTTAAAACGACATTTTTCTCTTTCATTTTTGTTTTTTGATAAAAACTTTTATTAAAAAAATCGTATTTATTTGATCAATTTAAAGTTCCTTTTTACTGCATTCAATGTACATATTATATTGAAATACACTTGAACAGTATTTGAGTTGACTAAGAAAAATGTTCGACGAATCTTAAAAAAACAACAGTTAAACCATTGGTAAACATTAAGTTTTTAACATTTATATAAACAACATTTTCCGAAGTTTTAATATCGAAAAACTAAGTACGATGTTTTTGATTTTTTTGTTCTTTAAATATTTGTGTTGTTTGTCTTTGATAGTGAAATATTTAGTCTGATAGTAGTCTTTGGTGGTGACTTATTTGAAATGCCACTAGTTTAATTCCAATTACTAAAAACTTCAAACTTAGCAATGTTTAATTCAATAGTAGTATTACTTTGAACCTTACATTTTTTTGAAAAATTAAAGTAGCCCTTTTTACGGTTATATTAATAAAAATAAAAGTTCTTATTGTTCGGACAGACGAATTAACAAACACGATAAAATATTTAAATATAAAGAGAGATGTTACCCCTTTTAAACATTTTTTTAATTAAAATGGTCTGTTAGCATTGGTCGACAGTTAAAGAACAACAAATGGACGGTCAAAAAGTATAAAAAATAGGTCCCTGATATTTTTAAAAGAAAATTTAAAAGTCAGACGGGAGAGAATGGAAGTTGAAAGAGGATATGGACAACAGACGCTCTGAAATATCCTCGATAGCAACAAATATATATTTTTAATATTTTCAAACTATTAAAATGAAGGTGGACTAAAGAAAATAGAACTTATTGTTAGAGAAAAAACACTTTCACGCTTCCAAAATATGGTACCAAGACCCTGAAAACAAATTAGAGAAACCCTTAAGAAGTATTATCGGCAATAAGACACTTTTACGAGCCTTCCCTTTCTGATCCAGCATCTATTATTTCGTAAAAGAGTGCGTCCTTATGGTCTAGATTTGTATGCAGTATATCACAACAGCTGGGAGACATTGTCTAGAAACAGGAACTTGAATCAATGGTCCCAATTGTCTTTTCAACTCGTAAAAGAAAATTGAAGGCTTTTTAAGAAGAGGTTTCGTTTCAGAATGGATGAAGCTAATGTTTTCTTTTTGCAAATTAAGCATGCACCTGTGCTTGGATGAAAGATACGTTAAACTTGTACAATAAAAGAGAAACAACAGAAATAAACATCACTGTAAAACATTTAATTTAATTTTTCACCATTAACTCGTGACAGAATGTGCTTCCTCCATTATATGATTATAAGCTTTCACAATCAAAAGATGTAATGGATTAAGGTTTCATCCCAGAAGAGGGCTAAGATTTCATTTTATTGTAAAGGTTAATGTATAATAGCTAATATTTTTACACAGTAAAACAATGTAATAGCTAATATTTTTACTCAGTAAAACAAATAATTTTAGCATGATTCTGTAAAAAGAGTGTCAATGTTGCTGTTTTCAATTCTAAGCTGAAGTCTTACTGCTATTAATAGGGTTTTATACAATAGCACACATGCAAATGTTTAAAATTTTAGTATTAATATTTTCGGGGGTTTTGTAGTTTTAGAAGAACAAGCCAAACTTTCCTTTGGAATATCTTGCAATTTCCAATCACAATGGTTTAGAAAAAAAGATAGAAAAGGAGCCAACATTTTTATGTAGTATTAAAAATAACTAGTTAACATTAAGAGTTAATAATAATACAAGTCAATGAGAATTAAGGATTTAACAGTTACAACCACTGCATCGTGAAATGTCAATTTAATAGCAATTTATATAAATAAAACAAATTCTTGCAGAGATGCAAATCTCACTTTAAACTACAATTTTTAAATAAGTGTTAAGCATAATTTGATGAAAGGAACTGGAATAAAATCTTTTTTTTCCTTGCACTTAAAACTAATACTCTGATATAGCATTTAAGTTTTTGAACACGAAGTAATTCCTGATTAAAAATTATTCACTCTATAAACAAAATTCCATTACTTTTATAATGCGGGTATTATTATTCGAAAATAGCTGAATTATTTATAAGTATTCCAAAGCATCCGTATTTGTAGTAATCATATTTAAGAAACTCCTAAATTAATTTAAAACTTCGCATTCTTTGCGCAAATTAGATTTTAGAGCATTTCACTGTTTATTTATTTACCTATGCAAGAGAAAGCGTATTTTTAAGTACTTTTTTAAGCGATATATCTGTCAAAATTACTAGAATCCAGATGACAATTTCCATTTAATGCGATAAATATTTTATCAGTTTAAAAAATACGTTTGTTTATACCTTAAGACCAAGAAATATGCAGCTCAAAATTATATTTAGAGGCAAAATAATCAGATTTATTTTGTTTAAATTCTTCAGACTATTGAATATTTATCATCTGAATATATAATGATGAATAAAATGTTAGTTTAGTATTTTTTTTTTTAATTCATATGTATAATTTTAGTGGGAAAAGTTGAGGAAAAAAATAAATATTTTTGGAATAATTTAAACTAACCTGAATTCCCACAACATATAGTGCACATGTAATGATTTAAAAAAAATAATAATAATAAAAAGTACCATTAAATTGTTTTCACGTTCTTTTCCATATCTTTTAGGAATTCGTAGGTTTATTATTAAATTTAACGGGCATCCGTGTATAAGAAATTCCAATGAAGTGCTGAAATAAATCGTCAAACAAACCACTTCAAGCTGACAATAAATTCAAAATTTGCTTTTCACAACTTCTTATAAAATCAAGAAATTTTATAATAAAAAAACAATATTAAAATATAGATTTAATGTTTGAGTAGGATCAAATGTGTTTTGCTTAAAACTTCTATACAATGGAAACTACATTAAGTTATTGAATCAACACGCTTCTTGGATTATGTATGCACTTCATTAAGCTTTTGAAGCCACCTATTTAATTTAATTAAACTACTATTGATTGCAAGCCTCTCCAAAGGGCTTGAGGTTTATCACCTATCGTTTAAATTTTCAATTGAATATTTATAAGCAATAGTTCAACAAAATCCTTTATTTAGTAACTATTTCCTACTTTATACTACTGCTAAAAATTCTGAAACATTAATTGCGTCATGTACCAGGAGCAGTTTACTATCAACCTTCAAGTACAGTAGTAGAAAGGTATGAAAGATAACTTTAAGGGGTCACAGGAGTCTTAAAAATTTGCAAAGAAGATGTACTACAAAGCATAGTTTGATCTTTCATGTCATTTTTTAACTACTTAATAAATGAGTATAATTTTTTTATATGCAATTCTACAGGATTTATTTATTATAAAACAAGTTTTAAAATTTATGAAACTTTAGCCAAAAATAAAATAAATGATATTAAACATGAAGCTATTTGAACACATTGTTATTAGGCTTGCGCGGCAAATTCTGAGGTCAAAATTGAAAAAATTACCAAGAAAATGACTTTATATTGTACAAATATGTACAAACAAAGACTTATACCTAAATTCTCAGCTCAATTTTAATTAGAACTTATATTAAAATCTTTTTTCTAAAAAAAATAATAAAAATTTTCAAATTTTGATTTTAAAGTTTTTTAAAAATAATTTATAATTAAAATTGAGCTGAGAATTTAGGTATAAGTCTTTGTTTGCACATATTTGTACAATATAAAGTCATTTTCTTGGTCTTTTTTTTCAATTTTGACCTCACAATTTGCCGCGCAAGCCTAATCACAATGTGTTCAAATAGATTCATGTTTAATATCATTTATTTTAATTTTGGCTAAAGTTTCATAAATTTTAAAACTTGTTTTATAATAAATAAATCTTGTAAAATTACATATAAAAAATTATACTTAAACATTGAGTAGTTCAAAAATGACATGAAAGATCAAACTATGTTTTGTAGTACCTTCTTTACACATTTTTAAGACTCATACACTGCTCAAAACAATTAGGGGAGCACATGTTTTAAACCCTTTCGCTCCCAATGATTCCATTGGGAATCATCCGCTTGTGATTTTTTTCTGACTAAGTTAAATTCGCAACTTATGTATCGGTAGATACATCATTATATGGAAGAATAACGTATTTTGAAGAATTTAATATATTTTTTTAATATTAATGAAAATATGAAAAATATGGTAAAATAAATTTCACTTTAAAACAGTTTTAGAAAATAAATTGACCCTAAATTTTTAATGCTTGCATTTTTTAGATGTTTAAAAATATATTTCAACTATTTTTAACAAAAAAAGTTTTGAAAAAATTATTGTTATAATTTATTAAAAAGTTATTATTCAATTTCCCCCCTTTAAATTTAAGTATTAAAAACCTAAGATTTTTTCTCTTGTTTTTTACTATTTCATTTCGAATGCATAGTGAACCTATTTAACAAATTTTAGATTTATAGGATAAAAATTAAAAAGTTTGGAGTGAAGTTAAAGTTGGAATTAAAAAGTGCTCCCCTAATTGTTTTGAGCAGTGTATGACCCCTTAAGCCTCGGTTTCCTCAGAGTCCATCAACAGATTTAAGCGGTTGGACAAGTGCGGTGAATGACGTCATAAAAACTACTGACATTGATTACGCTAGAGTGGTTTCCTCGGGAGCGCTACAACTCAAACGAACGTCAGATTGCTTTGCTGTTGAGTGCGTTAGGGAAATCCTGATGAAAACGTTTTTTGCTGTTGCCTGTTGTGCGGTGTGCTTGCCCAAAATTAAACATTTGCGGAAATGACAGAAGGCGAGAGTGTTTTACTCTTGCCGAGGAAGAAATGCTAATTGATTTTGTGAGAAATCACGAAGAACTAAATTTTCCATTTTTGACATGCAAAGACGAAAACCAAAACAACAACAGAGTTAGTTGAGTGAGTTCGCTAGGTTTCCAGTTTCTTGGCAACGTAACGTACCGATGAAGGGGTGGCCGGTAGGGTGACGTCATCCACGTATAATAGTGGTCGCATTTTTCTGGCGACCGACTCCGAGGAAACCAAGGCTTTACTTTGTAATTTTTTTAAAGGTTTTTTAGAGGGTGCTGTAGAAATAATTATTAAACTAAAGTTTGAAGTATTAGATGCCAATTCGTCACATTACAAATAACAAATAACACTATTATACATTTTATTGTTTTTTCTAGATAATATTCCACATAAAAACTAAGTATTCTTTCTAAGGCAAGCGCACCATAGCCTTCTACGTTGTATTTAGTACTATCCCACGGCCTATTCAACTACTAAGTCCGAAGAAGCTCTCCCAAACACGCTCAGTGACGGAAATTTTGACGTCATAGTTCCGAGTGACGTTGTTCCGAAGATGAAGAAAACCTGTCTCGGAACCAATCGTTTCCTGCTGACCTCATTTTTAGGGTTCCGAATACGTCCGAACTAGTTTCTCGATCTTCGGCACTCGTAACAGTGACGTCAAAAATTTCCGTCTACGCTCATGTTGGGAGAACTTCTCTGGCCTTGTTATTGAAGTTGGCCGTGACTATCCCAATAAAATTGAGTTTTTATTTATTATTTTATAATCATAAAAGCTGCTCACTAGACGATTCTAGTAAGCACATCCGTGACTTTAGTAGATGTGAACGCACTTAAAAACTAATTGAAATTAATTTTCTTATGCATGAAACATTAGAATTTAATTATTCCTTATTTTGCTCTGAACTAATATAATAAAGTTGAAATTTTATTACAATTCAGGACAATAAAATAGTTTTATGTTAATTTTGGGAGTTAAAACTTTTTTAATAAAACATAAATAAAGGCTTACAATCAGAATATTTCCTGTTAATGGTACGATCTTGACTGATGTTATATTTCCAATGCAGTATACAAATGTAACCCAAATCCAAAGTTTCAAAAACTTTCATCAATATTTTTTTCTAATTTTTTCACCTCAAATTGTACGTTTTCTGAGGAATGACCCATATATATTAATTCCAATTGCAAGCGAGAATTTAAACAACAATCTTTTTTTTAGTTTTAGACTTAACTAAAATAAATGGAACTTTAAAAAATACATAAAAGCAATGGATTCTTCTTATTATACAACTTTTCAAATTTGAATAATCTAATAAAATTGAATTGAATAGTTTCTAAAATGTAAACCACGTATCGTATAAAATTATCATTTGAATAATCCAATCAAATGAGATTCTAAAATTTAAGCTTATATTTCCCTTTAAACACATTACCGTTTCATATGAATTAAATTTAATTAGCTTAGTCAAATACGAAGATTACCGTTTGGGCATCTTGAAACCGAAATAGTTCGAAATTAAAGTCTCTTAAAGCTTTAATTACAATAAGTGCTGAAAGAGATTTTATATTTCTTTAAAATAATATAAATTTTCAAATATGTTTTGATTTTTTAAAGTTTTTTTCAAAAAAATATGGCAGCAGGGAACTAAATGTTAAAGCTGTCAGTTTGCTAAAGTCGACAAATAATTAGTTTTAAACAAAAACTTCAAGGGGATGTTAAGGGACGAACAAGTGTATGCTTTTAATTATTTAAAATAAATTGTTTATTGTACTCCTGAAATTTATCAACCTCTAATAAGAGTTGAAACATTCTAAAATTGTATTTGTTTAAAACATTTTATCTAGAAATTTTTTTTATTTAAGCAAATTGCAATTTAATGTACTGAATAAACATTTATCTTTTATTTAAATGCAATGAAAATACAATATACATCATAAAATACAATTATGTACTATGACAATAAAGTTGCTAAAAACAAATATTCCTTAGGGAATTTCGAATTCCTCTCAACCAAATATATTTAATCAAGGTTACCTTCATGTAAATAACGCTTCCATCACTACGCTTTTGGAGAAATATCTATCTGTAGATGACACATTGATTCCTTCTGGTTATATTTAGACAGGTAGCTTTTGGTAAACGCTGAGTTGTCCTTGCAGCATAGTTACGCATCAAAAATTGTTCTTTTCTGCGCATCCATATGATTTGCTTACTCATTCGATATTCATAAAAATCGATGCATGAATATGTATGAGGAAAATGCATCAGGTTTCACTTTTTGTCTTTCAAATGGCGTATTTCCGGGTAGATAAACATTGCTGTGATATCTTATAAACACTGCTTCAGTTTTAATTCCCTACAATGGGATTTCAATTCTGGTATAGATCTGGTTTTGATGGAAATGAGTAATAATAATAATAACTTTTTCAAGCTGCGGTTGGGAATTGATTCCACGGGGGAACCAATATGAGCGCCCATCGAAAGAAAAATACTAATTAAACCTGGAAGAAAACAACTGACGTGATACAAGCCAATATTCTATATCCAAGAAAATACTAGATATTACAGTCATTTTTTAAGTTTCCTTGATCTTATGATGGCTAATATTTATAAGATTAATAAAAGTTTATAAGAATAGTAAAAGAATCTTTATAAAACTTATATTTACATAATAGCATTTGTCAATTCTCAAAAGAGAAAACAAATACACTAAAACGCACCAAAATGACGTATCGGACAAATATGACACTTTTTTATAGACAAAAACCTTTAATTTCAATTATTAAACCATATCTAAAATCTATTTATATGATAGATGAGATACAGTTAGTGTTTTTTATTTGGAACAAATCAGGTTTTTTTTTTTAAGATTTAGTTATTTAAGCAATGATTTACTGAAAAATCAAAAGCATTGTGACAGTGAAAAAGTTTCCAAAACAAATTTAGGGCATATATACTGGAACAAATTTCATTACAAAAATTGTCTTGGTCTAAAGAGCTTGTCATATGATATCAAAAATCAAGATTTTATGTTTTTAAAAACCACAATTAACCATAAATTAAATTGTAAATTACATAAATGTGAGATATTAGTAGTTTTAAATGGTTGTTAATTATAAAATGAAGACATAGATGGTTTCTTACACTTCGGAGTAACAAATACCACACTAGTTCCAGAAATTTTTGTCATTTCAGAAAATCAACTACAATCCAAAAGATTTCCTGCTACATTTTTATCAGTTTGGGAGCATTTTCCAACTTAAACGCTTACATATTATCATTTGCGGTCAAAAGTATATTTACTTTTTTAAAAATAAATTTACTAATTTTTGACGAAAGTATAAGGATTGCATTTATTTTAGGATTTTCGCAAAATAGTTTAAAATGAAAAGTGTGTTCGAAAATTAAAAAAAAAATCCAATGTAGTTCTACAAATGTATTCAAACGTAGTAAAGTTATTTCCCTCTTTAAAAATAAATTTGATGACTTCAAATCTATTTTCATCATGAAAAACATCTTAAAAACTTCCAAACGGACTGGAAGTAAGCAAATCTGTGTGGTAATTTTCACTAAATAAATTTTCATTTAAATTTATACCAATAATATATATTAATTAAAAAAACATAATTAGGTTTATTTTTTAATAATAGATCTTAAATTTTTTAATGAAAAATGTTCATTTAAAAAAATTAATTATACAATTTTACAATTTGAGGTTTTTGTGAAAAAAAGTGATGTACTAAATATGGAAAATTCCTGTTCTAACGCTCGGAGGGTTAAAGCAAAAACTCGAACGTAAAGCAATTTTTGGGGAAAAAAAAATTTATCTGTTAAAGTAATTGTATAGGATTTCTCAAAATATTTTTCGATAGTCATACTATTGAAAACAAAAGCAATTTGTAAACTAAATTCTCTTTCAAAGTTTTGCAAAATAAAATGACTTATTGTTAAACCCAGACAAATATGCGACTTCAATTTTTAAACCAGACAAATATAAAACTAATAAAGGATATCTATACCGTTTGAATTTTCCAAGGAATATTCATTCACCTTTATATACATTAAAATTCTAGTTTATTATATTATTCTTCATAGAGATAATAAAAATATGCAAAACATCTTGTGATTGAAGGTAATTTATTTTATGATTGGTGCTTGGGAAACTACCTTTGTTTATAGTGAAAATAGTATAAAATGTCATAAAGAAATATTTTGTAAGACAAGAAGCCAATTCTATCCGTTCACTCAAACAGAAATTGGAAATCGTTTGTTTTTACTTGAGTCTAGAATTGAATTTCTGTGAATATTTTGCTTTGAAGATCAGAGAACTTGGTGCCTTAAGTAAATATCTAGTTTTCTATGAAAGAGGATTCCTTGACTATGTGACGATTTGTTTACTATAGAAAGTTTTAAATTTATTCAAACAAATATTTAACTTTTAAAAAATTAGGATTATCTTGAGCATTTGAAATGTCATTTATAAGGCGTTGTCAACTTCAATGAAATTTCGAAGGGATTTCCATTGTTTCTTGTTACAAAAAAGAATTATAAAATCGAGCTGCATTTTTAATACACCTAATAGAAACTTTCTGCACAATTTTTTTAAAAATTCAAAAAATTAATTGCAAATTTCTAGCAGAAACATTTTTAAAAGAATGTTAGAAGATTGATTTCAAGATTTGCTTACACGAAAATATCAGTATCTTTGTCAACAGATCTTTTTTGTGTTAAAATATTTTTTTTTCTTACCCGAGGTAATTACAATATTCATAAAAAATAGTTCAAGCATATTAGACCATCTAAGAATTTTTTTATTTAAAAGAATGCATCAACGCAATTTTTCACTAACAAACAACTTTTTTTTACATCTTTACCGCTGAAACTTCTAGGAATAAAAAGTAAAATTTTTAAGCTCAAAACATAAAGTTATTTCTAGTAGAACTTAATGAGTAATTATATACTTTTTTTTCACTTTCAGAAAAAAATCGGATGGTGCTTTATGTAATTTAAAGTTTGTGTAGAGTGTAATAAAAAGATATATGTAACAGGTAAATATTTACATTTCATTTTAAGGCATTGTACTTCTTAATTTAGCTCTTATTATGATTTCAAAAGAGGTAAATCTAGAAATGTAGCACATATTTTATAACAAATGAACAAACAAAGCCTTTAATAATTGTTAAAATTGTAATAACTGCAAACTCTTTTATGCCGTCATAAATACTTGGCTATAACGAACACTGAAGTTTGATGATTAAAAAAAAAGTATTGATTTTTTTTTTTAAATGCAGAAGTAACTAAATCAAATAATATAAAATCTGTTAGTTATTTCTCTAGCTGTATCTTTAAATAACATGTGTTTAAATTTACATAGGAGTGCATTCTAATGAAGATGTATTGAACCCGCGAGGTAAAATGAACAAAAAAATACAGTAAAATCCTTTCACAAACAAGATCTATTGACTCGTCCTAGATGAATAGGTCCCCTGAATCAAAGGGTGTCTTGAAGAACAAGCACTCCCTTGTGACTTCTGTGCCCCTCAAGTGAGGATCAGTCAATAATCTCTCGCCTAGAGATGTCAGGAGCACGTTATTATTTTAGGAACTGGTGTTAAATGCTTCTGTTTCTAGACTGACGCTGATAGGCATTCTTTATTAGTAATTAAATAACTATATTATATTTGTGCTTCATGTTTAATTGGTAGGGTAGACAATGTAGGGGGGGGAAGGCTAGGGAGTCTTGGTGTTAACAAATGGAGCTTCAGTTATGTCAAGTTGAAATAAACTGACTGAGACAGACTTGGCTGTGTTACCGAGGAAGATGACTATTTATTGTGTTATTTACTCTATTTCATACTTGAATAATTCCGAAATATTAAAGGAATATTTTGACATATAGTGTGATTTCAAACATAAAAACGTACACCGCCAAATTTAAATAAAACACTTATGTCCACACAAATGTCTGAAGAAAAATCGATTGCCAAGTATCAGTTAAAATATCCATTTTTTTCACAGTAAAAAAAAAGAATCATTTGTAAGCGTCAATTTAATTTTCAGATCTTAGGCATGCGTATACACCGAAAAGAAGGACTCGCGGTCAGAAATGTTCAGTTCTGACCACATTTCCTTCTTTTTGGTGTATATGCATGCCTAGTTTTTTCATACTACCAACACACGGTTACTGAAGTGCCACCTGTCAGTTAAATTGAACATAATAATGTGTAATAACATAATAACAATAACTAACATAATAAAGTGTACCATATCAAGTTCCGGACATGACTCATTCGTTTCCTGCAATAATTGTGTTAATATCTCCATCCATTTCTTTTTTATTAACCTTTAAAAACTGGTATTCCATTTTGGGACACCCTGTAACCATATTATACTAGTGCTTCATATTTTAATGGTGTGGTAGACATTGTAGAGAAGTGGCCAGGGAGACTTGGTGTTAACAGATTAAGATCTGTGGCTTCGGTTATGTCAAGATGGAATAAACTGACTGAGACAGACTTGGCTGGAATCCGGCTGTGTTACTAAGGAAGATGAAGGTTTAGGTTATTTTGTTAATTACTCTTTTTCACACTCGTATAATTCAGAAATATTAAAGGAATATTTTTACAGATAGTATGATTTCAAAGATCAAAACGTACACCGCCAAATTTAAATGTAGCACTTATGTTCACACAAATGTCAGAAAAAAAATTATTGCCAAGTATCAGTTAAACATTCATTCAATACACAGTAAAAAAAGATTCATTTGTAAGCGCCAATTTAATTTTCCGCTCTTCAAAATGCGTGGCTATTTATATAACCTTTAACTTAAAACCATTTTTTTTTTTCATGTTAAGCTATATAGTTGCAATGTAGAGATGAATAGCACCAAACATTGAAACAAAATTTTAAATTGTTTAAGTAAATCTCTAATTGTTAAAATATCCGAATAAGAATCTTTTAGTGTTAAAAGAAGTCTAAAAACTGCTGTATGTTATTTTCTTTAGCACCCAAACTCCGACTCTCTCGAACTGTTGACTTCGCCTAATTGTGACTAATGAGCGTTAGAGCTTTCCTCTGTCTTTTGTCTTCTATATAAGATTTTTGGCGTAAATGAAAGTTGCTATTAGGTAGCAAAACTAAACAATTACTATGTTATAAAAAGGTTGTTAACTGAGTAAATATTAATGCTTCAACAATTGTATTTACAAACACTACTTAACAACCAATGTCTAATAGGTGGGTAAAAAATACAAGTTAATACTTAGCTTTATTTATGGAAAATCTAATATTTAACTAAACCCTAATTAATAATTAAATGTTTTGTAAAAAGTTTTTAATTTCACAAAGTAAGAGCTATTTCATTGAACATTTTCACTACACAAAATATCATTTTTGGCACCATAGCAATCATTTAAATAACCGATAATATAATATATAACCGATAATCAATTACATAACGATAGTATAAAATATAACCAAATATTCATTTACAAAGTAACCAGAACAGCTATATGATATAATTGCTTGATTCTATTTCACGATTATCTGAAAACGAAACTGCCCCAAATGTGGTAAACTTTCCACTTCATATTTTATGCATTTCGATAAGGCTGGGGGACTAAGTCATTAAAGACTTTTGTCTTGCATGCGGTATGTCCCAGGTACAGGTCGGGGCATCGCCAAAATAACTGCCGAGATTTAAACGACTCGTGCAGACAAAATATTTCCGACGAATAATACATCGTATAGAAGAAGGGCACTTTAAATATCATCCAAATTCCCAAAGCAGCGTGAAATGTCACCCGTAAAAAAATGCATTGGGTACCTATGCATGGGTACTCAAGTGTCGGCTCGTAACTTGACTGTGTTTCTAAATTACTACTCCCGTTTCCAATAGCCCTCGTGTGTATCTTTAATGCGACGATAATTTAAACAACCCCTAACACATACAACTGGATGAGAAGAGCTACCCTACATTAAATTTTCAACTTTGCCATTTATACTCTTGTATGGTAGGAAAAAAATATAGTACAAAATCCTTATTCATGCCGTATATTTTTCTTACCATTTGTAAACTTCAGTTACATTAAATTCGGAAACATAATGAAAATTTGGTTGAGGAAATCTGATCCACCATAAAAACAATCATAAGATTTAAAATTGACAAATAAAATAAAATGCTGACATTCAAAAAGCAACCCAAAAAATTAAACAAACGTGCTCTTTTTTTTTCTTTTCATAATTTTGCGCTGAAATACCTTTATATTGAAAAAAAAGTAAAATTCCAATCTTACAATGCCATTCCTATAGGGTAATCGGCTCAAGTTTTATACTCCTACACCCTTTTGGGTTTGAATTTCGAAAAACTGCTTCGTAAATGACGCTTACTATATAAAAAGAATATTTTCCTAAAATTTGGTAGCTGTACTTCAGTAGTTTCGACTGTACGTTGATGCGTGAGTGAATCAGTCAGGACTTTGTGTTGCAAATTTAAAAATTCATTCAATTCTAAACGATTATGTACATAAGACAGTTTGTGATACCTTATTTGTAAGAGAAACAAACCAAAACATGAAATTTGGTTGTACCTAAATCAAACATTAGTTTTAACCAAAACCAATTGCAGTTATTGACAAAAAATATAAAACAAAGTCAGCTGACAGAAAGATTTGTGTTGGAAGAATTGCATCACATAAAAACATTTTAAATTTAACTTTTATAAAAAAGAAGAATATAAACTTGACTATCTAATGGTGCTTTAACGTAAGAATTTATTTTTACACAAAATCATTGAAATCAAATATCCTACTTAAGGGGGAATGGGTGTGCAGGACCGGGGGTCACCAAACTCAAATGCCTCAATGTTAATCCAATGGGAAAAAAATATTTTCGCTGCCACATTTCTCCGGCTGTATTGAAAATTTTTACAAGCGGATTTTTTTATGTGATAAATGTAGCTGACTTACAGGTCCCGACAATCCCACTTTTTGAAATTAGTACGAATATTTTTTTTTTTTAATATTCAATAAATTATTTTACACAAAATATTCGAAGCAATTTCAAAAAGTGGGAAGATAGAGACCTGTAAGTCAGCTACATTTATCACATAAAATATCCGCTTGTAAAAATATTCAATACAGCCGGAGAAATGTGGCAAAGAAAATAGTTTTTCCCCATTGGATTAACATTGAGGCACTTGAGTTTGGAAACCCCCGGTCCTGCGCGCCCATTCCCCCTTAAGTTCCATTTTTCCTTTGACCTGCAAAGAGTGCTGCACATTTGTTAATTAAGTCCTTCGGGAAACACAGTCATCCGTCAGTTGGAAAGAGCTCCGGTTTTACTGACGCTGGCAGCCAGGCAATTACCAGTCTAACGATTATCGATACTACAAACACTCCAAGACTAGAAAGTACTTAGAACAACAATATGATGGAGTTCGTAACACTTACGGGTAGGGTACGATTTATGGATTCCTGTATTAAAGTAGAGAAGTCGGGAATAATACAAAGTAAAATGGCTATGATTCTGAAAACTTTTGGTGGTTAAAAAGTGATTCGTGTTCAAATAGAAAGAATGAATTTTTTTTTGTTTCAATGTAAAAAATAGGCTTTATTTATTTAATTTGTTAGATCTAATTGCAAAACTCACATGATTCCAAGTATAACTTAGATATAGTGTTCATTCATTATAGTGCCCATCCAAGTATAACTTAGATATAGTGTTCATTCATTATAGTGCCCATCCAAGTATAACTTAGATATAGTGTTCATAACATTCATTACAATTGAAATTAATTAGCGACTTTTGACGATCGTAAATTGTATGGATGAAACAACCTCGATAAACAGATCGGGCCCTGTACCTTACTTATACTTTGGAGAATGTGAGTTTTGCATTCTTCGTATAATTTATATTGAATCTACTCAAATTATGATAGTTTTACTCTGCAATTAGTCAAAGTTCGACTTACGGTTTTAACTTAACACTTTGAAGACCCATTTATAAATTGCATTTATACCTTAAACGATAGCATTATATAGTTTTAAGATTCGGTTTTAATGTGTCTCAATTTTTACCGAAGCAGTTCCGTATTAAAATATTTTGTCGTACAATTTTTGGTCAGAACGCTTATTTTCTGTTTATTTTAACTGCCAATAAGATTTCGTACATTAACTTTGTATTTCACTGACGGTTATTCTGGTATATCTGTTACCAATGCAACCATATTCAAACTACGAAAATTTCAAAAAATATATACTACTATAACAACAAGGTCACTAGGTTTCTTAGAACAGTATAAAACTCGTTAATATTTTCATTTTAATGTATTTTTTTATGAAAGAAGGGAAAACAATAAAAGTGCATTTGATTATTATGAACTAACTTAGGTATTTTTTTTTAAATGTAATTGTTTAACAAAACTTTAGCAAAAATATTTTTTAAAAAGATCCATAAAGTTATGAGGTAAAAAAGATTATTTGCTGAAAAATTTGCACTTAAACTGTAAAAATTCGTAAAACTATTGCCAAAACTTAAAAATGGATTTTCACTTCAGTGTATTTTAAATCTTTTAAACTCCATTGATAATAAAAAAAAACTTTTCATTTGAATACTTTAAATTGCTTTGAAGATAAGTTTTTTTTTCAGATTTTTAATATTTCTTTTACAGATTTAAAAAATATCTTAAACAAAAGAAATCTACATACATTTCGTAATATTTTTTCATCAAAAATCAAGTCTGTTCATTAAGGATACTCATTTTTTGTTTGAGAATCCTTCGCATTCAAGATTTATTAATGAAGCTCGATTTAACTTTTGAAAGACAATTTAGTTAAAATAACTTTTTTTCTATTCAGAAATACAATCATTAGGGACTTTGGAACAATTTTTTAATAATTTTCTTATTAATTCAATCTGCCAAGTTCTTTGGGTAAAAAAATTCTACTAGACAGTTGACTTTATTCATATAATTTTTTTTTTTTTTAAAAATGAAAACATTTTTTATCCAAACATAACTAATAGTTTGAGAGTCAGCAATTGCTTAAAATTTCCAATGCTATCCAGCACGTAGAATATCGAAATTAAATTTCCATTTCTAAACTTTCCCAAATTACTGGTATCTCAATGTATGCGATCAGCACTTTAAAACGAAGTTTTATACTAATAATTGTAATGGGATATAGTTAATAAACTTACAAGTTAAAATTTAAATTAAAACTTTACTTTTGCGGTAAATTTCGGACATGGATGTCTTAATGTATTTTCCTTTTTTCTACAATTTATTACTCATAAAAAAATTATACATTAACCAATTATGACAAAATGTAACCAAAAAATATTTACTTTAATTCTAATCTTTGCCAGTATAAAATGGGAACCATTAAAAACAAAACAGTATAAAAATGGGAAACAGATAAAGCAAAAAATGATTTAACTAATCCTGTAAGGGATAAAGACACATAGAACCGTCACCTGACAGAGGTTCTAAAGCAGCACATCTAGTTTGTAACAATTTATTAATTTTGTAAATTTAATCATTTTGAGATATGTAGTATAAAAAATTCATTTCCAATCATCTGCTCCAGAAAAATAACTTAGAAAAAATAAATTTTCCTTTAAAATGTTAAATTTTATCTCATTCGGTAAAAAAAAGGTTTACATATATCAGCCACTTTACTTATCCCTCAGAATTATAATTTAACAGCATCTTTTATAAACGGTTTGTAAAACTATTTTTACTGGTATTAGAAGAAAATACTTCAGAGAGAGGAGCCATCTGTTAAAATCTATCAAGATTGGCAAAAATTAAACGAACAAATATCAAGATGTGACATACATAGCCAATATTTCGACTTTTCATCAAGAAGGATCTTCGTTTTGTAAGTAGCCGTACTAAAATCATATTGGTTAAAAATTAATTAATATATCCCTAAAAATGTCTCAGTAGTCTCTGAGTACATTAGAACAGAAGTGTGGCTAACTGTGCTGTTCAATAATAACCACAAATGGCACGTATTGTATTTTTACATTAGATATCAGAAAATTATTATTTATCTAAACATACACTGCTCAAAACAATTAGGGGAGCACATGTTTTAAACCCTTTCGCTCCCAATGATTCCATTGGGAATCATCCGCTTGTGATTTTTTTCTGACTAAGTTAAATTCGCAACTTATGTATCGGTAGATACATCATTATATGGAAGAATAACGTATTTTGAAGAATTTAATATATTTTTTTAATATTAATGAAAATATGAAAAATATGGTAAAATAAATTTCACTTTAAAACAGTTTTAGAAAATAAATTGACCCTAAATTTTTAATGCTTGCATTTTTTAGATGTTTAAAAATATATTTCAACTATTTTTAACAAAAAAAGTTTTGAAAAAATTATTGTTATAATTTATTAAAAAGTTATTATTCAATTTCCCCCCTTTAAATTTAAGTATTAAAAACCTAAGATTTTTTCTCTTGTTTTTTACTATTTCATTTCGAATGCATAGTGAACCTATTTAACAAATTTTAGATTTATAGGATAAAAATTAAAAAGTTTGGAGTGAAGTTAAAGTTGGAATTAAAAAGTGCTCCCCTAATTGTTTTGAGCAGTGTATTTTAATGTAAATCTACACTTTTTTCTTACATTGAAAGAAATAATTGTTAATTTTTATATCTTGGGTACGTATAAAATATGAAATTTTACTCAAGATTATATATTGTTCATTTCAATAACGTTTCTATTCAATAACTAAAGATTTTTTTTATTTTTTATTTAAAAAAAGACAATAGTTTATTAATAAAAATTTATCATTTGTAAGATTATATATGTGAAATTTCCTTATGCTTTAAATGTTACACGTAATTTCTAAAATATCGTGAAAAATTGCCCATTGCTCAATATGTCATGTTTTACAATTGATCCAATATCGTCTAGGTATGGATTTCTATCCTAAAACGAAATCCAATCCTACGAAAAACGGTGTAAAATCCAAAAGCTGCGTAAGTATTAAATAATTCATAAGAGCTGGCTTAGTCTGACTTCTGAAGGAATGTATGAAAAATTCAAGCATCTGCGCCGAAATTTTTTACGAGATTTTATTTGAACAACAATGGTCCCATACCATTTAAATTTATATTAAACGATAAAATTGACTATAAATTGACAAAAATATAATCCATCTCTATATCTAAAATCCATAAGTTCTATCTATTATCCATAAGTTCTTTCAGATAATAAGTATCCTAAAAGCAATAAGTTAAGCTGTTACGAAAGGGATTGGGATAATCCACTAAAATTTTAATTTTATACTAAGAACATTTTTTGAGTTTGGATAAAATAGAGCAAAACTTTCTGTGTCGTTTAAATATATTTAATTTCCGAACTTTCTATATAAGTTGAACTTTCTAAGGTCGAAGTAAAGATTAAACAGTAACCAATCTTTCCCACGTACACAAGTGGTTAAAAGTTTGTGATAAATCTAACAAAAAAAAAGCTATTGTTTTTATTTTAATGTTAACTTATTAAAGTTTGAACTACAATAGAAAATTGGCTAAGTATAGTAAGAAAGATGTTTGTACTACAATAGAAAATTGGTGAACCATAAAAAAAATCTTATCATACAAGTAGGGAAATTCTGATTAACCGATTCTAACTTAGTTTATTATTACTTAAAATACTACTGACAACTCCAATCAACATACAATATCAACATGCAATATACTAAAATAAATTTGCTGAGTGCAAAAATTTTAGTAACATAATGTGAACTAATAAAAGTATACTATTTATCATAGCTTGTTACTAGGGAATGGTGAATAAACTGTTATGTTTTTTTAGCATCTTTAGAACCAAAGAAATAAAGAATCCGGTTCAATTTCCCAACTTCAATTGCAACACTTAACCATCTAAGACCGGCGGTCAGATGGCGTTGATTTAAAATTATGAGCTTAAATGTGGAGTTTTTTCGAAAAAAAATGCGTTAAACAGCATCAATGCCAGCAACTGATTAAAAACAAAGTCATTTTTTTTACAAGTAACGAATGATATATAACGAATGTTAAATTTGTCGAGAGGGAGCTCTACTTTAATAGAATACAGTGGATTTTGTTACTTGTAGCCATATGGCAACAGTATGCACTAGAGTGTTAACAATTACTCACTAAGCCCTATTCATAATATAAATATTAATACAGTAGATGAATCAATCATTTAAGCATTTATCAATCTGTCGATTTCCGTTTATTACTGAAGTAGTTATCGATTTTAACGCAAGGATCTTGGACACAAGGCCCAAATCCGTAAGATTGTGTAATGGATGGAGTGTCGATATCTGGACCCTGGCGTGCCTAATTCGTCATATCTCCAGTTTCATATTGTATTCTACGTTGAGAAGTAAGTCTTTTTCGCTCCAGAGACAGATTGAGATTCGATATATCGTTGCCACTCTCTAGCATGCAATATTCAAGGAAACCTGAGCGATGTCGCTTATTTTTAGGAGATTTTATGCACATTATGAATTTTAGTTGTTTGTTCAGTTGATATTTGAAAGATTTGTGCGATAATTTTTCATAGTTTAAATACAATTATGTATTTTTTGATAATAAAAATGTATCATATTGTTAGAAAAAGTACAGATTTTATATGGCAACAGAACTAAAAAGTAAAATATTTTCTCATTTGTTATTTGTTTCCAGTGTTATATCTTATATGTTAAATAAATAACTATTATGAGCGAAAGAGAGCGAATTTTTCGAACAACTGGAGGGTCATGGCACATAGCTAATGTCTCAAAAAGTTTACATTGACAAATTATTAAATCTTGCATTTCCATGTTATACTTTCTGGCATATCAAATGTGAGTAAGAAAGAATAGGGTAGTCATATGCAAACGTGTACCCATTTCTAGGCCCTCTGCCGTGGGCAGTTAAACTGCAGTATCTAAGATAATGCCTAAGCTTCTAAGCACACAACAATTCTAACAGATGAGAAAGTATACTAAAGGACTGGTCATTTCATAGCAAAAATGTTCCTATTCATTATTGTGATTACTGCAGTTTACTTGAACATGGCAGCTCTGCCCCTCAGGCGGGGCAAAGCTGTCATGTGACTGCTAGGATAAAGAAGGTAAGACGCTACACTCGTAGAGAACCATCCGCAATCCCTTCCGGAACTCTTGTACTTTGACATCTTTTGTTACAATGGTAAAAAATCAATTTAAAGAACATTTTAATTGTGATGTTTGAAGAATACTAGAGGAGTTGAAAAATGTTTCTCTATTTGCAGGAAAAACAGTATTTATCTATATTTTTACAATATTTATTTATCATAATTATCATTGTAAGTAATTGTCGAGTAGATATATATATATATTTAAATTACGCCATATTTATTAAGAGCTGTTTAACAAAACTGACTCTCACTGATTCTCTACGAAAAAGAAATCTGATTTCAAAATAAATCAAGCAACTGTTTCTAGATGGTCAAACATGGTCAAAACATGGTCGAAATAAGCCCCCAAAACTTAATCTTTATGTCTTCTTAAATTTAAATAACTCGTTTAAGATGTTTTGCCATTTGTGAAACAAATTTTACAATAAATACCTTTTAATAATTTTTTGTGTTTTTGTATTTTATATAAAATGGGTTTTACGTGTAAATATTTATTACGTAATCATACAGGCTGATGAGTATTCGAATTCCAACGGCAACGTTTATTTTAAGCTTTCATATAAGTAGAAATTGAGATTTATTATTAGGCATTTTCCAGAATATGAATCAACAAAGCATTTTTTTTATTTAGAATAATTAAAAGTCAAAACCGTTTATATGGAGTTCAATAAATAGTCAGCACTTTGCAACATAATTTAAATCCTGATTTTAAACAAATTTGATTTATTTGAATATTATTTTTCTTAATTTCAATGAAAAGTGACAGTCTTATTACATTATTTTTTCTGTGAAGTATTAATTTAATATTTAGATAACCCTTCGTTTTGCAGCAAAAACGAGTATTTTATAACAAAGGAATATTATAAGACTAACTTTCAGTTCTTCTTGCAAACATAATTTCTAATTTGCAATAATTATCTCTATCAGAAATCATTTTTTACTTTTATTTATTATACGTTTCGATAAAAACATTATAAATCTAACTGTACAAAATGTTGATAAAAAATCGCACTAAAAATAAAATTTTTGTATAAGTGCAATATTGAAACAAAATTTAATTATGTTTTATTTGAGAGATAAATGTTGTTTACTCAAAACGAAGACAGGTCATTTTGGAAATACATTGAGGAGCTCTATTTTTCGATTTATTCTGGTTTCAACAAGGCAACTAAATGGATTTCTAGGGTATCCGATTTTCGGTAACCGAAATTTCCCTAGAATGGATATTTTGAATTGAAATTGAATACTTTGGATTTGAAAGAATTCATTCAAGTCTTTTTTAGAGCACATGGATTTTCTACGAAAGCATTGGGCTAAACAGTTTTATGCAAAACTCAATTTTGTGTAAAAACAATAAGATTTTTCGTAATAGAATTTTCGTGAATTACATTTCGATTTTAATCAATAAATAACCTAGGACTTTTTTCTATCTAAACACATTTACTCAGAATTTTAATCTCTAAGCAAATTCGTTCTTTATGTATATTTATCAGTTTCTTTGACTTAAGAAAATATTTTTTTAAAAACAAAGTAAATATTCTTAGCACTTCCCTTTTTTCTTCATTAAGTAGCGTTACGTCTATAATCTTGTCAAGAGAAAGACCTTGGTCGTGTTTGTGCAGAACTAAAATCTCTAAGATAAATTCCCATGTGACATCCAGACGACTGATTTGGCAAACTTCTTGATAAAAACATACGTGATTATTTTTAATATTAAGCTTAGGGATTTGGTGACATTTCTAATATTTTTAGGGATTTTTTTACTAAAAGGAGGACTTATATATGTTGTGGATAATTTCAGATTATGGCCAGATATAGAACAGGACTTTATTTAGAGAAGAAAGAAAAAAATTCCTTAAGTAGATTTATTTTATACTAATATGCTTTTAGTGTTACGTTGAGAACTAATAATGGATACAAATGAACAGTTAATAAAACTTAGACTCAGAAGAAGATAATGCTTTTTTGACAAAAATGAAAAATCATTGGCTTGAAAATGCAAAAAAAATGCGTTGAAAGTAAGGAATAATTGTAAATGTTATCGATGCGCAGAAAATCCAAAAATACATAGTTGAAGAGTACAGGGGAAAAACCGCTTAATTTCATAGAAGGCTTTCCTCAATAGGCCTCTTTGGTGATAATAGCGAAAAAATGGTTAAACTGGTGTAAAGAAACCGGTTAATCGTTTTTTTTATTTCGCGGCTACCCTGATTCACGCCAGAGATCATTGGAACCAAGTCACACGCTTGTACCGTGAAGCCGAAAGAAAAACCGATTTCCTGTCTTTAACGTGCGCCAAAGAGACACAACTACGGGAAGTCTCCTAATAAATCTAGCTGTTCTTCCCCTGTACTCTTCAATTGTGAAAACTTTAATGGAAGTAAATACAGTTAAAAATGCTAATTAATAAAATATAACGCTATCATTCCGCTATCATATTCATCATTTAACGCTATCATTCATGAAAATGCACATCGAGTCTGATAAAATAATCTAATAATAATACTGAGTCTAACAATAATATGGAATCTAACAACAATGATGAATCTAATAATAATGTTGAATCTTATAACAATAATGAAACTAATAATAATAATGATGGATCCAATAACAATGTGGAATCTAATAACAATGAAGAATCTAATAATAATGTTGAATCTAATAAAAATGTTGAATCTAAAAGCAATGATGAATCTAATAATAAAGTTGAATCTAATGATAAGAATGAATCTAATAATAATGTTGAATATAACAATAATGATGAATCTAACAATAATGATCCTCAAAAATAATACAAAGAGAAATGCTTTTACTGCACAGACTCGACAGTAGAAGCGTTAGTTTTTAGAGTGCAGTACAATGTTTTGACCATCACAAACAAGACATTGAAAGACACACAAGACACATCACATTGAAAGGTCAATTTCTTCTTGGTTACTTACATTTATTTTTAATTATTTTTAGCAAAGAACATCCATCAAAATCTCAGAATCGGTAGCTTATCAAACTGCTGTTAGCAGCACAAAATTTACATATTTGATTTTACAGGAACAGTTCACTAAGCTAATCTACCAGAACACCAATTTCAAAAGTTAATAATAATGAGTTACAAAATGTGCAGTTAAAGTTCCAGGTAAATTTAAATTTCCACAAAGATTTTCAAACCATTCTGAAAGCGAATGTAAACAACATCTACTTACAAATAGCATTTTAATAAATTTTATAATGCAAACATATTTTTTTTTTGCTGACCACACTGAAACTGTCACTAAACCAAAGAATTTTATTCCATTCACTTTTAAAAGTTAAACCTCATAATAAAGTTTAGCTTTGTCTGAAACCGCATTAACTAATAAAATGCAATTTTTGAAAAACCTTTCCATGATATTAATATTTATCCACTGTACATTCCTACAAACTTTCTTAGTCATTTGCAAAGAGACGGGATAAATATGTCATGCAGCTTGACTTGAAATACTAAAATTGACAGCTAGAAGTTATGATCTTTTATATGAAATAAAGTTTGACTACTTGATCCAAAACTTGAGCTATTTAACTAGAATATTCATTTAACTGTCAGAATAAACTTATTTGAAGTGCAATATCCGTATTACCGTATGTATTGAAATAGTCTCATAAATAATATTTTCGTTTAACTTCCTAATCATTTATTATGTAAAAGTTAACTAAGATCGGGATTTTACTCACATTATTTTTCTATGAATTGTAAACACTGTTAGTTACTACAAAAAAAACTATGTTACGATAGCATGATATTTGGGGGCATTATTACACAAATTCCTAATTAAGCAAAAAAGACTCAAACTATCTAAGGAACTTTCCTAAAACCTTTCGGGCAAAGAAATCGACTAAATAGGAGAAGAAATACACTATTTAGACCAATTAATTTTAAATATGTCCCACAAATTATCTTTAGGAACAAATTTTGCTCGATAAAACCAAAGGAATAAAAGTAAAGAGACTATGTTACGATAGCATGATATTTGGGGGCATTATTACACAAATTCCTAATTAAGCAAAAAAGACTCAAACTATCTAAGGAACTTTCCTAAAACCTTTCGGGCAAAGAAATCGACTAAATAGGAGATGAAATACACTATTTAGACCAATTAATTTTAAATATGTCCCACAAATTATCTTTAGGAACAAATTTTGCTCGATAAAACCAAAGGAATAAAAGTAAAGAGTACAGTCGCAATTCGTAGACTTTCCGCAAGATTACTTCCGTCCGGACAAAGAAAATTATTGCTCAGTTAACTTATATAGAGTTCGACAGTCATATCTGAAAGGTAAAATATGAAATACAATTCCTAAATCCATTTTATAAAACTTTTAAAGGAAACTAAGAAAATGAAACGGACATCGAAACTACCTAAATGAAACTACGATTTTAAAAAAAGAAAGGATGGCTGGATCATTCATTCATTAAAAGGGATTAAACAGACAGATTTTACTGAAGCAAAGAAAAAATGCTTTGGTTAATTGATAGTGAATAAAGAATGAGTAGATTAATGAGGAAAGTTTAAGTGCTTTGTGCATATCGATTAAATTAAACAAGGGTAGCACTTTTTTATTTATCTTTTATTTTTAGTAAATAAGAATTTTGTTCCGAGACTAAAAGTACAGATGTACTGATTTTATTAGAACTTAATGATAACTATTGCTAGGGATTCATCAATATAATTATAATAATGCCAAGTTATCTAACAAATATCGAATAAATCAGAAAAGTTCTAGAGGGACAGTCAGTTCCATCGAGGTGATTTATTAGTTTTGATATCCTAACTTCAGACAAAGTATTGCTTTTCTATGTCGGCATTTTTTTACTTGTTACGAAAATCGTAATGAAAGAAAAATAAAACAAATTTGAAGTAAATATATCATTTGGTTATTGGATTGTTAGTTTTGGAAATTTTTAAAAAACAGATAATCAATGAGAGGAAACGACACTTTCTTTAATTTTTATCAACTAACAATAATTAAATTTGCGGCTGCCATTTTACCTTCATTTTTTTCATTCTGCTTTTATTGACGTTTTCATACCTGGTGAAAAAAAAACTTACAAAGCAAAGCATTACTTCCGCAGAAGTTAGGATGTCAATGGGGCCCGGATGGCCTAGTGTTTTGGATAGCAGACCACGCTAGCAGTCTGCGCGCTGTAACGGGAGTGTGTTCAATTCACGCTTTCGCCCTAGGTGTACTTTTTTTTATCCGTGCCAGTAAAAATTCTGTATATGTCTGTCTTACTTGACGAAGGTTTATACGCGGGTCTCTGATCAAGCACACAAACCGGAACCATTTCACTATTCTACTAGGATTTCAACGCAAAGTGTAAGCGTAAAGTAAAAAAAAAAAAGGCCGAGACGCTCTCTATGATGCCACGCTTCCATCCCGTTTTGAGTATATGCTGTTCCGAAGAAGTAGAAAAAAGCCTTTTTGCACGGTCGACCATACTTTTCAAGATCCTCGCCTGAGAAGGTTCTTGGTTCTGTCCCTGACCTAAATATACTATGGGCTTATTTCATCTGAGGGGGAGGGGCACTGGGGTGTCCGAGTATACTGCGATAAACGTGCTCGTTAAATCTGTGCAGTCGAATATCCCGACAGTTTTAACGTACGATGTCGCTCGAAGTTCTTTCAGTCACCCAGCTCGGATGCCGACCTCGTCACTTGGACAGGGTTCTAAATTACGAGATGTAATTGGATGTATTAAAGCTCTTAGAGGAGGCCACAAATTGGTATCCGGAAACGATTACACTACCTCTTACCAGGTTAAAAGTTCTTTAGAATAGTACACTAAAGGCCAGACAGAAAGCATGACGTCTCAGGAGTTCTTCTCCTTCCTTACAGTTAGATAAAGTGTTGACTGTTCTAATATGCTTTCATTTTGGGTACCTTTTAATTTAATAAAATATAGTTTGAAGAAAAATAAGGTAAACAAAAAAATTGTTGCATCTATTTCTTCTAATTTTCAAATACTCCCGATTTAGTACAGAATCAGACGGAACGGTCGTTCCGCCCGCCAATCTCAAAATGACGCCAAGGGCTAAACGGCAGTTATGTATATATACAGAAAACATTTCGCTATGTTAACAGCGAAATTGATTTTATTTTCTACCAGGCAAACTAAACTTCGTAGAACAATAAAAAAAAATACAGTAAAGAGGTTTCGTAGATTACTTTCAATAAAAAAAAATTGGTTATTCTAGAGTCAAAAACAGCGGAGAAAAAAAATATGGAAATTTTCGAAAATGAAATCTTTCGAGCAGTTTTAGTCAAATTTTGACCTAATTTTTGAAGTGACCGACAGCCATTACTAGACCATTAATCTGGAAGCGGTTTTTACTAAAAGATTCAGAATGCTCCAATTAAGCCCCTTTCATAGGTTTGAAGTTTCAAAAAGAACTCGTTCTATTTTTAATTAATTAAAATCTATATTACCATTGGCGGTATGAATGTGCGATAAACAAGCCATCCTAGCGGCCAGGTACCTCCGAGAACGAGCCAAGGTTTACTGTATTTTCATCGAAGAACCGCATAGCAGCGCTGTTAACTATTAAGTTATTATTACAGCTTCTAAAATAATTGATTAATCTAATATCTGAATAGACAGATTAAAAAAAATCTAATTAATAAACGGAAACTCTTCATTTCAACTTTTTGGCGTTTTCATTTTTAAAAAAAACTAATGAATAACTCGAATGGATGAATCAATCCAGAAATGTAAACAAACAGTCATATTTGCCAATTTGGTATCCATATTCAGTTACCAATACCATTAAAAAATAGTTTTGTTGTTTTTTTCTTCATAAAAAGTAAGAAATATATTTTATCCCTAAAAATTATTGAGGAATAATTAATTATGTCAAAGTAATCTTTGTTTATTTTTTTATGAAAAGAAATGATATTTGTTTCTAAAATTTATTGAGGAATATTTTATTATGCCAAAGTAATATTTAATTATTAAAGTTACATTTTTTAACATGAGCTGTTACTAAATGTTTGTATTATAATACATAACCGTAATCTAAGAATTGTATTTGGTTATTGTTTTTTCTTAAATAGGCTGGATATATTTTTAGTTTAATAAAAGTAAATTGAAATTAAATATGCCGACAAAAGTGGAAAAAAAAACTAGGCATAAAAGACGGATGTGGTACACTAAAAATAACAGCTGCGATGTAATCTCGAAATGTGTCGAAAACAATACATCTGGAATAAAACGTCATCTAGAAACTGTTCCTGAAAATAACAAACGGGAACGTTACGATAATGAAGATTCGGTTATTAAAACTGTTCCTATTTTTCAGTTACAGATGTGACAGGGGAGATTTCTTCCCTTAAGCTGTTTCTACTAAACGATTGAGAATGCCCCAATTCAGGCCCTTTCGTAGGTTTGAAGTTTCGAAAACATTTTTTTCTATTTTTAATTAATTAAAATCGATATTATCTTTGGCGGTACGGTTGCACGATTAACTAGCCATCTTAGCGGCCGTATTACCTCCCGAGACGGCGCCAACCGAGGTCTGCTATATTTTCATCAAAGAGCTTCAGAGTTCAAAAACACAACGAACAAGCCGATATTACAGTTTCTAAAATAAATGATTTATCAAATATATGAATCATCAGAGTGAAAAAACTTTGGAATTCTAATTATTAAACGGAACGCTTCATTAAAAAGTTTTGGCGTTTATTAAAAAAATATATATCAACAGCGATAATGGAATGATTGATCTTGATATATAAATGTAAACAGTCATATTTGGTTGTCAGATTCAGTTCATATTAGCTCAAACTTTTTAAACATTTTGCTTTTTCTATGAAGAGTAAGAAATAATATTTCTTTGGTTCTCAGAAGTTATATAACTCTCTATAAACATTGACATCATGTCGTCAATTTTGTAGTCGTATTGTGTCTGTATCTTTTGTTATTTTTTTTAAAAAAAACTACTGATATCCCCCCAAAAAACTTCGTAAAAGTAAACAAACGCCAATCTAAAAAAAAAACTATTTTATCAAAAAGCAAGTTCATTGTGAAAGTTGTGGCTAAAAAAGCCGTGATATAAAATGAATGCCAATCTCTTGTGTAAAACTTCCTGGTAATAATAAGTAGTATAATTTAAGTTTTGCTTCCTTAAAAATATTGCACTGTTTGAGGTTGGTGCACAACTTAATCCCCCTAAAAATTTAAATAACGCAAATGAACTTGATTCACTAAATCAGAATAACGAAGGATACTGAAAAAAAAAACTTTAACAAATGTATGATCTCAATACATTTATATAAAGGTAAGGTATAGAGGGTGGTTAAGATGGGGGGGGGGGGCACCAACCTCAAACAGTGAAATATTTTTATGGCAGCAAAGCTTAAATTATACTACTTATTATATGACCAGGAAGTTTTACACAAGAGATTGGCATTCATTTTATATCACGGCTTTTTTAGCCACAACTTTCACAATGAACTTGCTTTTTGATAAAATAGTTTTTTTTTTTTTTAGATTGGCGTTTGTTTACTTTTACGAAGTTTTTTGGGGGGATTGAATTTACCCAAATTACTTTTTTTATAAAATCGCATTGTAATTTTAAAGTTGTTCCAACCTTCCATACATTTTAATAAAATAATAAGATTATAATATAGATAAATGAGTAAGGTGATGATTATGTTGAAGATTCAAGTTATAAAAACCAAAACTATTAATCCAAATAAAGTTTTTAAGGTTCTAAAACAATCTGGAAAATTAAATTCAACAGCAATGTAGATTTATTAGGTAAATATGCAATTATTAGCATTTTTATTTTCAAAAAGAATTTGTACTGAACTTTTACTACCAAACGTACGAGATTATAGATATTTTAATGTATATCAGTGATCTGTTCACCAAACATTTACATCATCAATCAAAATGTCAATTTTGTTATTATATTCCTTGAAAACAAAATATTTTTATTCCTTTGAACATTTTTTACTTAAGTTCAAAAATTTGGACAATGTAAAGTTTATATTTCTTTCAAATTTAAAAAAGTTGAATTCTTATTCAACTATTTTTACGAAACATTCGATGTAACACGAATTGTAACAAAAAAAATCTGAATATTTTATTTTCTAAAGCCGGAAAGTGAAGCATTTGAAGAAAGGAAAGAAGGCAGTTGTGTCAGCTGAAATGAAAGAGTCACTTGAAAAAAATATGTGGTTTTCTTTAACTTCTTCATTGCAACGTGGAATCACAATTTATTTTTCAACTTAACTTTTTTTTCATATTAAAAAGAACACCGGGATCTTTTGTTTAAAAAACCATTTAATAACAATCTAGTATAGTTTAATCAACAAAAGATCATTGTTATTGAATAAAATAATTACACTTTTTAATGTAAAATGTAAAAATATTTGAAAAAACTAAGATTTGTACCATTGTAGATGCATGTACAAACACTCGTGTTTAATATTATATTTAAATGATTTTCCTTTGGCATGGCATAGTTAACATATATATTATAGTTTGTGTGCCCGATCAGAGACCCGCTTATAAACCTTCGCCAAGTAACAGAATTTTTACTGTCACAGAGAAAGGAAAGTACATCCAGGGCGAAGGCGGGAATCGAGCCCGCACCCGTTACAGCTTGCAGACTGCTAGATTAATGGTCCAAACCACTCGGCCATCCGGGAGCCCATTTGTTTTGGGTATTCTTGCATTTCTTACAAACTAATATGAAATATCCTAATTTACTTTTGACAGCTTGTAATATGCACAACAAAACATATTTTGCTCTTGAATAACTTCTCGATTACAGTTACTCGGTTCGCAGTGGGACAAAAGTAAAATCACGTAATGGAGCACCCAGATCTTAGGGCTGTGGGGCGCCCTGTGGTCAGTGTCTTGATCTATGGATCGGAAGGTCCCGCGATCGGGTCCTGGTCGCTGAAAACCCACCGAGTATGTGCAAAGCACGTGCTCGTTAATTCTGTTGGGTCCGAAAGTCCTGTGGGCGGTCATTGCGCAGTTTCCCACGGGTACAGGTTCCTGGAGATTATTTCCCTCCCCTTCAGGGACATGTCTAAATTGTGGAGGGGGCGCATGATGTAGTGATTGTCGCCCTCGTAGTGTAACGGTTATAACTCTAGACTGCAGAGCAGGGGGTTTGGGTTCGATTCCCGGGTAAGGCGTGGTTGTAAATTGTACTCATCTCAATTGGATGTAAATCTATTAGGCTGTAATTGGATGTAAATTTATTAGGCTGTGTGTCATAATAATAAATAAATAATGATAATAAATGATAGATGGCAGCATCTGTCACCTATATGTGTGCATGTGAGTGTAAGTGTGTGTGTGTTGTGACTGTCTCACTTGACGAAGGTTTATAAGCGGCTCTTTGAGAAAGCACACAAGCCTCAAGCTATATGCATATCAACCAAATCCAAAAAAAAAAAAAATTTAAAAGTGTATAAAAATATCAGTCATTTTTACGCGGAATATTTATTTCAATATTAGTTTAATTTCTGTAAGAGAACGGACATTTGCCTGGAATATTTAAGGAGATATAAACATTTTAATAAAACAACAATACATTCTTTTGGTTATTTTGCCCTTAAAATCTTTATTCATCTGTGTAAAAAACGCAACGTTCTGGACTTTCTATAAAACATAATTATACAAATTTCAAGGAAAAACATCGCACGAGCTATGAGTAATGGTCTGAGCCATTAGTAATTCTCATTTTTTGAGAATTTAAGAGACATTTTTACATACAATCATAATGTTCACCTTATAAAGAGACGATCTCATATTCGCATATTTTTTAGAATATGAAGCTATATTTTAGCTAATCGCCTGCTCAGTTGAAGTCCTCATCGTGGTCCCAAATTAAGAAGCCTACTTGACTGTGTTAAATCTCCTCGTGTTGCCTAGAAACCGACAGAATGAAACATTCTAACAAAATCAAACGTTTATCTCTTTGAGAGGGCTGTAAAGCGCCCTGTGGTCAGTGTCTTGATCTACGGATCGGAAAGTCCCGCGATCAAGTCCTGGTCGCTGAAAACCCACCGAGTATATGCGAAGTACGTGCTCGTTAAATCTGTTGAATCCAAAAGTTCAGTGGGCGGTCATTGCGCAGTTTCCCAAGGGTACAGGTTCCTGGAGACTATTTCCCTCCCCTTCAGGCATCTGTCACGTAGGGGAGCCTGGGTACGGTTGTGACAGTTTTCATTAAATCGCTTATAAATTCGTTGGTATGCCTGGTAGCTGGATGAAAGTTGCATTAATAGTAACGTGCAACATTGGTCGACGTATAAATAAAAAATTGTGTCCCTAAGTACAATAGTTAACTTATATGAGCAAATTAGAAAAAAGAGGAAGTAGTGTCAAAACCGACCCCGGTTGTGACAGGTTCAAAAAAGACACCAAAATGGTATAAAATCACTCTTTTTGCAGCATATTTAGTTATTATAAATTCAATATTTATAATAATAACATGTAATTCATCATTTAATTATTAAATTTAATAATTATAAATAAATTTATAATTATTAATACAAACTCTTCATATTATCACTATCATCAAAAAAGTTAACCAAATATTTATAATTATACATTGCTCTAACCATGTCAAATGTCATACAAAACAAATAAATAAAAATGTTTTTTTAAATGCACAAAATATCTTATCTATATAAAAAAAAATATACATGTTCTTATATAACACAAATAAATCTTTTTGAGTTACACCTGTTTCGTCAACAATGTATATATCCTGTGGCTCATAGGTGTGTATGTACATAACAATTTGCATATTGTCATAAAAATATTGCACATTTGAAGCTTGTATCGATACAAATGTATCGTAACAAAGAGAAAGACATACGATTAATTTGGTGATTTTTCGCAGCTCTTCGTAATGAAATCCCGCGTTTCACTTCTATAAAAGCTTCTTCATATTTCCTCAGGTCACACTGTGAACTTTCTGCCTTCCTCAGGCGTTTTATGGGCATCTAAAAAAAATAAATGCATTTTACTGTGTTGTCACAACCGTACCCAGCTCCCTCTTTTGCAAAAAAATAATCGCCATGACATTACAAAATAATATACATTCAAAGTAAGTCCTGGTATTTCATTATTAAAGTCTAAATTATAACGAGGAAAAAATTCATTGCTCTATCTGTACACATATAATAACAGTTATGAAAAGAAATGTAATAAAAAAACTTACTTTTGACATTCAAAAAGTAATAGAGGCCTCTGGTAGGGTTAATGTCGTGCGATGACTGATGGTATACTGTGGCACATGCTTAGGCAGGCATGCTAGTCATTACCCCTTATACCCAACCCGGTATTCCTTATGGTTTCGCTAATATGGCGGCTGTCACAACCGTACCCAGTCTCCCCTATGTGTGTGCATGTGTGTGTGTGCGTGTGTGTGTGTTGTGACTGTCTTACTTGACGAAGGTTTATCAGCGGCTCTCTGAACAAGCACACAAGCCTGAAAATATATGTATACCAACCAACCAACCTCATCTCTTTGAGTCTAACTCTATGCTTTGAGGTTTATAAGCGGGTCTCTGACCAAGCACACAAGCCTGAGAATATATGCCTACCAACCAAAAAACCTTAATCTCTTTGAATATGAAATCGAAAAAAAATTCTCGCATTCAAGCAACATTTTCAACCAGTTTAGATGTAGTTAAAAATGTTGAAAGCCATTGAGACATAAATCTTCGGAATATTATCGAGATTTTTTTAAAGGATGGTCGCCACTTCAATTGCTATTCTAGATGATCTGTATCCATATTCCAGAATGAAGGCAGGCATACTCAAAGGCATAAATTTTAAAAGGGTTTAACCCAACAAAAAAGTACGAGAAAATTGCAAAAGATATATCTCTATTTCAAAACCGCAGATATCTAAATGTAATTTTTTTCTTTAATTATACTTCTCATAAAATTTTCATATTTGCAAAAAAATGCTATCTTATACATCGATAAACAAAATTAATGGGCAAAAAAGAAGTACTATATTACATAGATAAGAATTGTGGATATATCGTTTTTATGCTTTAGAGGATAACTTTTCATGTGGACTTGTGGAAGGGAAATACAGAAATGTGCCAGGATGATGGATTTATTCTATGCATCGAATATTTCATCTGTATTTGAGGTATTTCCAAAATGGATTTATAAAACAATTTTGTTGCTATTACAGCTTTTTCAAAAGGATGTTGATCAGAAGTCGGCTCATCACTGGATATTTTAAATTACGACGCTCGTTGCCAATAACCCTGGTGTAGCTATAGTGCGATAACTGTTCACCTCAACTCTACTGAACTAAAGAATAAAGAAATGAAATACCTTGTTATGTGATACAATTTAAGTACTTTTTTTTTTATTTTTGAATGAACTTCAAATAAAAAGTTTTAATACTTACTAATTAAAATCACATAAAATAAATTTATGCGAGCTATGCCTTAGCATACACGAAAGAAAAATTAAACAAGTAATTTTCAAAGTTTGAAATTTAACATAACACCTCCCTTGGGAAGAGAATTCTCTAAAGAACAAAAAAACTTTTCTAAATGTAAATGGTATCACCTCGGCGTTTCTTTTAAAAATAATCTAACAACTCCATTTATATTTAAGAAACATATAAAATTCCAACAACATAGTTTAAAGGCAAGAAACATTCCACCAAGTAGTTAAAATTAACTTAATCGTCAGAACTAAGGAGGGTAGAATGAGTTGCAGATACTTGGCTCAAAACAAAGTCACGCATTCAAATTATTTAAAAAATTCTTTGTCTGTTCTTCGCTATCTAAATCACTGATTTTAAGTAAAAACAACTAAACTAAAAATGCCCTTAAAATTTTCAAAAAAAAAATTATTTTAATCAGAGATCCACTGGTTCCCAGATATTGCATAGACATACTACGCATTCCTTAAAAAAAACACTGTCAATCAACAAATCAAAAAATAGTTTATTATTAAACAAACACTTTATTAGACGAAACTAACATTACAGAATAATTTTGCTTCGTCACAAAAAAACGTATATGTGACTAAAAATAATTATAATTAATAAGACACAATAACAATAAGGCACACATTATAAGTTAATAAAAAACCACAAAATGAAATTGTGGCAATGCTATTTATTTATCCTATTATTTAAGTTATGTTTCGCTCTTAGAATTTTTCTATAAGTCTATTACTTTATAGGTCAAAAGTAATAGGTGAAACTTTGAGACACTAAAGAGAAGTGTTAAAATTTATTCAGGGTGTCCCAAAATGGTTCTATCTGTTTTTAAAAGTTAATTTTAAAAAAAAGAAATGCATAAACGTATTAACACAATTCTTGCAAAAAACGAATGAGTCATGTCTGGAATTTGATATGGAATGCGTTATTATTTTAGTTATGTTTATTGCGTTATTATGTTATTGCACTTTATTATGCTAAATTTAACCTACAGATTGCGCTTCAATGCTGTGTGTTGGTTGTATGAAAAAACTAGGCATGCGTGTACACCGAAAAGAAGGACACGTGGTCTTAAATGTTCAGTCTACTGAACATTTCCTTCTTTTCGGTGAACACACATGCCTAGATCTTTCATACAGACAACACACAGCATTGAAACGCCATCTTTCGGTAAAATTGAACATAATAAAGTGTAATAACATAATAGCGTATTAAGCATAACTAACATAATAAAGTGTAACTAACTAAGCATAACTAACATAATAAAGTTTCTTCAAGAATTGTGTTAATATCTTTATGCATTTCTTTTTTTTTTTATTATTAACTTTTAAAAACAGATAGCCAATTTTGGGACACCCTGTAGTTAGTAATGTAGTGCTAACCAAACAATCAAGAGCTTGTTTGGACGTGTCGCTGGTGCAAACAAAGGCTTCTTTTGGTAAACCATTTTTTGCAAAAGATTTAACCAGACAGCATTACCATCACATTCTAAACTCCAAGGTTAGAATTAACTATGTTCCCAGCGCGGAAACTCACACGAAAAGCAATCAAGACTTGTTTTTTTTTTTTTCACTTTATGCAAAGCAAGTATTAAAAATGAATGAATCTGAAGAAGACATCCATCACAGAAAAAAGCAAAGATGAAGAAGTAAGAAGATTTTTCGTAACTAAGCGTAATGAGATATCACCGAAAGTGATTTATTTTAACGAGTTCGCTATTGATTTAAACACCTTCGTAATTAAAGCTGTGTGTAATTAATATAGGTCAAGTAATGTGGGTGTAATTGTTGTTACGTGAAGCTTTTTAAATTAGGAAAGTAAGGGAAATCTGGTTACATAAGTGTGATGTAATAGATATATGGTTAACTAGCTTGGAAAAGAATTGTTTGTTTTTCGGAGTTGGAGGCGTAAGGTGGTGGTTAGTCATAATAATTTATTTCGGTCTTCATGAAACGTTACCTCCAGAAACCTAATTAGCAGTCCAACAGAAAAGTAAAACTTCTTAACTATACAGTTCAAACTGGCAATACTTACTAGTTATGAACAATGAATATTGTTGATTACAGATATTAGGTTTATGTATGATATGTATGTGGTTTAAGTAGTCATGAACAGTGAATATAGATGATTACAGATATTTGGCTTATGTATGTTTGTTAAGTACTAGAATACATCGGCCTATTCTTTCCTAACGAACTGCCTGATACCATTTATAAAAATTGTTGCTTGAACTTTTATACGCCCAACTTCTAAAAATTTATCATTCATCAAGCGATAACTTTACTTCGAAGAACAATTTTTTAAGCAGTCATTTCTTCCGAAATTTACTTTACCATTATAAAAATTACCATATACAGTGGTGGGCAAAAGTGTGGACACTTTTTGAAAGTTTCATATTTTTCAACTTTGTGTGATTACAGAATATATTAATCGTATATCAAATTAAACAATTGTATATCAAATTAAAAGTAATTTCTTCTTTATGAGGACCACTGTGTGCAGATCGCTGAAGCCGTCTATGAGATCTTTGGTCCCATATAATCTATCCCAACAAAAACATCTCTGTAAAAGAGGGCCAAGTTCTTACAAAAAAAGGTCTGGCCTACAAAAGAAGTGAAATCAACAAAAAGACCAAGTTCAATGGAATTTGCTGAGTTAAAGTTCTAGAAAAAATTAAGCCTGGACAACCAAAGATTTGAAAACAAAAAAGGATCAAGTTCAATAGAAGTTGATGAGGTTATAAACCCCAAAACATTTTGTTTTAAGATGCAGCTTAGGTCTAACACATTCTTACTAGCTGTTTGTGTAACTTGGCCAATACGCATTGTGAATATGGAGTTGAACTCTTCGTACCTGGTTGAATTTCACCTCGGGGCGTTTGAGTAAGTCACAGACAAGAACAAGGCAGTGCTCCATATATTATAGTAAAGCTCAGCGGTTTTACTACAAGATTCAAGCATTGAAAAACGAGATGCTACATTTACTTACGTGATCTAAAGAAATGCTCCAATTCTCCATCGACTATTGTATTGATCTATTTAAAATTTTGAAAACATTTTTTTTTATTTTATTTGATTATCAAAAAGGTTTCAGCTGAATAAGGAAAAAGACATGTTTTTTCAATTGCAAACAACATTTATTTGTATAAAATGACACTAACAGAAATGCAATAATATCGAACATATATATATATACATAAAACTACATAATACAAACTAACTAAATGTGTAAACTTTATAATTCATTATTAAAACACCACAGGACATTATTGTTCTGTAGATATACACCACATAGCCATCACCACGTATAATACCACTAGGATTAACCATTTGATTAACTAGGGATAAATCAAATACAGACTTACTCAAACGCCCCGAGGTGAAATTCAACCAGGTACGAAGGGTTCAACTCCATATTCACAATGCGTATTGGCCAAGTTACACAAACAGCTAGTAAGAATGTGTTAGACCTAAGCTGCATCTTAAAACAAAATGTTTTGGGGTTTATAACCTCATCAACTTCTATTGAACTTGATCCTTTTTTGTTTTCAAATCTTTGGTTGTCCAGGCTTAATATTTTCTAGAACTTTAACTCAGCAAATTCCATTGAACTTGGTCTTTTTGTTGATTTCACTTCTTTTGTAGGCCAGACCTTTTTTTGTAAGAAATTGGCCCTCTTTTACAGAGATGTTTTTGTTGGGATTTCACTTCTTTTTGTAAGTGGGAACACATAGTGAAGTATAATGAATAATGTGTTTAGTGAATAGGCAGTATCCTAATAAAATAAACATAGGATGGAGATTTACACTGCGGCGTGTACAATATTTACAATTCCTGTTTAAAAGAAATATATATTGGTGGCAACAAGCAGTAAAAATAGTTTATAACTTTTTAAGTATATTTTGTAACAACAATTGAATTAACGTCGCACTAGAGCTAAAACCAAACAATATCTATAGTGAAATTATTTCCTGTTCTGACTGCTTTTTAAACAAGAAGTTCTAAAAGAACTAAAATAGCCTACTGATGTCCTGTCACTTTAATACTCACCGAAATTCTTAGAGAATAACAAGTAGGTTTGTAATAGTAACTGTCACCTGGAACTGCTTCCACACAAAATTTATACACCTTAGAAAAAAATAGCCAAACACAACATTTAGTTGTAATTTAAACTTTTATAAGCATGCCTTTCCAACAAAAAAAGAATTTTTAAAAGTGGACGATTAGAACCGAAAGAATGACAGACTGTTTTATAAAGGACAGACGGACAGAAAAAAGTACAGACAAAAAATCAAAAAGTTTGAAATATAGGTGTTTGATGTCATACCTTTCGAACAAAAAAATAATTTTTAAAATCGAGCGGTTAGAACCGAAAATATGACAGACCTTCTTATAAAGGACAGATTGACAGACGGACAGAAAAACGTACCGACAGATGGACACAAAGTATGAAATATGAAGCCATACATTTATAAAAAAAAAGTTTTTTAAAATCGGACGATTAGAACCGAAATTATGACAGACCGTCTTATAAAGAACAGACGGACGAAAAAGCGTACAGACGGACGGACAAAAAGTATAAAACATAGGTCAAGCCTTTGATATATGTCATTTCTTTCTAACAAAAAAATATATTTTTTTAAATCCGATGGTACTGTTTGAAAGATTCTGTTCAAGAAATCGTCACTTGACCACGATTTAAAAAATACGAGAATCGCCGCCAATAACCCTTATGTAGCTCTAGTACAACGTTACTGCAAGCAAAATCCTTAAAAAAAAACATTTGCCCGTTGTGAAGCATTGGTTCCAACCATTACTCATATGTAGCCCTTGTGCGATGTTAATCCTACCTCCAAACAACCAATGGCTCTTTATAAAACATGGTGCTGGTTGCCAGCTCAGGTTGACACATTAAATTAGTAATATCGTGTGCTAAATCCCACACATGAAAACCTTTAACGTATCTGAAGGCAAATAACTATTTGAATTGTTGGCGACGACGTTTAATCGCCGCTGGTATATCAGCGTATGGAGAGCATTGCAACTGCTTATGAAAAAGGGCGCCAATCAGTTTACGCCCAACCCCGGGTAAAATCTTCGAATTTCGGATTTTTCCTGTTATATGCATGCTCTATTCTATAAGTGTTCCAATTTTCGTAACTCCATAACAAGCCGTTGTACCTAAACATTATGATCGCCCGTCAGTGAGTGAGTCAGTCAGTGAGGGACATATTTGTCGTTTTTCTGGTTCATTTATCTCTGGCTTAAATGAATTTCGAACGCTGGAAATTTTTTTCTAGGTTAAGTCTCACTAGGACACCCAGAAAAAAGTCTAAACTCGAATCTAAAGTGCGTAGAAGAAAAGAACTGGGTCTCCAAAATTATGCCGAAATGGTCCCAGTAAAGGATAGTCAGTGCCGCCTTCGTTATGAACTTGGCGATGCACTGCCGTGCATCCAGATATCCATGGACACAACATCACCATCATCAAAGTAATTTCATGTAGAATTAAAAATAAATACAGCATCACAATATCTGTATTACGAATAAGTTATGCAACTAATAGTATGATCTGTCTTAGTTTTGCAAGTCATTGAACCACCAACTTGTATTGCAATTTCAGCATAAGATAATCCATTGATTGTGCTTGTTTTTTCAACTAAAATGAGCATAACTTTATTTGCAATACAGATACTTTAATTCTGTTTTTTTATGAAATTCTACATTAAATTACCTTCAACTTAATATTTAAATGCTTGTATTTAAGCGAAATTTAATAGATGCAAGAGCACAGTTAAAACACATGAAACTTTCAAAAAGTGTTCACACTTTTGGCCACCACTGTATATGTTGTAAAAATAACTAAGTTCCGAATATTTTTACACTCTTTTTTCATCCGGAGTTCAATTAATTAAAACAAATATAAAAAGGACTCCAAATAGTAAACAAGAAGTTGTGAAAGAACTAAAATAGAAAAATTTCCTGTTATTTTAATATTTATTGAATTTATCATCAAAGAGATTGACAGATAATAAAAAAAAAATTAATATATAGCATCTCATGGTGTACTTTTCTAACAAACAAAATTCAATTGGACAGTTAGGACCAAGTTAAAACTATTATCCATAAAATAGGTGGACAGATGGATGGAAAAGGAAACAGACAGATAAAAGTTACAAAATACTTGTCTCTGATGCCATATTTTTCAAGTTTCATATTTATGCATCACCACATCGCAACATAATTTTTAAGTTATAATTCATTGTTTAAAAGTTGGCGGATAAAATTTTTTATTAAAAGCAGGACTTTTGGGTGATGTATCATCTAAAGGAAGAGATCAAATGATAAAGTAACAAAAAAGATACTAAATTCTTTAGAATATTATATGGATTTTTTTAATTCTTTAAAAGTGGATCTGAAAGTCTGTAATATAAGACCTCGTCCTTTTTTTTAGGATTAAAAATGTACTTTAAAAATATCCGCTCGGATAAGAAATTCTCAACATATTTTCTTAAGTAAATGAATAAATTTTACCTGGCATAGGGAAACATTTTTTTGATCATGAATCTTTTTTTTAATTATTTTGTAAAAAATTTGATGTTCAATGATAATGATTGGATTAAAATTAATCTAATTTAATCTTAAGAAGGAATTGTATATTTAGGTGTAATCTACAATCAGAATCCTTTTTGTCCCCCATAGGATTATTTTTATGAACTCTAAGAAGGCTGTCATTCAATATTTAACAATCTTCCATTTTTTACATATACCTTATATTGGTAAAATATTCTGTGGCTAATATTTGTGGCTTCATTAATTTGAAAACTCTTTAAACACAAACAACAAAATGCATAAATAGAAAATAACTTGAATGCAATAAACAGCTTTAAATGTCTAAATGTTTCATAATTAGCAATAATGCAATAGTTTAAAAAATTCATTATGGTAAAAAAAAAATGCTTGTTAAATTGAAACTAAAAGTTCAAAAACAGATCTTACACTAATTTCACTTACGTCGCAAAGAAGATTTCCGTATACCATTCTTTTTCAATAAAATGCTGAAGTTAAGTGCGTGGGTGGAAATACTCCTACAACTAAAACCACTTTTTACATTTTTCAAATAAATATAAGAAATAGAGTAGGTCCATCGTAACAAAAAAGCTGCAGAATAAAAGTGAACACATGCTTAAGGGTTAATGAGCCTGATTGATCACGATTCATCTAACCAAATTGTATCTGTGTTAATCCAATGAAAAACATTCTAAGCCACATCAAATACTCATTACATCCTGCAAGATTTTTTTTTTCAAACGGGTTATGTTTGTATGATGAATGTTGCTGACTTACGGGTCTCTATTATCCCACTTTTAAAATTGGTTCATTTTATTTTCAATCTATAATAAATAATTTTACAAAAAAATTCGATCGAATTTCAAAAAGTAGGATTACAGAAATTTGTAAGTCATCTACATTTATCACATTTAAAAATCGTTTGTAAAATATTCAGTTAAGACGGAGAAATGTGGCTTAGCAAATATGTTTTATCCATTCGATTATTCATTTTCCATTTCGATATTTCATCTATGAATTGGTAAGAAATAATTTTATTGAAACCCTTCATGATCTAACCAAAGATTTTCTTTATTATTTGATAATATTATTTAACTAATATTAACTACCGTGCATTAATAATTAATAAAGCGGGAAACACTTCACAGCACTTTATGTATTTTAATAAGTATATATATTAGTTCGTTAAAGTAACTTAATTCTTAAAGTGTAACGCAAACAATCTTTCACATTCTAAATTTAATGATATACACCTTATATGCTAATTACTTTATAATACACCGAAACTTTAAGCTTTTAATAAGCTCTTACGAATTCAAGTGCAACTTAAAAGTTTAATGACCACAAAAGATGCTAATTAAAACACAAGATTGAAAGGTATCATGTTTCAGTCTTTTGTAAAACAACACTTATATGTTAATTTGAGGGGTCCATCTGCGTGAGTAGCACGAATAAATAAATATTTTAGGAATTAATAATCCATTATTGTCTTAAGTTGTAATCTGTAGCAGATAAATTTAATCTTCTTAAATTGTGTATTAATTATTCTGCCTGTGCATTATGCTTTGTATACAAGAATTACTATGAGTAAGAGTTTGTTTATACAAGTATTTAACAGTATAATTTAAAATAAAATTGTTTTATTATTGTACTTATTACCATTATTATTGCATTTGCTTAACTGCATTATTGAATTATTAAATAGCATTAAAGTTTTCCTGAAATAGATTAAATGCTAAATATATCTTGTTTTAGCAACTGGTTTATTTTATTAATAAATTAGGTTATATTAAAATAGAAAAACTATTCAACTAACAACTTAATTCTTCTAAAGAATGGAATGCATGCTTCATAGAATATGCATGCTTCTGTATCAATGATATGTGTAAGGACAACTCTGCACATTGCAGTCTCAACTATAAAATTTAAAAAAAAACTTTATTCTTTAAATTTATGTAAATTTTAATAGTAACTATCTATTTAAAGGTCTTCCATTTTCACATTTAAAAATATAATCCACAGGATCTATTTTAATAGGTTAATACTTTATTATTTAAACATGAAACCATTATTAAATCCTCCAAAAGAAAAATTTTATAATATTTATTACGACAATGGAGTCTTTAAAAAAACGCAGTATAATTCATTTGTCGGTCTTAAAAATAAATGTTATACCTTTTAGGTAAAACGTTGAAATATCGTTTCATATGATTCATATTTTATTAATTTGGATTATATTCTATTAAATAAAGTGATTACTAAAGTACAAAATGTTCAATAATTTTCTCAATTGTCTCATGTTCTGTTTTAATGATTGAAGTACAATTTAATGGTCCTAATAGTGCATTCATAATTAGAAAAATAGGATTTGTGCCCTCTAGTGGTCCCTAAATAAACCACTCATTAGGTTCCATTGTATAGGGAAATTCCAGTAGTTTTATAGTATAATTTTCAAACTCAATAGTACATTTAGCAGCCAAGTTTCTTTTCGTTTTTTTCCCTAGAAAACAAAAAAATACATGCAAGTTCCACATTAAGTCTTAAGTATAATTAATGTAAGTGAATCGTAAAAATAAACGTAATACCTTTTAAGTAAAACATTGAGATAATAAAAGATAATATGGTAACAACCAGCAACTGCACTGTATATAAAGGATGTTATATGTATGCTGTAGAAGTAATTTACTGCTCATCTAAATAGTGACTGCGTTTTAATGTCCTTTGTGTGTTATAAGTGAAACTATAAGCTAAGTAACTAACTAAACTAAATCTAATACTGTAGTTTTAGGTGTAATAAGCATAACTATACAGTTATGGCATCATAAACCTCAATATTAAAAAACTTCTTGGTGCCCATATGTTGTCCTAAATATATTAGAGTTGAATGATTTCCTTTTTCATTTGTTATTAAATATAATATTAAATATTTTATAATTAAAAGCAGGAAAGAAGGCAAAAATAATGTATTTTGTAAATATAAACTAGTATATGCAATGAATTATTAACTATATGTAGTACATGATACAAAAGTTTTTACTTTCAACTGATAGAATGGAGATTCAAAAAAAAGCAACTTGCTGACATAGTCAGCATTAATCTGGCACCAAATGTGGTAGGCTTTCCATAAAACTTAACTCAGTATATGTAATTTAATTAAGTTATGAATGATGAACAAATGAAATTATGTATTTTTTAATGGATGGGTTATTCACACCTCCTGGCAATGGACACCTTAACCAAGCAATGTATACCTGGGTCACGCTATAATTCGCCGTAGAACTTGGATCCACTTGAGATACTTTTACCGAAGCAAATTTAAAGCCCCTTCTGGGTAATATTTCCGATTTGGTAATCTACTTTCACTTAAAAAGTGTGTCCTATTATGATAATTTGTTGAATTAAAATCAATAATTTCGAAACACAAAGTGACCATCATCCAAAAAGTAAAAAATGCCCCAATCTATACTACTACAACAATTTCAATATAATTTTTTTAGAAAATGGTCAGAACTTCATTCAATTTCAGCTACAAACCATCAAATAACTCTTTTCCAGAATTTTAATCTAATGTAGATGCTCCCTTCCACGGTTGAAAAATCTGCAATCAAAAATGCCGCATCGTATTGCTTGAAAATAAATGGATTCCCATTTCACTTCATTTTTTTCAGCTGTTTACTTCTTGATCGAAATTCCGGAAATGTTGATATTGAATGATGTCGTATGGGATTGAATTTGTTCGTTCTGTATGAATATTTAGTTAGTATAGATAGTATAATTTTAACATTATGATAGTATAGATAATACAATTCTAATATTATAGATAATATAATTACAATATTAATGTAGTAAAATAATATAAAAAATGTTAGTATTTAAAAGACTTTTTTTTATATCCTGCATAAAATCTTCTATTTAGAAATAAATTTTTTAAATAAAATATTTTTAATGTTATTTTTTTATGTGTTTCTGTTTGGGACATTTAATATTTGGCTAATTAAAGATTTAGTAAGTAACTAAAATTGAAAAAAACGCCCTATGCTGAAAGAATGTGAAATTTGGGAATAGAATTTAAAAACATTAAACAAAGAATTTTATAACAATTTTGAATACATTTTTATATATGTATCTTATTTGATTAGTTTTAGCTTTAATGAGATTGAAGATTGGAAATATTCTGGATCAAATTATAATGAAAAAAATAAAATCATCTTTCTTTTTTAAGAGGGCTAAAGGTATTATTTTTTGTTAAGGATCTAAAGATAATGAGAAAGTAAGACTTTTTAAGATAATGAAACGTAAACTTTGAATATTTTGAAATTGTTAATTCTTTTTATTTTATAATAAGTTTATATTTAAAAAAAAGAGTCCACACAATTGTAAGTTATCCGAATAAAGAAAAGTACATCCGTCATTTTACAGTGTACAAAACTTAAATTATTATATAACATATTTGCTATCACAAAATATATGTTTGCTTTACTTTCAGTGGAGTGTACATATATATTCAGTAATATTTAAATAAAAAAAATACATGCTTCAAGATAGCTTATTACGAATATTTAAAAAAAAAACATACAAAATACACTTTTCGTTCGCAAAAGTACATTTTGTTCATATTTAATTATAGTTGTCAAAAAAGTGTAAAAACAAATCTATTTAATATTTTTACCTTTGAGATAAATTAAAGTGTACTTTTCATTCAATTTATTACATTCAGTAGCTAGTTCACAAAACATGAACCATGTATGCAGAACATTCCTGCTAAGATGCAGGTAACATTAATCAGCCACAACCCGTATTTACTGACCCTTACTCATTATTTTGACTTTATTAGAAGCATTTAACTATTCAACCATAATGGTTGCTTAGAAGTAGATATCTGCTTAATTTTCAGAACTTTTCGTAATTAAAATACTTCGACTCATCATCAAGCAAGTTAAATACTGAATGTTTCTCAAGACATTAATGCTCCTATTTTCGCATCGCAAGAATTATGCTTCAGGCCACGTAAAGTTTTAATGAATCTTAATTTCATAATGTGCTGTACTAAACATCCCTTAATTAATGTTGTTGCAACCCATAAATGCATAATATTTAGTTTTAATTTTGTTTCATAGTCAGATATTTTTACCAGTAACATTATCCATTATAAGTCGAAAATATCAAATAGTTGCTATCATTTTGAAATTGCATTGTAGATTGCAATGATAATTTTAAAATTTTACATGTTGTGTAGATAGCCACAAGAGAAATTTTGTGGTTATGAAATGAAGGACGAAGATAGTTTAATAGTTTTTGCTAACGACTTTTACTTTTAAAAGAATTGGGGTAAACATTTTAACGGGATTTCTTTGGATTATCGACAATTACTTTTTTAGTCACAAAATTTGATTACAACAAAAAAAATGACTAGGAAAAAGAATGCATGTTGTGTTTCTCCATAAAACTTCTGTTTTATATAACTAAATGGATTTACTGTAAAATTACAATCTCAAATTTTCAAAAGGCACATTTCTTTTGAATCAAAGAAAATCACAAATCACTGAATCACTGATTTGTTTTTAAAAAATATTTCTTCTTCGATTAAAAAATATAAATATAATATGATATAAACAGTTGCTTAAATGCATTAAAATGTGTAAATTACATCAGGCCCAAGTAATTTGAGATAATTTGAGAATTAATTTAGTAATCGCTTCATCATTTATTGTTGCACATACATGATTTTTTTATGGTGCTACTCAAATTGGCTTTTTATAATAATATAAGAAGGAGAGTATCTTTAATTTTCTATTTATCGACTTATGCCGGTGTCGCGTATATGTGATTTAGATAAACAGGAGTGAAATAAAAAAATTACAAAATGTATCTTACTATTTTTATTAACTAAATGGATTATTGCTGCTTTAAATTCAAAAATAAGTATTTAAAGCCGGGTGAACCTCGAATGTTTCTAATTATGTTTTTTTTTTTTTTTTTGCTTTATTTAATGCTTCTCAATTCGGCCAATTTCTTGAGGGCAAAGAAAATTTACGCCAAACATTTTACAAAATAATAAAGGATAGGGGTAGGTGAAATAGAAATATGAATTTCTAAATATGTTCAAAATTATATTAAATGGCGTATTACTCTCAATTCGATAATATGATATTTCGCTTTCAATTCATGAAGTATCAAATTTAAAAAAAGTATATTTACTTAATTGATATCTGTGTTGAAATTTTATCAATGGGAATTCGTGTATCTCTTATGTGTCAAATATTGTTGAAACAGCCTCACGACTAGATATAGTCTCTTTTCTTTCACACAAATTCCCAAAACTTTTCCTCTATACTTAGAATTTAGAATGAAGTTTTAACATTATTTAGCATACATTTGGTAAAGTGCGTTGGAATATAATTACTGCTTCTACAAAAGTTTCTAACGTTTTAATGTTCCCTAGTTCTAAAGATTCAAACGTTAAATTGCTCATTCAGACATTCACTGTATTCCTAAAAATACTTCTGCTAATGTGTTCAACAATTTTGAACTTAATAATTTTTCTTTATGGTTTATTGCAGCATGGATTCAAAGAGGAAATATTTCCATTTTACTATGAGTTTTGAATTTAATTTTTCTAGAAAACTATTCGTGTTTGAAATAAAATATTAATGCGATTTTATCAAAAGAATTTTTTTTTTTGATTTTAGCATAAATAAATATTAAACATAAGGTATATAAAATTTAAACAGAAATATGCATAAATAAACTAAAGCAAACAAATTCAACGACATTACTCGTTATAGAAAACCTTTGCATTCACCCTCTTTTACAAAATGTAAGGAAAGTCGGTTCAATAGATGACTTCACAAGAATCTTTTCATATGGAACTATTTTCCTCACTAAGGAAAAAATAAAATTCAGTCATGCCATTAAAAGGGATAAAGGATAAGCAATAAAAATATGTTTAAATATTCGTAGTTCTAATAAAATATACTTCTGCAGTACATAAAATATTTTAAATAAATATTAATCAGCTTCTCAGTTATCATTTTCTTCTATTTTTTTAATTTTCTAAATAGGGTAAAGTAAATTTAGAAAATATCGTCTAACGTTATCAACAAAGATGTTTTTTAGATATATTTTACTGTACTATGGCCACGCGGACAACTAATTCCGAATCATTAAAATCCTCTAGCAAAGGCAAACGCAAAATCAGAAGTTCTATTTTTTAAAAATAATTTATTATTCTAAATATAAGTAGAAAAGGGCAAAATATACTTTAAAATGCCTTGTTTTAACGTATAAAGTGAAACCTAATATTGCCGTTAACTCGATTTATAATAAAACATTGAGATAAGATACATTAGAAACTGAATATTATTTTCTTCTTAAAAAAGGGTATATACTTTTCTCTAATGTAAGAGAACACGTTCCAAGATGCAAAAAAAGCTCGAATGTGAAAGGGAATAACATATTCCACCTTGGGCATTGAGTGCACCACAAGAGCAAAAAGTTTGGTAAGAGCTTTGGAACACAAAAGAAGGTTTGTGAATGAGTCATCTGCTGCTAGATGTTTTTATTCTGGCCCTTTGATGACTTTTCTAAGCGTGTGTAATATATTTTTGGGGATGAATATAGTTGTGATAAGGGAATATATTTCAATTTATTACATAGCTATTCTTACATATGTTTAGTAACCTTTAACTTTATGACTATTAATTTACTTTAATTTTTTTAATTTAAAATATACTTCTTATAAAATTTTACCGAAATTTGCATTAAAGAATTGCCTGATTTTGTGATTCGATATGATGTAGATATTTTTTTGTGTGAGACTTCCTTCTCTAAAAGTAGGGGACAAACAGACGGTCAGAACGATTTTAATATTTTCCATTTTTAAGGTTATAAAAGTAGTGCGATAACTAAAAGCTGACATTTGCATGCAAGGGAAATATGCCGCTTAAAATAAAACAATAAACAATAATAATTAAAAAATGACTCTAATAACTTTCGCTTCAATGTCATTTCTGCTTTCTTGTGTAATTTAATTAATTTCATTATGATGGCACATCTTTAATTTTATTCTTTAGGTTTATGAATTTATTAAAATTTGAGGATTGTTTGATTCACTGATAGGGTTTCGTTAATAAAAGAAAATATATATGCTAATCTATTCACATAAATTTAATTAGGTAAATAGGAGAATACTTATTTTAAACTTATTATTGAAATACACAAACCTAAAAACGATTTTTCTATTGAACAATTCATTGAAATTATTGCATTAACTTTTTTTGATTCTAATATATTAAATAAAAAAAATCTTGATGAAAAGTATAATTTTTTGTTCTGGTTATTCAATTTTTTTTATATGAAGACATCGTATCAATTACTAGATTTACAAACCCGGCATTGAGGTAGTGTGTCCATGATAATGGTGTCTTGCATATTAGAGAGATTTTGCTTATCATTTAAGAGTAACTGGAACACTAACACTAACCTTATTTTGTATTCATTACGCATATAATCTTAACTAATCTATTTTTAAACTATTTAAAACTATTGTTTTTGTCAATTGACACGAAATTTTATGCAAATATTTTATTACCAAACTTTTGAAACTTTAAGTTGATAGTTTTAACCCTTTCAGTCCCAAAAAAATACTACACTACAGAAACATCTGATATTCACAAAATAAGCTTATTTTAGGTCAAATATACGAATTCCGCAAGAAAAAAAAATTCATTTAAATTTTTTATATTTTTTGAATCAATGCCAAAATTTTTTAATTGTGGAAAACAACAAAATAAAAAAAATATATGTTACCTAAAAACACTTCGAGTTATATATTTTAAGGTATCTGACCATATTATTAAAAAAAATTTAGTAATTATTTTAACCGAAATAGTTTAAATTGTGTTTTAAATATGTGGAACTGAAGTGAACTGATCAAAATTCAAGAGAAACGCTTGTTGACTATTTTCAAAATAAAAAAAAAATAGTAGTTCTGACTTATATTGAGATTAAAGTAAAATATTGTCTGATAGAGCAAAGTGTGAAAAATCAAATGATGTGTGTTTGGATGTCGTAACGGGACATAAAAAATTTGAAAAAAATATTGAAAGTGATGATACCAAATGGCATCACTGGGACTGAAAGGGTTAAAGAAGGGGTTTATTTTTACAACAATAAATTTTGTATTTAGAAAAAATCACATTTTTTCTAGTTATCTAAAAAATGATTTTATTGTCAATTGATTCAAAAATTAATGTGATTACTTTGTCTTTGAATGTCTTATTTCAGTGTAATAAAACGTCGTATAAGTGCTAACTCATTTCTAAATTTTTAGAACATTTATTTTTTACACAAAAGAAAATAGTTTATATTGAAATTTTCCTCTTTTACTTTGGAAATGCTCCAAGCAAGTTTTCCGCACTTTCTCTTTAACACAAAAGAATCTCATGTGACAAAAACTAGGTATAGAAAATATAATAAAACTTAGTTTTAAAATTGTTTGTCTTGTGTTCTGTAAGTTTTTTTGGTTTCTATCTGTTCTTTTTTTAATGATTCTCTTGCTCTTTTTGCTTACTTTCTTAAGTTTACTGACATATTTGTAATATGATATTGAAGCCTTAGAGTAGTTCTTTTTACACAAATATACCTGATGTGAATAGATAGGACCAAAAATAGTATTTTAATCTAAGACAGTGACAAAATTGGCAGCAACTTTATATTTTGTTTTTGTCATAGCGAAAGTAGATAAATAAAAGTACATTTAAGTTAAATGTTAATATTTTGCCCACAATGCTCTGAAAACTTGCAGAAAATTTAAAAAAAGAGGTTATAAATCGAACCATTTAAATTAAAACATTTTTAAAAATCTATTTTTAAAATATTAGAGACATCGTTTAACCATGTATTTATTGAAATATAATATTTATGAAACTGTTGTAAATAAATTATTATTGTAATTTGTATATTTTTTTCTTTTGAGAAATGCTGAAATGTATTACAAAAATTGTGTATAGGCATTTAATACTGATTTTAATTATATTTGAGGCGCGTACTTAAATATGAAATCAGTTTTTCTCTACTGTTTCCAGTTTATTACATTTGTGCTGTTGATTTTTTTATAAAGTGTATATTTTAAGGGTTACTTAAAACTTAACTTACTTAATGTTTCTCTCAAACCCATTTCAAAAGGAAAAAACTCATAGAAGTTACAAAACATGAAATTCACATTTTTTTTTAAATGTTTTAAGTCGGTTATATTTTCTAAAAAATAATACTTAATACATTTTATTTATTAATTAACTGTCTCTAGATGTTTATATTTTATTGCTGAGTTTGACATACAAAAATGTGTTTGTTTTAATAACGACATAACGGTTAATTTTAATATTTTGTTTCTAATATAATAAACGTTAATATAATAAATATTGAATAAAAATGCCTCGTTTTCCTGAATGACCATTAAATGATAAGAACATGTTCTGGGCAGCTGCTATAGTTAACCTGTTACGTCTTAAACATTTTTTAGCTTCTTCAAAGAAAAAAACAATGCCGTATTCCATATGTAAACGTAAAAATGCTATCGTAATTTAATTGTTAAATCACAATCGTAAAGACTTATGTTTAAAACAAACTTTATTCTTCGGATCTTTTAAGGGGGTTCAGTATGTTGTATATCGGTAATGTTAAATTGGCCAATTGCAATGTACCTTTTCACAATAACTACTGATCAGATCATCTTAAAATTTTATATGTGTGTTATACCAACCTTATATATTAATCTGAGGTTAAAAGTTTTTTGTAAATAACTGTTAGATTTCTTAAAATAAAATAAGTTTTAAAGTACCCAAAAAATCATGAAATTTTTCACTTTAGTTTTATCAAAATTTATAACCTCAGATTAATCTATACTATGTATTACATCATATAAAAGAAACACGAGAAAACGTAGCATAGTTTTTGAGAAAAGGTACATCGAAGCTCAAAAAAGCAAGTTCTGAGAAAAACGCGTTTAAAGTTTTTATTGTTAACCCATTTCCTTACGAAGCCATGACATTAAAATGGCTTTTAATGTCAAAAATATTTTTCCAATCGTCTTGATACTTTGTGACATTATTAATAAAGGTTGCAATAGTATTCTAAGCCAATAATTTTTGTTTTGATTTTTTCACCGATTTTAGGGTATTGAACCCCCTTAACTGAATACAACGTCTTACTTTTTCGAAAACCTACTACAATCACGCGATATTTCACTATCTAGCAATCATCGAAATCTGAGTGATGCCAACACATATATTCTTATTTCTCTCGAGAAAGTAATTTGACTTGTTGGTTATTAAATCATAGTACCCAAAATAGTCAAATATGCATTTTGTCGAAATACATTTTTTTTTCTTTTCTTTTTTTTTGCCTACGTAAGATCCCCGCCTGCATATTTACTCAGACTGAGTTAAAATCACTCGTTTGGAGTGATCCTGTCGAAGGTTTAACACACAAAGGATCCACTCCAAAAGGAGAAGTGCATTTTCCAGTCTGGAGGAGTGAAATCCACTCAGACTGAGTAAAATTAGGAGTGTTTGTTTTAAGAGTGTAGTAGCTGAAAAAGCGATTCCCGGAGATAGGCTAGCTAGGAATACAATTCCATGGTGTTCCAAAATCTGTCAACATTTTCAACTTTGTGGAACAAGGTATTATTCAAAATTTAACGTGTTTTATTTGAATATTCCATTCATTACATACAGTAAAATATCAGAACATTAATAGTCTGTTAATCTTTTTTGTATCATTTCCATACATTATTTTCTGCACAACTACATTATTTCATTTCAATGAATTTCACCCGATGCTGATGAACACATTCTTTCAAAAAACGCATGAATAGACTTTGTTCGAAGAAAATATATGATAAAATTCTTATAGAAAAGTTAAATATAAGATTAATATAAAGAATTATCTAATTTTTACTTTGCGACTCGTAAGAAATTTTGGTTACTTCAAGCTATAAAAACACAAAAATTCTCTCTAAGAATTAAATGTCTTTCAAACATGCTGTCGAATAGCTCCCGTTATATAATTTGAATTACAATTGAAAGAATTATTATTTAAACAATTCTAAGTATTATTTGAAAAATATTTTTTTAGACTAGCTAAAACTCAAGTCCTAATTTCTATTAAAAGTTAAGCAAATATTACTTAAAAACTTAAATCAAAACTTACATAAAAATCCACCAAAAAAGTATGAAACTTAGAATTTCTACCCATTATTAAAAATTTCAAAGGCAAAATTTAAGAAATCCACAATAATAATGTAATATTAAAGTTTTTAGAGACTAAAAATATTTGTGTAACTATTCCTATTTCTTTCAGCAAAAAAGGGGAATTGGGTAAAAACGAAAGACAATTTTAACACTCCATTATATAAAGAATTATTTCGTGAAATTCTTTTCTGTAGATAGGAAAATGTATGTTAAGTAAAATGCATTACTTAGGCGAAAAGCAAGTTCATTTCGTATTTGAAAAGAAGTCATCTCTCATTCCCAGAAATTTTTTCTTTGGTACAAAATTTGACATCAACTTTATCTTCTAAAAATCCAAATATTATTTTTGAGAGAAATAATATTATTCAATTTTTAATCTACTTAAACATTTTTAGCATTTCAACTCTTCAAACACTCTTACAACACGAATTTAGAATATTAAATTTGTTGCATACGTTAAAGGTGTTTTTTTTTTAATATTTCAACTTTAGAAATAATTAAGTCTACAATTATATGGAAATCTTGTAATTTAAATCTTTCATAGCTTGAAAATTATGAAATGTTCTTATCTATGCTTCGTATGCATATGTATATATTTATTTGAATGTTTAAGTAGAATACGTAAATAGTAGTGTTGCTAAAATATAAAAATTTACCTATAAATGAATTTAAAACAATATCTATTAAGAAGGATAGTCATTACTATAAGAGCTAATGCATTAGTTTTCAAATCATAACTTCTGCGAAAGTATTGCTATGCAAATAACGTTTCCTTCACCAAGTATGTGAATCATCATAGCCCTTTCCGACCAGGCTCGTACGATCGTGTGGGTATTAAATAAAATGCTCAAGCTCTTCAAAAATGTCGGTACCGAAACAGCTGACTTGTACCATTCGTTATTTGTATAAAAAAATGACTTTGTTTTTAAGGAGTAGCTGGCATTGATGCTGTTTAACTTATTTTTTCCCCTAAAACTCCAAATTTAGTCTCATAATTTTAAATCAGCGCCACCTGACCGCGCCGGTCGAAAATGGATATCAGCAACAAATTGAATTTGAAGGGAAATTATCAAAAAGTTATTGAATTATTACATAATACTGCTTAAAAATAGTGCCTCCAACTACAGAATATTTACTACATTTTAAAACTTCATAAATTATTTAATAATTCCTATCAATAAGCATGTTCAGAGCTTAAATGGCAACGGAAATGCTGAATTATAATGTACTCTTTCTCGAATTGAGTAAATCCATATCTCGTGAAAAAAAAAGTAACAATTCTAGCAGGAAAGGCCTTCATTTAATTGTTTTAAAGATACGACTTTTGAAGCAAAAAAAGTACCAAAAATCATAGCATTCATTTTTTCGTCTTTTTCATTCATTAAAGTACTTTTATGTTATTTGTATTTTTTGAATTAACCCATTAATGCCTGGCGTCCCTTTTTAGGGACACTTCTAAAAATATTTCGCAATTTTTAATGAATCAACTTTTCAATTAAAAAATTGCTCCGTTGTATTCAACAGTGTACATTTCAACTGACACAAGGGAATTGATGATGTTTAATTCAACTTTTCCGGTAAAACTATTAACATTTTAGTCTCATAACCTTAAATTAGCGCTACCTGAAAGGGCATTAATGGGTTAAACGGATTTTTTTAACTTCTGATATCTTTCCATAAGAAATAACAAACGCAGTTATTTCGAGCAATTTGAAATATTCTGGATTTATGATGTAGTTAAATTTCAAAATATTTAATTCTGTACGTGACTTATTATTTTCTACGAAAATGCTAATGGTTTCGCTGCAAACTATTGATTCTTTTCGATATTTTAAACAAATAAAACTGTTACTTATAGTATTAATATTAAAAAAACCAAGTTATTATAATGCTTCTATAAAATAAGTTTCATTTCTCAGAAATTTTAAAATAATGATGTGTAAAAAGCATATTTTTAAGTCTCTAAAAACATAAAAAGTTACTAAGTTCTAAAAAGTTACTAACTAGGGTTTTTAGAAAAAGTTTCGAAAAATTATTTTTGAAATTCACGGAAATTTGCTTAACTTTGTTGCTGCAAGGATATTTTCGCTATTTCACAAACTGAGGTGGGTGTTTTTAATCAAAATACTCGATAGCGGAAGAAAATTTTTTTCTTTTATAATAGAAAAGCTAATTCTACGAAATCTAAATGTGGAAATCGGAAAACCTCGGAATTAAATATCTTATTTTTCGCGTGCAAACAGTTCTGTTAAAAATGAACCTCTCAAGAATCTAAGATGTTGTCATTTCATTACTAGAAAAATGAATTATCGAAATCAAATACGTTGAAATGTCAAATTCGAGACCAATCTTGCATGTTCTTAGAACTCTTTGTCCCTCTTGTTTCAAATGTCTTATTTTTTAAATTGTATGCTCAATGAAACTAAACCTTTAACTTATCAGGAAACTGAAAGAACTACACTGTTTCTCATAATACAGTCTTGAAATACAGCCGAATATGTTTATATTTAACTAATCATATCAAAAGTGACAGAGTTAATGAAAATAAACTTAAGAGTGCAAAATTAGTAATATCTTTTTTTTCTATACTTCAAACAGTCCAAACTTAAGAAGAAAAGCAGTTCTTATAAATATTATGGAAATCTATCCATGTCTTAATCCGGTGTCTTTTCTTGGACATCGTTTAATATAAAATAAGGCATGTTTGCTACATTTTCTCGAGAAAAAAGGGCAATTTGTTCATTATTATTAAATAAGAAGTCAACTTAATTAGATATGTGTGAAAAAAATATATTGATGATGTTGGTCCATGCTGCAAAAAAAACAATTGATTAATATTAATTAGGAAGGCAGATCAATTAAAAATGCGTGAAAAATATTTTGATGTTGGTCCATGCTGTAAAAGATTACTTGCTTGTACCTCGAAAGTTTGCGCGTGTCTAAAACTAACTTGAAAAAATATGCGTAATATGTAAATTCTAGAAATCGGAAAAGTATGAAACTTTTTCTGCAACTGTGTTCTATTAAGGTGATAAGATATACCTAGAAAAAAAATCTTAGATCACTAACGCATCTGAAACTCTATTAGGTATATAGTTTTTCCATTTCAGAAGTTAATTTTGTGTCGTATTGCCTATTTTGGGTAATATTTTTTGTAAAAATGACGCATATTATTATTAAAAGACTTAAATTAATTTGTTTTCATTATAAAGCGTATTTGTTATAAAAATATGAAACTTACCCTTTCAGTCCCAATGACAATCTGGAAATATCATTTTAGAAAAAAATTCTCTTCGTTTATAGCTATTTATGATATTAGAAAGCAAATCATTCGATTCTTCAAATCTTTTTCAATTAGAATTTTTTTATTAATACCAATAGATATCAGCCCTATTATTTTTTTAATTATGATCGGGAAAATGATTATGCCAAGTGGCATCACTGGGACTGAAAGGGTTAATAAGCTGTCATTAAAAAACAAGCATGTTGTAAACTCCAAAAACTTGTCCAGTAAGAAATAAATCCAAAATTTTATTATTTTAATATGATTTTTTTAAGTCAATACTAGTCGTCCCATTTTTTTATTGTTTTTAGAAGTCTTAATATATACTTAAAAACTCATTACATTTCAAAATATATGTTTAATTTCTTTTCTTTGAACTACGAGCTTAAAATAGTAAAAAAAAACTATCATAGAGTCTAAACAATCCTACTATTCTCCCATTCACTCATCTTTCTAATTTTTAATAATAAATTATCCATCAATACTTTTTATTGTTCATAAAACGGCAAAAATAAAAACATTGTGATTTGTACAAAGCCAAACATTAAAGTTAACTAAAATATCACTTTTCGGTATGGGAAAATTTATCGATGAGGGGAAAATAAAATGTTCAATCATATTTTTTTTTAAAATCTATGTACAAACTAAGTTATGCATCGTGATAGTTCTGATAAACAAATTTTATTAACACAGAATTATTAATATTATAATTTTCACTTCTATGCATTTATTTCAAGTTTTGGTTTTTGAAGATAGTTATTATTAGTTTTTAAATATAAAAATGCAATAAATTATGCTTGTTGATTAAATCCATTGAATCCATACGAAATTCATTTTTCATCTAATATTTCGAAAGAATTAGTTAAATTTGAAAAAAGGGCTTTTATGATTTAAAAACGTTTGAATGGATACAAATGGAATTTTGAATCGTGCCTTTTAGAAATGTCTTACTTTTTATTAACTTCACTAAAAAAGAAAGTTTTTTATCCTTGAAATGATTGCTTTTTTCCATTTCTTAAATCTCCTTTAATAAGTTCGATTTGCCTTAATTAAACTCAGAGCTTTTTCCAAAAATAAAAAAAAGTTAATTGTGAGTACTAGGTTTAAAAAATTGAAGATAAAAGTTTATAGATGAAAGATTGGTTATTCAAAAAATTCAAAACTAGGTTCAGTTTCAAATCTATTTAAATTCTTTTTTCAAATAAAAATATGACGGAGTATATAAAAATTCTAAAAATATTTTTTAATCTTTTATAATTGAAATTCTACAACAAATCTTTTCATTAACGTTATACGATACAAAAGGTTCAAGACTTAAAAGTAACTAACACACAGTTTTCTTCATTACGCTTTTAACATGCATCAAAGTGGCTTCAGAAATAAATAGAAAATATAAGTTTAGGTTGTAAAAGATTGGCAATTTTTATTTCATCCCATTGATTCGAATTGTTTCATTTGAAGACACCTTGTGTATGATTAGTTTGGCGACGATACGTATAACTTTAATTATTCCACAATGACGCCAAACAATACTATATACATATCATTTTGATCGATGCTAACCCCTGAATAACTATTTTGTAAAGATATTTATGAGTATAAAAACAGTGAAAGTACTATGTACAGAACCATTAAATTCTTAGTTACTCATTCCAGATAAATGATTGATCGATGTAAAATTTCACAATAACGTCACCAATGCATGTTGTGTAACCCTTGTGTATGTGTGTTTTACGTGTGTAAAAAGTCAGAAATTTATTTTTGCTGACTAAACATGTTGCATCCTCCTTCGTTTTAACTTTTAAAAGTGCCGTGATTTCTCTTTTAACTTGGACGCAAGGTAGCACGGAAATCAGATAAAAACGGGGAAAATCATTTTTTCTCATTCTTCTCAATGTAATACTGTTTTGTTTATTAGAATTCGTCTTGTGCTCGCCTGAATAAAACATGGTAAAACTATGCTGGAACTTTTTATGAATATTTAGCAAACTTCTAGCAGCTCTTAATTATCACGAACATTTGCAACAAAACATCTGAATAAAGACATTTTTTTAACATTTTTACTCTAGTATAAATAAAAATTTGTCGCACGATAATACCCTAAACATTTTTATAATACCCAACACAATACTGCCTAAGGTAGGCAGACCAAAAAATAAACCTTTGCTATTGCATACTTAAAAACTTTAATAAGCTTGGCTTTATGACTTACCAATTCCTAAAAAAACAATTTATCAAAAAAGCTTCTAATTAGAATAGTCTTTCCAAAATTCGTCCCTTCATAATTCCAATCTAGTTATGTATAGATTTATCAAAAAGCTTTTGGCGTACCCAACAATCACATTAAGACAAATGTGTTTCCTCCTTAAACGGAATTCCATGCACCGACCAGCCATTCATTGTAAATAAACACCGGGAGCATTGCCCATTTATAAATAATGCAGAGGCACACGCGAGCACAAATGCTATTAATAAATGATCCAATGTGCAACAAGTCAGCTTCGGGGGTCAAAATTAGTTCCTCGCGTGAAGGCGCATAAATGTGCATTAAGTTCACTGGGACTGCGGACTACAGATGTGAGGTACACGTTGTTTTTAAAGAAGAGTTGTTATTCATTATTTTTGTAGAAAGCAATTGTTTTTTTAACAGATTTAGTTATGTAACTTGATGATTTTGTCGAAAAAATTTAATAAATATTAAAAAAAAAGTTACCAACAATTACATAAATCGAATTTTTAAAAGCTCGCAATCGGAAGGTAGCGTGTTAGTAAAGCAGAGTACTAAAGAAGAGGAAAGGTGTGAAGAATTTGAAATCGTCACGTAACAAAAGGGTTGTAATGTTAAAAAAAATGAATGAATTGTTGAATATATTTAATAGCCCTATAAAATATAAGAAAGATAATCAAGACGTTGGTTGGTTGGATGGTTGGTAGGTTGTTTGGTAGACATATATATTCTGGTTTGTGGGCTTGGTCAATTAAGACGTAATCAATGTAATTATGCGAAACCGAAAGAAAAGAAATCGTCCAATGGAACTGTATATAATAAATTCCATTTAAGTAAGTTGGATATAATAGTTTAAGTAATAGAAAAAGTTGGTAAATGTGTTCTTGAAAACTTCTAAGTTTCGTTTAAAATTTCCATGTTCATTGAAAAAAAATATTTTATTACAACTAAATGCATTATTTGACAAATTAAATTCTTACTAATTTGTTTAATCACTTTTTGTTTCGGTTGATGGATATTCAGCCTTAAATTGGATCAAATTGTATAGGGTCTGAAGTGATTCCTCGCACTTAACAATCTGTCAAACAAGTATTTTTCCAATAATAATAAAATTTACAAAAAAAATTAAACTTATTTATTAAAACTAATAATCCCCCTTTATTATTTTAATACTTAATCGACTTTAAACCGGTAAAGAGTCAGAGTTGTAAGAAAAGATTTTTTTGTTATTAAGGACCTACAACCAACACATTTCTGTCATTTATCCAACGCAGTTTTTCTAAAACATAAACCAAATAACAAGGTAACAGTAACATATAAATGTTTTATTTCGGTTCTCTGATATGGTACTTGAGGGTTGAATGGAAAATGCTCCAGGGACATCACGCCATTTATAGATTGGAATTTTGGATAAAGTGGGAAGAAGTTGTTAAATAGTTTGATATTTTAATGAGGAATGAATAATAACACTTTTAATTGATAATTAACTTTGAAGGGGGAGTATTAGTCAGGATTTAATCACGTCCCTGAGTCCCCATGTCACATCTCTTTAAAATATTACAGTTTGACAAGTAAGAAAGATTGAAGTATGATGACTAGGGGTTGTAAAGATTTAAATAATAAAAAGTCTAGAAAGCATAGATTCTACATATCAGTTAAAAATGTTATTTTGATTTGGCCGAAGTAATTTTGCGTATTTGTTCTTCGATCTACAAATAAATTAAGTAAACAATACAGAATATTGATTGAATTTACGAAACAAATTTAATGATAGGCACTTTTGGCTTTGAAAAGTTTAAATGTAACTAAATGGATGTGTTTTGGGAAATTTGTTTTCCTAGATTACATAAATCTAGTGTGAAAGCGATCCTTATTGGTGACAGCTACTATTATAAACCTTACCCGGTTTTTCTATAAGAGTTTCAGTGAGTCTTTAAAATTAAAAGCATTAACTTTCCATTTTATGCAAATTGCAAAATAACCAGCTATGCCGTTTATTGCGTTTTTTTTTCGATAAAACTTCAATTTTAAATCATCACCATCTTACCGCCAGTTTTAAATGGATAACAAAAGTCATCATTTCAGTTATCTCTAAGAAATTCTTTAAATGTTATCCTAATAATAATAACAAACAACTGATCAAAGGTATTATTTCACTTTTTATTTAATATGTTACATATTAAATGAAAGTTGTCAAAAAAAACTTATTTTAAATATTTTTATTTAAAAATGCATGTTCTTTTGACACTAATTTAATTTACACAAATATGTTTCTCTTTTTAAAGGCCAAGAAAGCAAATTCTTTCATTCTACAAAATCTAATTTACAAGAAGAATGGAATTTATATTTACTTATTTTTTTTAAATTCCAATTTAAGTTATAAGCAATCTTCGCAAATATGTTTACGAACAAATATTGTTTACTAGATTCTATTGACTTATAAATAATTAAGCATTTATCAAATAATTTCACAAATTAAGAAAGATACATTTTAGTTTTAAAAAAAAATGCATTAGCATATGAATATTTAAACAATCTCTCTATTAAACGCTAGTTTTATGAAGAAAAACGCTTTCAGTTAATTTAATTAAATTATGTCAAATTCTAAATCCAAAATGCAGTTTGAATTGAAGTTTCGTGTATATCTAAAAAATTTCAATAAGTAATTAAGTAACATTAATGAAGTCGATTTTAGTTTCTTTAGAACTTTTTTTATTTAATAATTGTTTTATCCAAGATTTCTAGAAAAGCTGCAAAACTATAAAAGCAGTATACATAATTTTTATACTTTATAAAATCCTAATGTTTTTAAAGTATTACATTTTTACTAATTTTTAAATGGAAGAATATTTAAAATGTTCTGGTTCTTAGAAACTTACACATTTTATATTCTTATTTCTCTTAGATATCATGCCAACCGTAGTCTTTGCATTCTTGTGAATCCCAGATAACCATTCTTCTTTCTGCAAAAGACACCATTAATAAGATCGGCCATTACAAGACATTTTTCTTTTTGTCCAGCACATTTAATCTATTTTAAACGCCCGACCAAACTCGACCATTAATCGTTATTCAAGTTTAGATGTTAATACAATTATTTATATAGAGGAAAGAGAATAAATAAAGTATCTAGATCTATAAAGAATAAATACAGATGTTTAATATGTAGGAAACAATGTAATAATTAATTATTTAAGTATTTAAATTGATATTCCACTCGATTACCAAAGTTTTAGTTATAACTCATGTAAAGGCATTGTGGTTATGGTTTTAAACACTGCGTTATATACGATTTAACGACGCATATCTTAAATAGTGTTATAGATAACTTGTAGTGTTCAAAAACAGGTTTTATTATGTTGCAGTGCGTGTATAAATGCTTAAAAGAAATTCGGTCATGTACGGGAAAATTTTTGCTGAACTATGTGTTGTTTGAATCATTCTAATTGATCTTAGAAACTAGAAACTGTTGGTGTTTTTTGTAAATTTGTAGTTATACAGATTGTGAACATAGAATAAATATATTAAAAAACGCATAAGATGCATTGACATTTTCAAAAATAAGTTTTGTTAAGACCATGAAAACTGTTTTTGTTTAAAACTTTGCTTTTAAAATATTCATTAGTTTAAGTATTAATGTGTACGTAAATACAATGTAGAGTTACATCTGTAAATAAACGTCATCAAGACAAGTTGATTGGGATGAGGCGTTTTCTATATTTTTCTGAACGCATTTTAAAAAATTTCTTTCAAAAATAAGACCGAAAATCAGTTCATATTGTTGAAACAAAAACAATCACTCACGCGTAAACATGTGTCGGCAATTTGCTCCTATCTGGTTGGTATCCATGATTAGTATCGTGTGATTGTCAAAGGACAGTTCAAAATGCATAGATTCAAACCTTCTAGTCAATGAATGACCAGAATCAGTTGGGATTCGATGCATGCTTTAATGGGTCTCCGAAAACTCCACGGAAATTAGCACCAGACCAAAAGTAAATAGTCTTTTTGCTGATAATGCTTCCTAATTGTTTCTTGGAATTGTTTTGATAGAACAAGAAGTATATCAATGTGATTCTGTCCTATGTAATGGGTGCTGTTGTTTTATTGATTTTACTTTGTTCAGAAATGGACTCGTAAAGTATGGATAGTTTACTTGTCTATAAGTTAATTGGTAATTTAATTACTTTTAATCAAACCTGCAAATAAGTCTAGGCTATTAAGATTGAATACTTTCAGATTAAAAATAGCAATCTGTACAATGTTCTAAGCCTGCTTAGCTTTTATAATTTTAATGCTTCAGACTAATAACATTCTAACTCCAACAATTAACAAACCTTCATCATACATAACTATTTTTTAATAGCGGAACAGTGTTCCCTCTGCCATGCTCTTCTCAACTTTATTGCCACGGAAGCTCTTCGTGACAAGTAAGTTTCTTCCATATCTTTCCGAAAGCCGACAAGCCAAACCAGACAGATAGCGAGCTTTTCTGGCCTTATTAGTTTAGTCAACAGCATCTCTGTTTGCTAACGCTTCCCAAACCATTGCGTATGCATTGTAAAATCGTAAAACCGAGAGATTTGTCTGGAATTTACAGAGTTGGTATATTAGTATTTAATATTTGCTAAAGAGTTTAGAAAAAGTTACAGTTTCAATTTGGAAGCAACTCTGCTTTAAGGGTTCGTTTGAAAAGAATTTCCTCTGGAATATAAGATTATCTGTATTTCAAATATTGTCTTACAATTTTTTATAGGTTGCGAAGGGATCCAGAAACCCACTTTTTATTAGATTAATGTAAAAGACTTTTCACGTCTTAATGCATATTCAAAACTATTGTCAGTTTTCTAGATATTTTTCGTAAGAGAGGATTTTATTCTATCATTAAATTGTAATCCAGTCCTTATTTGTCTGATTGGCTATAAACTGTAATCTTTTTATTACATAAATCTCTTTCAAAATGGATTTCAAGTAAATTTAACTTATTACGCAAAAAATATTGTACGACATACAACGTAATTCCTTATTAAAAATGTATCATTCGTTTTGCTGTAATCCGAGCTCACGTCAGTTTAAAATTAGAATTTAAGACGCATGAAATAGCTAAAGATCAATATAAATAATGCAACGTAACATTTAATCCTTGTTAAGCGGGGGTACTGTTTTGAAAATGTTATGTAATCCTACTCTTTCTTAAAACAAATATTGGTGATGGGCATTTTAAAAGGTCTATATCAATGTAAAATATGTTTCCAATTATTATTACTTTGCATTATTACAAATAGATTGCAATAAATGTATATATCATTTAAAACTATTATTATATGTTTGTAAATAGAATGTATTGAGATCTATTACCAAATTCAAGTCTCTATCATCAAGAAGCTTAACTCGATCCCCATCCAAAGCTTCACTCAAAGCTTTACATTTTCCACGGTCTTTGAGATGACGTGGTGATTTTATAAACACATTATGAGAATGCACTTTAAAGTCTAAATCACTAATTCCGTTCAATTCGCCTAATGTATTAAAGCCTGCAATTGACCAATTAGAGCAAACTCTCAGTTGAATGCTTTTATATAAGCTTAGAGAACTAACTGGCTATCCGATAGAAGACGTCGCGCCATAGCATTAGAAGCTATTTTCGGTTATTCATTAGCATATGATATAAGGACTATGAACTTTGATTAGGAATTATTTAGTGTCTTTAAACCTGGAAGATGAAGAATGTGCATTTTTAATCGAAAATTACCTATTTGAACGTCACGACATAGCTTTAGAAGCTATTTTCGGTTATTCATTAGCATTTTATATGAACTATAAACTTATATTAGAAATTATTTTGTGTCTTTGAACTTAGAAGATGAAGAATGTGCATTTTTAATAGAAAATTACCTATTTGAACGAAATTAAATTTCATTTTTTGATAACTGCTATAATCAATTTGAATTATTTTATTACTTTATTAAAATTCATTGACATTTAAATTTAAATTTATAATTTAAACACGAAATCTAATTAATCATAATATCAAAAGACGTGACAAATATTTCAATATATATGTGCTGATTTTTTTTTTATGATCAGTATTCACATTTCCATAGTTGGTGATAAAATTATGCCGAAGTGAAATAAGTTTTTTTTTAATTATGTTACTTTTTGAAAGGCTGCAACAAACCATTATGTATTAGCTATTGCTTTGGAAGATTGTCAAAATTACTCTTTAAAAACTTGAGATTCGTGCTGTGAACCTGTCTAAATATATTAAAATGAAACATAAATGTAGTTGAGGATGCTCATTTCTCTGAATTAAATAATCTTTAGAAAATGACTATGAGTATTCTATTCATATTTATAGCTGCTCGAACGCCGTTATTAAATACATTATCAAAAGGTAATAAATAAAAATTGCATATTTAATTTAAAATACACACAAATATCGAATATATATTATAACTCAACACGTGATTTTTATCTGCATGATTTTCTAAAACAAAAAGTTTAATTGAATGTTTAAACCGAAACCAAACAGAACCATAAACTTTACTAAACGTTGTTTTCAAGGAAAAAATAAACTTAGTTGCATTCTACTCAGTTTGCGTAAACTTTTTGCTAAACATTGTACGAAATAGAAAAATACGCTACCATAAAATATCAAAGTGTTCAACATCAGCTCAAAGAACAAATATGTCTTCTTGTCTTCTAGAAAATCGACGGCAAAGAATCTGAAACTTTCAAGTAATGCGTACCAGAATTAATCAAGCGAATACTTCCTAACTTTCAAAGAAAGTCCTTAATAGAGTTTAAAAATCTTACTTAAGCGAGCTCTTAGTTTCTGCATCAGTTATTTTTTGGTCAAAACTCTTAAAACATATTATATTACTGATACTAAAAGAAATAAATTCCTTGATATCTTTGAGTAGAAACTTAATAAAGTTTCCAGAATTGATAGAGCATTGAAAATTAATCCTTATCCTCATTGCATTCATCCAAATTCTTTTTTTTATCACAAGCTTTTCAAATTCACATCTAAAGTCAGTTATGGTAAGAGACTTTAGAAAGAAGCTACAATTTTGTGCACATCAAATAAATTAGATTCGCAACAGAAAATTTAAAAAAAGATCCGAATAACTTATAACAGATAAATGAATATTTTTGGAATAATGTGATTCACTGAATGAATTATCTTGTACTCAAATTTACTCGACTATGTGATAAATATGCAAAAGGGTGAAGAGAAAGAGGATGTTTTTATTTCTTATAAAACTCTTCGATATTCAAACTCCAACTACTTCGTAAAATAAAAATATTAAGTCGAAAAATTACAATATCTCTATAATTACAATAAAGAACTTGACCGTGTTAAAATAGCATAACTTTAACATGACCGTGGTAGAATATCAAAACTTTAACATGACCGTGGTAAAATATCAAAACTTTAACATGACCGTGGTAAAATATCAAAACTTTAACGTGTGTGAATGATACCCTTTGACGTGTGTTTTAAAAGACTGTTATTTGAAATGAATTTAAAATTCATGCAACGTCCTCATTTATTCATCATTATCATTGTGACATATTTATTTTCATACACTCCAAAAAATTAAAAACTTTTAAAAATTGATTAGGACTTATATGGGCGGCAGCAAAAATTATTTTTCCTTCCTTAATTGTTTTATACACGAGCACACCGCTACAATATTACATCAGTTACATCAACAAAATGTGGCAGACAGGGGGATCTTATTCATCTCTCAAACACACAAATATTTCTATAATTCAAATCAATAAATGCATTTTCAAAAATAATATTATAATAATAATAATAAGCATTTGTAGCTTCGGATGTAGAATAAAAAGGAATATTTGGCCTTAAAAGTGCTTTTAATTAAATTAAAAAGAAAAAAAATTACGATCAAATTTTCATGAAAAATCATTCATTGTTCAGATCATTGTCGCTTTATAGTTCCTATTTCAAATGTGACATCCTGTAGAAATATAGTACAGAATCTATATCTTCTCAAATAAATGAAACACACGACATTTTCCAACATAGTATAAGAAAGATTTGTCTTAGTCGAACAGAAATATTAAGGACCTTCCCGAAGAAAAATATTTCTTCATATTGCCTGTCACACATGAAAAGTTTTCCCTTTCATGCATTCAAAGAAATTGCGAAGGTTCCTTGAATATCGTCGACAGGAAAGGACCTGAAGGTGGCATTCAGGGGTGCTAAATTATTTCTCAGATGGAGAACGTTTTCCCTTTGACTCTTCTTTTCCTTATAGGCTATACCCAACTAAACGCGGAAGAGTGACGTATCTTTTATTGAGTTAACACGGCATAAGTGTCACTTTTTCTCATACTTCACGATATATGAATACGTCTTTGCAGATTTGTTGACGATGTTATTTTCCGAAGTGGAATAGTGTTTACGTGCGAGATATATTTTATAAAAATTATTTTTAATAGTTATAGCATCCAGGAATTATGTATGGATTTAAAATTATTTTTGTAGTTATAATATCCAGGAATTATGTATGGAGTTAAGTTATTAACTTTTCGAATGCTTTTGAGCAGGCCCTAGTCGTTAGTTTTTGAATCACGATCCCCATTATCTTCTACAATTCCTAAAAAACTTATAAAAAAGCAATTTTTTAATGTTACTTACATGGACTATCTACTCTCGGACAAAATGTCAGTTATTTAGATATTTTCTTAAAAGATCCTTATAATAATTGTCTAAAAGTCATACAAAAAACATACATTATAGTTTTTGACTTGCCTTCAAAGAAGTTTTTAAAAAAAATACAAAGCAAGTTTATTTTAAAACTATTTATCTTAGTTTTTGCAACTGCCATTTGCAGTATGCAAAACAAATGTTTATCTTATCATTTTTTGCGTGTTTCTTGTACATATTTTCTTTTCGATGTCGAGTATATTAGCTTCTTTGAATAAAAAATACCCTTCTGAGAGGTCGTTAGTGAGACGTTGTGCATAATAGCCCCATACATCCAGGTTTTAACACAAAGGGATTTAAGCGTTTGCACTTAACAATGTTGTTGTTGAATGGATTTTTAGAACGTATTGGGAACTTTCCCGGTATTGCTATTAGTTTGACTTTTCTTTTTTCAATTACTTTTATTCAACCCAAATGATACAAAATGGGATTGTAAACACGCTCTTTGAGAGACCTTTTTTTTCGTATACTAAATGTAAACACACTCAATGCTAAAAAGCTGTCACAAACAGAATATTTTTTTTATGAAACTTGTGAGAGAGAGAGAAAATTAACTTTATTTAAGCAATTATGTTTGCTACTAAAAGGTTTGTCACCCAGCTGGTATAGTGGTTTCGACCCTCTCTTTCCAAGTGAGATCGAATCCCGAATAATTCATGGACAATTGTGTTGTCCTGAATACATGCGGAGAACGTGCTCGTTAAATATGTGGGTCCAAAATTCCAGGGGTAGATCATTGCGCAGTACCGTGGGTGCAGGTTGTCTGAAGAAAATGCCCCTCTCTATAGCGACGCGCCTAAATTGAAGAGATTGCGCCTCTTGGAGTAGAAATTAGACATCAACCCTTATGGGGTACTCAAAGGCTTGTTCTAAAGGATACTAAAATATGCATCTTGCGTTCCTGGCTATGTCCTAGAAGCACACGACAACAACAACCAAAAAGCTCAAGCCTATCCAGGCAACTCAATTAACAAACTCGTAGAACATAACACAAAAAACACTATTGCAAAAACGACAAAACACAAGGTGTCACGACCAACGTACTGTATTATATATGAAAGGTCGGGATAACTTATCTTTATATTAACAAACACGACAGTATACATAAAGTTATAATAATAGCAATTTATAATTTACCAAGAACACAAAATTTACAAAAACAGATATTGACATGAATTGAAGTAAAATAAAATAGGTGTGACAGTTTTAAAAATAATTACAATCGAAAATATTCTTCAGTCACATTTTGACAGTATATTTTAAATTAGGGTCCACTTCAAGTAATATGTAATTCTTCAAGTAATAATTTAGAATATTTACTGAATAGAAAAATTTGGATACTCAAAACTTCTTTGAAAAATTTCTCCATTGGTACATAATGTATTCATTTGTATACAGTCATTTGTATTTTCTCTATAATTTCTAGATTAACGAATTTTATATAAACAGAGAATAGTATTTTATGGATACATTTTTTGTACAGTTAAAATTGAATTTTTATTTATTTCGTTTCCGAAGACATTTCATTTCTGCAAACATTGAGTTTGAATACACGTAGTCGTATACACAAGGGACAAAAACTTTTCATAGATATAAATTTAAATTTTCCACATAAACTTGTATGTTATATTATATGAAGAGTAACACTCTAAACAAAACAAAAATAAAACTATATGCAGCTTCGATAAGTTTTCAATTGCATGAATACTTATTTTCGTTATTCTCAACATGCAAGTTTGCTTAACATTTATTCATATGGCACCAGATTACACGTTAAATGTATTTGAATATTATTTTTACGTTTCGATGACATTTTAACAGTAACAATAGAAATAAAAACACCATATTTAAATTGTTCTTAATATTGCGGTTTAGTTCCGGAAAATTTAAATATTGTGTTCAGTTTCCTAACTGAAATCCTCTGTATGCATCAGCTAATTTCCACAATTTGTTATATCGCAAATAAACAATATTTAAAAATAAATGCAAATTAAATAAAATACACAATTCTGCTGAGTGGGCGTTTACTTCATAGCCGTGCTATTTTAAGCTTCTAGTTGTACGACCTGGATGAAACGCTATGTTTGTCAAAAATGTAAGTAGGCCTTTCATTCATTTAGTTAAATGTATAGATGATTAAAATTTAAAGTTGATGTTTTCAGGGGAAAATTTAAATATTGATAAAAAAACATTATCTGCTCTTTGTTTTCTTTCCCTTTTCTACCAGTTTTATGTGCAATCTTTTACTCGTTCATCTTTTTCTCTACCTTTTTAATGTTTTGTATCTCTTCTTTCTATTTATATCTTTGCTTTATTATTTTTTTCTCTCTACTCACATCTCTCCTATCTTTCCTTCTCTCTATACAGGGTGTCCCAAAATGGACTACCTGTTTCTAAAAGTTAATAAAAAAAGAAATAGATAGAAATATTAGCACAATTCTTGCAGAGAACGAATGTGCCATGTCTGGAATTTGACACGGAACACTTTTTTCATGTTAGTTATATTTATTACGTTATTATGCCATTACATTTTATTATGTAGATTTTAACCGACAGATGGCGCTTCAATCCTGTATGTTGGCTGTATGAAAGAACTAGGCATGCGTATACACCGAAAAGAAGGACACTGGTCAGAACTGAACATTTCTGACCATGTGTCCATGTGTACGCATCGCTCGAAGTTCCGTTGGATGCCCGCTGAGGTGTCAACCTCGTTACTTAACCAGGGTTCAAATTACGAAACGAAATTGCCTGCGTTTTAGCTTTCATTCAGGCTAGAAATTAGACCGCCAGAAACGATTACCTAAATAATTACATTTTCTTATCCCTTTAAGACCGGCTGATTTCAGTTTATGGGACTAAATTTTAGAGTTTTACCGAAAAAATGCCTTAAACAAACAGCATCAATGCCAGCAACTCCTTAAAAACAAAATCATTTTTTTATACAAATAACGAATGGTACAAGTCATCTGCTTCGATATCAATATTTTTGAAAAGCTTGAACATTCTCGTTTATACCCGCACGATCGTGATAGCTCGGTCTTAAAAGGTTAAAGACTAGAAGTAGACAGTAGGAAACAATGAATCACCCGCTACACTCCTTGCCAACCTAAGTTGGGTAAATAGAAATATGCTATGGAGACGATCCTTCCGCGGATGTAAAGAGTTCCATAAATTATTTGTGAATCCATCTAGAAAACATGTTTAAAGCATTAACTTCGTTTAATTTCTAACAGATTTGAATATTATTTGAAAAAATTTGGCCATTTTATCATAAAGAAAAGTGTATTTTTATTAAATTGTATTCAGATTATTTTGCATGTAAATATAACCCTACAAGAGTTTCCAGCTAAAACGGAACAATCGCGCTTTTCTCTCTGTCTTTTTACTCTTTGTTTTTTGCTCAAGTTAGGTTGGCACAGAGTGTAACTACCTTCGATAAAAATGAAAAATGACTGTTACGATTTTGTCAACTCGACAACACCGTCGAGTACCTCATCGAGCGGTATTCCCGTAAGAGTACGAATTCCATCGGAAAAACCGATCTCTTTTTCGCAGAGAGGGAAGCGTCAAATGTTCCTTAATCTAAACAACCCAAGGGAACGGTTGAAAAGAGCAAAGATAAAACCCTCCGAGTACAGCACGAAACTCGATACACACTCCTAATGGGTACATTGACTTATTTATAGATATAAAGAGCTACATGCTCCAAACCAAGCGGTTTCCATTACACTTAAAAGATTTCGATTGATAGAACTGAGTTTATGTTGTCGTTGAGTTCTAATTCGAAACACTGTTGTTCGCAGCTCAGGGTATTTTTAAGAACTTAAGCATTGAGCCATATATGTCATGAGAATCACTTATAGTTGTTTGTGTCACTACTTTTAATGGTTAATAATTTGATAGAAAAAATTTCATTATGGTGATAATAAAAGTAAATTTTTAATAAATTTTATAAAAATTCAAAGGCTGAATAAGGGAAACATTTATTGCGTAGTGCATTAATTTTTTTCCAAATAAATCAAAAATTATCTTTGTTTTTTTCCCTTTAGGAATGCGGGCAGAAAAGTAATTAATGCTCATACATAATAGTTATTTTATATTGAAATTTATGCTGGAGACAGCAAAAACAGAAGTACAATAACATAAGTATTTACTTGAAGTGCATACTTAGTATTGAAGTAGTATTGTATTGTAGAAAAAATTGTACGAAATTGAATAAAAATATTAAATTGTAATGAAATAACTCAATATCGAATTTCGGTTTTAATCCTAAATTTTCCTACCTGCAAAAAAACATTGAATATTAAAATAAAATTAATAACGGCTTAAAAAAGATAAAAAGCTAAGATCTAGATATTTGTCTTTTAACAAATATTTTCCCTGTTTTTATGTGAGCAAAAAAATTTGCAAAAGGTTAATTTTAAAACTTGTGTTATAACAGTATTTAGAAGATTATTCATCGAAGATTTTACTAGAAAAATAAAAGTCCGCAACATTTAAGAAGCTCGAAGTTATGAACTTTTGATTTTTGTTCCTTTTGATATTTGTACCGTTAAAAGATCAGGTTAGAAAAACTTGTGATTACTTCTTTAACAACAAACAGTTTCCTTTACAAGCACGCGAGACCTGTCAGAATGTGGAAAATTCGCCATTGCTTTTATACCCTGGCATCATCTGATGCTTATACGATTTTTACGGCAAAGTGCTCACTTCAAAATTTGAAGGAGAGGCGTGATTGGTTATTTTAAAACAAAGAAGCGTGGTGTGATTGGTTGTTTTGAACGGAACGGTGCTCTTTTAATGGCTCTCCCGAGAATGACGCTGTTCATCAACAAAATGGTTTGAAACAGCTTGTTAAGTACTTTGCATTTTTAAAATACTTTTGGTGCTTGAAAATTGATAATAGTTATTTGCTGTGAAACAACTAATTTTAAGGCGATACAATGAGTTTTCATTAAATGTGATTAACACTAACCAACTAGGTGATTAGAAAAGACATTTTAATTAGAAAAATACACTAATAATGTTGTTAATCTTAAATGACGCTCTATTTTAAACATTATTTGCTTATTCTAAATGAGGAAATATATTTTTGTTTTACAAATTATTGTAAAGCATAACCTAGCTTGTTTTTTAAACTTCATTATGGTTACTTTGTACTAATCCACTCCATTTTAAGAGTGTTCCATTGTTTCGTTCCATTGGTAATAAAATTTCGCTTTTATTGAATTAAATTTAACATCAACAAAAAACAATGTACTTTAACTCCTTAATGACGGTTGGTAACAAAAAATTTGCCACAAAAAATTAGCTTCTTGCTTAATTTTATATAAGTAAACGAAAAATAAAAACAAATGAAGACCATTATTCCGAATAGTTCGTGAGGGAAAAATTAAGTTACATGAAAAACAAATTTGAAAAACTTAGTATCGTTTTTATTTGAAAATGAAGGTGTAAATTGTATTAAAAAAATCGTCGTGTCTAGGTTAAGAATGAATTTAACGCCTAAGATAAGTATAGCTTTGAGATATACACATGAACAAAACCAGTAAATTAATGATATCTGAAGGGACAAATAAGTTTTTATTATTACAACTTAAAGGTATGCTACATATTTTTTTTATTAAATGGACGTGTAAATGGTATTTACAAAGTCGTCGTGACTAGGTTAAGAATGTATTTAACGCGGAAGATAAGTTTAGCTTTGAGCTGTGCATATGAACATAACCAGTAAATTAAGGATATCTGAGGGGACATATAAGTTTTTATTATTACAACTCAAAAGTATGCTACTTATTTCTTTATTTTCTATTACGTGACTTCAAAGATGCTTATTCTTTATTAACTTCTCTGTTACTTCAAAGGCACACTACTTATTTTGTTTAAAACATCGAAGGCCAAGGGACATTATTAAATTCAAAAGATTAATAATACAAGAAAAATCCATTCTACATTTATTAAAACCGTATTACAGAAGAAAAAATTGACTCCATAATTGTTAAAACGCATAAAGTATAATGAAAAAGAACATTTACATAGCTCAAAATGATGTCTGGATAATAAAATTACATTTAACGATTTCAACCATTAAATTTAAGTAAAAAAAATCTAATTAGGTAACAACAATTCATTTCGAAAAGGACTTTTACTGTCAGAGCTAACAAAGGTTACTCGCAGAAATATTCTTTCAGTTTCAAAAGACCTTTTCCCAAGTGAATACAAAGATAGTTTTTTTAAATACTCATTTTAAGTTCCCGTTAATTAAGTTGAGTTAGCGCACATTAATTTCCCTTTTCATTTTTATAAAATATGCATTTCTTTGTGTACGGCAGCAAATATAAGTCTTTTTATTTTGTCTATTATTGATTATGTAAGTAATCTTTAAAATAGTTCATGTAATGCTTTAGATATTATCCCAACTCCATATACCGATGGATAGTAAGTACTATGGTAAATATCACAGAAATATATATTAACATTTATTACAAGGCGTCATGATATTAGACAAATTCATACTTTTCATTTATATGTCATTAAATGACAAACTCTTAAAATCCAGTTCATAAAATATTTAATAAATCGACGATCTTTGTGGTAAAACAATTTTAATCATTGCTGATAACTAATTATTTTTAATTCGTTTAGTTTGTTAATAAAGTTCGCGCTTTCAGCTCGTCGCTTTGAGTAAACAATTTTTTTTTTAATTTATGGAGTACATTCGCCCATGAAAGAAAGTAATGCGTTTTTGTTAATAAATTAAGTTTAATGAACACAGTAATAATTTTGAGTTTAAAATATGATTATAAACCTTATGGTAGGACATTTTCTGTTTTAGACTTTTTCTGTAGAGTGATAATTTTACAAAATAAAATGTTTGTAAATGAAAGAAATCTGATAATAATTTATCTCAAATCATAATTCTGATTAACTACTTACATTAGTAACGCATAAAAATAAAACTAGTGTACAAGAAATAGATTATGCTGCACATTTTTCAGTTATAAACAAAAAACAATATTCACATTACGTTGAAAAGAAGGACGGGTTTCTATGTTTGTTTTCTCATATTTGCATATATTAAGTACCTCGTATTCTTTAGACTCACACATTGGATAAAACTTTATTTTAACAATCGTAGAAAGTTTTATTTTGTTTGGGTCCGGAGTAATAATCTATAAAAAGAGAATTGATTCTGAAACTTAACTACTTCTTTTGTTACTTTATTGTACTTCAATTTGAAATCTATAGTTGTTTTTATTTTATCTTTAAAAAAATTGGATTTTTCTTTCAATTAGGATTTTTTTATAACTATTTTCGTAACCTTCAATATTGTTTGTAGTTTCGATATCTGGGCAATGACTGTTTTTCTTTCAATTTCTAATAGAAGTTCGGGAACTAAGTTTCAAAACAATTCCGTATTATCTGTTTTTGACTTCGTGTTTTATACAGTTATTTATTGAAAGTAATTTTAATGAACTTGTTTCCCTGCATCGGTTAGTTTTATAGTATATCGTTCCACTTGAATTTCTAAATCTCTTTCGCATTATTATATCCAATTTTGATATTCAGATGAAAATTGTCAAGTATCTATACACATATAAAACTGCATCCGAAAGAAGTTCTATTCCAAAACGTTTTTGTCAGTAACTTTCCAATTTGATATTTTTGCTTTCGATAGGAAAACTTAAGTTAGGATAAAATAGCATTGCAAAATCATTTTAGCGGTACCAAAAATCTATGTGTTTTTTTTTTATTTCGATTTCTTTATTCTATTTTTTACTCTAACTCACTAATATTCTTTCGAAATTAATAAGATTTAATATCTTAAAATGAATGAAATGGAAATTACTTCTAAGAATAAATTTTTACAGAAGAAAACTCTTGCTTTAACGAGGATATGATCTATTTAAATTTCAAACGAAGTGTGTCCTTGACGAATTTATGAGGAAACTTCTTGGACAGGAAAAATTTACAGGGTGACTACAACTAAGTCCCAACAGAAAAAATGTATAAAAAACCCTCAACCGAATGACGTCAAATTAAGCGAATATTATCGAAAGAGGGGGATGTACGACATAAAAAATTGTTTTTCTCCGACCAAATTTCTCCGTAAACATCATAATTCAAAGGGTGCGACTGCAAATAAATGGCAAAGCAACGGCCATAGTGTAAGTTACGCATCAAACTTACTGTATCAGTGTGTATGGCAGTACAACATACTGTTAGTTACGTTAGCCAAGATACCACGACATGGCAATATCACATCGTATGACAAAAATCGGTTTTAATTGAGCTGCGTTCAAAAATACTCATTTAAATCAGCTTTTAAATTTCAGTGCAAGTAGTTTTACTTGCAACTAGCGCTTTATTCATTGTTTTACGAGTTTGCTAACCATTATAAAATTATTATACAAAAATTTGAACTATTTTCTTTTCTTAACTGCTACTCTTCTCCTTCTTTCAATAATATTCCCTTAAAAATTGACTTAATTCTGATCAGTGGTTCCTATTTTATCGTTTTTTTTTATTTAAACTTCTACTATGTTCACTCTTCTCTGTGCAAAATATGATGACCTCAACTGTCTTGAATATAATCCATTTTAATGCGTGTTCTACAAATATTGACTTATCATTTGTAAACTATCCTTAACTTAAAAGGTAATTCGTAAATTTTCTTCCAATATTATTTAGACAGAAACCAAAGGACAGTAATAAATCAACAAACGAAACATTTTTACAGCTACAGTTAACGGATTTTCTTTCCTGATAAATACTTTTTTCATTTAGAATCATTTGTGCGAATATATTGCGGTTAAAAAGTAAAAAAATTATATTAAAAGTTTGAATACTAAAATTTTTTAATCTGTATAGAAAACTTTTTAATGTGTATTCATAAAGTCTAAAAAATAGACATAATAAGATCACACGCAACTTTTAAAGTTCAAAATTTTGTCATATGTGGTCAAAATAAGAGTATCAATGACCCAATATACCGTGTTAAATCAATTACTGAGAACATCACAATAGGAATTAAAATTAATACGGGACACGAATGCTTTCAGGCCGAAGATGCAAGCAAAATAGAATCTTCTGCAAATCCAATTTCAAACATTCTGACAATGCCACAAATGCGTGTTAGTCTTGCTTTGGAAATGGCCTAACTCCATTTCCAGTGGTTATTCTGAAACTTCATTCAATATCCTGTAGGTCCATTGATGAAACCTTATTGAAAGTACCATTGATGCCTCATTGAAATTTATCAAATTGGGGGACCATTCAATTGGAGATTTCGATAAAGGTTTGAAATTTTAATAGAAACCTTATTTCAATTACTTTATTCATCAAAATGATACATTATTGTAGAGAGTTACATTACAGGTGACAGAGAGATTTACATTGATGCCTATTAAATGAAATTCATTCTACTAATTTTCAATAGATAACTTGTAATATGTATAACATTTTTAAAATCATTTAAATTAACTTTATTCGAATTCTTTTAAATAATTTAACTTTATTAAAAAAAAAATCATTAGCTATTTCAAACAATTTTTTCAATCAATTTTTTTTTTCTCTAATGGTGCTGCAAAATTGGCGGTCAAGAATTTGCAGACTCGGCACATTCCCCAGAACTGAGAGCCATTTTTTGTGGCACCATCTAGGCGACTCTCGCTGCCAATTTTGACGCACAGATTACATGAATCTGAACTCTCTGTGGATGTTAAAGTATGCCTAGATTTGATTTTGCCGAGGGAACCCTGGCCAAATGGGCCCTCCGTGAATCTTTTACATGCCACATAATCATATGACATGCGTGCCCAGAATTTCCCCATCTAGAAAATCCGACGACTCGGCCGGGGCTCGAACCCGCGATCTTGGGTTTACGATGCGGACACTTTTAACCTCTCAGCCATTGAGCCGCTTTTTCAATCAATTTAATTTATATATTTTTCTCATTGAACTTTATTTAAATAAAATGTGTTTTCAAGGTATAGTGAAGGCGGTCTGGGTTTACTTGACTCCGTACCACTAATCAACCCTACAAGTAATCAATAACCCCATATCCCTTTTCGACCGGCGGTCAGGTGGCGCTGATTTAAACTTATGAGACTAAATTTGGAGTTTTATCGAAAAAAAATACGTTCAACAACATCAATGACAGCAGCTCATTAAAAACAAAGTCATTTTTATTACAACTAACGAATAATACAATTCAGCTGCTTCGGTATCGATATTTTTGAAGAGCTTGAACATTCTCTTTACTACCAGCACGATCGTGCGAGCTCGGTCGAAAAGGGTTATACCGTGTTTAATCAATTACTGAGAACATCACAATAAGAATTAAAATTAATACGGGACACGAATGCAATTACTTTAAGTATTTTTTTTTAAGTAGAGCTCCATTGTTATCCACCAACAGTGGCCATCCAGTAACCACTTCAAGTCTTATCAATTCTTTAACTGCAAAGATGACGGCAACGACATCAAACGGACTAAAGGATCTCTCGCCCATGGATCCCTCTACTTCGGTTTACCAGCCTCTGTCGTCCCTACCAGATGTCGCACCTGAAAATCATTCTTCTTCCATGTCTGAATCTTCTTCTGGCCATGAAAACTTCCACCTAAATAAGAAAACAATCAATATATCGGCGAAAATATTTGCAGCGTCAGTCGAAATTTTGCGCAAAAACAGTTAACATCTGCGAAAACATCAGCATCTTTTTGATATACTATGTCCACACTACCGACAACAAAAATGACAAGAAATGCGCGCATGGAACATGCATATACAATTTGGTCAGGCATGCATCTACCTCGAATGGTACAAATTGTACCTGCATTTCTAATTTCCATGCGCGCACATTTCTTGTCATTTTTATTGTCGTATAGTGTGGAAGCAACAAAGAGATTTGAAAACTGTGTCACAATTCCTATTATTTCAATTGATAAACTTTAACTCATTACAAAATAGTTCAAATATGAGCAATTGTGAATTAATTGTAATGATGAAAACACGTCTTTTGCTCATCAAGCATTTTGAAATGTGAAACCGTGCTCAAAAGACAAAGTCGAAACCTGACCCAACGCAACTTTGAAAGACATCGCACGACCGATCGTCGGGACTTTGGACTCCATAGATATTACACGTATGCCCCGGTATATTCAATGCGTCTTCCTTTTCTGCCAACTGGTATCGAACCCAGTACCATCCTACCCCAAGATCAACGCATTATTCATTAGGCTTCGACAGACCTGGTTTAGATAGTACTGAGTATAATATAACTCAAAGTTATTATACCGTCTTTCCCCTAATTTCACGAGGGTCGTCTTTAAATCTGCTTTCATTAATTGGTTAAATGTACATACACAGCTATAATACAAATACGAACTAAAAAAATATTTATATTTTAAAAACGCCTGGATATCTCTTAAATAAAGTAAGCAACCTAAATGTTGATCTTTTAATTATATCCCAAAGACACAAGAAGTACTATATCAGAAAAAAAAAAACTTTGAATACCAATTACCCAGAAAAACTAATTTCGAAATAAAACCAAAAATGAATTTAATTATTTTCTCCCACATGAAAATCAATATAATAAGTAACCGAGTAAATCGATTTAATTGGATAAGAGCTCTTGAGCCCATGGAATATTTTGTCTTTTCATTAAGTAAAGGATTTTATAACTGGAGAAAAATGGCTTGTGCATATGCTTTCACTTTATTATAATTGTCGATACAAAAACTACAAAAAAAAACTTACATTTATATACATCCTGCCTTTTTATTCTTTATGAGGATTTAGCCATTAAAACTAAATTCATAATGTTGCCCGTAGCAAAAGTGTACTGTAAAACTTCGAATTAGGCCATATTAAATGAAAATAGAACATTGTCGAAATAAGTTTTCACTTTCACACAAAAATGCACAAATTCCTCTTTAGAGGCTCTGGCAACGATCTTCGGTGGGATATCCATGGGCATAACAACAAAAACAATGAAGAGTGCACGGGAAGAACCACTTGATTCTTGATTAGCTTTTACCTTGTGTGTCTGCTTGGCGGATGGCGACAGGACAGGGTTTTTTTTTTTTTTTTTCTTTCAATCGCGTACAAAACGTGTTACTGATCTCTGGCGTGAATGAGGTTGCCGCGAAAAAAAAAAAAAAGCGAATAACCGGGTTTTTTTACACAGTTTAGGCGATTTCTCGCTATCATCCCCAAAGAGGCTATTAAGGAAAGCCTTCTGCGAAATAAAGCGGTTCTTCCCGTGTACTCTTCAATTACAACGAATTTTAAAACACGCTTAACTTGTACCATATAAACACATATGTACAGACAGTAACTTTTTTATAGTTTAACAGATCAATTTCGTTTAAATTTCTTATTCAAAACATTCGCTAGCATGTAAACTATTTTTAACCCTAGTCCCAAGGTCCTTTAATTTTTACATTAACTATACTCATCTTCTCTAAAAATAGCTGATTGATACTATTATTCTTCATACTTTTTTCAGCCAGTATCAAAGTAAAATTTAAAATTTTAATAAAAAAAATCAACGCAGTTCTGATTTTAGAAACCCAATTTGAATAAATTTCCATTCATCGCCTTTCGTCTTTAACATCGGGCTTTAGGGAAGTGCCAGTTTGACTTTTTTCGTTTTTTAAAGGAAAAGAATTGTGGTGTTGACTTGAGTTATTCAGTTAAACGAAGAAAAAATTATAAGAATAATTATAGTCAAAATAAAAATTAGTTTAATCAATATTTATTCGATAAAACTTTTTACTAAAATGTGGATGTTTTTCATTGTATAAAATTTTTAATTATATATTCCGCAAGTGCTTTTTTTTTATACTTATGTGCGTTTTGAAAATCTCATCTATTCTATATTTATCTATAATAAATAGTACCTATGATGTATATGTAATGCTTTAATGTTGAAACCGAAAAATGCATAGTTAGTCTAGCATTGAAGTGATTTTGTTTGCATTATTTTTATTTTATATCGTCTTCATGTGTAATGCCCTAATCTGAAGAACAAAAAAATTACTCTTAGTAGCCCTGTAAATTTCTTCAGTAATTCCATTAAAAGTTTCAGCATTAAAAGTTTCAACAATATTATAAATACAATGTAATGAAATTGTAGATTATAAATTGTGTTATTATAAATATAATGTAATAATTCAAAATAATGCAATAATTTAATATATACATTTTACCAATGAACACGAGTATTTCAATATTTTCAACATATAACACTAATTACATATAATAGTAATCGCTGTACTGAAAATGCTTTGATACTCGACTCTATAAGAGATTGCAATCTTGGATAATCATTAATACCACTCAAATTTGCCAGCACCGACCATGAAATTTGAGTTCCTAACCTCGTAGAAATATGACCAACTTACTATGAAAGCCTGTTTGGACATGTGCAAACCTAGATGATTCATTAGCTGAATGCCTTTCGATCACGCGGCTTAGTTTAGGGTCTTCATCTATGTCATTTAATGTGTTATCTCACATTTGAACGGCATTTACTTGAGACTCTCATCTCAATGAAAATGTTGTAAAATTCACCAAAAATTACGATTTCTTTAAAATTATATTTAACCTTACTGATAAAACAGTCCCCAAAAAAATACGATTTCTTTAAAATTATATATTTAACCTTACTGGTGAAACAGTTTCTTTTTTTAAAAGAAGATTGACAATCTTTTTTTTTTGTTCGTTTCGTATACATAGATTGAGTGCATAAAAAAGTTACTCTAATAGCTAAATTTGGCCTAGATAACTCAAACATTAAATTGATAAACTGGTTAACATTTAAAATCCATTAAAGAATATCGAAAATTATATGAAGACTTGAAAAATAAATAAGGTTTTTGGTTACTACTTCATTCACAGGCTTATACATGCATCGTGCTACCATAATTATGCCAACTTATATATTGAATTTCCGAATAGCCACTATAGCTGTTGATCCCACAAACATCAAGGAAATAGTATTTTTTTTCTATTATACATAAAAAAGCAAATCAGAAACACCAAACAAAACCAATATAAGGTAAGTCCATAATGCAACCCGACAAATAAGTCCGCCTACGTCGATGGTTCTAATTCCTCCTTTGTTACACGGTAGCTGAATCGCAACCTTACCCAGTATCTCACCTTCCCACACACTGTTTGATGGATGATTTTTATGAGGTTAGGCCCCTAATTCCTGCGAACCAGGACAAGAAGCAATCTTCTTCTTTCATCATTGATTAATGTGATCAACATCAGTTGAATTCCTTGTTCCAATGTTTATTGTTTTCTTCGGCAGAGCGCGAAAAAAGGAATCTGCAAGAATGTTAGGTGGGTCACAGAGTCTGTGGGAGATAAATTATGCACTCAAGCTGAATAGATGATAATGTACGGCGTTGTTGCAGTCGGAATTCAAATATGCATCGCCTTGAAGTAACGATATATTTTGATTTGGTATTTCTCGAGAATCAGTTATGCATGAGGTGTAGTCTGAATTTGCGCTAAACTTAGATACTGACTTAATTATGTATGCAGTTGTTCTTCGAAAAGTAAACTGGTTCAATTTTTTATTATTGGAGTGTAGGCATTCTATTTATCTACAAACGAACCAGCATTAAATAATTTATTCGAAGTTTGTTCCATTTAAGAGATACTTCCCGATCAGATGAGACCAGGCGAGTTATAAAAAAATTTAAAGAACTTTGAAGCTAACCCTTTTACAAAAACGAATATTTTATTTCGATACACTGAAAACTAATCTGTCTTAATACTAAAATTGTCTATTTCACTAGTAAATAGTAGTTCTACCATTGTAAATACACCGGTTTTTAAACCCAATAAATAAATGCATCGGAATTTTAAAATTGTATCATAAATAATTCAAATTTGACTAATTTATATTTATTACAAATATATAAAAATTTTATTTGCTAAAATTACATATAAACGTAAGTAAAAACGAAATTTCAAAGTTTTTTTTTTAATAATTTGCTTGTCATCTTTCATGTATCATTTTAAATCCAAATATATTACAGATTATTGCTTAAAACAATAACATTATTAATTACCATTTTACTGTGCTTTATATAACACTGGTTTTTAATAATACATAAATGAAAAAGTATTTTAAGTTGTGCTGATATAGTTCCAAATTTGAACCACTTTTCAATAAAATAACCATATCGACACTCTTCTACATTGTTAAATATTTTTATCTCGACAAATTTCTTAAGTAATTAATTAAAAGCCACTCAAGCGACCTGACACTGTTTTTTATGCAAATAGTTTTAACATTCCGGGCACAAATTTGTCAAAGAATTTGACTTAATTGTATAAAGAAATAAATTGACATAAAGTTCTGGGATTGTACTGCGAATTGATTTTCTAATTGAAAAAATAAGAGATAATTATATTATACAATGCCTTTTAAGTGCTACAATGTTTGTCGCAGAAATAAAATGTTTAGTTTTCTCTAGAGTTTTATTAAATAATAGTTCTTATAAAATAGTTTTATAAGAAATATTATAATAAGAAGTTTATAGTAAGAACTATTACAATAGGAACTTAAATAATAGTTTTTATAAAATAATAGTTCAATAGTACTATAAGGGGAAAAAAACTATCTAGAGAAACGTTAATGCGAATAAATACACATAATATTTATCCAAAGAAAACACTATTTAGAGCTTTTGTATCTTGCTAAATATTTTTTTAAACATTTATGTCTTTTAAAATCGAAATATACCAACTTCAAGATACTTTCACTAACAAGCACTTGAAAAAAACTTTTTTATAACATGCTTCAGACTTAAATATGCCAAAAATACAAAGAGTCCAAAAATATGTAAATAGTTTAAATGTCAGAAAAATTCTCAAATATTGCTTTTAACTATTATTATCTAAAAAAAGCTATTTAGAAATGATTGGATTATTTTAAAGCGATATTTTTATGGCATTACCATTGTTTTGGCAAAAGTATGAAATTATTATGTGTTTCCACATAAGTTTTAGCTGACTGGGCTGTTTGGGTCAATTTTTAAGTCTTTCAATCATACCAAAATGTTTTTATATATAATCTATATTCTATAGCATCTTAGATTTTTCGTTTAACATGAAACAACAAAGGCTAAAAATACATTCATAATTTATATTCAAACAAACAGCAATACACAGTAAAAACTGTAAACCGATATTAAAACTAAAATCGAGGCTGAAAGAAAGTTATAAATCTTTATTACATTTCATTTATTAAATATATTCATCGAAATTCCCAGAAAATATTAGATATATGTCACATTTCTACTGTTTTAAAATTACAAATAGTGCCACAAACTTACCGTTTTCTATAAATGTTTCATGTGAATAACATTTGATTTATATCCTTCAAAGCAACTTTCCCGATAGATGCTTATTTCTTCCCTTTGAAATCTGGAATACCATCAAACTTGAAAGATCCTTAAATAAATATTGCTTAAAAAGCAAATCTGTTTCATATTGGTGTCAACTTTTCAAAACTTTCAATCATTTTTGAATAAGAAATACGAACCTCCAATCGTATATACAATCGAAACAGTACTTTATATCCATACACAGTACTTTAATATCCATACACAGAACACATCATACATAAACAAAAATTCCCCATACTAAGAAAAGCCTTAAAATATCGTAATGTTTTCTAGCATTCCTTAAAAAATATTACCTTGACTAAAATCAAAAGAATATATGAAATACTTTTGAATGAGAATGTTTCAGATGATGTAAAGCTCCTGTTTTCGTTTTTCCTCACACTGTGATTTCATTGGTTACTACGGTTTCGCTTTCAAAAAGATCGATAGAGATGAAAAGAAATTTTTTCTTTCTATGCCAGGAGATCGGAGTTCGAAATAATGTTTCGTAGTATCGACGCGAAGCGTCCTTCATGCACATCTAAATAATCCCTAGTAAAGGCGGAACGTGCCGCTAGTGTTCTAGCCTTTGGAGCTACTGGGCTCGGGTTCGAGTGCCGGTAAAGGCATGGATGTTTGTGCTTGTCAATAAATGTTGTTATTTGTCTATGTGTTTGCGTCGTCCTTCTTTGTGTCTCTTTTGACTGTCTCTTCTGGCGAGCTGGGTAATGGGCTATAAAGCCTACACTCTCCCTACTAGAGGGCGCAATCACTGTCATTTGTCATTGTCAGGGGCGGAAGGTGAATGGGGGGAAAAAGTGACCATGAGGCCGGTATAAATATGAATTCTATGCCAGCTTTCTTTAACAAATGTTTTGAACAACCAACATAAGAGCAAGAAGTTGGTACTTAAAAAATTAATTAAGTAAAATATTCTTTACAAACTCACTTCCGAATACCAAAACAAAAGGAATTCCAGACAACAAATGAAAACAAATGGTTGGAGCTGTTGCCATTCACGGCGTGAAACAATCCCATTCTTATTTTTACACTCTCAAATAAACAAAAAAAATATATACTTTATACTTTCCTTTATTCAAATCTTGTTTCAGAGGATGCGTGGTTTAATGTATTCACGACGGACTATTTTCTTACTACTTCAACTTCTATTTCCAGGATTTGTATTTTATTTACCTAGCACTCAGCAACAGATTCTAGGAGGCAGAATTTCCTTTGAGAATGAAGCGTTTTTATTCTTTAATATTATAAATCGTGCTGCTTGATATGTTATGCTGATTACGTAGAAAACTCCTAAAGGTTTGAAAAAAATGTGAGCCGTTAGAGAATATTCGTTATTAAGCATTAATAAGTATTTCCAAGACTTCGATGAAGGAAACAATCTTATTTGACAAAATGAGTTGTATCGAAGAAGAATGATAAGAAACACCGTGACAACTAAGATTATATTAAGATTAAAGGAATTAATAATTAGATGGAATAGCAATATTTTTATTGCGCTACATTAGACATCTCATAGTAAAATGAATCCAGTAACAGAATATTTCTATATTTCTAAAAGAATTATTTGCTAATAGCCCTCGTGTAGATCTAGTGACAATATTTCAACTCAACTCAGCACAATTTTTTACATTGCCAAAGAAAAACCTAAAATCAATAAAATGGGTGTCAAAGAATAAATATTATGCGTAAATCTTTTAAATTTATATATCTCAAAGGAAAATAATAATTTTATGAATGATATATAATGCGAATGGCTATGTCTAATTTGTCTATACAAGCTTGACATTATTAAAAATTATTCTTTTAGTTTTTAGTATAAGTTTGCATACAAAAAATATATTTTTTTATTGCATGTTAATATGAAATATTTGCATAATATACTTTCCTAAGAAACAAATGTGCTGTGACATATTCCTAATTTTATTTCAATTTTAACTAAAATGTTCGTTCTGAATTCCAATATAGTTCCAATATAAGCTTGATAATAAAAATACTTTTCTACAATTATATGGAACCAAAGCCGATTTTCAACCATTCAAAAGGTTTGTGATATCTGAAAAGGAGATTTTATGGAAAGTATTTTTTTATTGGTCTGTAAAACTACTTTTATTGCGAATGTACGCTCGATGCCAAGAAAATGAAATAAAGGGGTAGATTGCCACTCACTACTACAATCAGGGAAAGGATTTTTTCCTTCACTTAAAATATATAATTTTTAAAGATACTTTTTTGTGAACTTACTTTAAAATTAAAGAAAACAATTTAAAGGGATAAACTTAGCTCGAAGACGCTCATTCATTCATATAAATAGTAAACAATAAAAATCTTATTTATAAATTTGGATTTACTTTTCTTTATATATTTGTAGGTAATTTCGATGAAAAGATTCAGTTCATGCTATATGCTTTTTTATTATAAAACTAATCACAACCAACAATAGCTCCATCTGTAGCATATTTATATTTGAAGTTTTTCATTTGAGTAACATTCCATTTGTCCAGTAAAGATTCATAGCAGGTAAAATTTACTGGAAATTTTCTGGAATGCTTAAATGTTTTTGACAATAGCATTCGGCAAAGATATAAAGCTATGTTAATAAATTGTAACATTTACGCGTTTGTGATTTACTAGGTTTTAGCAAAACGTTTACTTATTCAGTTCATATTGAATGTTTTGAACAACCAACAGAACAACAAGAAGTTGGTATTTAAAAAATTTAATAAGTAAAATATTCTTAGAAAACTCACTTCCGAATACCAAAACAAGAGTGATTCCAGACAACAAATGAAAACAAAAAGTTGGCCGTTTACAACGTGAAACAATTCTTGATTCTTGACCTGCTCATCTTACTTTAGAAAAAGGTTGGAAAATTTGTAAAAAGTTACGGTATTTAATTTTAGCATTAGCCAAGAATTCACAGTGTGCAGCAAACACAATAATTATCCCATTAATTGTGTTTCCCATTAAATTTAACGTGATAAAATTGTTTAAACAATTAGTTAGTTCAAACATAGACATTATGCTTTAACATTTCCATATTTTAAGCGAAAACAAAATTCAAAGGCTTTTCAAAGAAGCAAACCATACAAAACAGTAAAATAATCAAAGAAGTAAACTATACAAACTATTGAAATAAATTAGTTTAAAATGATAATAATTTTTATAATTATGAAATTTATCAAACAACTGTCAGCCATAAATTATCATTTAACTTCAAGATTATTAATTAAATCAAATAAACTAGGTAATGGAAGAATAAATTGCTTACTTTATGTGTATGTTTTTCCGGATAATTACTTTTATTTTATTTGTTAAAACTCATTAGATTAAAAGTTAATATCTTTCACGGAAGCATTTTGTTATGAAGTTCAGCTAATTAAATTCACGATACAAAAGTTACATGCAACTATGAATTTCTAAAAAAAAATGCAAGTTCTTTATAACCAATGCATTATTAATCTAGATATTATATATATATATATTTATTTTTCTCCTAAACAATTTTGAAACGGATGGTAATTAGATATTTTTAATTAAATCCACAGAATAAGTAAAGCAACTTTGGAGCTATTATATATTATTATAAAGGTTAGTGGAAACACTAAGGTTAAACTCAACGAAGAAAAAGCTTAATTATTACTTTAAAATATTTTTAATTAGTTAAAATTATTCCTTTCAATAACGCTTTTAAACTAAGTACTTAAATAGACGAACAGAGCTAGAGCAAAATTTTACCAAAATTAATAAGTACTAGATTTTGGACGAACAAAATATATCCATTTTATTGAGCTTCATTTTATTTCTCTAAATATCATTGATTAGTTTCACCTGAAGCTTTTTTTTTTTTTCATTTTAATCAAGCCATGATTAAACTCAGAAAACCACTTGAATGATGTCGTCAAAACTTTTGTTTATTTTTATAGCTTTTTAGGCCAACCGACAACAACTTTGTGTAGTGAAGCCATTGCATCGCCACCTGGAAAGACAACCCTGGGAGTCTTGCGAGAAGCAGACGGAATGCCTGTGATTTCACAAACAATTTTATGCTTTTACGTATCTGCAGGACAATGGTTCAAAATTGTGGAAGCTGTATTAGGAACTACAAAATTCAGCAGTTCAAATGTCCTTCCAATGGTCTCCAAAAGATTAAAAGAAGATCACGAACCCGATCCAATACACTATTTTAAGGCGAATCGTTTTTTACCAAATGAATTTTCCCAAAAAACGTCAGTCTCTCAAGACAGCTGCTTTCGGCAGAGAGAAAAAGACCATAAGACAGTAATATTATAAAAGTATGGTAATTCTACAAAAACTAGATGAAGAATATGATGTTTATAAGTAGTTCTGTATTGTTATGTAATTTTTATCAAAAATTCTCATCGGAACCAAGAAATATTCCGTAATAAATCATTTAATTAAATGCGTCCATAGCTTATTTATATTTGAAGTTTTTCATATGAGTGACATACTAGATTTTTTGTCGAGTAAAGATTTATTGCAGGAAAAAATTTACTGGAAATGTTCTGGAATGTTTAAATTCTTAATCGTTTTTTACTTACATTCTATTTATTTTAAAATCCACTAATAGCCAAAAGTAGTCATTTATGTGATACCTAGACAAAATCCCCCCAAATATTTGAAGTATTTTGAAATAGGTTGCAGTCACACACACACACACACACACACACACAAGTTTTTTAAAACAAATTTTTATTCTTTAAAATATGTATAACTCGATAAATACATTAATCGTGTATGGATTTATAAGTAATTATGATAAACAAAATCATCTCAATACTTAACTTGAATTTCTTTTATTAGCCGAAACACCTTGTCAGAACAACGACACGCCTTCATACAATAACGAAAGCTAAATTTTTTATAGAATATTATATTTTATCACGCATATCATAAACTTTGCGCCATAAACATTTTTATTTATGTCTGCCGATATAACTCATAAAAATGAGATACAAAATATTCTAAGCACAAGCGAAAATTCCTATTAAAATATTTCCCAACGTCTTTTTCACACTGAATTTGACGTATTTATGTACCATTAAAACTGAATTTGCGAGATACAAAAAAGTATTCGATTAACCAAAAAAAACCCTTCCAACACTAAAAAAAAAATAAAGAAAAGGAATGTTTAAAAAAAGACAGCCTTTTACCGCTATTTCAACACTACAATAACAGCTTAAGTGTTTCTAATCTATTTAACTGTCAACATTCCGTTGTTTTATAGCTAGAAACCAAATTACTGAATGTCGAGTTAGATATAACGTGTGTCTCAGTAGAATAATTTAGTTTTTATTGTTCTGTAAAGCTATTGCCAAAGCTTAAACTGAAACATCATTTCACATTCAATAGAAAAAAGAAATTAAGTTACAGTCCGACACATCTTACAATATCGTAGTTGTCTTTAGAGACATATTATTTAAATTTGGTTGTTACAAACGTTTTGAAATGTTTCATACATTTGCGTGACATGCCTATTTATTAGAAATAACATAAGAGCTAAACTGTTATCTGCTGCTGCTGCTGTCGATTTTCATTGTTATTTATTTAAAAGTTCATGGGAAAACATCACATTCGTTTAATTTTACTGAGTTGGAAATTTTTTTACTTTCAAATAGAGAACTTATATAACTGTTCAACACTTTTGGGTACAGTTATATATGTTCTGTTTAACTCTATGGCCAATTTATTTTTTTATAACAAGAACCACGATTATATTAGCAAATTTTAGTTTATTGTTATTGAATTCTTTGAAGAAACAACCAAGACTTTCTTTAAAAAGAAATATAGCCACTGAATGAAAAAAAAAACTTAAATATAATTCGATATTTCTATTTTCTATCAAAAAAATTATTGAAAGTAAGTATTTAGACGTTATGCATGTTTTGCATGATCAAAAATCAACTTGACATAATAACCTACTGTTTTATAATATCTAGTACACTTTATCAGTTAAACGTAAAAATGTCAGAAAATTTTGGCATCAAAAATAATAGATTTACATTTAAATGATAAAAATATAATAGTAAATTTTTCGTTTAGCTACGATGCAAAAGTTGCCCAGTTGGTACATTTCATTGGACATAATAAAATTCAACCAAACAAAATCTTGTTCAGCTTAAGTTAAACCATAAATTTTAAAAAAATTATTTTATAAAAATTATTAATTCAGTGTAAAATTGCAGAAAAACGTCAATGTAGAAAAAAAAATATTTTATCACGATGAACTAAAGAAACTCCTGGAATCCCGTAACTAATAAATGGCAGAAAACCAGCAAAACTTTTCTCAGTCTTTACACTGAGTTACTTAGTTGGTACAACAACAAAAAATGTAATGACAATGTTTAAAAGAACATGAAGACCTGATGGCCGAGTGGTTTGGACCATTACGCCAGAAGTCTGCGGACTGCAACAGTTACACGTTCCATTCCCGCCTTCGCCTTGGGTGTACTTGTCTACTTCCTTTCTCTGTGACAGTAAAAATTCTTTCTGTGTTTGTTTTACTTGACAATGGCTTATAAAACGAAACGGATCTCTTATCAAGCACACAAGCTGGAATATATATGTATCTACCCCTACCCTACCCCTTAAAAGAACATTTCGTGTTAAAAGTGATACTACTAGAAGCTTATTTCAACTAACAAAAGAGTTACTAGTCAACAACAGTTCATATGCTTCGCATAATAGTACTTGTATGTATTTATCTTTAATTAAAAATAAACTACTAATTATATTACCAACTGTAATTATTATTAATTAACATAAACTGTAATTATACTATCATCTACAAAGATAGTTTGTCAATCGTACTTTTTGTAAGGAAGAAACTAATAAATAAAATTATTTTTTCCTTATTTTCTAAGTAACTATATTATTATTTTTATATTATAATTCACCGAGAATTCAATAATAACATGATTGAAATTTTACCAAAATTTTAAAACCACCTAAGTAAAGTTCAACACCCTATTACTATTCTAAATGAATGAAATTATTTTAACCTTTGCTGATGCTTATTGCATATTTTGATACCTTAACAACCTCAGGCGCAACCCAAAATGCGGCCCGGCCGTGGCCGAGTGGTTAAGGCATCTGCCTCAGGATTCAACCCTCTCAGGAGTGCGGGGTTCGAATCCCACCTACTGCCAGTCATCCTATATATCGGATATCTGTACTGGGAAAGAGTAGAAAATCCAACTCGTGACGGATGAGCCCAAGTACACTGAGGCAGACGTGCTCGTTAAATCTGTGGAGTCCAAAGTCCCGACGGCGTCAGCATACTATGTCGCTCGAAATTCCGTTGGGTGCCCGCTCAGGTGTCGACCTCGTCACTTGACCAGGGTTCTAAATTACGAGGCGTTATTGGCTGTGTTAAAGCTCCTAATGGAGGCTAGAAATAGTCAGCCGGAAATGATTACACTACCAATACCATACCCAAAAAGTGGATGGACATAAGCAATCTAAAAAGCAAAAGCCTTGTAGTCATCTGTAACCAACCGAGTGAGAGGGATTTGTGTGGATCTGCGAGTCGGGATTTATTTTCATCCTATCCCTATTATGCGACCCGGACAGACGTGCGTGGGATATCCTCGCAACTAATGGGGCGAGTGACATCAAAAGCTAAGAGAAAAACAGCTTTGCTAGATTGAATTAGGACGATGCAGCCATTGTATACGCCTCACTAATTCAAAAAATGCTTGCCCATATGAGCCATTGGCGTGAACCAAACTGAAACATCGTTCAGAAACGATGTACACTCTTAAAACGAACGAGCGATTTTAACTCAGGCTGAGTTAATTTCACTCCTATAGTCTAGAAAATTCACTTCTCCTATAGGAGTGGATCCTTTGTGTGTTAAACCTATGACAGGATCACTCCAAACGAGTGATTTTAACTCAGTCTGAGTTAATATTCACTCCTTTCCAGTGTCGAAAATGCAGTTCTCCTACTGGAGTGGATTTCACTCTTTTGTTTTAAGAGTGTAGGGTGACCTCTGGCTAATTATGGAAAAAACAAACTTTTACCATAGCTCCCAGATTTGTGCAATTTTCTAGCCAGTAAATTTTTAACCGAATGACTATTTGATATATCTATCGGGTACTATTGTTGAATTTTACTACTTCCTCTGTAGGAGTTGGACAAAAAAATAGCTTGTGCCCAAAAACTCACATTGTATAGGCGCTTCACTAATACAGGCGAGATTCAAAAAACACTCGCCCATAAAAGCGCCGTTGGCGTGAACCAAACTGAAACATCGATCAGAAACGATGTAGGGTGACCCAGGATAATTATTGAACAAAAAACAAACTTTTACCATAGCTCTCAGATTTTTGCAATTTTCTAGCCAGTACATTTTTACCTAATTGATATATCTATCGGATAATAGGTATCATGATATAGTACTGCTTTCTCCAAACACCTAGCGGGTAAAGATAGCCTTTTTTTTTTAATTCAAAGCTCTTTTCCTCAAAAATTACACTATTTTCTTTCAATATCAACGTATATATAGCATTTAAATAAAAGAATTTGCGATGGGATAAAAAAAACTCGGTACGATAACAAAACTGGAATTTATCTTTATTAATAAGAGATATACGAGAAAATTAACTATTACATTTTAAGACCCCGGTTACTAATGACAAGACTCACTGCAAATGATTTCAATACAGACTTAGTAGGTAGTAAACTAAACTCCTCGGCGCAACAGCCCAATAGTGGGACAAGGCCTCATGTACCCATCTCAGCTTTCGTGACCTAGGGCTCTGGGATGCTGGGCATATGTCCCGGTAAGGTGGTCAACCTCACGCGGAACCCCCGATGTTTAGTTCCCAAGCATGCTTGGTACCCATTTCACCGACCCACTTAAGTGATGAAGGGATGGGTCAACTTTGTCCAATCCGAGATTCGATCCCCGGACCTGTGACGTGGCAATGCGAAGCTCTACCACTAAGCCACTTGGCCTCAAGTAGGTAGTACCCACACTAAATAAATGGGTCCAAATAGATATCACATTAATGTGCTATATGGGAATGCTATTTAACCAAATCTTGTTCAGCTCAAGTTAAATCCTAAATTAAAAAATTTTATAAAAAGAAGAGTAAAAGGGCAAAAGAAAAAATGACTTTTATAAAATCTATATCTAACGACAACGGAATTTCTTTTCAATGATAGAAGATACTAAAAAGTTAGCAATTGAATATTAAGACCCGAGTAATGACAAAGCTCACTGCAAATGATTTCAGTACGCACTTTTTTGCTAAAAAAAAGTCCATTAAGTCCGTATTTTGTTTAATGCAAAAAAAAAATTAAATATAGTTTGTAATTCATAAAAAAGGTCTGGTTTAGGTTGTGACGTTCAAATTTAGTCGGGATAAATTGGTTCACAACCAAATACGTTGACGAATAACTGAAGAGAAGAGTCTAAACGTTTACGTTCCTGCTCTATCAACCCCATATATATTCTATGAATTTGAAAATACGAATTTCTAATTTTCCAAAACTAGGAATTGTTCCCAATTAATTTGGACAAGAATTGGAACTCTACTGTACAAGTAGGGGTAAGTGGTGTACCTTGGACGTATGTGTACCTCGAACCTATGCTGATTCTAGCTCGATTAGCTTAGATATTGAAACAACACCACATGCAGTTAAAGTATTTGCTACCAGGGATCTCAGTGAAGTTCTATCTGTTTGTTTAAAAGGTCAATTTATTAAAGAGGTTTCGAAAAACTAAATTCACAGTTCAAAAGTAAATTTTTGTCAGATTCTTTAGTGTAATTTTATACTCAAACATGTAGTATTTATTCAGAAACGATGGTTATGCAATATAAAGCAAAGTTTTAGCTATAAAACAGTGTGCTTGAAATTAAGTTAAGTCTAACCTTAACTTGGTGATTAACTATTTTGTTTTTAATATCCAAGTGGTGTACCTCGAACCTAATACAAGTGGTGTACCTTGGACTGGTCCAAGGTACACTACTAAAGGTCTTATGTGCTTCAGATTGTTGAAAACCTTTTTTAAAATTCAAGTAAATTCTTTCCTTTGAAAAATTAAGTATTTTAAGCTATTAATATGCAACCCTGATTTGTAAAATCTAGAAAAATGGAAATTTGTAAGAAATTTTGATATGATGTGATAAAGAATTTTTTTTGTAGTTAATTATTTAGATTTATGGAAGCCTATAAAATTTTTACCATATTGATATAATATAGAAAATAATTATTGCATGCTCATCTAAAAAGATATTTTTTATAATAAATATCTAAGCAGAACATCCTTTTTACGTTTAGGCCTAGTTGAATAAACATAGGGGGAATTATTTGAGTTTTTTTTTCAAACTTAAGACAGAAAGATAGCCAAATGTTTTTCTATGGCATGAAATAAGTTTAATTTTATGCTGCATTTTAACAAATACACCCGAGAAAGATTGCATTACAGCTGAAAAAGCCAAAAGGGCACTAAAAAAACTAAGTCAATAAAACCCCTTACTGAGCCAATTGACCTAACATAACCAATTACTACAATCTTGGCTAGAAATAAGAGTAGGTTGTAAAATGTATTTTTGAATTTTATGTGGCTAATAAATATTGGTTTTCGGACTGTAAATCGGGTCTCTATACCTATTAATAATTGGTCCAAGGTACACTACCGGTTGGACCAAGGTACACCGCCGGTGGTGTACCTTGGTCCTAATTACAATTTTCTGTATTTATATTTTTAATAGTTGAAATCATTTAAATAACATGTTAAAATAAATATATGTTGTATATAACAACATTTAGTATTCAGTAAAAATATTTTTATTCACTTTTTGCAAGCAATTAAGAAAATAAAAATTGAAAAGTCAAAATAGGTCCGAGGTAACCCACCTTCCCCTATACATTAAACAACAAAACATATACCAGCAAAATGCAATTTAGATTGTTAATTATTTAGTTTTATGAAAAAATAATTATAACCGGAAATTTTCTCAACGCTTTCATTGTTAAAAAAAGACTTATGAGTGCAATTTGAATATTATTAATTATATATGTATTGCATAGTTACCAAAGTTAATCAAGAAGTATGAAGGAATTTCCACAATCATTTAATTACAACAATAATTAATATCAGATAAATTATGTATATTATTTATGAAATCTTCACCCATATAAAAATTTCATCATACCAGAAAAATTTATAAGATTCCTTTAATTCCGGTGTTTTGGGGTTCAGGAATGCACTTATTGTAATTGTGTTAGCAAAATGTATTTCGTTTGCCTTCCAGACAACTAATTAATATTAATATAGTAAAATGTTACTTCTTAACAAATATAAACAATAACTTCCATAGTAAAGAAAATAATTCGTTCCATTACTGTTTTCTTTGACATTTCTAATAAATAAATAACTAATTTAATAATTAAGTTGCGCTGAATAATTTGGATTTTTTTTTTTTTTTTACTTGTTGTGAATAATTAAGTTATGGATTTCAATGAAAAATACAAAGCAACTTGCGTTGTTCAAGATATTTTCAAAACATATTTCCATATTTATTGGGGAAAAAATTGAAGTAAAATTTATTATTGACTTTAAAAAAATCCATAAATGGAGATATTTTTAATTAAGGTGCATATTTAATATACAAATCTTAATTTTCATACATTTTTTATTTGAGAATATATAAGTCGTATAGTTTAATTAAGAGACAAAATAAATCGCTTACAAAATTTAAATTAACAAAAAATGCTTATTTTATTATGTGACACAACAAATAAACGAATAATCATATGAATTGAATCGTCAATACCAAAATGATATGCAAATAAAGATTTTTCATTGGCTTGATTAATATACAAAAGTTTATTTGAAAAAAGCTAATGAAGTGCTCACTACCCCTTTTTTTTTTTACAAAAGTTCTCGATAGCAGCATCAGCAATATACACTACTTTAGTAAAAATTAATTCGATTATTTGGAATAGGAATGAGATTATTTAAAAATAACAAATAGCCATTATAAAAAATTCAATACGTTCGTAATAAGCTATTGAAACTTATAATGAAACTTCATAAATTTATCGACACATTTTAAATAATCTACTTTTATTTTACTTTCATTCGAAAGAATTTTTAAACATGGAAATTTAGTTATTAACCTGGTAATTAGGGAGTTCTTGTCTGTCTGTACTCAATTTTCAAATTCGTTATAAACATTTTTTTTAATGAAAGGTAAGAAACTAGAAACCTATCTTTTATACATTTTGTCTATCTGCCCTGGCTGTAATTCGGTTTGTCCGATCCGCTCCTTTCAACTTCCATTCTAACCATTTTTATTAACCGTTTCCATTAACCGTAAATTTTCCATTAACCGTTTTCATTTTTTTTAAATATGACATCAGATACCTATCTTATAATTTTGGTAGCACTATAAGAATTTCTGTAAATATTAAGGTAAAAGAAAACTGAGTTATTTTAGTTCGTTTTTAGTTGTTTTATTGCTTAATAGTACAGTTGTGTTTGTTTCCCCTGATACATTTCAGAGCACAGTTTATTGATATGGTGCCAATTACTTAATTTAGGAAATATCTTGTTGATCTTCTCTGCTAAGCATTCTGACGAATTATAATTTTAAAAAAAACATCAAAAACACATTAAACATTAAAAACATTAACCAGAAACTTTTGTTTTGCTTATAGTAAGCTCCTTTGAACATGGGATCTTACTACTTATATATATTCAGAGAATAAAAAAGAAAAAAACATCGAGTACAGATTAACAGGAATTTCATCACAATACATTGTTATAATAACAAAAAAAAATTTTAAAAATTAAAAAGCGATAATTTCCTCCGAAACTTAATTGGAAATAATACAAAAAGGTAAAACTGCAGAAAAACAAAATAATTAACTGAATGTGATATAATTAATAATAAGTTTAAATGAAATCACCTTAGAATTTTTAATTTGAAACTTAATCTTATCAAAATCTAACAAAATCAGGTTAAAATGTTGAAAACAATTAGGGGAGCACTTTAAGTACTTTTGATACCTTTCAGTCTCTACTTTCTAGTTTTTATTCTATAATCAAAATTTGGTAAATAGATTCATTATGCATCCAGAATGAAATGGTTAAAAAACATGGAGGGAAATCTTAATTTTTTAATTTGAAATTTATGGGGGGGGAAATTGGAATAGTAACTTTTGAATAAACTATAACAATACTTTTTCAAAACTTTATTTGTTAAAAATAGTTCTAATCAATTTTAAAACATCTAAAAAATGCATGAATGAAGAATTTTGGATCAATTTATTTGTTTCAGAAAATTTAGAGTTAATTTTATTTTACCCTGTTTTCATATTTTTATTTAATTAAAACAAACATTATTTAATTCGTCAAAAGAGTTGATTCTTCCATCTAACGATACATAAGTGTTAGCTTCACTTGGTCAGAAAACAATTTGCAAGCTGATGTTTGCAAATGAACCATTGGGGGTGAAAGTGTTTAACCATTCGCTCCCCTAATTGTTGTGAGCAGCGTATATACAAAGTTTTCGAAACTTTTACTTGATCAACTAATGCACTAAATTTATCGAAGGCAGGTGATGCCCAGGCACCAACTCCTAGGTTAAGATAATATGCAAAAGCGTTTATACTGGAGAGTAATTGTTACTAGAACGGTAAAATCTAAATATAAATATTAACATGCTTTCGAATTACATCCTCAAATAAAGTCTTCCCATTTTTCGCCATTCTAGCTTTTATTTTATACGTCTGGGAAGAAAAATGCTAAAGCCCGACACAATAGAATTCGTTTTTTAACAAAAATATAATCCTTAAAAAAATAAATTTCTAATTTATTTTTGTCTTGCATTTGACGGTCCTTCGTCGAGAACATTAATTATAACTTTTCTAAAACTAATTACATTACTTAGTTTTTATATCAAAAGAAAACTTGAAATTCCATTAATCGGCAAAGACTCTTTTTAATTAAAATGTTTTTTTTAAAAGAGCCAAGGTTTTTCTTAATTAACTTTCAAAGGGTGAATTTTTTACATTAATGCTTTATCTTGCATCCAATTATTAAAATATATGAATTTTAAAATAAAACTCAATTTAATGCATGATTCCTGAACCAGTAAAAGTTAGTTTTTCCATTAAAAAGACTGCTAATTACATTAAAAGCTAATAGTTTTAGGTACAATAAGTTTGAATCACATAAATATGTCACAAATAAAGAGTTTTAATTAAAATTCTCCATAAAACAAAATGAATGCATTTTTATTGAAGGTATTAAAAAGCCTGACCAACAAAATAAAATTACAGATTTTTTATAAAATCATATTTTTAAAAATCATATAATTATTTATTTAGATATATCCATAGAATTTAAATTTCCTCTGAAGATCCAGACATATAACTCATCACCTGAATGTTAAGTTTCCAGCATCACACATAATTTATAAAAAAAAAATTACATTATATTTTAAAATAATTTAATCAAAATTGGTATATTATTTTGTTTCTATAGCTCATAAGTACAGGCTTAGAAGACTCTCAACATCTCTCATCTGTATCAAATTTCCTGTTTTTATTTTTATTTATTTATTTTTTTAAAGGTTTGACATAATCAAAAAAGGCCTTAAGATACATGTTGTAGGATAATCAGAATCAGACAATGCAGTATTCGGCGAAACATAAAAATTCTTTCACTAGATTTAGACTTTTGGCTCACATATATTTAGTTCCAAAATTCTCTTTTATAACAATGTTCTACCATTTATTTTTTTTTTTAAATTAAAAATGAAGTTACAATAGCTTTACTCTAGAGTTCCAGTCCACAAATGATGACCTTTGTAAAATTCGCTTCATAACTTCCTGTTTTTCCCAATACTAACTTTTTAAATTATAAACAAGAATGTTTAAGCTTTCTTAAAAATACTGATGTTGAAATAGCTAAGAAGTATCAGTTGTTTATTTGTACAAAAAAGGACGTAACAAAGACTCAAGCACAATTTTGAAGGACTAGCAAAAAAAACTTTCAGTGGTTCATTTCTAAGACATTTTGCAATTTTATAAAAAAAAAATATATGTTCAACTAGTACATACAAAAAAAAAATATATTGGGGGGCTTTAAGCCTAAAATTTCATTAAATTGAAGTACCCTTCATCAAATATTAAATAGCATTTTTTTTATTCCTTGCAAAACCTTTAAATACAGGATGAGGCAGACAAAAGTGGCCCCTGTCTAGAGATAGGAATATGTTGAAATACTTGGTGAGAAAAACTCTTGAAGCCGCCTGAAACCTGTTTTTGCATTGGTTGGATCGTATAACCTTCACATTAGAGCATTTCTGTCGTATTCTTATCTAAACTTTGGGGCCACTTTTGTTTACCTCACAATGTATATATCATCTGTATGAAAAATGTGTTTATATAAAGAATATATGTTTAGGAATTTGCTCAGGAGTAAATAAGTGAAAAAGAAGTTTTTTTGAAAAATTCTTGGTAACAAATGAAGCAGAAAAAATTTGCCTACAAACCAGAATATTTAGAAAATGTTCAGCAGAGTCCATAAATAATCAAAACACATTACAAATTTTAAAAAAGCAATTTTTTATAGTTTAAAAAATGAGTACAGATAAGGAAATAAATTATGCTAGCTTTTTTCTAGCTTCTTACACTTTAACAAATGTATATCATCACTTCGAAAGTCAGGATGTTGCATTGTGGGAGGTATAACTTCAATATGAAAGGATTTCTTCAAAGCCTAAGTAAATAAAGAAAATCAATTAACTATGTGCTGTTTTTGTTGTTTTTTTTTATTGTATTATTGTACCTTTCGTGTTTTTCAATCTCCCGAAAGTTATAAACGAGTTAGAAAAGTTAAAACAAGTTTTTTTTTCCTTCCAACATTATAAATAACATTTGTGATAAATATATTGTTGTCAATGGGCATGAAAATGCCAAACAAAAACAAATCCTTTCTTGGGCCACTTAAGTGGCAAATGCCACTTGAAACAGAGGAACAATCCAAGGTCGAATGAAAACTAGAAGGAAATATGCCACCTGAAATAATTCAATGTAGCTAACACTAGTAAATATTTTGGTAGATATTTCTTAAAAATTAAACATTGTAAGAACATATTTAAAGAGAATTTCCATATTTTTTTTTTTTTTGCAACTTTAGGAAACACAAAATATTCATCATAAATTGACATAATTGTATCCTTACATCTAGAAATTTCTTCAGAAGCTCTTTTTTGTTGCCTAATACTCTATCTTCATAGGAAATAAGAACTTCTGTGTTAGAGTTCGCTAGTTGCTCCAATGTTGGTATAAGCTTTTCGACAGACTAAAACAATTAACATTTAATGGCACATGATTGTTTTAAAAAACAATTACAAATTGATTCATACAAAGAAAACTTCAACGGAAACATTACTTTTGGTACAACTATAGTTTTTCTTTTTTTAATAAATTGTGAAAATAATATAAACTTTCTCATTACATCTAGTTGTTGAAGACACGACTTGTTTAAAGTCTCAATATAACAATATATTTTAAACATTCTTTTATGACGTAGAAAGTTATTTGTGATTGTAAGGTTTGTTTTCAATTCATAAGTCAATTTGGAGAGTTGATTTTTTAATGCAAATGAACTAGCTAAAAGACAGGTCTTTATTAAGTTTTGTTTAATGCTGTTGCCAGGGAAACTAGGGAACAATTAGGGGAAGGAGAACTAAAAGAAGGGCAACATGAAAAGTAAAAACAAGCTACAAAGCTTGTCTTTAGCGGATCAGATTTACTGTACAGTAACCATTGGCGGGGGTTTTCCGATTTGGGATGAATATTTTTTTGTGGCAACTTGTCTGACTTCGACTGATGATTCGAATTCCTTGACTTTGCAACGATGATGTTTTCCGGCAACCCTATCTGACCGCTATTTGCTCATTTCGTTTGGGTTTCTGGTTCTGGGAAGTCGCCAGAATACAGACTTTTGGCGCGATTTCAGAAAGTTTGCCAATGGTTACCGTCAGTAAATTTCTACCTCCTCTTCTGCAAAGCTAGAAACTTAATGCCTGATATACTAAGTTCAGCTGCCACTGTAGTTATGTCATTTTGTTTAAAAAGTTGGAATAACTAACTCTGAATGCTAATCAAAGCTTTAGGACAGCTTGGCGTAGTTTTGGAAACATATATAATGTCTGCAAACACGATTTTGTTTCTTAAAAAGTAACGAAAAATATGCTTATGAAAAAAATACATTTGGCCTAATTAATAAAAATGTGCCAAAACATATTTACCTGATCATAATAAATGCAATCAGACACCAAAATTAAATCAGGTATAGGAAGGTTGTTTTCATAACTTCCCCAGACCAAAACTGAGGCTGAAGTGTTACCTTTGAGTATACTCTTATTTAACTCAATATTCTTTTGAAGCAAGGGAATAACTTCCGGTAAATCTGTTAAGATAACAGTGGCTCTGCAAGAAAGTTATAAATAAAATTAACAAGTTTTTCAGTATCTTTCAACTATTAAGAATACTTGTAGTTAGTCTTAATAGCTATGAAATTGTCCCCAAAATGAAATTTGTTGGTTTAGTTTCAAAATTTAGATTAAAAAAAACTGTAGAATCTTTGTAGCTAACTGTGGAAACGTTTTAAATAGTATAATTTACCCCAAAGCTCCAGCAAAGAGCCCGGCAACTCCTGTTCCAGATCCAATATCAATGACAGTTTTTCCACCTAAAATATTATTTTGATGTTGCAAATAATCTAAATACTTTCCCAATACTATTCCTGCATCCCAAACTACGCAGCTAACATCACCTACTGAATACTGCACTAGTTTCAAATCGACTTTTGCAGTTTCTATTTCGAGTTCACGGGTAAATTCTAGATCTTTGTTTGTTTCACCCATATCAAAAACTTAAAAGATAAAATATTAAGTTTACAGATTGCTTCAAATTGTTAAAATGTTTTTTTTTTAATTAAGAAAATAAAAGTATGTATAAATTCGCCTCAGATTAACACTTAAGAATGTCAGCAGCAGCAAAATCAGCTTGCCGGTGTTTGTAAATAAACAATTATTTCACTTCATAAGATCGTGACCACTAGGCTCCTTACTGCCCCGTTATTTCTCTTCAGTTTTATTATATTTAATTCGAAGTTCTCAAAAGATGTTTCAGTTCTTGAGCGGCAACAGAAATGCTAAATGAAAAGAAAATACTTCTCGAACCTTTATTGGTAAATCAATGTAGCTTAAGATATCAAAAAAAGACAAAAGTCAGGTCACTAATTAAAAGAAGAACAGGAATGGCAGATGGAAAGAATAACGTTCTTAAAGATTTGGTTTATTTGAAATATATTATCGCTCAATGGGCAACGTGTTTCATTTGTTGAGTGCAAAGCAATGAGCGGCTATAAAAATACGAATTGAGATTAAATTCTTTTTCAAATTTTCTCCAACTCGATTAATGCTTTGTATGGACTTGTTTTAACTCTTTGTCAGGAAACACAAAACAACCAAAGAAATCGCAGTTCGGAGCGCGTGACGCTATTAAAAAAAATGAGCTTGTTTCAAAACTTTGTTAAAGACTCTTTGTGTCAAGGAAAACAAATCAACAGCTCTCGAAACCCGTGCTAATGTTTTCCTACTGCTCGAACCTCTAAATGCTTGTTTTCCACAGCGATTTGGAATTGAAGTTCAGGTAGATATGGCCGTGAATGTCCCCTATTATGTTATGAAAAGGTAATTTGAATCAGCCACGTCAATAATGGGATTAAAACAATAACGATATAATATGGCTACATTAACATCTTACTGCGTCAAGCCACTAAAGAATTTAACGGTACTCAATTCTCAAAAAACTTTTCGTTGAAGTATTGCCTGTTCTAACTAAACAGTCGATATTTCAGTAAAAAGTATTTAGAGGTTATAGGATGAAAGTGTCTAAGAAAGTAATTGATTACATGCCCCAGACATTCCTTCAGGCTGAGCTACAAAGACTTTGCAACCCCTTTGGTACTTTCCCATTAAAAGGTTTTACTCTTCTTATGAGGAAAAGGAAAATGCCCAATGTTTATCGATTTAGAAAGTAGGATATACATGTAATAAAACAAGAACAAATAAACTTTATCAATAAGATGTAAAAGAACATCTTTTTGACAGTTTTATATTGAAAAGTTAGTTTAACATTCAGTGTAAAATATTTGGGTGTTTAATACTACACTACTTTCAATTACCACTCTGACTCATTAAATACACATTTAAAGGCAATTATGTAACTAATAAGCAATTCCAATAACTTTAGAAATCTAAAAAGTTCTAAGGCTACCTACCCTTCGTGTATGCGCGATTTACTCGAAAACCTTATTATGACATAAGACAGGTAATGAGAACTCGTTTATCAGATTTGAAGTTTGTATCCCTTTTCGTTTTTCTGCAATACCTTAGAAATCAAAAAAGTTCTTTGGCAGCTACTCCTTGTATATGCACGATTTTCTGGGAAAACCTTAATATGTTTTCTGACAGGCACTAAGAACTTGGCCCTTTTTGTTCAAACTGTAGAGAGGTATCAGACAGACGGACAAATGTTTAAAAAAAAACTTATTTAGAATTAACATCTTCCAAAATGTGTAGAAAACACAAAATATTCATTTTTGATCCGATTGCTTCATTACCTCATATTTCATATCGTCGGTCAAATGACAAAACCATGAATGTAAAAAAAAAAACAGATAGAAAACTGTGGTTACTGCTAAATTTACAGTTTTCAAAAACCCCAATCACTAGAATTTGTGCATTCAGGGTTTTGCTATTTGACCAACGATATTAGACAATTAGTAAAAAATTATAATTTTCAAGGGAAAAATACTTTGATGTCTTCAAAACGAGTTACTTACCAATTCCTGTAAAGTTAGAACAGAACATTTAAAAAAAACGGAGTTCCTCTAAACAATTTTGCAAATTTGCTTTTGGTCTTCAGGCTTCGTTCATGCTAAATAAATTGTTTTATGATTTAATACTTTAAAAACAAATATTTAAGAAATCAGCTTAACAGCCAACCCTATTTCATTTCAATAAATAATAACTTTTTTCCTGCAAAAGATTATCATCTTTCATACGTACATTAAAGCTCCTTATGTAACTATGTACTCATCCGTTTCAAATATTTAAAAAAAAAAAAAAGATCGCTTTCAACTCTGCCAAAGAGGTCCGTGTCTTAAAACAGTATGTAATAAATAATACTCCAAAAGTTTCAAATTACTTTTTTAATAACACATTAAAGTTAACAGGAAAAAGCCCCTAACAAGGCTCCTCAAAATCATAAAATAAAAACTCAAGTTAAAACTTGCTATGGACACAAAAATATAAATTCTGGAATATAATAAAATAGATAAAATATCAGGAAAAAGAATATATTTATTACAGAATTTTACAGATAATACAAGCAACCACTGTCTCATACATCAACAGCTTTGCATTTGGCTCTTAACCGAATAATTTGCTTTATAAATTTACAGAGTATTTCTTAAAATGACCCAAGAGATAGGTAACTCCGGAATGTCAATATATAATCGATTTTTAAATAACATTTTTTGATAAATAAAGATATGTTTATTAATGCTACAACAAGTCATTTCGTCACAGCATTCATAATTCATTGCAGTGCACTGGGATTGCACTCTTTTTTTTTTCAAAGGGGTAATCACCTATTTCTGTAGAATCATATTAAAATATCTCACTATGACAGTTGAATAACTGTCACATAATTTGATATTAAACCTATGTTATCACCTCCAAAGACCATTTCGCCACGACCGGGACAGATAATTTTCGGATGTTTGTCTCTTGCATAGTTAACGTTGCTTTCCCGACTCATCACCACATCTCTTCCGGAAGACTTTTTAAAAGGTAAATATTTTGAATGGTTGTAGCTTCTATTCTTGCGCGAACCCTTCTGTTTCCTCGATCGCATAGGTGAGCTTTTCAACCAGCTGTTCGTAGCTCTTGTAAGGAGGGAGGTCGAGCCGGTTGAAGCAAGTGTGGCTCCGGGGCAGCCAGGTCTCTTTGCCAACTTTCTCGATGCAGAAACGCTGGGGTCCGTTGCTTCCTACATATTAATTAAAAATAGTACATTAGAAACCTATATGACACAAATAACCTATAATGTTGTAACACATAAAAATAAAGAAAACAAGTTTGCCTAAAATTACAACTGCAAATAAACTACTAATATTTTGCTAACAGCTCATAGTCATAATTCAGGCATGAAAGTGCAAACTAATAAAAAAGGCTGAACTCTGAATTCAACTTTTTTTAAAACTATCGGCATATTAACGACGTACAAACCGATTAAAAATTTAGTTATATTAGTTTTTATTAAATGCACGTATACAAAATACTGCTTAACTAATGTAATTTAGCTTTACTTTAAATCTGTATATCGATGCCATATTAAATACTTAGTTAAAAAAAATCTAATAACCAATGAATTACTCTAGATAAATATAAAATCATAACACAAGTACCATTTAAGGAGCTTAGATCATCCCATCACATTACAAGCAGGGTTCGATTTAAGCGGAGGAATGCGTGGCAATAACTGCAGCACAAATCAATCTTAGTGCACTTGATTAATTTTTTTTAGCAATATAGCCTAACAATACATTGATAATTTATTTTATCAATCGGGACATTAACATTGCCGACAGAGTAAAATCTCGTCCGTTTGATCTTAGGACTCCCCCTCCTCATATATATATATGGGTCACAATTTCTCAACGGTTCTGCATTGATCTCAAGATCAGCCAAAATGAGATTAAAAAAGGCGGAAATCAGCCGAAAGGCGGAAAACTTTCATGCCTGATAATTAAAATTTTAAATAATTACAAAGCTCTTCTATAATCCAATTGCTCCACAGTCGAATCAGAAACCAAATTAATATAGTATTTATCTTCCGCTTGACTTCATTGTTTTATGTTTTTTCTTTTTTTTTAACAACACATCAAATTTCAAAAAAGATTTTACATTTTTCAAATGAAATTTTACCCAACGTGAGATTGATGTTGTAAATAAAATAAGTTAAACACAGAATATACAAAAGATAAATAAAATTCTTTACATGATAACAAAATAACCAAACTTTCAATTACTATCAATTCTATACTAATGTGTGTGTAGCCAACCAATTAAAAAAAAACACTCTCCTGAATGACATTGAAATTATTTAAATCCCTAAACAACCTACTATTTTACATAAATGAGAAATTTACAAACCCATTAGTTCTGCAAATCCTCCAACAGGAACACGGCAGGTACCAGTAACAAACTGCAAAAGACGAGCCCGCTTTTCATTGTCCATTTCTCGAACAAACTGCCAAAACCAAATTATTTGCTTCCCAGTCCTAGTGTAATGCCTATAGATAGTGTTTCTTTGCCAATCTTCGATATCGATTTCTTGCATACCACACAGCATTAACTGGTAAAGAAATGAGTGAATTTCATAATTAGATTAATAATTATGTGAAAATAAAGGTACAGATTCTATTGCAAAATACTATTGTCTTAAACTACTTGCAAAATGAGTATAATTTAATGGCTATTGCCTGTATTTTTCTTAATACAAAAATGCAAAAAAACACAAGCAGATTAAAATTCAGAGATTAAGACCAAACTATATTAGCATGTCATACATGATTAATGTACAGTAAACAATCTCCATTTTTTTTGTGTGTTTGGTCCGTGTGACAAAATAGTTACTTATTTTACACCATAGTTTCTTTATAAATCACTGCTGTTTTATATTTTATTACAATTAAAAAATGAGTATTTTGATATTTTAAAACAGCAAGAGTAAATTACACAAATTTAACTAAGCTTCACAAGATAATACTAAGTAGTAAATAAGAAATATAATTTCTTATAATCATATATTAGATATTTTAAAATTGTTAAGTTTTTCAATCAAACCATTTAGCTTAAAGCTTGATCATAATGGAAAATGCTTATAATTCAGAATAAGAACTTGCTTAAAGAGTAAGGATTGTGAATGTCAAAAATTAAAAATGTGTACCTCCAATTCCCTCTCATCAAAGTAATGCAGCCATTCTAGTGGTAAAACTTCATTAAAGCCATCAAGAAAAGATTTTGTTTGCTCCTCTTGTCCTCTTGAAAATCTCCAGTCAGTCATTAACCTAGTAAAGAAAGCATTAAAAAAAAATTAGCAGTAGGCAAAAAAATATATACATTTTACAAAACAAATAAAAATTTTCATAAAACACAATATTGTCATAAATTTTAGTTGATTTTTGTCGTAAATATAAAAATAGAGTGCAATTTTTTAAAAACTGGTGATGGGTCATCCTTTAAGAAGAAGAAGAAATATCTAACCTTAAATATTCATCTTTATTTTCTTCGTTAACTCTAATTTCCCCTCCACCTGCTTTGAGCTCATGGGATTGAATCTGGCCAAGAATTTCAAAGTCTACACTAAAATATAATTCTAGTCCGCATTCTTCTATATTATTTTCCCTGAAAAATTGCAAAATATATAAAAATCAGTATAGAATAGGTCATAGCAAAGCAACAACAATTGCACAAAGAATTATTTCGTTACTATGGAATTACTACATCAGTACACCATTTTTTTTTATAAAGTACATAGTTCACAAACAAAATAGAATAAAAAAACATTTTTAAAAAAGATTAAAAATAAACTTACTTTATCCAAACAAGTGAATTGTAAAATTCTGGATCTATAGATTCTATGTCTTTCATTGTTAACTTTTTACCTAGCATTCGTTTGTAAAACGGTAAGGTGAAACCACTATAGATGAATTTTCCATGGAATAATGCCTGTTAAAATTAATTTTTAATTTAAGTTTCATCACAAATAAACAAATTTTATTACTTAAAATAAACATAAGAACAAAATTTACCATTGCTATAAATCGTCCTATAAACCTAAAGTATAGAAGATGGTCTGGATTTACAGATGAAGCAGGATTAATTTGAAGACTATAGTTGTTCTTCCCAGCATACTCAAACAGACAGTACATAGGGTTTAGAACTTCATGAGACAATAGGAAAAACCACTCCCTAAGAAATTTGTAAGATAATTAGATGTGATAAGAAAAATATTTTACTTAGAAAATTAAGTAAAAAGATGATTCATATGTTATGTTAACATATCAAGATTAAAATTTTGTATAATGATACAACTCAACTACATATCTAAGAAATATATAATTTAACAGTTTATTTTAACATAATTTTTTGCATTAATCTTAATTTTTTGAAATTATAAAATAAGCTTTATACTGACATGCAATAAAACTTAAATGTATAACCTGATTAGTTTGTAAACAGCAATTGTAATAAGTAAACAAGGCCAGTGCATAAACAGTTGAATGTTTTACATTCTTTAGAAACTATCTCCATAAAGAAGATTAACTACTTTTACTGCTAGAAAAAAAAACTTGCCTTATTTTTTGTATTAAATTTAATTGCAGGTTTTTGACTTACACGAACCATATTTCTTACAAACTTCTGTTTAAATACAAGTAAAAAATGTAGTAAGAAAAATGTTTGCAACAATTAAACCAATATATTATTTCATGAAACTAAGTTAAAACGTCCACCAGTAATCAAATATTTACATACAGTTCATGCTCACTAATATGAAAGCTCTTTTGGTAGACTGAAATTATTGTTTTGAATTTTAGCCTCAAACTAGAATCCGATGCAAATGTGAAGTTGACTATGAGGTAGAGGATTCCAACAAAATCTAAAAGATTTTTTTACAATTTATACCTTAACTTCAGATTATATGAAAGCATGAACTGTAATTATAATTTATCGCAAACCAAACAACTACTAACCTAGCGATACCTCCATAGTCAAGGCCTTCTTCACCACGAAATGTGATAAATAGCCTCCTCCTGAGCTCGTGTGGAGGCACCCGCATTATCTAATAAAAATACAAATTTGAATTTATCACAACACAGCAATGATGCATTATTATATGCGATAAAAATATCCAGAAGAAAAAACAAGAAATTTCTACATAATACTACAAAATGTCAGTTCTTTTCCTTTATACTTTTCCTTCATATTCTTTGTTATGGTAACTATAAAATTTGATTTGTTCAACATCCCTCAGAATTTCAAGAGTTAGATTTTTGAAGAATAATAGTTTTGTAGTAAGGCAAGAATTGTATTTTTCACAAAATAATTTGTATACTTATTCGGGTTAAATCTATAGGAAAACTTTGGAGAAAACTAATACTCCTTACTGACGTAATGCAATTTAATTTTATTAAAAATATGTGGTTTCCCGCCAACCAAATCCAGAAAGTTGAATGTTTAAACAATGACAGCTCAAACTGATGAGGTTTGAAAAAGGATAAACACTGAAAATAATATAACTTTGAATACAAAAAAAAAGGAATTTCACAAACATAATAGTCTTGCTCCTATCAAAACTATATGATATTAAATAATGAACAATGGGTTAGTTAGAAAAATAAAAAGTTTATTTTAGGATTAGGATAATTGTTAATAAACATAAGTATACACATTGAAACATATCAAAAACAATTATATAAATTATATAATACTTACTTGAGAAAAGGAATCTTCGAAAATGTTTTGTCTTGAGACTGTTATTTTAATATGACTTGGTAAGGCATTACACTGTAATGTAGATATAAAAATGAATATTAGTACATTTTCAACTAAGGCATTTAAGATGACTTCAGAATTTAATAGTAATATGCATTTGCTGCTTAGACTCTTAATACACAACTGTATACACATATATTTGTAATACATAACTTAATACAACTATCTGTTTTCTTTGTACACCATTAAATAAGATAATAAACTATTCTCAGTCTCATGCTGAATTGATACCACAGTTTAAAATATATTCTCTCACTTATATTTTTTTTAATGAATCGTAAATTAAAAACTTAACTTTCAAGATAGTTATATGCATTTCAATTATGTAACAGGTCAATTTCAAATCAAATTACTGAATTGCTGTAAGATAAAAATGTAATAATATTTCATGATTTGAAAAAAGGAAGGAATAACACAAACAAAGAAAAACTTAAGACAAAAAAAAAGAAACTTACGTGGCACAGATAACGGAACTGTGTTAGTTTCCACTTAAAATTTCGTTCATATGCAACAGGCACTCCATAAGCTCCCTTTGGTCTGTTACAAAACAATACAATATTATTATTTAAAAGGTACATTTATGTAAACATCATGAATAATCATAGACTTAACTTTATAGACTCGCATAAAAGCTTTTAAGAGTAATAAAAATGCTGTTTAGTCGAAACCTTTAATGCAATATTGCAATGTGATGAAGTTTGCTACAATAATACTTTAAATAAAAACTCAATATTAGATTATATCTTATTTAGTGTGACTATTTCCCTAATAACGAAACTAGTAGTTCCAGTTCATTTCCAAATACTGGTTTACAAAAGCAATCATTTCCTTTTAATCACTTTTATCAAATGTTAGATTTAGATAACAACTATTTAGACCTATCACAAGTAAATTAAGGTAAATAACAAACCCTTTCGTAGCATACGGCTGACGAGGATCCACAAAAGTTGTAGTTTTTGAGTTGTGGTCAACAAAGTATTTCAACCCTTCAGGGGTACGCTTTATTTCCCATCCAGGTGGCAGTGGGTCTTCCAATCTAAGAAAAAAGAGTCATAACTTATAAAAGCATGCAGTTAAATAAATTTTCATAAAAAATATAACTTTTATATACTTGTGCAATAAAATTAACAGAAAATTCGTTTATACACACTTTAAACTGTATTATTATTACAGATTTACTAAAAAAAAAAACAATTTTCAAACAAAATATAAAACTTAAACATACAGTCAATAAATGGTTTTAGTGTTTTATCTACTTAAAAAGGAATTTTCATAGAATAGAAAATTTCATATCCTTCAAGTTTTACAATGTATGCAAGTTTTACAATGTATTTTAAAAATCAACAGTTATTAATTGTTAAAGGTGTTAATCTTATTAAAGTTTTTGACGAAGTGAAAATGATAAGCATAAACAAGAAACGAATCAAATGCTTTTATTTTAACTGGCTAATCCAATATACACTAGCACAAATAGTTAGAAATGCTATTAAATATTCTTATCAATGATATTATGCTTACCCTTGGGTCCGAGGATCTTCCCATTGGGTTGTTTTGTTCTTGTGGTTTACAAAATATACTCTCCCATTTGGATCAACCCGCTTTTCTGCAAGACAACAAAGTTACAAATTTGATAATGTGTTACAACTATAGATAAGGCACAAACCCTAACTGGTAATTAGAAAATACAATGTGTAATTAAGTAAGTAGGTGTCTCTCTAGACATTAGAAAAAAAAATTACTAAAGATAGATACGTCAATTCAACAACTGAAGAGAGAGAAATATGAGCCACTGTTTGACTAGACTATGGCTACCTGGTTGTTTATTGTTATATACAGGACAGCTTATCTTAAAATCATTGCTATTATTGCAAGATGGAAAACTATTTTGCTACTTTATCAAGGATTAAGACAGCATTTCAGGGATAGTAAGAATTCAAAATTTCTATAATCATAATCAATTTCCAGAAATTAATTTACGTTCATAACATGATGCATCTTACTGCATGTGTCTAAAGTAAACTTACCCCATCCTTCAGGAAGAGGACCTAGAGGATCATCATCTTCCACTTGTACTGGAGTCTAAACAGAAAAACAGTGAAAATTAACAAACTACGTAACAAGAATAATTTGGCTTATATAGAAAAATACAAATCAAGAACAAGTATATGAAGTTATTAAATAGGACATACTGTTAAATAATGAACTCTTATAAAAATGCAAAAAAATTAAGGATATTAGTTGTTAAGATTTTTTTTTTAATATTTCAACGTGTATCAATGGGGAAAAAAATATAAATTGACGGCTTATAATGAAGTAAAAATTATTTTTTTCTTATGTATATTTCACAACAAAAAAGTTAAGTCCATCAGAGCCTAATGCGTCATTGGGCAGCGCCAACCTAAATATCTTTAGCCAATGGGTTTTAGGTGCACGTTAATACTAGACATTGTAGATTAAGGTGACGGTGATAATTTTATTACATGGAGATAAAATAATTTGTTTCAAAACATTTTATTTATATGGAAAATAACTATCATTAACTAAACATAACTACTATTAACATCAAATAACTATAAGTGCATTTAAAAATGACATAAAATACAATTAGAATATGAACACATGCAATATAACTTTATGGCTAGGGCTAACAATTTTAAAATATTAAAATAATACAAGTTTATCTAGTAAAGTAAAACCAAGCAACCTACATGATAGAGGAACCTTTGTTGACACTGCTGCATAGCTTGAGCTTGGTGAGACTGCCAGTGCTGGTAATTCCTCACACTCTCAGCAGTGGGTCTCTGCCAAGTTGTTGTCCGTGTGTTGTGGTCAACATAGTACACCCTGCCTCTGTTGTCTCTCCTCATTTCCCACCTGCATAAAACATTGAAAAAATACAACTTTAAAACAGGATTTGTAGTATTAGTGCTATTATGTTTAACTTTTCAAGCAATATTAGACATGAACTTTTTCTTTGAAATTATGACAAAAAATATAAAATTTATTCAAGAAGTTCTTAACCAGTTGAAAGCAGATTATTTATTTGCAGCTACCTCATGATTTCCAAAGTTTAAAATAGAGGAAACTACATTAGATCACACATATGCAAATTTTTCTGTAGCAACATTGCCTAATTGTTAGTCCTTTGAATCTTTAATCTTTTACTGCAATTTTATGCAAAATAATAACATTTTGCAGGTTGGTTTGTAAATTTTCAATATCATAAAAAAAGAAACAAAAGAATTCAAAAAACAAAAAATTCAGAATATTCCGTTTTAAAACCTTAAAAGGCAAATGCTTCACAACTTCAAAGTGTACATAAATGAAAAGGTCTAAAAATTATTCGAAATTCAAATACCCTACATCTAATAGCATGAAGCTTACCCTAGTGGCAGTGGTTGAGGCCTCTCCCATGTTGTACTCCTAGTATTATGATCCACATAATACTTTCTACCATACTGGTCAAACCTTACTTCCCACCTAGAAATAATAAATGTATTTAATTCTGCTCATACTTAATAATTGAAAATTAAAAGTTATAAGAACCAAGAAAGCTAATATAAAAAAAATTAAGAAACCATGGGCATATTTTACATTTTTCAATGAATTGAAATACTTTTTTTCAGGTAACCAAATACATAATTCAAAAAATCAATGCCAAGAAGAAAAATGAATTGTATTTAAATGTTTTACAATTTTACTATAATAAATTTTCAATTGGAAATAATTTTGAAAATTGAACGGTTAGAATCATAGTTGAAAAAAACCATCCACAGACAGACAAAGAGAATAAAAAATAGATCACCCAAAAAAAATAGATCACCCCTTTAAACGACCAAAACAATTTTTAAAATAAAATAGTTTTTTTTAAAGTAGAAAAGAAATACAAACAGACAGGAAAGAAATCTCTACAATGTCAACACTTATTGTAATTTCTTCAAATAAAAAAAAGGATAAAAATAACACAAAAAACATAAACCATACCCAACAGGCAGTGGCTCCTCTTCCGCATTAGCTGCCGGTCTTTGGTTGGTAGCCCGCTGTGCAGCTTGGGGCTGTGCCGCGGCTGGGGGTTGACTAGTTGCGTTGGACGCTGCGCTGGGGATGGCGCCATTCATGTTGGCGGAGGTGGAGGGGCGGGGAGGGGGGAGGTTGTTGGTGACCGGCAGGGCAAAGGGGGCCACTGCTGGGGGTACGCTCTCGGGGGAAACTGGGAAAATATATTTTGGTCAGTGAAGTGTTGCATTATATTTATAAGAATAATCTTTATTACAAAAACAAAAATAATAAATAACCAATAGAAAATATGGTGCGTCAAAGGGTAAAAATTTCCCGTACAGGCAAACAAAACATAGTTATAATTGAACACAAAAAAAACAGAAACAAATAAGATGCACATAATATGATGTGGCAACCAGCTGGCATACAGATATAATTAAAATGCTTCAAATTAGAGTGAAAAATAAAGATCCAAGTCGTCAATATTAATGAAAAACTCAAAAAGTTGTTTTTTAAAGTAATATTTATTTGTATTCGTTTAGTTAATAGGCAGTTTATTATACAATTTAGGGGCAAGATAGAAAAATTTCACTTGATCTGGTATTATTAAAGTTTTCATTAAGGTCACAGAGTGATTTATTTCGATAAAGATGTAGGCAAATTCGAAAAAAAAAGCACTTTTATTTAAAATTTAGCAGTTGTCTTTGCTATGCTGTGGGCAGGTAAACTGGTGTATTTACAACAATAAAAGGATAATTTTTGTTAAAGAGTTGGTATTTTAGTGTTCTTTCTGACAGGTTGTTATTGAGTGCTTAGAACAATGGTGCCAAGATGATACTGCAGTTTGTCTACGCACAGCTGAGCTATTTTGTTTATAAGTGACACATGAACAATGAAAGGAAAATATAGATTAAAAAAACTTTTAAAATATGAACTAATAGTTATAAAAGTTGATAAGGATAAAATTGGTCAATAATAAATAATTCATTACAAGGTACATAAGATAAATATATTAAGGCTTTTTTCATTAATATCATGAATATCTTTCAACTACAGAAAGCACCAAAAAACTATTCAGTATAGTTTAGTAAAAACAGTTTAATGCTGGTTGAAATTAATTTGAATTATTTTTATGCTTTAGCTTCGTGTCACATGGTCCACCGTGAAGTCAATAAAACCTTGCACACACAAAAACAGCTTAAGAAAAACAAAAAATCATCGAATGAAATTTTGCCTGGCTTCTCAACTTAAGTCTTTAATCCTTTCAGTTCCAATGACAATTTAGCATTATCATTTTAGAATTTTTTTTTCTGATCGTCTATAGCCATTTAAGATATCAAAAAGCACATCATTCGATTCTTCAAAATTTTTTCTATTAGAAAGTAATTTTCATTTATCCCAATTGAAGTCAGCCCTATTTACAGGGTGGCTACAGAATCTGTGAAAACAAATTCCCTGACTTTTCCCCGATTTTCCAGGCTGAATGCAAGAAATTTCCCTGATTAGCGGCAATGAACTATATTAGCATGCTGGTTTCCTTCCGGATTTGTAAAACCACTTTCTAGTATATTTAACATTAAAAACGATTTTTTTAAATAAATTTAATTAATTACTATACAATGAGCTTTTTAAAACTAATCTATAAAAAAAGCAAGGGTTAAAGCCCATATACGAGGCGTGTTTTTTAAGTAAGTACCGTTTTGCCACACAGAGGGCGCGGCGCTGCGATCGGCGTTCTGCGCATGCGCACTGTGTACCTACATCTCTTGTCTACTCACTGACGATATTGCAATCCGATTTGTCATTGCTTTACGTTTTCTGCTGAGTGTTTAAAATGTCTCCGATAACCGTGAGTCCCGCCGACTGTGAAGTACGGTCTGTTATAAGATTTCTTAGTGTTAAAGGCCTAAAATCAATCGATATTCATCGTGAGATCTGTGCAGTTTACGGACAAGACATTATGAGTGATGGAATGGTAAGAAAGTGGGTGAGATCATTTAAAGAAGGCCGCACGAATGTTCATGATGAACAACGGAGTGGGCGGGCGTCCTTCAGTCGTTAATGAAATTTTGGTGCAGCAAGTGGACAATAAGGTGAGAGAAAACAGACGCTTTACCATTCCATCACTCATAATGTCTTGTCCGTAAACTGCACAGATCTCACGATGAATATCGATTGATTTTAGGCCTTTAACACTAAGAAATCTTATAACAGACCGTACTTCACAGTCGGCGGGACTCACGGTTATCGGAGACATTTTAAACACTCAGCAGAAAACGTAAAACAATGACAAATCGGATTGCAATATCGTCAGTGAGTAGACAAGAGATGTAGGTACACAGTGCGCATGGGCAGAACGCCGATAGCAGCGCCGCGCCCTCTGTGTGGCATAACGGTACTTACTTAAAAAACACGCCTCGTAATACTTTTTTTAGTTATGATAAGACTTTAAGCAGCAACTCAACCACTTAGGTGAAAGCCTTTTCTGGATCAAACTTTTTTTATCCTTTCTTTTACCTGTTAAAATGGCACTTTTGGAAATTTTCCCTGATTTTTAACAAAAATCACCAATTTTCCTGACTTTTCCAGATTGATTAAATTCCCTGACTTTTCCATGATTCCCTGATCCTGTAGCCACCCGTATTACATTTTTAAATTATGATCAGAAACATGATGATCCCAAATGGCATCACTGGGAGTAACTGAACGGGTTAACCACTTTTAAGACTACTTACCAACTGTAGTAGCTATGGTCGAATCATTAACAATCGCAGGTAACGACTGATGCCTACTGTCATTCTGCAGCCTCCGGACTCCACTGTTGGGGGAAAGACCATTGGCTGGGGACACATTGCCGCTAGCAGTTGTCGCATTGTGGGTGTTGCTTCTTCTGGTCCTGATTCTGACGGCACCTCCAACCTCGTTGGCAACGTAGGCTGGACTTTGCCCGTCGGGTGCCGAGAGTCGCGGAGTGCGGGCATTTGGTCGGAAATTTACACTGGAATGGCTTTCGTCGACGTGGTTCACTGCAATAGATGCTAAAATGTGTATGGAAGATTAAAAAAATAACAAAATAGTAATTGAGTAGCTCAAGTGCGAAACAAGTTAAATCACTTTTTGGAAAAAATTGAGTTGGTTAGCTTTTCATACAATGTAATAAGACCTTTCTAAATTTTTTGCTTAATTTTTTGAGTTTTAGTTTTATCTTTCAAATACATACTGTGCTTTAGTTTAAAACTTTGTTTTGAGCATAAATAAATCATAATCTGTATGAAAAGCTAACCAACTCATTTTTTTCCAAAAAGTGATTTAACTTGTTTTGCACTTGAGCTCTTCAATTATTGATGGCATAAGCAAGTACGGTGGTTGCACTACATCAAGGATACCTACTTTTTGTTACACAGGAGAGTTTATTTACATTAACAAAATTACTACTGAGTAATGGAATAATTAAGTTTACATTAAGTTTAATAGATAATCCAAAAAATTTTGGCTTCTATTAGGCTGTGCAAAATTATGAAAGTTTGGAAAACTTTGAAGTGAAGTTTTAATGAAATACAGAATTTAGCACAAAGATTCTAAAACCAAATATAAACAAGCATTTGGTGGATTTGAGATATTTTTTTAATAACTTTCAATCTATGATCATTGAACTATCAAAAGTCCAATATTTCAATGATAGACTAAATGATAGCAATAAAACACAGTAAAGATTAAATATAATCATTAAAATAATTTAATGCTTTTATGTAGCAATATTTGTTTAAAAATCCTAACTTTTTCTAATGTACACATTTTACTGCATTCTGAGTCAAAACGTTCAAGCATCCTTACCATCATTGGACACTGGCTCTGTGGGACCCCTAAGAGGAAATCGGGTCAAGTCGATGTGCAAGGCATCAAGAACTGTCACAAGGTGGCTGGACGATCGCCCTGTCTTTCCGTTCACATTCAGTTCTACTGGACAGGGAAGCTTTTCCACTACACAAACCAAACACATTCATGTGATACAAGTTATTGTAGAGAAAACAAGAAAGCATAAGAGGACGACTCAAAGGTTACTTCTGCCTTGGGCAGGTAAAGTGCAGTAACCATAACAATGAGTAGGACAATTTTTGCTTTGAAATAGTCAGTCTTCCAGCATACTGCCTCATAGGTTAGTTATTGAGTAATTACAACAATGGTCCAAGTCATTTATCTGTCTCATCAGTTTACTTGCAAACAGCAGTCTTAGGTTAGGTTTCAAAATTATCATCACACTAGAGCTACAATGGGGCTGTTGGAGCCATATTTTAGAGCCACAGTCAAGCCAACACCTGAATAGGCACCCAACACAACCTTTAAGGATGACATCGTACGCAGCATTAGGACTTTGAAGGATATTTAACTTGCATTCCCTTACGTTGTATATCCCCTACCCTCCCTTATTATTTGTCGGACATTTTTGGCTGCACAGGCTGTTTATATGTCGGCAGTTATTTTGGTGATGCCTGGACCCAAACCTGGGATCTTTTGCATGCTAGGCAAATGTCTAAATGACTTGGCTCCCCAGCCCCAACAGCAGTCTTAGAGTTTAGGGTAAATTAAAACCAGAAAACAAAGTATTTTTCTATAACAGCAGAGAACAAAAAGTACAAAAAGAAGCAACGATCATTTTTAAAAATAAATTTTGAAATTTTAAAGTAACTTTCAAAATTATTCACTTGTGATAAAAATATTTTATAAAGACTAAGTAATTTTTCAATGAGTTGTATTAACTTATAAACAAGTACAAGTTTAACACAATATATAATCTTAAAATAAGCACTTACACTTTCCATCGTGTTTCACCAGAATTTTATACAAATCAATAGATCCTTCACCAAGAAGGCTGTCTTTCATAAGCGAGTTATGGTTGAGCACTCGGAAATGCAGTTTTGAGTATGGTGTCACAAGGCTAAAAAAAAAGATAAAATTTAAAACATTTTAAAGCAAACAATATGAAACTATATAAATAGTTATTGTTGATTGATAAATCTAGTTAATTAACTCGTGTTTACAACATAATTAAAAAAAAATAATGCATAATAAAAAATTGTTTTGTTTGAAGGTAAAAAAAAAACCATATGCTTATTTTCACAAAGTTTTCCTGGAAACCTCAACACATTCAAGAACTTTGTAGAGTTTTTAAAGTACATTTTTATGTTAAATTAGGGGGCACTACATGTATGCATTAAAATCTATATTTAATTTTAAAAATAATAATTTTAATAAAGAACTTTTAAAATAAAAGTAGAAAATGAAACTTTTACATTTAAAACTATTATGAGATCTGTAAAGATTGATTTTTCCAAAATAACCAAAAAGCATTAATTTGACCAGGATTAAAATAAAAACATGTATCGAAAATGCTGTTACAAACCAAAATTCTTTTAATGATTATACTTATTCCTATACACCTATACTTACTATTTTTAGATATCAAATACTTACTCAGTATGTAAAATTATAAACAAGCTAAATATCAAATTCTAGTCTACATTCTACAATATTTCATTGATCAACTGTAGAATTTCATAGTCATAAAGAAAGTTATAAAAAAAAAGGACGATACTCACATGGGGAACTGCTCTTCCCATTTTGGGTTACATGTGTTTTTGCTGTATTCAGTTTTCACTGGCACTCCCCCATCCACACTAAGTTCTACATAAGGGCTTGGCTTGAACAGACTGATCGAGACATTGAGCTTGGCAGAAACAACTACAAGGAAAAGTCATACATAATTATTTAGTTTGTATAAACGTTTCACGGAGGATCTGGCAATAGCTCCGGGTTCTTGCTTTCCTTTCTCTCGAGTTACTTTTGTTTTGGTTAAGTTGGTGGCTTGGTAGACCTATATTCAAGTTAGTGTGCTTAGTCAGCACACAAACCTGATTATCTCTACCAACCAACGAAACAAAACAAAAGTAATTCAAGAGAAAGGAAAACAAGACCGCTGGGCTATTGCCAGATTCCCTGTGAAAAAAACTCATTTTTTAATAGTAGAAAAGGAATTGAACAATTATTTTAAAGCTAAAAATAATTGGTTACTATGTTTTATAAATTTTCTCAATCTATACTAAACCAATTTGAGGACCCTCAAATATAATGCTCTAGACTGGGAATTTTTAATACAGTAGAACCTCGATTTTGCGACCCCACGATTTAGCGAACCCTTCGTTATAAAGACCGCTTCGGAAAGTCCCAATAATTTTACCATAGGAATAGTGTTAAAAAACCCTCTTTTTTGCGACCGAAAAAAACTAGCAAATCCTCGATATTGCGACCGAATATTTGTTAGACATTTAAGAAAACACATTGCTACCAGAAGCCATTTTCGTATTTGCTTCAAAATTTCAACTTGTGGAAGTGTATGAATGAGTAGAATCTGTGTGTTTGCTTTTGTTTGAGCACAATGAAGAAACCCCTCCTCAAGCAAGGAAAGGGGTCGAACAATGGATGAATAGGTCAATAGGGCAGAGACGATTCCGGGAATTCGCAGGGGACCAGTGTTGCAAAACAAGCCAAGGTCAGCTTAATTTTTCACACATTCTGTGATAATTGGTTGTTGAACATAGCTGTAGAAAATACGGCATCACATTTGACCATTGGACTAACTGACCTCGTATAATTTGCATGTCTACAATATGGCTCTTATAAAAAACGGAGCTAAATTTCTATCAATGTGAAATGTTATGTGTTATGTTTATGTGTTATGTCTCTACTGTGAAAGAGAGCAATGCCTCGAATTTTCTACAAAAAATAACAGAATTAGAAAATGCCATAATTAAGAACTCTGTTAGAACTTTGAAACAATCTTCAATTGCTTCATTTTTATCTGCACAATAAGTGTAAATGCAAATTAAACATTTCTATAGGTATGTATAAGTTTTTTCTCAGTTTGTAAGTTTTTTTTTATTAAAATTCTTTATAACGTCCCTTCGATATAACGACCGTAAGTTGTTGGTCCCGAGAGCGGTCGCTGTATCGAGGTTCTACTGTAATAGCCAGTGGCTACCAGAGTGAAAAAAAATGGTAGCTACATTTAGAATTTTAGTAGCCAGCTTTAAATTTAAGTATATACGACAAAAAAAAAGTGTGATTTTCCACAAAACAAAATTTTATTGAAGACATTTTTCATCTGAAAAGATTGACAGCAAAAAAGGGATCATACCAAATATGTAAGTATTATGTGATTGGCCATTATTGAAAGGAGAAAATTATTTTAAGTACATACAATTCAACTTCTATTATTTGCGGAGAATTCACTTCGACCACAATTGTTCATGAAATTTTCTCATATCAGAATTGTTTTAAGGCTATGTCCAGACGGCGACAATAAAAACAAAAATGTCACGTGATGTGTCACGTGATGCGCGCGCACGTCACGTGATCCCCATACAATTTGTATTGTGATGCGCGCGCATGGAGGATGAAACAACCGCAACTCATACACCGTGCGTCAACGAAAACATTGACGCACGGTGACTGCACCTCAATTGTGACGCACGGTGTTTTAGCTATTAACGCATGCCTTAAATGTCTACGAGAATACTCTGATTCGGTGCGTCTTGCGCTATGGTAACTTCTGAGAGAAAAACCGAATTCATCATTGGAAATTTTCAAATAATCAAATCGAAAGCCAAAAAAGCAATTAAAAATTCCACTCTCGCCAAGTAACCCGGAAAAAAGTTGTCAGAGACAATCGAAAATCCCGACAACTTTTCCTATTTAAAGCCATGTTAATTTGTTGTAGGGTTGCTATTGTCAATAAAAAAAAATAAAAGGGAAAAAATAAAAAAAGGGTAATTGAAGTAGAAGTGCATAAAACTATATTTTTAATCAATTGAATTTAAATTACATTTTGAGAACCTTAAATGTCTCCATTTAAATAGATGTGTTTAATTTTTTTTCTTGCGTTTTTTATGCATTATGACAAAAACGTTTGTCCAATATGATATGAAACTGGTTTGATATGATTGATGATTTTGATACTGGTTTGTCAAAATGTTATATAAAGCGAAATAAAATAATGGTGGATAAATGTAAATATTTAAAGACTTGAAAGTGTCTATGGGCTGGGGAGCCCAGTCGATTAGGCATTCGCCTAGCATGCGGAAGGTCCCAGGTTCGGGTCCGGGCATCGCCAAAATAACTGCCGGTCTATAAGCGACACGTGCAGCCAAAAATGCCCGACGAATAATACCCCGTGTGGCGGAAGTGCACGTTAAATATCCTTCAATAATTTTTCGTTAAATATCCTTCTCTCCAATACTTTTAGCTTTGAGTTAATTTAAAATCTAACTGAACCTACTGGTCCCATGAAGCTATTTACGAATCTAGCATTTATATTTTAATGTATCTAAATTTTAACTAAAATGATTTTTTTTATTTAACTCTTAATATAAATGTATTATACCCTATCTCTCTGGCTTAGTGGTCAGCTCTTCTTGATCTTATTCCGTAGACCCGAGATCGTATACGGGTCCAGATAAATTAATTAAAAAATCTCGGATAGTATCCAATTTAATTATGTTATAAAAGTTAAAAATCTATGTTAAAAACCAACAATTAAATTTGTTACGTTCTAATATTACTAACCAAATTTAATGTTTTCGTATCAATATTGAAATCAAGGTCACACTTTAAAGTTTAAAACAAGCGATTTTCATCCCATTCCACTTTTCTAGCACAACACCGGCATTGGGCAGACCAAACAGATCCTCCAGACGCATGCGTTTGAAAAAAAAACCTACGATTTGGCGCAAAAACCGTTCGCTTTTGCCTCGTTTGGCGGTCGCCAAGTTTTTGTTTTAATTGTCGCCGTCTGGACATAGCCTAATGAATAGTTGAGATCTTAATAAGCTGTAAATTAATAACCTGTTAATTGACGAGATCGTAGAGCATGATTCAAAAATCAAATTTGCCTTTAAGATTTTCGTTGCCCAGCTCCATTTATGTCACACCGTCACACAAAACAACGGCCATGATAAAGGGAAAATTTCACCGATGAGGAACAACTGTCATCAAGTCTTTCTTCCCCACAGAATCGAATCGGAGCGTTTAATTATTATTTTAGAACTGCAGATTCAGTATTAATTGTTGAACAAAACAGAAAAATTATGATCGCCACTTTTGGCGACAGGGGTTCGATTTTTAGGTAACCACTTTCGACATAATAGTCGCCAATTGGCGACTGCCGACCGCTAATCTAGAGCTTTACTCAATTAGCAGTTCCAACAGTACAAGAATATTATAATGGTACAGGTATATATCAGAGTAAAATTAATTATGCATTTACACCGACGTTTTATAAGCTAGCTAGTCATAACCTTTTTGTTAAACAGGAAGAGAAAATAGAGGGACAGCAAATGAAGGTTAGCCAATAGAAGTCATACATTTTTAAGGCTGGCCTTGTATGATAAATACTTACTTGTGACATTCAGCTCAAATAAAGAACTACTTTGACGCAGAGCATCTGCCATATCTAGCAACCGGTGGCCTCTTTAGTTTCTAAAATACACATAACACAGATTATATAATAGCCTAGAGACAGTTGTGATAAAGAAAGTATTCAATGTGAAACTAAAAGTAATGTTTTGCAAGTGAAACTAAAAATAATATTTTGCAAGTGAAATGACATACACAATTTTATTTTTTAAAAAATTTGCAATATCATTATATTACATGGAAATATTACAAAACCATAAATACAACCAATACTAAAATAATTATCTCATTTAGTTTTTCAATAAAATATATTTGTCACCATTTTAGGGTTGATTTTAAATTAGTAAAAGATGCTTATTAGATTACTTTATTATTTCACCTTAGTTTTGGAATTCACAAATCATTGATTTAGGCAACCTTTAATCCTTATACATACAGTATAGTACCAAATCAACATACAAAAACTAAAGCAAATACTCTAAACTAATAAAAAAGACAAATGACTAGATCATATAACAATGCATAAACGGTATTTGTGGACTCAATTTCACAATCATCCAGTCAAAGTGAAATAATACACAGCTTATCTTGAGTAATGAGCCATAAAATAGATATGAAACATATTTTCCCAATTGTGCATCATAACACCATTTAAAAAAAATATTTCGTTGATAAAAGAAATTTTAATACTCAAAATCAACAATAAAATCAATGAATACCATGTACATGAAGTTGTCAAGGGGAATGTTTACGTTTCATATAATGCGCATATCACGATATTTTTTTTTAATAAAAGCAAAATCAAAATACCTGAGACCAATCTCTCATAAATAACAGCAACTAATGATCAAGGTGTGTTAATCCAGCGGATTTAAATAAAATAAACACAATTTAGTACACAACAAGATAAACGAAAACTTCATGTTTACATAAATACGACAGGATCAATGCATTAACGAAATCATTGACTCAATCTATCTAGGCCTATTGCTTCTTCAGAGCCTATTTACTGTCACTTCCGGTGTCCTCTACATGATATCACGTGATAAGAAGCATTAATATTGTGCAATTTTGTGTCAATATTTCATAACTTCTAATTACGATTTTAAAGTAATCATCAACGAAAAACGAAAGACCATCGCGTTCACGTCAACGACCCTTTTCTTCAGTTTTACTCCCACTCCTACAGGGGTGATCTTCCACCTTCAACCAACAAAAAATTCGGAAACTGAAAGTAAATTTTCGAAGTAACATAAAAACAAGAAAGAAGGGTTGTGGTCTTCGAAGGATAGTTTAAATTTAAATTTCTTGTGTTTTTTAATTTCTAGAACATATTGAATCGTAAAATAACTGACATATAAAGGAATTATCTTCAAAAAGAGGACCACTTTTGATTTAAATATTAAAATTTAGAAATATTCAGAAATTACAGCATTATTCTTGAAATTTCGTTTATTTTTTTGAAAAATCATACAAATAAATCTCACCTTTAAAAAAAAACAATATCGAACGAATTTTGTATATTTCAATCAACTTTCTGATAAACAAAACAAAACCAACTGTAACTTTAATGATTTGATCGTTTGTTTACTTCTGTGGTCGGCCTTTTCTGGTTTATGGACCATTATGTATTTATAATGCATTTAAAATAAATTTAAATTTGATTGTTTGTTTTCCAAACACAATTAGCCCCAGTATGTTTTCGCTTTCTCGATCTTTATCTTATTCTGCTTGCATATTTCTCAAGCAAAGTGAACATGTGCTTAAAACTACGTAAGTTATCATGACCTTTAGGGTTTTAGTTTTCTTTTTAATCTTCATTTACTAATGGAATCTGGAATCATCTATTTTCCAATATTTAACCATTATATTTATTATTTTATAGCTCAATTGGTTCATTTAAAATACAACCCTTCATAATCACGAGAGAGAAACATGGTCTTTTAAAAGATCGTACTATTCATGATAACTATTGGGTTCCAAAGAAAAGAAAACTGACTGATGACAAAATCACAAAAGAGAACAAAGATTTTCTGGCAGAAGTCATTGATGAAAGGTATTTGAAACCTGGCGAAAGTCCCCTAAAGGAAACAGCAGCAAGTGAAAGAGCACAATGGACTCCTGAGTAAATATATTTTTATTATAATGTACAGTTGTTACATTATATTTTTCTTTCTGATCTTAATTTTTTTAAAAAGAAGTTATGTCATAATATGAAAAAATGGGTAAAACTTTGCTACTGCTAGCGTATTCGGGAAGGTCTGGATTTGGCTGCTTAACTTTTGCAGCCAAGTAGCAAAAAGTTACTTAATTTGGTTAACATTCCAGTTGAACTTATATGTTAACATCAATCTTGTTACCACATCTTGCAATCTAATTTACTTTCAATTTGGATTGGTTGAAAATACAGCATATACACAAATTATGTAAACCATAGTAAAGTGTGAAATGAGTTTATTTTGAATCCTATGAGACCTGGTTTGGCTCAAATTTGCAAGGAACATGCTCATTAAATCTGTGGGTCTGAAAGTCCTGTGGGAAGTCACAGCGCAGTAGCATGACTGCAGGTTGTCTGGTGTAAAATGCTTTTCCCTGTAGGGAACATAGCTAAAATGAGGTGGTTATGCACTCTTAGAGCAGAAGTCAGACTTCCACCCTCAATGGGTGCTCAAAGCCTAGTGCCAACGGAAGCTACTGCGCTCATACTACCTTCCAGGCTATACAATGGCGGCACACATTGTCAATAACTTTCCCAAATTAAGTTTAAGCAGTTGTTATTTTAATTATCTTAATTGATTTTACTTCACAATGAATCAGAATAAAATTAAAAATAATTAATAAAATTTACCATCACAATGACATTTCTGAAGTGTACATTTTTTCTTCTTCATGATATAATGGGCAAAATCCCATGGGGGCAGAGGTGCTAAAAAACTAAATCTGGCCCTGATAGAAAGCATATAATTGTAGTACATAATATTAAAATTTTGCATCAATACTTAGTATTTGATTCTTCTTTAATATTATAGTTATAAAATTAATATAAAATACTTCCTAAAGGAATTATAAGTGGTATGTTCGTGTTTAGGTCAAGAAGAACTGGTCTTATAGCTCGAAAAATTGGAATATATCCAATGTGGACCAAAACTGGAGTAAAGATACAAACAACTCTACTGCAGGTATTACTAACTTACCTTACTATTATTCTGTGTTGTCGGAGTACTTTTCATTTACGAAACTTTTTGATTTAATGTTAAACTAACTTCTTCCTTTGGTGGTGATATTTGATCATTCGCATAACAGCATTACTTTTTACTGAAGAAATATACAATTTTATTTTTTGAATGATGGTATTGAAAAGGTGTCTTTAAATAACAAAATAATAAAGAAATAAGCAGAATGGATGAAGATAGATTGGTGATGTTTTAACCCTGCCAAGCATGTCTTACAGTGCTATATGCTGCTAAACAAATACCATGAGTATAACAATATATTGAGTATTGTGGCATATGCATATGCTACTCAATTTGGTAATTTTAAACAAAAACTACTGAACATAGCACATTTCACTTTATACATTATCCCCCCCCAAAAAAAAAACACTCAAAATTACATCACCTGCTTGCATCCAATCATACACTAAAAAATATATCAACTAAACTTACAACTTTATGGGCCATATTGAATTCAACACTATTTATATGCTATTTAACACTACGCACTGCACAATATTTTAGGTAAATCTATTGTCTTCAATGCATTTATAAGGGATGCACCAAATTTTCGGTTACTATTCGGTATTCAGCAACTTTAGCTGAATATTCGGTTTGGCCGAATAGCTTTACTATTCAGCCGAATAGTGAAATTTAAATTTTTTCAAATTTCTTCATGTTATCATCTTCTAAAACAGTGGTTCCCAATCTTTTCTGCACCATCGCCCCTTTCTTTAGGTTGACTAACACATATCGCCCCCTTTTAATTTTCATGTTTTGTCCAATTAGAAGTGTAACTAATAAAGCAAGCAATTTTATAATTTAAAACACTTACTACCATATATAAAAACAACCAAAGCAGCTTTATCCGGTTACTCTTAAATCTAGAATCTTTAAAGTGGATATTAAAGAACAAATTGAATGTTGAAAGCTTTATTATTTTATATTTTGTCCATTTTATGCGTAAGTCTTTGAGGCAAATGTCCTAACGATTTCTTTGTTTAGTGAGGAGCTGGATAATAGAACTAAATAATTTTTCAACTAAATATGTTAACAGGAACGAGATGAGAAGTAGTTAAGCTTTTTACTATATAATAATAAGTGTAAATAATAAGATAAGTGTAAATAAGTTTCACGCAGACTAACTCATAACCTATCTGCTTGAAAAAGATTTTCGCCTCACAGTCATACTTCAGATCTTCAATTTTCGTCTGCAAAGAGTTATCAAAGCTATCCACATCCCACAGCTTCAAACGAGAATGGATCCACAACAGAATCAGGAATTTCCAACTTAGTCAAATCTTGTAAGCATGTCAGTTTTAAACTTTTCAAGGTGATAAATAAATATTAGAATGGTTTTTACTCTGTACTAGGGTTCAGTATATTATTTTAATTTTCCACCTTTGAATACTCATCGCCCCCAAACTATTTATTGCCCCCTTGATAACACAAATCGCACACTTGGGGGAGATTGCCCCCAGGTTGGGGACCACTGTTCTAAAACTTTGAAAAATTCCTAAACAGGACTTGTTTTCTTTTTTGATAAACTCAAATTCTTAAGTTTTTGTTATTTATAATGGTAAATCAAGCTTTACTCATGTTTCATTAAAAAAAATGTATCTTTAAAACTTTAAAAAAGCCAATAATTTCTATATCATAGATCAGAATTGTAATTTTTTCAATAAAAGATTTTTAAAAAATATTTTTTTTAACTTTATAACAATATTGTAAGCCATGGCCTTATTTTTTTTTTTTCTAATTTTCATTCTACATCGGAACTAAATTCTTCGGTTTTAGTTTTCATACTTTCGTTTTTGTGTTGTGATTTTACCAAGTTTCAAACACTTTCTAAAAGACTTGTTTTAATAACAAACGAATACTACTTTATTGTGTTTCTTTAATTAAAATTTAATAGCTTGATAATATAGTATATTTTATTAGCTATTAAAAGTATATTTTATTATTTTTTAGGTTGTAGATAATCACGTTATAAGGTATAATCCCCCAGAAATATTTTCCCAATCTAAGTATTATGATAATACAGAAGATAAGTCAAAGCAATATGGAAGTCTAGTTGTAGGAGCAGAAAGTGCTGATCCACAATTGGTAAGAATGATTTTGTAAACAATATTCAACTTTTTCTTATGTAACTTTTATGTGTATAAAGGGCAGTTTTGTTAGAGACAAATAGACTCATAAAATAAACTATGAGCTTAGGCTTTTAAAAATTGCACCAGGATTTATGTTTTGCTGTCACTATTGAACAGTTTTTAGAATTTTTTGTTCTAGAACTGTTTTTTTTTTATTAAAAACATTTTTTTTTCAAAGGTTGAAACACTTCTTAGCAAAAAACATTCAAATTCATATTTATTTTTTATGTTGGTTATTGAGTGCTTACTTTCTTGTAATTATTTTGTTTTAAGGAAATAATTTTTATTTCATTTTTTTTTCAATGAAAACTTAAACAGAAAATTTGTATACTAGATGCTAGAACTAGAATTTATTGATGGAATATAGTTGATATTATTGTTTTAATTATAAATTTAAGTGTAATATATTTAAATTTAATGGGATACAATTTTTTGCATTTAAAATATACATAAATTACCTATTTAACAGTAATTCATATAGGTATACATATTTTTAGTATACAGCAGCATACAATGGACTTTTTAACGAATCTGGAGTTATGCCAAAGAAAAAACTAACTCGGTTCAGGATAACACCAGATGCAAAACTTGAACCAGGCAAGACTTAGCTATTAATATCTATTATAAATTAACTTTGAGTCTCTGATTGATAATCTTAAAGAACCATTTAAATGAATACACTAAATATCATTATAGAGATCAATCTAATTGAAGAAATGATCATCATGAAGTTTTTAAAAAATAAAAAGATAAACTAAAATCTTTTTACAAAACTGTTTTTTTTTACTAATTACTTTCTGAACAATTGTTTTTGTTAATTCTTTTTAAACATAAAATGCAAAATTGTTAATATAATAGCAAGCTCATAAAATAGATAATGATAGTATAAAAGAGCTATGGATAAATATTTATGATACCTATTTTACTTAGTTAAATAGGATTGCTTGTTAAAATTATTATTATTTTTTTTGGTGTGTTATGAATTATAATTCTGGTTATCAGAATATGAGGTCATTAAAATTTCAAATGTTTTAGATGTTTAAATATTTTCTTCTGCAGGCACACCTTTATCAGTAAATCATTTCAGAGTTGGAGATTACGTAAATGTGCGTGGCACAAGGCAAGTGACAATTTCATTATTTATTATTATTTCTTTCTGTTAATAAAAAACAGTTTATTTTTAGCCCTTCTATCACTTCTTGGCACCTACTACCTCTGTTTTAGACGAGCTCAAACTTATCCCTCGTAAACCGAAAAGGGATCAGGAAAATTTTGGTTGGAGCTAGAGTTACTATATTTGGCGATTCATTGCTTTTGTAGACACATATTTCCTGCTTTTTCAGAAAGAGTTTCTCAATTGAAGGGCAGTTTGAACCTGCCTAGACATCACTATTGTTGTGTAGCTATATTTTAACATACGGCATTTCCGTGGGCGATACTGGTTGTGTTAGATAATATGTTGTAGTACAGATGAAATTTGATTAATAATTTCTCCAACCCAAACAAAAATTAGGAATAAATATTAAACTTTCCTAAACTATTAAAACTTTTATGATGAACAGAATTAATAACCCTGCAACTAGACAAGAATTTCTGGTTGAATATTTAAAAGTATTTTGATAATGATTTTTTCACACACATATGGTAAAAAATTATTTTAAAATGAATATTGTTTTGATTTTTAAATATACTCTAGTTTTTAATACCTAAATTTATCAAGTGCTAAACAGGAAAGTAAGTTTAAACAAACTATATTTAAGAATCCCAATTAGGTTTGTGTTAATCTGATTTTGCTAAAACAAATATTTGTTTTAAACTTGTGCAGTCGATACCATGGCTTCCAAGGTGTTATGAAAAGATGGGGTTTTGCTGGAGGACCTGCAACTCATGGCAATACGAAAAATCATAGAAGACCTGGTTGCATTGGTGGTGGGGTAAGAAATCTTTTTCTTAATATACTTAATATACTAAAGAAATCATAAAAGTTTTAACCTAAAATGTTGTTTTCAGAAAAGTATTTAAATTCATATAATTTTTTACAGCTTGCTATCTTACATGATTAATTTTATCTGCTACGCTAGGCATTTGGCTACTTAATTTTTATCGACGGTTTAACTTCTGTCATTTAATTGTGTTGAAATTAATTTGAGAAGTCAAGTTACAAAACTTAATTATCTAAAGTAAAACTAAGATATCGTCACTTAAGTTCCCACATGTGCTATCTCACTTTGCACAACAGTTGAAATTTACTGTAAGGTAACCCTTGGCAAATTTTCTAAAATTAAATTTTCCAAAGTCGGCCAAAAAGCTCAACCGAAATGAGCAAATAACGGTCAGATAGGTTTGCTGGAAAACGTCATCATTGCGAAGTCAAAGAATTCCAATCATCAGTCGAAGTCAGACAGTTGCCACAAAAAAATATTTATCGCCAAATCCGAAAAAATCGTGCCAAGGGTTACCGTACATTAAATCTGATCCTTACACAACAATGAGATAGCACATGTGGGAACTTAAGTGACGATATGATATAGGGACGGACCCTATATAGTAGTTATACTTCAGAAAATGTGAGTTTTGCATCTATATTTTTCATTTGTTTTGCATGTAGAGGAAGCATGGTGTTTGGAAAGGAAAGAAAATGCCTGGACTTATGGGCGGTAGGAAGAGGCTTATGGTGGGATTAAAGGTAAAATTATCTTTCTTATTAGTCTTTAAAATCTTCACATTTAAATTTTTATTACATATTTTCATTTTTATTTAAATTGTTATATTTCTATATCTGCGAATAAAATGTTACTTTAGTTTGACACTTTTTGATTCACGAATCACTTTAATGTATTTATAGCAAAGGTTTCGTTTAAATGTGTTAGATCTTTTTATGCATATCTTGTTAAAAATATTTTTTTACTCTGGCTTTTATATTTGCAAAATGCTAACTTAAATGATAACATCTAATAAAATGTCTAGTTCATTTACAGACCTTATCTAACAATTCAATTATGTATTTACTCTTTGCCTTTTATATTCACAAAATGCTAACTTAAATGATAACGTCTAATAAAATGTATAGTTAATTTATAGATCTTATCTAACAATGTTGCTGCTCCTGCTGCATAAGCATAACTCAATGATGCGTGCTTCATATACCATAAATTCTAAGCCTTAAGCAAAGTTAAAATTAATACATAGGTTCAAAGTAATTACTTTCTTTAATAAAGTAGTTTTGGGATGAATGATAATTCTTTTCAAATATAATCTTTTTAAACCTCTGCATTTATACATAAGTAATTGTATATCATGTGCTTTCAATTACTTTATTAAAATATAAACAACCAAGTGAGTCATTCACTTTTAATTTGATATTTTCCATATTTCCCCTGTTATGCTCGTTCTATATTATACAACTTAAACTAAACTTAACTAGTCCAACTATTTTTTTTTATCTAGATTTGGAGAATCAACACTAAATACAATGTAATTTATGTCCACGGGCCAGCCGTACCCGGAGTCAACAACAACTACGTCACAATCCATGACAGTTATGTTCCAAAGAAGTGTCATAAAGAAGACAATCCCCCTCCCTTCCCCACATTCTACCCTGAAGATGCGGAAGAACCTTTTCCAGAAAATATTTTTCATGAAAGCATTCATAATTTTTCTGACCCCTCTATCACGTTTGAAGAAGATGACTCTAAAGATAAGAAATAGGTCTGCAAAGTTGTATAGTTTTTGCATTTAAATCATAAGTTTTGTAATTAATAAAACATTGTTTTTGGTGTATATTAGTGTCTTGTTTGGTATCATTAAGCGTTTGTGATCTCATAAAATCATACTATGTTTATTGAAAAGGTGTAATAATAATGCTATTTGTAGTTTTTTTTTACTCATTTTTTTTGAAAACTTGGTTCTCTTTGAAAAACAGAAAGATGGTTTAAATGCAATAACTTGAAATTTCCAAAAGTAATTGTAATTAGTTTCTTTCTATATCAAGCAACTAATTTTTATATTAAGCAACTGTAACATAGTTACTAAAATTTACTTTACAATCGAATCCTAATAAGTGACACATTTCTTTACAATTTATTTTGTCTAGATGAATCAGTTAAGATTGATGTCATAAAATGTAACACAATGGGATTCTTTGATTGTTCGTTTGTTTACTATTTACCAAGAAGGCAAGGCGTTTTATTTTTGCATAAAAGCTAGTTGGTTTCCATTTATATCATTTATTAATGGAATTTAGAGTTTCATATTTAATCAATACAAAATTAAATATTTCGAAACTATCGGATTTGTACTAGTTTTTTAAATTTCTTAAAGCTCAGAAGATTAGATTATTCAAAATGTTAACATTTTCCAAGCGTTGCCTCAAACAATTGAAGAGCTTAGTGGAAGAACGTGCTAAGCGACATTTTCGAAAAAATTGATATTTTTGTGTCAATGAACATATTACTAACAATTTAAACGATAACAACTTTCCCCTTTTTCATGAACATGAACTTTACCATATTTCTTACGCTTTACAAGTTCCGTTTTCAATAGATCTAAGTGCAAACCGAAAAACTTTAAAACTCGTTTTCACCTTTTTGTCACTAAGCATGTTCTTCCACTTAGCTCTTCAATCTTACATAATTATTCTTCAAACTAAAAATTAATATAGAAAACAATTTAATTTAGAAAAAAAAAATAAAATTTTGGTTTTTAAACTTCAAAATTACAACTAAATGCCACTATTTTTTTTTATATAAGGTGAATAAATCTTGTGTGGTAGCATCTCTAGGCGACAGTTACAAATATACTTGTATTTCAGTGAGTATTTTAGAAACAGCAAAGTAGGCTATTTCAGATTTTGTTTTCAAGCATTCTCAAACTTAGTTGCTTCAAATTGTTTGAAACTTGGACCAAAATATATTTTGTGATGTTAATTTACATATAAGTTTTTACTTTTTTTTTTGGCTAAACACTCCTGAACAATCGGCAAATTGCAAACTATTTCAATAATTTTTTTTAACTAGGCTAGCGATTCAGGTAAATTTATTCCCACAAAATTTTCGTTAACATAATTTTGCAAATAATTTTTATGCAAATTTACTCACAGTTTTAGAAGTAAAACAAAGACAAATAAAACATGATAGTTCAGAAATTTCTTTATTTATTGGGAAATAGGTATATACATATCTATATAATTTCAACTTTGATTGTGATTGCGTATTAATTAATTTGTTTTTTAAAACTAATTGCACTACGATCTGTATCCAAATTTATACAATCTACATTTCATACCCTAATATCCTTATCATAAGAACTGTTAAGTTTTTTTTCAAATTTTTCTTCTTTTAAGAAAATTAACTTGGTTTGCACCAAAACCAATGCATCAGTTTATTTTGTAACTTGATGCATGGCATGAGCCAAATAATCAACATTGCCAGAGGTTAAACCAGCCACAGAAATTCGGCCATCTTTAGTTAGGTAAATGCTGAATTCTTTGGTAAGTCTTTCAACCTGAAAAAAAAAATCAGATAAAATTAACTGGAAATATTAAACGAGATAGGCAAAATCCTTGTTGTAATTCGCTGTTTTAAATCATGTAGTACTGGAGTATAATATAAAATGAGAAATAAAATTTAAGTAATATAAAAAATTAATAATTGAAATAACATTTGTAGTAGGTTTGAATTATCGTCGCATTAGTGAGCTACACGTGAAATAATAATATTTAGTGACAGTCATAAATTAATGTCATAAAGGAATTTTAAAAAGTAATGGTACATCATTTTTATTGTATCTTAAGACTTATGGGGTCTGTATTGAGGGAATCCTGTTAAGGACTGCACAAAGTCAGTATCAATTACCTGACAGTATCAATATCCTATCAAGCGTGAAAAATTATAAAAGAATTCTTGATCAATATTACAATTTACATTTATGTGTTGCTCTTTGAAACAATTCTGTAGCTGAAAACTAAAACTACATTTTGAACTATTGTACATCTTTTCTCAGACAAAAGGCTGTGACAATTTCTATTTTATTTAATTAGTTGTTTGAAATATAGTTTAACTTTAAAATTTTCACCTGATCTTGTGTCATTCCTGTATAACAGAACATTCCAATTTGATCAGTGATATGTTGCCAATTTTTAGAAGAACCTTCTCTTTTTAAGCCGTCTTGAAGACGTGTCCTCATTCCAATGATGCGATCTGCCATTCCTTTGACCTCTTGCAGCCTAGAAAAGCATGTAAACAATGTTAATGAAAAACATTAGATTGTAATAAGAGGAAGTCTAACACTTAGTCCTTCTTTTATGTCCGTGTGTTAAGGGAGAAAAACGAAAATAAATTTCAATTTTATAATACCCACTAAAGCAAACTGTACTTTACAACATCAGTGATTCATTTATAATCAACTAATTTTAACTACTAGTTTTGACTAATTTACAGGATAAAGATATAACAGTCATTATGAATAACTATTTAAGACAAGTTACATTTTCAGTTCCTTTAATGACTTAATGAAAACTGTGCAATATACAAATTATCTGATTATCAGGCCACTTGTTTGTAAAGTCAGTAAATTGAAGAGCTTAGTGGAAGAACATGCTAAAGTGACAAAAAGTGTGAAACGAGAAAATGAGCTAGTTTTTAGTAAGCACTCGGATCTGTTGAAAGCGTAACTTGTAAAGCACAAAAAATATACAAAACTTAAATATTATTTAAAAAAAAGAAACTTGTTATCGTTAAAAAAGTTATGTTCATTGACACAAAAATCTCCATTTTTTCAACAATGTCACTTAGCAACATGTTCTTCCACTAAGCTCTTCAATTATTGTGATCCCTTAAATCTCTGTTTAATGGTACATTTAGAATTGACAGTTACACTTACCACTGTTTGTTGAGCTCAGGATCCTTAAGGACAAGGGCAGCTATTCTGGCACCATGAATAGGAGGATTTGAATAAGTAGGTCTGATTAGAATCTTGATTTGGGACATGACTCTCGCAGCTTCATCTTTTGAATCGCAAACTACAGTGAAGGCACCCACTCGCTCACCTATTTTTTTAAAAAAATGGTTGTGGAATCAGTTGATAGTTAACCAATTGATTACGGTTACAATTATTATTAATCAAATGTGTTTCACAAACGTTTAATCAAATTTGTTTCACAAACACTGATGCGTTAGTGCATTTTCTTAAACTAATACAGCATTAAACTTTAAAAAAATAATAATAAATGTGACCAGATAAAGAAAAACTATCTGTCTAGTTTCCCCAGCAAGAGCAAAAGTCTTTGGCAAAGTTTTAAAAAAACTAAGCTGCATTTAAATGTTTTCTCAGGCCTTGAAATGAATGTAATAGAGCTATAAAGTTTGAGGACTCTTTCAGTAAACCAATTTTTGTAAGTATTTTAGTGAGTCTCGATAGAAAAATGATTTGGGGATTCAAGCTTTACATTAAATTATGCTGATTGCGCCAATACAAATAATCGGATGTGCATAAATAGAAAGCATTAAAATCGCATTCCTTTTATTATATAACAGAACTTATATTCATGCAAAATTTCCTCAAAATAAGACTCCTGTTACATAAATATATAGAGCTCGAACTTATTCTCCAAATTTGAATACAAGTCAGACACAAATAAATTAAACTTTTATATTAAAGTTTCTTTACCGTAAAGACCCATGTTTTTGGCAAAGGACTGGGCCAGCGCTATTCGGTGGCCATCTTCAATAAACATGCGCACTGCCTGGGCATCGCGATTGCAATCACCGGAAGCAAAACCTTGGTAGGCCATGTCAAAGAAAGGAAACAATTTGCGAGTCTACAAATAAAAACATTAAATTTTTACTTTACACAATTTTTTTAAGTATTTTTTTTAGTTATCATAGTTTATCGTCAAACAGTTTTTTTTTTAAATTTAAATATTGTTGCAGGATAATAAATTATGATACAAGTTCTGCAATGTGATTATTTTTTTAACACTTTCAGTCCTAGTGAAGCCACTTGGCATCATCATTTTTCTAATCATAATCTAAAAAATAAAAGGGCTGACATCTCTTGGAATTTATAAAAAATATTTTCGAATTGAAAAAGTTTGGAGAATCGAATGATGTGCTTTTTGATATCATAAATGGCTATAGACAATCAGAAAAAAAAATTCTAAATGATAATGCCAAATTGTCATTGGGACTGAAAGGGTTAATTGTTAAAGGCACTCAAATTTCACATAAACAATTTCACACAAACAACATTTTTTGAAAGTTTCATTTCTTTCAACATTGTGTGCTTGTAGAATATATTAATTTTCACTTTGGCAATTTTTATAACTAAATTCTACATTAAATTACCTTCAATATTATGTATAAACGTTTGTATTTAAGTGAAAATTAATATATTTTTACAAGCAAACAAAGTTATGTGAAACTTTAAAAAAAATGTCCACACTTTTGGCCACTACTGTAGCTGTTAAGCCATAATAAAATAAACAGATAATCATAGGCTAATTTTAAAAGAAAAGTATACTTACTTTAATAACATTGGACATTTCCTTCCATTGCTCAGGCTATAGAATAAAATTAATAATTATTAAAATTTATACACATTGAAATATAATATGGAAAATACAAATTTTATTTCATTATATTTTGCATGAAGTTAAGCTAAAGATTTTTAAACAAACCATCATGTGGTAACCACAGTAGTTAGCACATTAGTAAGCACTTTTCACAATATGTTTACACTGGTGTGTTCTTTTAAAATTTAAACCAAATTTTATAGTGATAATTTTAATTTTACTAGATTAGATTATTTTATTTACTCACCTTTGGATCTACACCTGTTGGGTTATGGGCACAGGCATGAAGCAATATGACCGAGTTCTCTGGAATTTTCTAAAAAATAAAACAATTATTACATTTTGCTTGCTGGAGAAAAGTTCAAAAAACAACCAAGATCTATACAAAATAACTAAAAGTCATGCACCATAAATTAAATGAGTAGTAACAATTAAAAAAAAATTTCTACAATAGCAGTAGGCTACATCTTTTTAAATTATGAAATGAAAATAAAATTATATCATAACATACTGCTATATCTTGGAGTGCTCCATTAAAATCAAATCCACAGGTTTTTGGATCATAGTATCTGTACTGTTTAACAGCTAAGCCACATCTCCTGCGAAAACAAAATATTTGATCAAATCTAGCACGTAGTGAAATATTATAATGACAAAATACATAACAGAAGGAAAAGTTACAGTCTGGCTGCCACAAGTTGGCAATCAAAATATTTTGATTGTGGAATATTCTACTGTGATTTAAGGTTTTTAGCCGAAGGAAAAAGGGTTGCCAGCCCAAGGCGTTTGGCGAGAAGAGGGGATTGTTGGTCTAGTTTGATTATAAATAATGTATCACACTAGAACTACACATCAGTTCTCTGTGATAGATTATTGTTGTTGGCAATATGCCCTTCAATTGATAACCTGTTTCTAAACCTTAAAAGAAATTTGCGCTTATAAAAGCAATAATCGCCAAACATAGTAACTCTTTCCGAAACCAAAACCTTCCTTACCTTTTTTCAAAGTGGACTGTTCCACAATCAAAATATTTTGATTGCCAACTTGTGGCAGCCAGACTATACAAGACACTCTACTGTTAAAATACTTGTTGATTATTACTACGAAAGGGCTATTATTGATGTACAACAATGTCATTTCTATAAATATTAATTAGTTTTATTGCTGAATTAAGGGAGGGGGGACAAAGTCATTGTATTTTCCTTCTGTGTCAATACACTATACAAATAAAGTACATCAATACGAAATAAATATTGGTTAACATAATTAAAACTAGTATTTTAATGCAAATGAAATATCTTTGATGAAATTACTTAAAGAGTGGAATATGGTTCCCCCATGTTGGTGTGGGCATGTAAATTTCTTTATTGCCTTTCAGAAATTGTCCCTGAAAATAAAATATAAATTGTTATAATACATTTAAATTTTTATTAAAAAAACTACAAACTAATTACTTTTTTATTAGTTTAGAATAATTAGTAATTTATATCATTATTTTTAGATTTTTACATGTAAATATATAGTTGGGTTAAAAATTAGGAAAATCTTTTAATCACTTACTAAAAATGAAGCTCCAACATACAAAGACCCAGTACCAGAAATTCCTTGAACTGTAGCATTCTACAAGATAGAAAGGGATTTAAGATTTGAATATTAAATTTGATTAAACATTTCAAGAATTACTTTCAACAGAAACACAAATAATCACATGTTTTAACATTCTAAAATTACAGCCCAATTTAATTGTACTATTTAATAACATAATAACTTCTAACAATTTAAAAGGGGTATCTGTAGAGTTAATTGAAATCATTGTTAACAAAAATTACATAATAAATTAATTGCAATACAATTTAAAGCCAGTAATAAATTCAAGGAATGGGCACAAAGTGTTAAAAATCCCAATAAGCATGTCAAGCTAAATATAATTTTTCAAAATTTATAACCTATAGTTCTGTTTGCACTCTATATTGCTGATACATACAATATCAGCAATATAGAGTATATTAAGTATTATTATAATAAGCAAATGAAAGCAGTTATCCAATAACAATAACATATACTTACAAAGTGAAATATATAAGTAAAATTTTTAACTAATGATAATGACCAGTATGATAATGCATTTAAATATTAATTCAACTGCTAAAAAATTTTATGAGTTGTCCCTACAAAAATTAAGAATTCAGACAGAAAATAATAACACAGGCGCATTATTTGAACTTACAAGATTTTCTTTGATCACAACACTATTTTCACTGAAAGCCAATTTTGCTGCTTCACTGCAAAAATCAGGAATTCCAACAATTCCCGCATACTCTTTATCCATACTTTGGGAAATTATTTTGTTCTCGGCCTGGAAATAAATATGAACACAAAAATAGTTAAATCCAAAGGAAAATACCATGCATTTTACACAAGTTGAGATGGTGCATTGAGTTACTTGTTGCACATAACCAATAAAAATAGGTTTACAAATAAAAAAAATATATAAAAAGATAAAATTGAAAAATTACAAACTTCCGGCCTCCTCTGTCACTCTTTCATTTTTTTTAAAATACATTCGCTTTGGGTAATTAAGTTTAAGAATAGAAATTGTTTACATATTGAAGTCAAAGTTTCCTAAAGATATTAACACATAGAACTTTTTCATTTAAAAAAAACTTTTTTTAAAAAAAATCATCAAACATTGAAATTTTATTTAAAAAAAAATTGAATGGACAAGATGAAAAAGTGCTCACCAGTAACCTTCGAAAACATCCTGGAATTTCATGATCAAATAATGGTTAGTTAATAAATAACTTAAAATCAAAGGCAGTATGGTGAAAAAAAACTTTTCTGTATACTTAACATGGGAAGTGAATGTAGGGGGTAAGGCATTTGACTTTTTGCCAAATATAAAGTTGTAGGTATTTAAGTAACAAGGTAACTCTAAAACATGTCGATATTTTTTGGGCTAGTTTGGTATATTCAAATTAATGTTGTACTAGAGCTGCATGAGAGCTATTGCCACTCCAACAAGTTTTTATATTGAACGCTTAAGTAAGCCAACTCCTTAGCTGTCATCCAATGCAACATGGCATGATAATTAGGACTCTGAACCACAACAGGCTTAATGTGTATCAGTCCAGTCTGTGCATCAGCCTTATTTATTTTATTTATTGGATGAGATTTTTTATGTGGTTTTTCAATCTGTTTATAGCAGGGCTGTGGCGTACACAAAATATAAGGTATCTACTATCTTCAGTGGCATAATGAATTAACAAACATGACCATGCTACAGAATGATTGCCAAACACAGAATAGTTTAAGGTTAATCCTCCTTAAAGATAAAATAATTAACACAATCTTACTTTTCGTACGCTAGGCAGCACATAGGGCTTTCCATTATCATCACGATAAGCCCCAACTCCCAAGTTTACTTTCTTAGGATTAGAATCTTTCTTATAAGCTTCCGTGATCCCAAGAATTGCATCAGGTGGACCCATCTCCACATGGGACCACCAAGAGCTTCAAAAATAAAAATGAAAATAAAATGTAGTTTTATATTTAAGACACTAAAATTATTTTTCATGGAAAAAGTCTGGTAACGATGAAACCAAATTATTTTATAAAATGGTTAACTTATTTTTTCAACTTTTAGTTCACACAAATATCCCAAAAATTTAGCAAAGTGTTTGATAATTTCTTAGTTGAGAAATTCGTGTAAATCTCTTGAACAAAAACTTTAATTTTTTTTTTCAAAAATACAGTGTTTTTACAATCTTTCTACCAATATATATATATTTTGGAAAGCTAAAAAAAATGAATTAAAATTAACTCAATTCATGGTTTCTTAACTTTTCAATTCAAAGTGGGTCCAAATTTTAATTCATTTTCAAAAAAAGAAGTAAGGACTTAATAAACTACCAAACTAAACTCCTCGGCGCAACAGCCCTCGGCGCAAAATAGTGGACCAAGGCCTGCCGTGCCCGTTTCAGCTTTCGTGACCTAGGGCTCTGGGTTGCTAGGCATATGTCCCGGTAAGGTTATCAGCAAAGACTTAATAAAACTTTACATAATTACACAATTAATTAACTTTTCAAACCTAAACAAGCATCATAGTTAAATAATGTAGCACATGTTAATAGCTCAAAAATTGAATTAACATTAAAATATAATTTTACCTTTGCCTACTTGTAACATTACTTATTAATGGTACACATTTTATAAGGTTAGAGCACAAAATCGGAGTTTTCGTGGACAGTGCCATAGTTTTAATTAAAAGGTAATTTATAAGTTTCTATATTATGCGGCAGAAGGTCAACTCAAATGACAACAGAAGACGAGAAGAGGACGAAAAATCTCAAACCAGAAAGTTATTTTTTGCTTAACATTAGGGAAAGTGCTACAAGCACACTCAAAAATGATTCCGAAAAATGATACACCCTTTAGAGGGCGCTAAACACGGTGGTGGGCTGTTATTATTGCTGTCCACACTGGCGATGCAAGGGCAATACTTTTAAGGAATACAGGGTGGTTATAAAATAACGCTCCCTATTCGGAGTGGTCTGTAGCCTTAATGAATAATCCAAATGCATCAAAAATTGAGACACTTACTAATCAAGAAGGGGGGAAAAGAATGGAATCATAAAAAACAAACTCGTCTCTTGACCAGGGTTCTAAATTACGAGGCGTAATTGGATGTGTTGGCAGTAATTAGCTACTCCTTGTCATTATAACCTTGGTCAAGAGACGAGTTTCTGCGTTATAATTCCATTCTTTTTCGTGTTAGAGAAACTCGTCTCTTGACCAGGGTTCCAAATTACGAGACGTAATTAGCTGTGTTGGCAGTAATTGGCCATAATTGACGACGCCTCGTGATTTAGATTCTGGTCAAAAAAAGAGTTTGTTTTTTATGATTATTCTTTTTTTATGATTTTTCTTTTGGATTCTGTCTTTTTTATGATTCCATTCTTTTTCCCCCTTCTTGAATAGCAAGTGTCACAATTTTTGATGCATTTGGATTATTCATTCAAGCTACAGTCCACTCCGAATAGAGAGCGTTATTTTATAACCACCCTGTATTTGGATTTTGAATTGACACCAGATTTCAATTTAACTGGCTCAGGCTAAGAACCAGTGTTTTAGAAAGAACTGAGGCTGAAAACTATGATCTCTATGGATGCTGAAAACCTTCTGAAACCAGTTTTTTCGATTTAACTGTTTCGAATTTTTCCATCCCCTATCCACCCCTTTTCCATTTTCCATCCCTAAAGATGAATCTTTTTTTAGGACCTTTTTCTTCAGGAAAAGCAATTGTCGTTGACTGTTGGGGTGACACAAGCTAAACGGACTTAGGGCATGTTTCACGTTGTGAGTGGCAACAGTTCCATGTATGTTATTTTCACTTTTGGGCTTTCCGGAGTTACATTTATTTTGAACAATGTTATATTTTGTATGAATCGAATATATTGTGTACAAACTTTTCGTTCAGTAGAACTAAAGCTGCCCCACATTTCGCTTTATTTCCTATCATAAGACAGAATATAATCTATACCGAATTTTAAGACACAATTTATATTTTGATAATGCTTTGCATAATTAGAACTTAATAGAATTAAAGCCGATACAGTTTAATAAATTGTAGGTTTCATGTAAAGCACTCTACAGAATATTGAACAGATTAGATAATGAACTATAAAATGTAGATGGCACAAAAAAAAAATAATAAATAACATTAATTTTGAGAGTGAAATCCAAACAACCAATGTGTGTGTGTGTGAGAGAGAGAAATCACGAAGAGAAAGACAAAAATGATAACTTTTGAGTTACATCATCTAAAACAATTCCATTGGTTAATTTGACTTTTAGCTGTTTAGTTGGTAGACATATATTTTCAGGCTTGTGTGCTTGGTCGCAAGGACCCGCTTATAAACCATCGTCAAGTAGGACAACACAAGACGCACACAAACACATATGACAGATGTTGCCATCTGTCGCCACCTCCGCAATTTAGACATGTCCCTGAAGGGGAGGGAAATTTTCTCCGGGGACCTGTACCCGTGGGAAACTGCGCAATAACCGCCCACAGGACTTTCGGACCCAACAGATTTTACGAGCACGTACTCCGCATATACTCGACAAACACAAACATCCATGCCTGAACGGTATTCGAGCCCGGACCCAGCAGCTCCAGAGGCCAATGCCTTAACCACTACGCCGCTGGATCGGCATTGACTTTTAGCTTCTTAAATCCAAAAGTTGGTAAGCAATTTTCGCGCTTTTAACCCACTGTGAACGCTGTGTATTAAACTTAGTGTATTTAAAAATTAGCATTTTGATGTGGCAAAACATAGATATTTAAACTTCCCTAAGACATATCTTTAACTTGGCGTGAAAATATCTTAGCGATGTTCTGCCTACACATGCCAATTATGTCCCCATAAACTCATGCAGTGAAAGCAAGTTTACACTTCTGTCCATTTCAGTAACATAAATTCAAAAAAATAAGGGTTGCAAAGCTTAAATTAATTTGAGTTTATATTTTAGTATAATTAATCCGCAATGAGTCAACTATTGCAACCGAAGTATTTACTTCGGATGTTCCTTTATTAAATATCTTCCGGACTTCCGACAAAGAAAGTGTGTTCCATAATTTACCAGTCACTTTTAATGGTAAGTCCAGTGTAAATAAGTGAAATCAATCTCCCAAAATCCCATTGCAGAAGACATGCAAAATTACTGATTATTTATAAAGTAAAAAATCATACGTGTATCCATCCCCACTTCTACTGCGCTGAAAATATTTCTAATGGTGTAAATTGTTAAGCAAATTCTTTCTTAAATGTAACAAGTACCATTATTTAAAGTCATAAAGTGTGATTTTCTTTTTCTATGTTTAAAAAGTGAAAATGAGCTGTTTCAGAGGATGTAACACCTTTGTTGGCATTCTTGTTTTATTCTGCGATTTCATAGGTAGTTTTACGATTTTATTCTAATGAGTGGTGGTGGTGGTGGGGGGGGGGGGGGGGGAGAGGATTTTGTATGCTAATTTGCAGTTCCTTTAAAGCAATTTTTTTCATACCTGCTACGTATTAAATTTATTCAAATTTAAATTTTATTAAATTTAATTAAATCAATTTGATAAATAAAGTATGCAAATAAACATTACCAAAACGTTAATGTTGTTGAAAAACGTAGGTTTAGATGATTTTATGTCTTAAGCGGGGAAATCAACCGTAATTGTGGTGCAGAAATTTAAATCTATTCAAGAACAGAGAAATGCTTTGCTTCTACTGAAATAAATTTGTTTACACAACATTCGGTTTACTAAGGTAAGAAAATATTGCAATGTTCAAAAGATATGTATTTCCAGAATGACCCAAAATGAAAAATATTACCTCTCAAACTGTTGCCACACTCGACGGAAAAACCTGCTCGTTCAATGAGGCTCATCATGAATTACAGACATGTCTTAATAAAAGCGTCCACTTTTAGCTTTCACAGACAGATGCTTATAACGTAAAAAAATGGAAGCATTTATAAAAGCTATGTCTGTCTGCCAGTCGCTCACTTTTTGCTATTTATTTACTATTTTTATTCTCTTCACACATGATCTCCAAAGTTATAAAAAAAATCACTGCCTCAAAGCTAGAAGTTTTAAAAAATTCGAATTCAAAGTTCTACTTGGAAAATGTATCTTTGTGATATAAGTCAGTTTAGAAAGACGTCCAATCTGTATGAATATTAGGGTGGAGTGAAAAAAAATGTTTTCTTATTTAACATTTGTAATAGTGAAAAAAGGTTGTTTCACATCTTACTGAAACATGATATATGTATTTTTTTAAGTTTAAGTTAAATTATCAGGGTCCACAACGAATTTATAAATCCGAATATGCTGGCTATACAGTAGGGCAGGACGAAAAAAGTAAATTTTTGAGTACAAATTCCAATAGGGCTCAAAAGTTGCGTATTGTAATGCAGATTAATGGAAAAATAATAACAAAAAAATAACAATCAATATTAAGTGTTGCCGCAAAGCAGTTGAAGTTTAAAAAAAATGCCAAAAATCGACTCATTTTAATTTTGCCGCCAAAATTTACTTATTACATTTCGAGCTTTAAAAAAAGAAATTATATAATTCAGTTATATATCGTTATTTTAAAAATATATATAATAAAAATTCTCTTCAAATTTTTAAACTCCTGAAAAATTGTTGAAAATACACGATTTTTATGAAAAATCAGAAATTTATCGCTTTTTTAAAGTGAACCTGCTAGGAAGTTTAATTTTAAAAAAAGTGCTCTTATAGACAGAAATAAATTATTTACATTATGTTTAACTTATATAATCAGCAGCATAACAGTAATTATGAAAAGTCAGGACCACAGTGTGGGTAATGGGTAAGTTTGCTCCACTATAGTTCAATTTGTGAAGTGCATTTTATAATTACTTTATTTGCCAACTGCATGGCAATGAATTGTTGTTAAGGCAATTGTTTAAACATTTAGATAGAGTAACAAATGGACCCAGGGCATATTCTGTCCCATCGGAAAGTCTTTAGTTGGTTGTGAAGAGCTTCCAATGTACAAGTTTGAAAAAACTGAAGTCATTTTGCCAAGTGGCTTGTGAAACATTATAAAGACCTAAGTTCTGAGAAAAAGTATTATTTAATGGATATTTGAAAGGGAATTTCTGCATGAAAGTGTTTCAATGACCTCTGTCAAAAAAGGCCTGGGAACATTGCCATACTAATTGGAAGCAATCTAAGAAAAGTGTAAGAAGATTTGAGCTTCTCAAGTTTAACTACAATTCCATGGAATACAATGACATAATCGACTGCTTCAACACAACTGTGACATAACCTCCGATTAAAGCATCTTACATTATCAATCACAGTATCATTCCTGACATTATCAATCACAGTATCATTCCTGTCATTATCAATCACAGTATCATTCCTGTCATTATCAATCACAGTATCATTCCTGTCATTATCAATCACACGTCATCTTTTCATGTAGAAGATTCCACCACCCTTTTTGAAATTTTATGTTAAATACGATATTTTTTTATTAAAAAAAACAACAAAATATTTTATTCTAAAGTTTTATCTCTCCATTGCTTTTTGTTAATGTTATTTGTAACCATATTTGTTGTATAAATGAAGCCATATTAGGTTCTCAATACCAGTCTCACTTTTCTTATGGAAGATTAACATGGGATTTTTTTTTATTTTTTTTTTTTTGCGTGTGTGTTTCAAGCATTTAACCCTATTGTGGACCCTCAAGACATTAAACTAGAGTTCTAAAATTTTTACACTTATTCAGTACATCATAATACAACTTTTTTATGCTATTACCTATGAAAAAAAGAATATTTATATTTTATCCTATAATATCACTCCACCCTAATGAATATATAGGATTCAGTTTGCATCATTTGTTATTGTTTTAGAAATAGGCAGAATGCATTTCATTTTGTCTGATTTAGAAAGCAAACGTAATGTTTCATTTATATTCAAGCATTTATCAATGAATTATGACGTTTTAATACTATCTATTCCTTTTGATAAAGTTTTTTTTTTTTGCTTTTGTTTCTGAGTCTTTGCTTTTTTTTTTGTTTAATGGTATTTAAAAATCGTTTGGAATATTTGTGATTTGAAGGTGATACATTATTTTAACGTTGTTGCATGTTGATACCAAATGTTTTGGATCTTTTGATTCTATTTAATTGCCAGGACTACAAACGTAGAGTAGGTGGAAGCGAGAACATCTTGAAGCGGTAGAAGCTGCATAAATTGTGGTGCTGCCATCTGCTGGGTTTATGTTGAAGCGATTTCTGTGTCGACATCTCTTCGTGATGCTACTCAGACAAATCAGAGATTAGATAGGATTATTTATCTGTCTTAAGAATATTAATGCAAGCCAAAATTAACTACTTTTTTTAAAGTTTTTTAATAAAATTTTAAGCTCCTCGCTTTTTAAGACATTTTCTGCAGTTCTGGTAGTCTGTCGTGGGCAGGCAACCTGCAGTAACCATAACAAAGAATGTTAAAATTTTGATCCTGAGATACTTCGTCTTTTAGTATGCTTTCTCACATTTTATATCTATCAAAGCAACAATGGTTACAGTTAATTTGTTAGATACTACAGTTTTCTCGCCTACGGCAGTAATATTCACCGTATTTACTGTGCCGGATAATTGTTGTGGGAATGTTAAGTCAATTTGATCTTTCACCTGCGATTTAAGCTGAAAACCATACTTACAATTTTACCTGGTTTTAACCAAGCAATGGTAATATTAAACCCTGCTGCAGTGGTAATGCAAGGTATCAATTTTCCCACAACTTTAGCTTAACATTGCCACTGCTTGAGATCATTCTTGTTTTTACAAACTACAGGTAAAACCGAAGTTCGTCAACGGTTTAAGCTACAACGCTACAACTGACTATTGAAATCATCCGACAACATTCAACAACCTATTGCGCGTTAAACGAGAGTTATAGTACAATTCTATAATATATACCGTTTAACGTTGGGGAAAATTCAGATTTGTAGCCCAAATAGTTAAACCATTTGGAAATAGCAACCTTTTCACCATCCTGTGTATAACTTTTTGCCGATATTTTCAGCAACTCAAGTTAACCGGGTAAGCGCCAGACAATTAACGCTGTTAGCATGAAGCATGCTAAAAAATTATTGTAACCGCTATCGTGAAATTAGAAATAAATAAAGGGTAGATATAGCAAGTCGAAAATTAAAACATTTTTCGTTGGATCGAAGTTCTTAATCAATAGTTTGTGCAATAAGTGCTATTTTTATTCCATTAAACAATCAGTGGCAGTGTTTAAGACTTTCTAAGGAGTTTCGCGACTCCTTTTTTCATATTTTATTGTATCCGTAGACATGAAAGTAACAAAAACAATAAACCAAACCAATCGTTGATTCTCTCATGTTCTTAGGCAAAAAAAATTACCAAGCATAGAAGGAGTTAATTATCCTTTAGTGGTAATAACCCAATATGTAACTGATAGAGCGACTCGACGAACACACGCTCATAAAGAAATATTTTGTTGCCGCGTTACCTAATCACACTAACACGTTCTGCTTGAAATTCAATTTGAATTCCTCTTAGAAATCTGTAACTTTTGGAAAGTTTTCCCTCTGTACTATCTAAAGTACACAATTTGTGGCAATTAACTAAATGTAGTAATCAAATTATAACGTATATGATCAAATTTTAATGTTAGAGGAATAAGTAAGAAAATACACCAAAAAAAAATTTAATTAATACCTCGATTTATTCATGTTTTTTGACAAAAAGATTCGTTTTTGTTGAATACAAATGACTGTTCTGTCAAAAAATTGCTCAAAATTATTTTTTAGCAGGGCAAGAGATGCTTTTCTTGATTAAATCTGAAGCCTTTTCTGCTATCATGATGGTAGGAATGAAATTTCCACTTGTGAGAGACGGTATTACAGAAGCATCCACCACTCGCAAGTGTTCAATACCCTTCACTCTGTAAAAGAAACGAAATTTAGAGAAGCAAAAATTCAAATGAAAAGACTTCGTAGTGTAATTGAAGAGCTTAGTGGAAGAACGTGCTAAGTGACATTTTTGAAAAATTGAGATTTTTGTGTTAATGAACATATTATTAACTTCTTTAACGATAACAGGTTTCCCCTTTTTCACGTACTTTAAGTATAGTAAATTTTTTATGGTTTTGAAGTACCGTTTTTAATAGATCTGAGTGCAAACTAAAAACTTTAATTCTCATTTTCTCGTTTTAACCTTTTTGTCACTTGGCACGTTTTTCCACTAAGCTCTTCAATTATTATGAACAAGTCTATAAGACTTTGACTATTGAAAGACCATACTAAATACCTAATTCATTTTGATAATGACAATCATTTACTCGTGCTACTTTGGACGTCTGTAAATTGCAGTTTTTCAATCAAAGCCTTACAAATAATTAAGTTTTTTTCATTCATCAATAAAGTTAGGATTTATTTCTTATCATATAAATTATAAATAAAGTTTTAAACTAAACAATTGAGTATCATCGTATAAATCAAAATCGACAATTTGCCTTTACTACAATGGAATGGATTAAGCGAATTTCCATTTTTCGAATTTTCAGCATACTTTTACTGTACGAGTTTGGGAAGGTAATTGGTAGACGCAATAGTTCGTCCATCAATTTGATTCAACGAATCAAATTTTTGTGCGTAGATAATTTCAAGTGGGATATATACACTGCTCAAAACAATTAGGGGAGCACTTTGCGTATTTTTGTTTACCCGTCCAGTTCCAACTTCTTATTTTTTCTTATAAAAATCTAAAATTTGTGAAATAGATTCCTTATGCATCCAGATTGAAATGGTAAAAAACAGGGAAACAAATCTTAATTTTTTAACTAAAATTTGAAGGGCAAAAAATTGAATCATAACTTTTGAATAAATTATAACAAAAAATTATTCAAAATTTAAATTGTGAACAAAAGGTAACATCAAATTTTCGACTTCTAAGAATGCAAGCTTGAAGAATTTAGGGTCATTTTATTTCATAAAAGTTTTTGGGAGTGAATTCTATTTAACCATGTTTTTTCATATTTTCTTTCAATTAAAACAAACATTATTTAATTCTTCAAAAGACATGATTCTTCCATCTGACGATAAATAAGTACGATTTCGACTTAAGGAGAAAAAAATCGGAAGCTGATGATACCAAACGGGATCATTGGGGGCGAAATGGTTTAAGCCATACATTCCCCTAATTGTTTTGAGCAGTGTAGTTTTCTGTGTTTCATATTCAAATGCAACTCACCGAAGTTCTGGATCCACAACAGCGGTCGGATCATCCCTAGCGCCCATTTTGTTGGTTCCCGCCTGGTGACTGGAAGATATGAAGATGAAATTGGAAATGCATCTCAAGTAGTCGTCCTCGTTCCCTTCACTTTTTTCACATTCTGGCACAAACGTGGCTATGGGTTTCGCTCCTAACTTCTTCAAGGCTTCACTATTGCCGACGTCAAGACAAGTCTTCATACCTAAGGATGAAAAATACTTTTTTTTTTCATCTCCAGAGAAGGGGAATACAAGTTTATGCTTGGATACTGGAACTTTCTAACTTTAACCACCATTCTGCAAGAAGTGTACAATTTAGTGCTTCAATAAAGGTTTTCTAGAAGACAACTTGAATGAGCTACAAACGGTTTTAATGCATAGAACTAATATTATTTCACTTCCAAGAAATCCCTAACAGGTGTGCTAAATCGAACTGATTGCGAAGAAATGGAGGACTTCCAGAGTTAACTCAGTTTGTTCAAAGTGCTATTTGAATTCAGTTTAAACTTGTAGGTTTTATACGTAAGGATAAAACATTTGACCATCATTCATTTATAGAACCCCATTGGGACATATTAAGGAAGTTACTGAATTAAATTGATTGTCTATTATAAACTGTCATCCGTATTACTATGTTGAAAATTTGACGCTACAAGTTTCACAAAAAAGATGACCATTAACAGCAGACAGTAGATGTCTATTAACGGCTGTATGTAAAATGTTTCATAATATTTTTGGTATTTGATTGAGCGATTTTTCAAGTTTCTGGTTTCCCAAACCTGAAAAATGGTTCAACCGAATATCAAAAATAAGGTGATACATTTCACCACAAAGTCGTTGCAGCTACTAGAAACCATTTCATTAATAAAACCTACTAACATGTATTTAAAAACAGCAAGGAAAGCACTCATGGAATGGGACCCGGTATCAGAAAGAATAATACGGGCAAGATTTAAAGGAAAACAAAAGAATATATCAATTATCAATGTATATTCCCCTACCAATGATGCTACAGATGAGGTGAAAGAGAATTTTTATAGTACATTACAGGTGACTAAAGACCATGTAAACAAGAAAGACATAACGCTAATTATTGGAGATATGAATGCCAAGGTAGGGTCAGAAAACCTTGGTATTGAAAGAGTAATGGGTAGACACGGACTTGGAAGGATTAATGAAAATGGTGAACTTTTTATTGAGTTTTGTCTTACCAACGACCTATGTATTGGAGGAACTTTATTTAGCCACAGGGACATACACAAGGCTACATGGATCTCTCCAGATAAGAAAACAAGAAATCAAATTGATCACATAACTATTGATAAGAAATGGAGAAGCTCTCTCTTGGATGTCAGAACAATGAGAGGAGCTGATGTGAATTCTGATCACCTATTGGTGGTTGGAAAAGTCAGAATCAAACTCGCTAATATAAAGACAAATAAATATAGAACAAAATTTAATGTTGAGAAACTAAAAATCAAATCAGTGAAACAGGACTTTAAAATAGCTCTAGAAAATCGCTTTCAAGCGCTAAATAACATCACCGATATGGAAATAAATAATGAGTGGAATGTAATCAAAGAGATATATACAGAAACTTCTGAGGAGATACTGGGAAGGAAGAAGTTCGAGGATAAGGAATGGATTTCAGAAACGACTAAAGAGCGAGTACAGGAAAGACGTGTTATAAGATCAAAATTGCTTGGAAAAAGATCCCACGAAGTTGAACCACAAGCTCTTGAAGAATACAAAAGGAAAAATAAAGAGTGCAAGAAGAGTGCTCGCAAAGACAAAAGAAAATACTACAATGACCTTGCCTCTGCAGCGGAAGAAGCAGTTTTTAACAATGATATAAAACAGCTGTATGATATTACACACAAAATCAGTGGGCGTAGACGAACGAAAGAGGTACCTATCAAAAATAAGCAAGGACAGAAACTGACAGCAAGTGATGAACAAGTAAAGAGATGGGTAGAACACTTTAAAGAAACCTTAAACAGACCTAACCCTATTGTTTTGGAGGAGATCCCAGATGATGCACCCGTTCAATTAAACATTGATACAGGCCGAATTAAACTCTTTGAAGTGCAGAGAGCAATAAAATTGCTCAAGTGCGGGAAAGCTGCTGGCAGCGATAACCTTCCCGGAGAACTTTTCAAGGAAAGCTCCAAAACTGCACTCGAGAAGCTAACTGACCTGTTTAATAAAATCTTTGAGGAGGGTGTGATACCAGATGACTGGAACGAGGGTTTGCTTATAAAGTTGCCAAAAAAGGGTGACTTAACATCATGTGATAACTGGAGAGGTATAACGCTATTGAACGTTTCGAGTAAAATATTCACAAGAATACTACTTGAACGAATGAAAAAAGCAATTGATGAAAGGCTTCGACCAGAACAAGCCGGTTTCCGTGCGAATCGGGCTTGTGTCGACCACATTGCAACCCTAAGGATTATAATCGAGCAATCCATTGAATGGCAATCGACTGTTTATTTAAATTTTATAGATTTCGAAAAGGCATTTGACAGTATACATAGAGATACACTTTGGAAGCTGCTAAAATATTACGGAATACCAGAGTGTTTTGTGAAAATCATTAAAAACATATACAAGAACTACTATATCAGAATAGTTCATAATGGAATACAATCAGAATCCTTTGAGGTAAACTCGGGAGTCAGACAGGGATGTATCCTTTCTCCAACAATTTTTCTGATTACTGTGGACTGGATTATGCAGAAAGTGACAGAAAACAAGAGGGGTATTAGATGGACACTTACTGAGTTTCTTTGTGACCTTGATTTTGCTGACGACCTATGCCTGCTAACTAATACCCTTAAAGATATGCAGGAAAATACAGGTAGACTGAATACTGAAGCAAAGAAAATAGGGCTTAATATCAATCAAAAGAAAACAAAAATTTTAAAAATCAACCCTAAACAAGCAAATGACATCCTCCTTGAGAATCAAAAACTAGAAGAAGTGACCAGCTTTACACATATCTTGGTAGCACCATCAACAATAAAGGTGGAACGGACGAGGATATCACTATCAGACTAAATAAGGCACGAGGTAGCTTTGCAATGTTAATCAAGTTTTTTAAAAACAGGGCCATCTCTATCGCAACTAAGATCAGAGTTTTTAACACTAATGTGAAGTCTGTCCTTCTCTATGGATCTGAAACATGGCACTGCAATAAAACTAACGTGAGAAAGCTTCAGGTTTTCATTAACAAGTGCCTTAGAAGGATTCTTGGCATTAAGTGGTACCATAAAATTAATAACGAAGAAGTTCTAAGGAGAGCAAATCAGATACCAATTGAATTTGAAATTAAGAAACGAAAGTGGCAGTGGATTGGTCACGTATTGCGAAAAAATGAAAAATTCAAGATAAGACAGGCGTTTGACTGGAATCCCCAGGGGCACCGAAAGAGGGGAAGACCAAGAAACACTTGGAGACGGACGATCGAGAAAGAACTGAAGGACGTGGGGACAACATGGCGGGAGGCGAAACATCTGGCCACCAACAGAGTGAGATGGAGGAAATTGACGGAGGCCCTATGCTCCAGTGATGGAGTGACAGAGGGCTAAGTAAGTAAGTAAGTAACATGTATTTAAGAATATAGGCTTCTCATTAGTTAAAGCTATTAAAATAAGTGTTTTGTTCGCCTCAGCAAATGATCGAAGGGCGAGACTAAAAAATCGCTCAAGTTCAAAGGGCTACATTATGTCTAAGGCCCTCACTAAGGACATTATGTCTAAGGAGGTTTGAACTTTACAGGTGCCATATTCTAACCTTGTGCTATGTATGCTCGCATTAAAACTTTGCATACCCCCCCCCCCCCCCCCGACTAAGATGTGATCGTAACCTACGAAGTCCATTGGGGAAGACAGATGTAGACCTAAATAGTTGGAACCGCAGGGGAGTGAAATTAATAGATTAATAGTAGTTGGTCTACTATAACGTTGTAATATAAATGAGGGGGCATGCATTATTAACATGATACCCCCTCCTATATCTATAAAACCTTTCCCAAATTATCAAGTCAAGTAAATGGACTACTAACAAGTTTTTGCCATTATATGCATAGCATATGGAGTAATGGACAACAGTAACATCCTACACTTTTCCGCTCACTTTACTATTATGTTTTGTTACGTTCGAAGAGCCGTACCACTCGTCTTCGAGGAGTTCCAGTTTAACTGTCTAGATCAGTGGTTCCCAACCTGTGGGCGATTTGTGTTATCAAGGGGGCAATAAATAGTTTGGGGGCGATAGGGGGGCGATGAGTATTCAAGGGTGTAAAATTAAAATAATATACTGTACCGTAGTACAGTAAAAAACATTCTAATATTTATGATCACCTTGAAAAGTATTAAACTGTCATGTGCTCACAAGATTTGACGATTTGACTAAGTTGGAAATTCTTGATTCTTTTGTGGATCCATTCTCGTTTGAAGATGTGGGTTGTGGATAACTTTGATAACTCTTTGCAGACGGAGTTTGAAGATCTCAAGTATGACTGTGAGGCGAAAATCTTTTTCAAGCAGAGAGGTTATGAGTTAGTCTACGTGAAACTTATTTACACTTATCCACAACTGTAGTAAAAAGCTGAACTACTTCTCATCTCGTACCCGTCAACATTTTTTAATTGAAAAGTTATTTAGTTCAGTTATCCAGCTCCTCATTAAACAAAGAAATCGTTTGGACATTTGCCTCAAAAACTTACGCATAAACTGGACCAAATATAAAATAATAAAAAGTTTTCAACATTCAATTTGTTCTTTAATATCCAATTTAAAGATTTTAGTTAATTATTTCAATTTTGTTCTTTAAAAAAACCCTTAAATATCAACATTTTTTTTCTATTTTATTTAAGAGTGACCGGATAAAGCTGCTTTGGTTGTTTTTATATATGGTAGTAAGCGTTTCAAAATTATGAAACTGCTTTATTAGTTACACTTTTACTCAAATTATAATTGAACAAAACATGACAATTAAAAGGGGGCGATATGTGTTAGTCGACCTAAAGAAAGGGGCAATGGTCCAGAAAAGGTTGGGAACCACTGGTCTAGATCTTTCTAGATATCATGAAAATGGATGTAACTAAGTGTTTATTTTTCAGAACATGCATAAACTCACCTGCTACTACAGTTTCTGTGTCATCTTTGTTAAAGTATTCGAATTCAATGTTGGGCTGAGCATAGGGGTCCGTAGTGTTAATGGTGACGCTACCCCTTCCCTTAGGATGTAGTACTTGAGACAAACAGAAGAAGTAGGCTTGGTTTGCGCGAGGCTTGTATACGCTTTGAAGGTTCAACTGAACAAAAAAAGTTACCAACTGTGATAATCTTACAGAAAAACAATTCAACATAAAATTTTCAGCAAGCGTGTAGTAATATAATTTTAGTATCTAACAGTACTGTATATGCATACTAATTCCCGATGTAGTCATACTTCCAAAAATATCATATTCATTGTCTATGGTAATGTCTATAACTAAGAAATCATTTTGTATCAGCTTAGAACTACAAACAGAAGATGAATATAAACCTACTACATGGGGAAGATACTTACCGCTGATTGGTAGGTTTCCATTTCTAGTAAAGTTGGTCAGGAACACACTCGACTACTATTTAAATCAAGTTTCACAAATAAAACATTAATAAAATTGTATTTGTTCCTCAACATTTTCTTCGGCATGAAAAAAATCAGGTACTTAATGTGTCAAATTGCTGCTTTCAGAACGATTTTACAAGCGAAGAGTCATATGTGTTAACATTAACCTCGGTTTGTTGATTAAAGAGCAAAAAATAGTTTTGCACATCTTAGTTTAATAGTGTTTTTTAAAGTACCATTTATAAAAGAAGCTTACGTCTTCTTGAAGGTTAAAAGATGCAAGAAAACCCTCAATTCCTTCAATGAAGTACAATTCGTAATCGGGGTATTCCACTGGAGGAGGATTCCCGAATTGACTAAGGAACGCCAATGTGGACACGCCAGAAACAGAAGCCAGGGGACCTACATAGAAAAAGAGCATTCAATCATTTTTCTCCCTTTTTCAATATTTACTAAAGGCGAATGTAAATTATAATTGCTCTTAATTTTATTAAAAAAATGGGTTGATCAGGTGGTGCTCCATGCACATCTAAAATCCATATCTTTTAATTTCACGTGCCTTTGAAATAAACAAAATTTCAATCAGACAACTAAATGGAATGATAATATTAGAACAAAATCTGTAATCACACCCAATCCTTATAAGATAAGTATACCTATAAAAAATCACTGTTTTTTTTTTTTTCAAAATAGTGACACTAAATCTTTAGCTGTATATTTTAATTACAAACAGTTTTAATCGTTGTTGAAAGTAATAAATTCGATATGCAAAAGTAAATCAAAATTATTAACACTGAGCAGACACCTTACCTGTCTTTGTTGTAATGTACTGCCAGATATTTTTCTTAGTGGTAATTTTTTCATTAAATTCCTGAATTTTTGGGCTGAGTTCAAAGATTGATAGCACACCCCACTGCTCTTGCAAATTTTCTCCAACAGGTATTTCAGATGTTACTGGAATCTAAGCAAACAGTTACAAGAAATACTTTACATAATTTTTTTAAAAATATTATCTTACACGTATCTAAAAATTTTAGTGGAAAGTCAAGCTTTTATAAGTAACAAAACGTTATTAATTTTATATTAGTGCTTATTTAAAGCTGTGTTTGCTTCGTAGCAATAACGATGAGTCAGATTCGATGCGATTGACAAGAACACTCATATCTGACTCATGGTGTCATAGCCACGATAATTGTTAGTTAGAAGTTACCAACCTGTTCTTACTGAAACTTAATTAAAACTGGAAAGCTGGTAACATTAAAACTGGTTAATGAAAAGGATAATTAATTATTACCATTAATTATTATTTGAATTGCTGAAATAAAATTTAGTTTAATCAAAAGAAATCACTTATTTTTATTAAAATTCAATTTTAACTCTATGAATTTGTACGAAGAGAGCATTTGGACAGTTCTACCATAATTTTTAATTTCAAGTATAAAAAACTTGCGAAATTTATTTTTTCAAAATCACTTTATACGTTTTTAAAAACGCTTATAAAGGTTCTAGAATTTCGGAAAAGGTTCAGCAAGTCTTAATTTAAATTTTAAAAAAATAATAATGACGGTTCGTAGTTTTTTTTTAAAACAGGTATCAAGGAAACCGGTTTAAACTGGCCTTTATGAAAATAACTTATTTTCAAAGAAACCGAAGTAACGAACAAACCGGTTTGTCTTCAAACCAATTTCGTTTTTCCATCCCTAGATCATTGCGATAGTAAGGAACGGACGGTTAGGAAATTGACGATGTTTTCCGGTCTTTATTAAGTTGAAACTAACTCAAGTTTAGTAAAAATGGATTTTTTTTACTCCTTATACTCCACTTAAACATATTTATAGAAAAAATTAAAATTATCAAGCAAAAATTAACCTTAAGCCTGGGGAAAGTAAGGAATGAAATAGTCTCGCAGCTCATTTTACTAGGGTTTTTTAACATTTGGGATTATTAGTGAAGTAAGGCAAAAAATGTGATTACTAACTAAGATGTGAGTTTTCTGCAACAGTTTTTACTTTTTACGATTGAAGAATCACTGTAGCTCCATCCAGTGCCTCTCTTCACTATTTTTGCAATGAGGTCAGTGAATGTACCAAAACCCAGGGACAAAGTTAGGAAAAGAGAAATACACATTATAAGTATTAAAAGCCAAAATTTTATGAAAGGAATTTGTTAAGATATAGTATTGGTCCAATTTAGAAATTTTAGCTCAAAAATGTGTTAGTTTGAGTACTAAACCAAAAATTTGACAATCGGGACATCGGGCGGTAAGGAATTTTCTGCATTGTTTTGTGTCCTAAAATTTTTGTTGGAGTTTCTTTGGTTTAAAACTTCATTTTGCGATAAAATGAAAAATAATTTTGTTAAGTATTTTACAGATTTCTTACGTTCAGCCTCTCCAGTTCCTCCTTTGGCCCGATACAAGATAACTTGAGAAGCTTTGGTGAGTTGATGGCCCCTGCTGACAAAATAACCTCTCTAGTGGCGTTCACTGTTCGAGTTTGGCCCTCGAAATCGAATATAACTTGAGAAGCTATAAAGTCGATATCCTCAATTATATTATACGATATTCCTATTTCGATCTGAAAAAGATATTATTCTGCTGAAATTGGATATGTTTTTGTAGTTATCCACTTTTCAAACTCTATAGCTATTTTTTTCTTTATAGTTAAATTAACGAAAAAATAAAAATGGTGTCTTATGTTTGTTTTAAATTCTGATTGTGTTTTTGAACCTTAATCTTAGTGGTAGTGCTTCGCATTACCGTGCCACGGATCCAGGGTTCGAATCCCGATCGATTGGGCGGGGTTGACCCATCCTTTCATCTTTTGAGTGGGTCGATAAAATGGGTACCAAGCATGCTTGGGAACTAAACACTGCGGGTTCCGCGTAAGGCTGACCACCTTACCGGGACATATGCCTAGCACCCCAGAGCATTAGGTCACAAAAGCTGAATTGGGCACGGCGGGCCTTGGCCCAGTAATGGGCTGTTGCGCCGGGGAGTTTAGTGTTTTTTTAACATTATGACAAAGAACTATTAATAATAATTTGTTAATAACTTAAAATTACGACAAACAAAGCAGGAAACCTTCCCAAAAAGCGAGTAGTAAAGGTATTGAAAATGCATCATAACACCAAACCTGGTAACGAAGGGTAAAAAAAAAACACCTTTAATTTTTGTTATTAATTGCAATAATTTAGTTCTGCATATTTAGAAAAAATAGCCAAATTCTTCTTTAATAAATTCGACCTATAGTAAAACCATGGTAACAGTATGAGAAAGCATTTTTGAAAGTTTGAAACTAAAATTTTTTTATCATGGTAAAAATGGAGAATATATTTAACCTTTGAAATAATTAAATATACTGTATAAGTACTGAAAAAGTAATTTGTATTGCAGTAAATGCTACCTTTGTAACATATGCTTCAGTGACAATATCAAGATTTTCTCTGTCTTCAGCTGGTACCAGATATCCTTTTGCAACACTGGATCTTTGTCCTCTCTTCACTGTTGCTTGTAAATCGTAAAAGCCTATTCGAAACATGAAAAGCATGCTCAAAATATATTACTTGAAAAATTGAATCAGTAAAGTCATGGACGTGTTTCAGGTCTTGAGTGGCAACATAAATGATGAATGTAAATAAATTATTTCCCGATCCTCGATTGGTGAATCAATGTCACGTAGGAACAGAGCACTTATTGGAGTACCGACCGAAGGAACCTTTATTGAGAATTATCTGGATGCACGGCAGTGCATCGCCAAGTTCATAACGAAGGCGGCACTGACTATCCTTTACTGGGACTTTAATAAATTCAACCAGGTACGAAGGGTTCAACTCCATATTCACAATGCGTATTGGCCAAGTTACACAAACAGCTAGTAAGAATGTGTTAGACCTAAACTGCATCTTAAAACAAAATGTTTTGGGGCTTATAACCTCATCAACTTCTATTGAACTTGATCCTTTTTTGTTTTCAAATCTTTGGTTGTCCAGGCTTAATTTTTTCTAGAACTTTAACTCAGCAAATTCCATTGAACTTGGTCTTTTTGTTGATTTCACTTCTTTTGAAGGCCAGACCTTTTTTTTGTAAGAACTTGGCCCTCTTTTACAGAGATGTTTTTGTTGGGTATAGTTTAATAAAGTGTTGACTGAAATTAAATAATATATTCATTAAGTAAATCTTTATCATTTTTTCAAGTTCATAGCTTATTTCCTATGAGGTTGAATTAGTTATTAAAACTAATCTCCGATAAGTTTTGTAAACTTTTCTACGAAAACATTTCTTTCTTAGAAATATGCAAACTTTTTTTCATCCTTTTTATCACAAATTGTTTAAAAAATTATTTAAGCAGGATATTATTTCATTTATAAAACTTTTTAGAAAAATCTTAACGTATTGTTAAAGATTGGTGTGCACTTAAAACCTAGTTTAGAGAATCGGCTGGTTTCAGGTAACGTAGGTCCTTCCAGCTTTCATACCTGCATTTCCTCCGATTGGTGCTCTGTTGCCGAGTGACATTGATTTACCAATCGCGGTTCGGGAAACAATTTATTTTCTTTCAGTATGTCTGTTGCCACTCCAATACCACTATTTAAATAGAATTTATAGGTATTATACTCTTTTTTTATACAAAATAGAAAACAAAAAGAATGTTGGAAATAGTTTTAAAAAATACTTAAGATGTCCAGAAAAATTCCTTTTGAGTAGTTATGAATATTTTAAAGTACCCAACTGAATGATACTTTGTAGGTACTACTGAAGTAGAAAACCTTAATTTATAAAGTCAAAAATGGCGATTGCCCCTTGATTTGCAATTGGCAACGGTATTTACCTGTTTGAATTGGACCATTTGCATCAGTGAAATTGTAGCCCAACTGAGTAGCAGCTTCCTTAACAGCTACTTTCAGTTCTGAAGTGTAAGGTGGCTTCGAAACTGTAACTGGACCACCAACGCCATGGTAACCTAAAAATAGCAGCTTGTTTAAAATAGATTTTTATTCTTCATTGAATATTTTTCCTCATTTTTCATTGTTGTTGATTAATTCTACAGCAGATGTGTTGCCTTTTTACGTGTATGATACCCAAAGGAAACAACAAATTCTAAAGGAATTAAAAATGCCTACTTTCCTGTTACTTTACTCACTGAAATCCTTACACTCTTAAAACAAACGAGCGATTTAACTCAGTCTGAGTTAATTTTCCCTTTTTTTTGGTGTCGAAAATGCACTTCCCCTATAGGAGTGGATTTCACTCTTTTGTTTTGTTAAACCTCTAACAATCTTAAGAACAAACGAATGATTTTAAGGCAATTAAGAGTAATTTAGGGCGATTACGAGCGATTTAGGAGTTAATTACACTCCTTTCCAGTGTCGGAAATGCACTTCTCTTATAGGAGTGGATTTCACTCTTTTGTTTTAAGAGTGTATCGTAAAACTAGTACATTAGTATAAGTAAATTTCACCAAGAACCGCTACCACACAGTTTAGAAAAAAAAGTATCCAAACTCAGCCATTTACTTGAAATATATACTTTTAAAACCAATGTTCGGCATTCTCATTCATTTTCTTTCGCGAATTAAATTTATATTCTCTATCGTTTGATAAATTTATTTGTGTGTGTGTGTGTGTGCAGCTCGAAAAGTAGTTTATGTAAAATTTCTTGGATCTGTTGCGGCGACATTTCCCGCATATCGAAAATGTCGCCAACGCGCTATCTTCTTATGTATTAAAATAAAATAAAAATTGTAAAAACCCTATATTTTCGAAATATTGAGAAATAACAAAACATTAAACAACTCAAAATTGTATTAATAAATGAAGAAATATAAATTAAAACTAAACAGCTTTTTATGCAAACAAATTACATTTCAGGCAGGCGAACAAAAAGTATGAATGTAGGTATCTGATGCCATACCTTTCTTAACAAAAAAAAAAAGAATTTTTTAGATGGGACGGAAGCATCTACTTTTCTTTTTGAAAATTCTCTCGAATGAAAAAAAAAGAAAGAGAGAAGACCAGAAAACTTTTGTGAACACTTTACTTTTGAATGACTTGCATTTTCCCGGAAACTACTAGGGTAAGGTTTGATTGCATTGATTTGATTTCGCAATTTCTGAATCTTCATTAGTAATTTTAGACTACGTATAACAATTTTTTTAAAGTTATGAACACTCTTAAAACAAAAGAGCGATTTTAACTCAGTCTGAATTAGTTCTCACTTCAGCGGTGTCAAAAGTGCACTTCTCCTAAAGGAGTGGATCCTTTGTGTGTTAAACCTCCGAAAGGATCACTCCAAACAAGTGATTTTAACTCAGTCTGAGTTAATATTCACTCCTTTCCAGTGTCGAAAATGCACTTCTTCTACTGGAGTTGATTTCACTCGTTTGTTTTAAGAGTGAAGATATTGTGATGAAGCTCTCTTAATAGTTTTATGTCCAAAGTATTGTTTCAAACACAGCCAGGTTCTGCAATAAAATCCAAATTTAAAATTATAGACAATATCTTAAAAATTGTTAATAACTCTGGCAACCTTCTCAGGGAAACTTTAGTGGATTGTCGCACTCAGAATTGAGGAGGTGTCTGGAAAATTAGTTTTGGGGGACAGTTCATTTCAAAAATAGATATAACACGAGAACGAAAGGTAATCGGCATTCTAAAGCTGTCTAATAAGCAACCATTTTTGCTGGGCATCATATCGTATTCCCGCTGCCAAAATAATGTATGCTAGCCGTTCTAGAAATTCCTAAAATTATTAGTACATCAATCACGTTTACAATAAAACACATACCGTTAGAGAGATATTCCAGGTTCACGTTGTTTTCAAGCTTTTTGAAATAAGGCAGCACTTCATCGTAACTCCAGCCAGTGGCCCCCTGTTCTGCCCACTTGTCGAAATCCCTCCTGTGACCCCTGATATTTTGTAGTCCGTTTATTATGCTGGACCCGCCAAGGACTTTGCCAGCATTAAGCGTTACGCTCTAAAAGACACAATTGGAATTAGAATCCAGATTTAAGGGAAAGACTGGTAAAAAGGGTACCCAATTTTAATCACTGTAGTCTCAGCCATCTATAATGCAATTATTAAATCTATACTACTTTATGGCAGTGAAACTTGGAAAATTACAAAACAACAGGACAATAAACTCAACTGATTTCATACTAAATGTTTAAGAAAGATCCTAAAAATGTATTGGCCAGAAAAAATTTCAAACCATAATCTATATATTAAAACAGCTGACAAACCCTTGACAATAGACATAAAGATAAAGAGATGGCATTGGGTCGGCCATGTACTAAGAATGAGCCCCGATTCTAATGAATGGATAGCTTTAACTTGGTCGCCAGACAGTAAAAGGAGGAGGGAACGACCAAGACTGACGTGGCAAAGAAGCATCTTGAAGGAGCGAGACCATATTGGTTGGCCAAGCTGGGCAGTTGCCAGGTAGGCCGTACTGAACCGGAGGAACAGGATTTCAACAATTGCGGCCTCATGCGCCTATAAGGCGTGACGAGTCGTAAGGCAAGGCAAGTCTCAGCCATCGTGCAGTCAAAAGTGAATATGCGTTCCACACATTAAAAAACACTTTCATTTCTATTGTTTTGAAAAGAAAAAAAACAGTTTGAATGGGGTTTTTTTAGTGTTTAAAAAGATTAGAAGAAAAATAAATGGGTTCCTATATTTGCAAAGATAAAAAGCATGTAACAATATTTTCCCAACATTTTTAAATACCTACATTATTCATTTAAGTATTTGTCAATAGCGTTTTGCATACACAATCGACTTCATACTTAATGAAAGATAAGCATGTTTGAGTAGAATCAATTCCAGAACCACCTTTTTCTTTTCTCAAAAGACATATAAAGGTAAGTTAATCTAATTAAAGCAATTTATACAAAAAAAGCGAAACACAGACAGAAAATTAGTGCCGAAAAAGATGATTGAAGAGTGTTATGTGTTATATACCTTTACATATTAAAAAAATTAATGCTTATTTAGTTTTGCTATTTAAATTTGAGAATAGATATCCATTTTTTAGAAATAAGCAGCTATATATTGTCTAATTCCTCATTCTTTCGTGTACGTTCATGTTCTTGTGTACTGTTTTATTGTCTACTCTCTAAATAAAGGCAATAGTTTATGTCTGTTAGTAGTCTACATTAAGATACAAAGGAAGAATATATTAGGAATATGTCATATCAATAGTATGGTTATAAAACTATGTTTCATCAATGTGGTAACAATATTTTCTATCAATGTTTTATAGATGTTGTAACAATATGTTTTATCAACGCTGTAACAATATGTTTTATCAATGTCATAACAATATGTTTTATCAATGTTATAACAATATGTTTTATCAATGTTATAACAATATGTTTTAACAATATTTTCTATCAATGTTATAACAATATGTTTTAACAATATTTTCTATCAATGTTAGAATAATATATTCCATTAATATTTTAACAATATATTCTATCAATGTTTTAACAATATATTCTATTAATGTTTAAACAATATTTTCTATCAATGTTATAGCAATATGTTTTATCAATGTTATAACTATATGTTTTAACTTAATGTTTTAACAATATATTCTATCAATGTTTTAACAATATGTTCAATCAACGTAATAACAATATGATACATTGCAAAATTTCGAAAACAAAAATTAACTAAATTAAGACCCTCACTGGTATGCAACATACTTACCCTTTCTGGACTTCCTTCTCCAGTAAATCTCACAGGATTAGTTTTAAATCTCCAACTAAGCTCAGTTGGAGCAAGATAGTTGTAAATAGCTGGGATATCACTTATCTTCGGCGGAGCTTTTCCGGCTTCAAGAAGCAAAACACTTACACATTCCTCTTCAGACAAGCGATTAGCGACTACAGAACCTGCAGTTCCGCCACCAACTGTAAATGAATTGTTATTTATTTATAGAATTTTTTATTAATATGTCTTAGTGTCACTTGGTATGTCTTTTGTGGTGAAAAGAGTTAAGACCTCGTAGAGTCATTTGGGGGTAAACTTCAACATCTCTGATATATAAAAGTACCAACCATATATTTTCGCTATATCTTCAAGTATTAACTGCAAACCTTTAATTGATATAATAACAAGAAGATGGTGACACTATTTTTTTTTTATCAAAATACAAAATATCCTGTTACAGAACCAATAAGTAATAACTAATATAGGCTATACACAAGCTCGTCAAAATTTTGTAGCGAGAGTTGTGCGTAGCGTTCTCATGCTCAGCAAAATTTACAACCTCCTGAAAGTAGCTATGTCGGAACAAAGGCCATCTAAAGCAAATGTGAGCTAACTCACATTTTCATTTAATATGACAGTATAATATTTGGTTCTTTCAGCAATTGTTCTATTCTCGGATATTAGTCAAATAATAGAAATTTCCTTGTATAGTATGCCAAAAAGACAATATTTCTCAGAGTGAATTTTTTGTTAGTTTTTCATTGATTCATATGAATAGTACTAAGTATTTTAAATGCGAACAGTTAATTTTTAAAAAAATGTATGCTGTTGTATGTTAAAGTCTGAATCTAATGCGTTTTTGCCTTTTTTAACATTACAAGTTGAATGTTTTTTTTTTTGATCGATTAGGACCCTTTATGGCAACTTTTCGTCCAAATATTTCATTTTAGGTAATATGACATAATAATTATTATGACTAACTACTAATATTGTACTTACTAATAATATAGTCGTATGAATCTTTGATATCCTTTGTGGTAACTGGTGTGTGTTTTTGTCCTGCCATAGACAACAGGATAATTGGAAGAAGCGGATTTCCTGAAAACGGCGTTGGTAGCAGAGATTCTGCTGTTATGTTGTAATTAAGGAATGACGCCATTTTAACAGATGGTTAAATTATTACGAACTGCATGAAAAGAACTGATCTGAAACAACAAAACAATAAATCTAAAAATTTTCTCAATAAATGTAGTCATAACCGTGAGCAGGAGAGACAGGGAGAGATTAAGACCGATGCTGCCAACAGGATGAGGTGACGGACCCTGACGGAGGCGCTATGCTCTATGTTGGAGTGAAAGAGGTATAAGTAAGTAAAAGTAAGTATAAGTAAGTAAAGGAGACAGAGGTATAAGTAAGTAAGCATAAAAGCGGCGTACAGGTAAAAATCAATTTATCGGGAATTTATATTTTCCATTGCATTTCGCTGTAGTTAACCCATTAATGCCTGGCGTCCCTTTTTAGGGACACTTTTAAAGAAATTTCGCAATTTTTAATTAATCAACTTTTCAATTAAAAAATTGCTCCGTTGTATTCAATAGTGTACATTTCAACTGATCCAAGTGCATTGGTGCTGTTTAAGGCAACTTTTATTTTTTTACTTACATTTTAGTCTCAAAACCTTAAATTAGCGCCACCTGAAAGGGTCTTAATGGGTTAAATAAAATAACTGGTAACTGTACGTCAACAATTGAATCGATCACCAAATTTCTAGTATTTTAATATATTTTACTGGAAAAGTCACATTTGACCAATACGCCACACATCCGTGCACGCTATGATATAATAAACGACATAATTAAATACAATGTAAATATTCGTGAAATTTTTCTCGGTATTTTAAAGGAATGCATGAACAGATTTCAACTAACAAATTGTTGCAGATGATTAAGATAAGGTGAACTCAAGGTGAGAGTAAAACAACATTGACATGAGTTGAAAAAGCAAGTTGAAATACGAATAATAACAATAAGTTTTCAGAACGAAATCGGCTTTATTTATGCTTATATTTCTTCGTAAAGGATATTTATTAGCCACGACACTAACCATAGTTTTTAAGACAAAAAAAAAGGAAGTGCCAATGGAATAACAAAACTTAAATTTTATCAAACATTTGTAGCAATGACTGAGATTATTTATAAGATAAAAGATTTAAAAAAATACTCTAATAAAATATATTATGGCTTGAAAATTACAGAATTACTTCCTTGAACAAAATAACTAACTCCTTATCATTGTAAAGTAATATTTGTTTCCACTAACTAGGATACTAACTTATTATTTCCTTCTTAAGAGTTTCAAAAACGTTTTAAATCAATACATTTAACCTCTTAAGTCATGAGAAAAATCCTACACGTATATTCTTATACGATATAAACATACTTTTCATACAAATATATGCTAAAAAGTATGTTTTTCAAAGAAATTTTCTAAAAAATTAGGTTTATAGTTACTAAGAGACACTCCTTAAACTATAAATATACACATTTCTTGTGCTATGAATGCAACAAAAAAGGCTGTATCACTTATTTGCACCTAACAAATTATTTTAACATAGTTTTTAATGCAAAATGCCTTGAAAATTAACGACTAAAAGAACATTTTAAGATAATTTTTTAAGAACTCTAATATCGTACTGACCCTTGTTCAACTTCATTTTTTTATAGAAATAAATGACTGACGCCTGTAATCAAAGGCAGAAAACTGATACTTGGATCAACTTCTATCGGACCAGGTCAATTTCGGAACTAATTAGCATGTTGTTTGTGGAGAGATTTTAAAAAATGTCCCCAAATGGAGACGTCAGGTTGCAAAAGGTTAAACACTTGGCAGACACGTTCATAAATATGTTTTTCCGTTAAAAATAAATATTCGTGAAAGAATTGTCGCCCTTCTACCAAACTTTATGGCCCAACTTGAAGTTATTTCTATATTAGAATTTAATTTGAAGGGGGAAAATATGCAGTTATTTTAATCTGAATTTGCTCTAGGAGTTTAGATTAATTAAAAGCCTCTATTTGAAATGCAGTTTGACTATTTCTTTAGTAAAACAAACGATTTTACAAATGTAAATTGATAATCGATTTCATTAAACAAAATCAAAATTTTTCTTGCTATAAAACTTTTATCAGAAAAAATAGAATGCATTGAAATTACATTGAATAGTACTCACCACCTCGAAGTATTCTCAAATCAATTAAATTATCTCACTTAATCGAATAGTAGTATTCAACATCAATGTACAGCACCTTTAAATATTCTTAAACCAATGATATTATTCTACTCGATCAAATTGCCTATTATATATTTATCCTTACGTATTACTCATTTCATACCGATGACATATCATCAAAATTAGAAGTGAAAATGGTGCGGAATGTTGAATTTTGACAATCTGATTGACAGCGCTAATACGATGAGAAGATTTTTTTAGAAGAAAAGAACAAAGCGCTCTTTAGCGACCCAATCTGAATCAGAAAACAATGTGACGCGTCGGAAGTTACTTAAATTTTCCATATGAAATTCTTTAAGATAATTTTTTCTTAAGCCATTGAAAATACGTATCTTGCAAGGTAATTTTTTTGCTTTTTCACAGCTGTGTGTCAAAATTTGTTCATTTCATGATGTTGTTTCAGTTATGTTATTTCCGGTGTGAAATGTTTCCAAATTATGCAATAATAAAGAATTCATAATCTGTAAATAAATGCATATAATTTTTTGAAAACAATTTTCAAAATTATATATAAGGAGCCAGATAGGCATTATGATCCAGATACTTCTTAAGTTTAAAGGAAAGTAGGTGGGCGTAGATATTTTTAAAAATGTTATTTTACGTTTGTAAGGTTTACGAAAATATTCATACATTCATACTACAAAGTTCTTTTCGCTCCGATTATTTATCGAGACACTATGAGAAAAAAAACTCTGTATAACACCTTTAGGAGTATAATTATATCCCCCCAAAAAACTTCGTAAAAGTAAACAAACGCCAATCTAAAAAAAACTATTTTATCAAAAATCAAAGCTTTTATCATTATGAAAGTTGTGGCTAAAAAAGTCGTGATATGAAATGAATGCCAATCTCTTGTGTAAAACTTCCTGGTCATAATAAGTAGTATAATTTAAGTTTTGCTGCCATAAAAATATTGCACTGTTAGAGGTTGGTGCCCCCATCTTAACCACCCTCTATACCTTTATATAAATGTATTGAGATCATACATTTGTTAAAGTTTTTTTTTTTTTTAAGTTTCCTTCGTTATTCTGATTTAGTAATTCAAGTTCATTTGCGTGATTTAAATTTTTAGGGGGATTAAGTTGTGCACCAACCTCAAACAGTGCAATATTTTTATGGCAGCAAAACTTAAATTATACTACTTATTATGACCAGGAAGTTTTACACAAGAGATTGGCATTCATTTCATATCACGACTTTTTTGGCCACAACTTTCATAATGATAAAAGCTTTGATTTTTGATAAAATAGTTTTTTTTTAGATTGGCGTTTGTTTACTTTTACGAAGTTTTTTGGGGGGATATCAGTAGTTTTTTTTAAATAACAAAGGATACAGACACAACACGACTACAAAATTGACGACATGATTTCAATGTTTATAGAGAGTTAAATAACTTCTGAGAACCAAAGAAATATTATTTCTTACTCTTCATAGAAAAAGCAAAGTGTTTAAAAGTTTGAGCTAATATGAACTGAATCTGACAACCAAATATGACTGTTTACATTTATAGATCAAGATCAATCATTCCAATATCGTTGTTGATGTATTTTCTTTAAATAAAACGCCAAAATATTGAAATGAAGCATTCCGTTTATTAATTAGAATTCCAAAGTTTTTTCAATCTATTGATTCAGTTATTTGATATATCATATATTTTAGAAACTGTAATGGCGGCTTGTTCGTTGTGTTTTTAAACTCTGAGGCTCTTTGATGAAAATATAGCAGACCTCGGTTGGCGCAGTCTCGGGAGGTAATACGGCCGCTGAGATGGCTAGTTAATCGCACAACCTTACCGCCAAAGATAATATCGATTTTAATTAATTAAAAATAGAAAAAAAATGTTTTTGAAACTTCAAACCTACGAAAGGGCCTGAATTGAGGCATTCTCAATCGTTTAGTAGAAACAGCTTAAGGGAAGAAATCTCCCCTGTCACATCTGTAACTGAAAAATAGGAACAGTTTTAATAACCGAATCTTCATTATCGTAACGTTCCCGTTTGTTATTTTCAGGAACAGTTTCTAGATGACGTTTTATTCCAGATGTATTGTTTTCGACACATTTCGAGATTACATCGCAGCTGTTATTTTTAGTGTACCACATCCGTCTTTTATGCCTTGTTTTTTTTTTTTTCACTTTTGTCGGCATATTTAATTTCAAATTACTTTTATTAAACTAAAAAAATATGCAGCCTATTCAAGAAAAAACAATAACCAAATACAGTTCTTAGATTACGGTTATGTATTATAATACAAACCTTTAGTAACAGCTCATGTTAAAAAATGTAACTTTAGTAATCAGACGGAACGGTCGTTCCGCCCGCCAATCTCAAAATGACGCCAAGGGCTAAACGGCAGTTATGTATATATACAGAAAACATTTCGCTATGTTAACAGCGAAATTGATTTTATTTTCTACCAGGCAAACTAAACTTCGTAGAACAATAAAAAAAATGCAGTAAAGAGGTTTCGTGGATTACTTTCAATAAAAAAATTTCGATTATTCTAGAGTCAAAAACAGCGGAGAAAAAAAATATGGAAATTTTCGAAAATGAAATCTTTCGAGCAGTTTTAGTCAAATTTTGACCTAATTTTTGAAGTGACCTACAGCCATTACTAGAATATTAATCTGGAAGCGGTTTTTACTAAAAGATTCAGAATGCTCCAATTAAGCCCCTTTCATAGGTTTGAAGTTTCAAAAAGAACTCGTTCTAATTTTAATTAATTAAAATCTATATTACCTTTGGTGGTATGAATGTGCGATAAACAAGCCATCCTAGCTGCCAGGTACCTCCGAAAACGAGCCAGGGTTTACTGCATTTTCATCGAAGAGCCGCATAGCAGCGCTGTTAACTATTAAGTTATTATTACAGCTTCTAAAATATATGATTAATCTAATATCTGGATAGACAGATTAAAAAAAATTAATAAACGGAAACTCTTCATTTCAACTTTTTGGCGTTTTTATTTAAAAAACTAATGAATAACTCGAGTTGATGAATCAATCCAGAAATGTAAACAGTAATATTTGCCAATTTGGTTGCCATATTCAGTTACCAATACCATTAAAAAATAGTTTTGTTGGTTTTTTCTTCATAAAAAGTAAGAAATATATTTTATCCCTAAAAATTATTGGAGGAATAATTAATTATGACAAAGTAATCTTTGCTTATTTTTTTTATGAAAAGAAATGATATTTGTTTCTAATATTTATTGAGGAATATTTTATTATGCCAAAGTAATATTTAATTACTAGCAGTATGGTCCCGCCTTGCTGGGAACCCGTTAACTTAATGGAAAATGGGTGTCGTAAAGAATATTGAAAAGTTGTTCTCTGCTTCAATAAGATTGACTACCTGAAATTTAGCAAAACCAGTGGTTTGTCAGATTGGAACATTAATGTAGAAGAACTTGAGGATACAAAATGTTTGCACTCCTTCCGTCATTCTGATAACATATTTGGCGCAAAAATGAAGATTCAACAGTCTTTGATAGTTTGGTACAGCTCTAGAACACGATGACTTGGTAACAGCCAGAAAAAAAACCCCAAAAAAACTCTTAGGTCAGTGGCACATTTTTGGTAATAATTTGGCGAGAAAATATAGATATAGCTACAAACCCTGACATTTTCAGGTCAATCACGATGATCTTGGAGAAACCAACCAGATTAATTATTTAAACAAAATAAATTTTACCCATCTGGCGCTTTTTTAGGTAACATTTTAGCAAGTTTGGCAATGCATTTGGCGAAAAAATGAAGACATTAAATAATCATAAACAGACCTACCGCGATATCCTTGAATAAATTATTTTTTAAATAAATAATGTAGTTTCTAATTATAATGGCAAAAGAATAAAATAAACATTTCAAATTTGAATTATTTTGAGCTTAATTTAATTTCTTAAGCCAATGACAACGCGAAAGAAAAAAAGCTATCGGATTTGAGCGAAAGTGGTGTATTTTTTTCCAGTTATTTCGAATTTTCTCTAAAAATAGAACAAATATGAAAAAACTAAGCCTCAGGTGCACACGTAGGTATTAAAAGGAATCTATATTAAAAATTTCGAATTTTTTTAGAGCATTCTAAGTAGGTGTTTTGCGATCCACAGACATACATACACACAGACAGACTCTTTCTTTTATTATTATAGATTACATTTTTTAACATGAGCTGTTACTAAATGTTTGTATTATAATACATAACCGTAATCTAAGAATTGTATTTGGTTATTGTTTTTCTTGAATAGGCTGGATATTTTTTCGTTTAATAAAAGTAAATTGAAATTAAATATGCCTACAAAAGTGAAAAAAACTAGGCATAAAAGATGGATGTGGTACACTAAAAATAACAGCTTCGATGTAATCTCGAAATGTGTCGAAAACAATACATCTGGAATAAAACGTCATCTAGAAACTGTTCCTGAAAATAACAAACGGGAACGTTACGATAATGAAGATTCGGTAATTAAAACTGTTCCTATTTTTCAGTTACAGATGTGACAGGGGAGATTTCTTCCCTTAAGCTGTTTCTACTAAACGATTGAGAATGCCCCAATTCTGGCCCTTTCGTAGGTTTTAAGTTTCAAAAACATTTTTTCTATTTTTAATTAATTAAAATCGATATTATCTTTGGCGGTACGGTTGCGCGATTAACTAGCCATCTTAGCGGCCGTATTACCTCCCGAGACTGCGCCAACCAAGGTCTGCTATATTTTCATCAAAGAGCGTCAGAGTTCAAAAACACAACGAACAAGTCGATATTACAGTTTCTAAAATAAATGATATTATCAAATATATGAATCAGCAGACTGAAAAAACTTTGGAATTCTAATTAATAAACGGAACGCTTCATTAAAAAGTTTTAGCTTTATTTAAAAAAATCTATCAACAGCGATAATGGAATGGTTGATCTTGATCTATAAATGTAAACAGTCATATTTGGTTGTCAGATTCAGTTCATATTAGCTCAAACTTTTTAAACACTTTGCTTTTTCTATGAAGAGTAAGAAATAATATTTCTTTGATTCTCAGAAGTTATATAACTCTCTATAAACATTGAAATCATGTCGTCAATTTTGTAGTCGTATTGTGTCTGTATCTTTTGTTATTTAAAAAAAACTACTGATATCCCCCCAAAAAACTTCATTAAAGTAAACAAACGCCAATCTAAAAAAAAACCTATTTTATCAAAAAGCAAGTTCATTATGAAAGTTGTGGCTAAAAAAGCCGTGATATAAAATGAATGCCAATCTCTTGTGTAAAACTTCCTGGTCCTAATAAGTAGTATAATTTAAGTTTTGCTGCCATAAAAATATTACACTGTTTGAGGTTGGTGCACAGCTAAATCCCCCTAAAAATTTAAATCACGTAAATGAACTTGAATTACTAAATCAGAATAACGAAGGATACTTTAAAAAAAACTTTAACAAATGTATGATCTCAATACATTTACATAAAGGTATAGAGGGTGGTTAAAATGGGCACCAACCTCAAACAGTGCAATATTTTTATGGCAGTAAAACTTAAATTATACAACTTATTATGACCAGGAAGTTTTACACAAGAGATTGGCATTCATTTTATATCACGGCTTTTTTAGCCACAACTTTCATAATGAACTTGCTTTTTGATAAAATAGGTTTTTTTTTAGATTGGCGTTTGTTTACTTTAATGAAGTTTTTTGGGGGGATTAAATATTACTTTGGCATAATAAAATATTCCTCAATAAATTTTAGAAACAAATATAATTTCTTTTCATAAAAAAATAAGCAAAGATTACTTTGACATAATTAATTATTCCTCAATAATTTTTAGGGATAAAATATATTTCTTACTTTTTTATGAAGAAAAAACCAACAAAACTATTTTTTAATGGTATTGGTAACTGAATATGGCAACCAAATTGGCAAATATGACTGTTTGTTTACATTTCTGAATGGATTCGTCCACTCGAGTTATTCTTTAGTTTTTTTTAAATAAAAACGCTAAAAAGTTGAAATGAGGAGTTTCCGTTTATTAATTAGATTTTTTTTAATCTGTCTATTCAGATATTAGATTAATCATATATTTTAGAAGCTGTAATAATAACTTAATAGTTAACAGCGCTGCTATGCGGCTCTTCGATGAAAATACAGTAAACCTTGGCACGTTTTCGGAGGTACCTGGCCGCTAGGATGGCTTGTTTATCGCACATTCATACCGCCAAAGGTAATATAGATTTTAATTAATTAAAAATAGAACGAGTTCTTTTTGAAACTTCAAACCTATGAAAGGGGCTTAATTAGAGCATTCTGAATCTTTTAGTAAAAACCGCTTCCAGATTAATGGTCTAGTAATGGCTGTAGGTCACTTCAAAAATTAGGTCAAAATTTGACTAAAACTGCTCGAAAGATTTCATTTTCGAAAATTTCCTAATTTTTTTTCTCCGCTGTTTTTGACTCTAGAATAACCAAAATTTTTTTACTGAAAGTAATCTACGAAACCTCTTTACTGTATTTTTTTTATTGTTCTACGAAGTTTAGTTTGCCTGGTAGAAAATAAAATCAATTTCGCTGTTAACATAGCGAAATGTTTTCTGTTTTTTACATAACTGCCGTTTAGCCCTTGGCGTCATTTTAAGATTGGCGGGCGGAACGACCGTTCCGTCTGATTCTCAAATACTGGAAGCGTATTTATTAATCCCCCAAAAAACTTCTTAAAAGTAAACAAACGCCAATCTCAAAAAAAAAAAAAAAAAAACTATTTATTTTATTAAAAAACAAGTCATTATGAAAGTTGTGGCTAAAAAAGCCGTGATATAAAATGAATGCCAATCTCTTGTGTAAAACTTCCTGGTCATAATAAATAGTATAATTTAAGTATTCCTGCCATAAAAAAATTACACTGTTTGAGGTTGGTGCCCCCCATCTTAACCACCCTCTATACCTTTATATAAATGTATTGAGATCATACATTTGTCAAAGTTTTTTTTTAAGTATATCCTTCATTATTCTGATTTAGTAATTCAAGTTCATTTGCCTTGGTTTAATTTTATTAGGGGGATTAAGATGGGCACCAACCTCAAACAGTGCAATTTTTTTTATGGCAGGAATACTTAAATTATACTATTTATTATGACCAGGAAGTTTTACACAAGAGATTGGCATTCATTTTATATCACGGCTTTTTTAGCCACAACTTTCATAATGACTTGTTTTTTAATAAAATAAATAGTTTTTTTTTTTTTTTTTGAGATTGGCGTTTGTTTACTTTTAAGAAGTTTTTTGGGGGATATCGGTAGTTTTTTTAAATAACAAAAGATACAGACACAATATGACTACAAAATTGACGACGTGATTTCAATGTTTATAGAGAGTTATATAAAAGTTATATAACTCGCACTCGGAAATTAGAACTATTTATCTTTTCCCCCGTAGAACATTTGTGTGAGTCATTCCACGTCAAATCCACCATCTCAAAATCTTCATGTCACAGAATTCAAAGAACTAAGAACAAATTTATGAGACACGTATTTTTTAATTTTTCCAAAATTCTAAGAATTAAGAAAGTTATGATTTTTTGAAACCGAAAAGTTAAGCCTAACTTTTTCTCTTTTAGCATTGCGGTCTATGGGAAATTGAGTATTTTCGAACGTGTATAACTAAAAAGGGTAACCTGGGAACAACTAATAAATTTTTTTTATAGAATACTATTACTAATGGTAACATTTTAGAAAAGTGCGCTGCTGTTCCCAAAACTCCTTCTACTGAAATTATTTTTTTCAAAGTCAGATTAGAATAACATTAGTTCCCAATGGAGAATTGGGTGTAATAGGTTTGTGTATAATGGAAGAATATGTGCAAGCGAAAGGATTTTTTTAAAACTAAGTAATAATATTAAAATTTGAAATACTATGGCAAATATTTTTACACACTTTGTATTATTGAAAAATGTAAGTCTCTTGTACCTTTGAAATTTCAAATAGTATTTATATTAAATAAAAAAATATTATAAATTTAAATTAAAATTTGACAGGAGGAAAAGGCTTACATTTTTCAATAACACGATGTGTTTAAAAAATGTTCGCTATCATATGAGACATTTTAATATTAGTACTTCATTAAAAAAAAATCCAGTCGCTTGCACATATTCTTTCACATAGACAAACCTATTATACCCATTTCTCCATTGGAACTAATGTTATTCACCTCTAAATTTTTTTAAAAAAAATTTCAATTGAAAGAGTTTTGGGAACAACATCGCACTTTACCAAAATGTTACCACTAGTAATAGTAATCTATAAAAAAAATTATTAGTTGTTCCCAGGTTACCCTTTTTAGTTATACTCGTTCGAAATTACTCAATTTCCCATAGACCGCAATGCTAAATGAGAAAAAAGTTACGCTTAACTTTTCGGTTTCAAAAAATCATAACTTTCTTAATTCTTATAGAATTTTGTAAAAATAAAAAATACGTGTCTCACATAAATTTGTTCTTAGTACTTGGAGAAAAATCAAGATTGAATTCTGTGACATGAAGATTTTGAGCTGGTCGATTTGACGTGGAATGACTATTATACTGCATACAGTTAAACTGTGGTGAGGTACAGATGACGCGTTTTATTCCCGATACATTGATTTCGACACATTTCGAGATTACTTCGCAGCTTTTATTTTTTGTGTACCTCAACCGTCTCTTATGCATAGTTTTTTTTTCGCTTTTGTAGGCATATTTATTTTCAATTTTCTTTCATAAAACTAAAAAATATCCAGCCTAATTCAAGAAAAAACAATAACCAAATACGTTTCTTAGGTTACTGTTATGTGTTATAATACAAACATTTAGTAGCAGCTCATGTTAAAAAATGTAACTTTAATTATAAAATATTATTTGGCATAATAAAATATTCCTCAATAAATTTTAGAAAAAAAAAATTCTTTTCATAAAAAATAAGTAAAGATTACTTTGACATAATTAAATATTCCTCAGTAAGTTTTAGAAAAAATATATATTTCTTACTTTTTATGAAAAAAAAAAAAAACAACAGACTATTTTTTAATGGTATTGGTAACTGAATATGGCAACCAATTAGGCAAATATGATTGTTTACAATTCTCGATCAATCGATCGAGTTATTCATAAGTTTTCTAAATAAAAACGCCAAAAAGTTTAAAAGAAGCATTTCGTTTATTAATTAGAATTTTTTTTCAATCTGACTATTCAGATATTATATTAATCATATATTTTAGAAGCTGTAATAATAACTTAATAGTTAACGGCGCTGCTATGCGGGTCTTCCATGAAAATACAGTAAACCTTGGCTCGTTTTCGGAGGTACTTGGCCGCTAGGAAATCTTGTTTATCGCGCATTCATACAGCCAAAGGTAATATAGATTTTAATTAATTAAAAATAGAAAAAGTTATTTTTGAAACTTCAAACCTATAAAAGGGGATGAATTGGGGCATTCTGAATCTTTTAGTAAAAACCGCTTCCTGATTAATGGTCTTGTAATGGCTGTAGGTCACTTCAAAAATTAGGTCAAAATTTGACTAAAACTGCTCGAAAGATTTCATTTTCGAAAATTTCCATATTTTTTTCCTCCGCTGTTTTTGACTCTAGAATAACCAAAATTTTTTTATTGAAAGTAATCTACGAAACCTCTTTACTGTATTTTTTTTATTGTTCTACGAAGTTTAGTTTGCCTGGTAGAAAATAAAATCAATTTCGCTGTTAACATAGCGAAATGTTTTCTGTATATATACATAACTGCCGTTTAGCCCTTGGCGTCATTTTGAGATTGGCGGGCGGAACGACCGTTCCGTCTGATTATATTTTTCCAAACAATTTAAAAAAACAACAACTTGTAATTCTATAATATTTCAGCATCAGTAATTCTAAAATTAAAATAAATGCAAAACGAATGATAAACTGAGGCGATTTATGAAGTAACATTATAGATTATTGGAGCAAATAGTTTATTAATGCTAGTTTACATGTTTCTTTGAGATTCAAAACGCTCACCATCATCAAAATGGCGCACAACACAAACCAATAAATGACGACGCGAACTATTTGCGCCAATAATCTACGTTATTTACTTCATGAATCTTGTAATGAATCCTGCTCAAAGTTGAAAATATTTTCTGATTGATATAGTCTTCAAACTAAATATCTGAGTTATAATTATAAAAAGTGAGTTTTTATATATGATAAATTGTCCTTTTTTAATTATCTAAGTAATAATTATGTCTTTCTAATTATCTGAGTTATAATTATATCTTTCTAATTATCTGATGTAGAATTACAAGTCGAAAGTAAAGTTTGTTCGATTTTTTTTATAAATTTGATCGATTACTATTAGTAACCTTTTCATGAAGTTTGATGGACCAATATAGTTAAAATTCCATGTTTCTTTTCTATTCACTATTAATGCATAATTTTAGTGGTTCATTAGTAAACATGCTAAATTTTACGAACTACAATTTGAGACAGTAGTATTGTTAAATACTCAGTATTTTTAATTATTATAATAAGCACAATTTTGAAGCATACACTTTTAAAACGAACGAGCGATTTTAACTCGGTCTGATTGATTTTCACTCCTCCAGTCCGGAAAAAAAATGCACTTCTCCTCTTGGAGTGGATCCTTTATGTGTTAAACCTCCGACAGGATCACTCCAAACGAGTGGTTTTAACTCAGTCCGAGAAAATATTCACTCCTTTCCATATATACTTTCCACTTTCGCTCAAATCGTATAATTTTTTTTCCCCTTTCGTGATGCCATTGGGCAGAAAAATTTAAATGAAACTTTTTAGAAAACAATTGAAAATGTTTAATTTGTTTAATATTTGTTCATTGCCTTCAGAAGCTAAATTAATAATTTAAAAAAATAATTTATATGTTTCAAGTGACGTAATCCTACCAGTCTCCATTCTATTATTTTATTGTGCCTATATGATTTCAATTATGAATTTTTTAAAAGCATAGTTAAGCTTATACTGAACTATGTTGTTTTTTGAAGGCCATCGCACTACAGATGCATATTAGGGTTTTGTGTCTTCCTTTTTTCGTCAAATACTTTGCCAAGCTCGCCAAGTTATTACAAAAAATCGCGCAAAATGGGCTTTTATATGAGCTGGTTGGTTATGCGATGGTCCTTGCGCCAGAGATGAATGGGTGTGTTGGTAGCTATACATTTTCCTCGCCAAATTTTTCAAACACGCCAAATGAGCTAAAATGTTTTTATTCTGGAAATTACTATGACATTATCTGTTAATTTTAAAGCTTTTTTCAAATTTTGAATTTTTAAAATAATATAAGCAACGGGATTCTGTACTTAATTACGAACAGGAAAAGTAGCATAAGCTTATTAACCTATAACAGATTTAAGGGTAGTATGGTACAACTATTTGGATTGATTTGGTAGGTTTTTTCCATCCCGTGCAACGCAGGGTAAATCAGCAAGTACACAATAAAGTAATAGAATAGAGACTGGTAGGACTACGTCACTTGAGACATATCAATTTTTTTTTTTCAAATTATAAATTTAATTTCTGAAGGCAATGAACAAATATTAAGCAAATTAAACATTTACAAGTTCAATTGTTTTCTAAAAAGTTTTATTTAAATTTTTCTGCCCAATGGCATCACGAAAGGGAAGAAAATGATCGGATTTGAGTGAAAGTGGTGTATTTTTTCCATAAAGGTTCACATAAAAACGTTCGTAAACGATAGAAGGAATGTTCTAATTCGAAAAAATCTCAGCCCATGTTTGTTCCGGAGATGAGATGAATATTTGTTCCAAATTTCGTGACAATCTGTTGCGTGGTTCTTAAGATTTCGCGTCCTATACAAACAGACCAACAGAAGTCGCCTTTTATGTATATAGATTACTCTTTTTATTTTGTCTTTGTCTTCTAAAATTACCTTTGAGCATGAACATTTTTTTTAAATGTCTTATTATGATATTCGACAGGTACTGGAAACTCGTAAAATATTTGAAGCCCGTTGTTCTTTTTATTTCGAATTGTAAAGTTGTTTTAGGCAGTCTGACTGACGGGCCAATGTTCCAAAAACCCTTTTTCAGAACCTTCTAAAACGTGTAAAACGAATTTTCGACCTCTCAGTACTTTCATTACCTTATATTTCATCTTTGGTAACTTAAAGTTAAAAGTTTGCTCGGGTCAGATTTTAAAAAATAATTTCCTATTACAATGATAAACAAATTTTAGTTTTTGTATAAAATCCACCATTTTATGTGTACTTTTTTTTTTGTTACTAAATTATATGTTCTATTGACGAGCTCTGAGAATAACTATCCTATTAAATTTTGAAATAACTTATATAGAATGCAAACTTTTCGTTTTTACTTTCAATTACCCACAATGCTAAAGCTATAATTACTGCACATTAAAATTTTATTAGCTGAAAGTTGTCGTTTTATTTTGGCATAGTTATGTAGTGGACGAAAAAGAACGGAAAGACGATTCTATTCTACACACGCCTACGTATTAAAACACGTGCCACAGTTTTGCTACATAGCTCATTTTATTTCTACCTCAACTTAGTTACTTGCTCAGTAGTAGACTGATCGTTCTTTCACATATATTCACTCGTAGTTCAAAGGAAGAAAATTTATCAGGACGTACTTTGATATTTTCAACTTCCGCGTTTACTCTTATAAGTTGCTGATAACAATGAACTAAAACAGTGCTGATAATTTAAACAGGAAAGTTCTGGACAAAACCACTGACTGTAGTGAAACGTAATTTTTTATTAAAAGATATTTTAAAGTTATAAAGTATTTTACGGGAAATTTTGTTGATTATGAATCAGTTTCGAAACGTCTCTGTGACTAAAAGCGAGCAGTTGAAAAAGGATTTATTAGAGACGGTTCTATCGAATCGATCTCGGGATATTTATTTTACCAAAGGAATAAATTCAAAAGGACATTGGTGTCACCTTGTCATACTTGATTGCGATAAGAGACAGCGATTCCATGAACTCGCCAGGGCTTCTGGTTCTATGGATGTGGCTAACTATGGAATAGTTTTAGAAAGTGCAGAGGGACAAGAACCTTCGCAATCTTTCATGAACAGGGCTAAACAATACGTTGAAGACTTAGAAGAAAAAACAATTATGGTGAAGTTGCAGAAAGATGGACATGAAAAAATGTATTACCTCGTGTCTGATATCGTCGCAAGAGAAAATAACTTCATAACTACTGCATCGTCAGAAGACGAAATAAGACGGATGGGAAGAATTTTATATTGTTCAAGGGATGATGATCCAGCAGAATCGCTCTGCGAAATAATCGTGCGAGTATACTTTGGTTTAGCAGAGTACATTTCTCCAAGTGACAATGAACTTTTAGATTCTGTCCGCAAAGGTGAACTACAGAGAGTGTTAACATATTTGGAAAGCGGTGGAGACGTAAATTTTTCTGACGAATATGGACGAAGCTTGCTCCATCTTGCAGCTCATTCCGGGAATATGGAGCTTGTAAGATTTTTAAAACACAAAGGAGCCAATGTTCATATGGAAGACAAAATATGTGGTCGAAAGCCAGTTCATATTGCTGCCAAAGAAGGGCATTTTAGTGTCATTTCATTCTTTCATGATGGTATGGCTTCTAGCATTTACGAATGTGATAAAATTAAATGGACTCCTCTGCATTATTCTGTTTGGAATGGCGATTTGAACACTGTTAAATTTCTAGTGGAACATGGTGCAAATATTAATGCTGAAGAAATTCATACAAACAAAAAGCCCATTCACATTGCAGCTGAACATGCCTACGATGATGTAATGGAATACATCTTAGAAAATGGTGCAAACATTGAAGAGCGCGATATAAAAGGGAGAACACCACTTTACTATTCAATATTATATGGACACTTAGTAACTTCAAAATTTTTGATCGGTAAAGGTGCAGTTATAAATGTAAAAAGCCACCTTGTCAAGAGAACGCTTCTACATGCAGGTGTATTTGGTCATAATAAAGAAGTTATTGAATTTCTTGTGACGGCCGGATTAGATATCAACGAAAAAGACCTTTACGGTTGCACCCCACTTCATCTTGCAGCATATTTTTATGAATTCGACATTTTGCAAGTTCTGGCTGATTTAGGTGCTGACTTCTTTGCTCTAGATGAGAATGGCAAAACTCCTTTAGTATATTCTGGAAAAAAACATGCAGGCGGGACATTGCACATTACATACTGCATGTGCAAGAGACTCCATGAAGAGGGAAAATACAATGAAGCTGTAGAGCTCTATGACGAAAACCTTGAAATTATAAAGATGCTAAGACTAGACCACCCTCAATATATTGAACTGTTGGAAATGCAAAATAAAATAGGTACCATGTTATACGAAATGAGGCAGTTTGATAAAGCAGAAACTACTTTTAAAGATGTACTTAAAAAAAGAGAACGATTCCTAGGGACTAACAATGTTTCAACCTTGTGTACTAAACATGGGCTGGCTTTAGTTTATAGTGCTCAAATCAGATACAGTGAAGCAATGGACATTTTGAAAGAAGTTCTTGAATCACGGAAAACTATTTTAGGCGATAATCATGACGACACATTAAATGTTTCTCGGGATCTAGCCAATGTGCATTATAAGAAGGGTGAATATAACGAAGCATTAGAAATTTTTACAAATGTTTTTGAAAAGAGAAATAAATATTTTGGATCAGATCACCTCAAAACATTGCAGGCCAGACAGGACATGGCGGTGATTCTGGTAAACAAAGGGGACCTCAAAGGGGCCTTACAAATATTTGAGGATGTTTTGCAAAAAAGAATTATACTCCTAGGTGAAACTCATTCCGAAACTTTACAAGCATTCTACCATGTGAAACTAATCTCTAAAAAAATCGAAGAAACGGCACCACAAGGTGAAAGCTGTTCTATTTTTTAATATAAAACAATTCAAAATACCCTCGTTAAAAAATATTAAGCTAGTTTGTGTTGGCAATAATTTTTTATTGATAGCAATAGTAACTATATTTTGGGACGATGAGACGTTTATATTTGATGTTTACAGCATTTTCATGATTTTTTGTGGCATTTGAAATTTTGAATTATTGAAATTTTTATGGTTTAAAAATAATGAAGATTATAAATTGTAAATAATTGTACTATATTTATGAGGTGAATTTTTTAAATATATATTCATTAAAATTGCCCATCCAGTGATGCAATTTGAATTAACCCATTAAGACCCTTTCAGGTGGCGCTAATTTAAGGTTTTGAGACTAAAATGTAAGTAAAAAAATAAAAGTTGCCTTAAACAGCACCAATGCACTTGGATCAGTTGAAATGTACACTATTGAATACAACGGAGCAATTTTTTAATTGAAAAGTTGATTCATTAAAAATTGCGAAATTTCTTTAAAAGTGTCCCTAAAAAGGGACGCCAGGCATTAATGGGTTAAAATGGTCTTTTTCCTTTACATTTAATATAATAAATATGCATTGTTACCTTTTCATAACTTTTTATTACTCAAATATAGATTTTTCTTTTCGTTATGAAACATAGAATTTAATAAAGATTATGGAAATTTACGCGTTACATAATTTTGAAAATGCGTACAACATAAATACTAATTTAATGTTCAGTTAAATAACCAGTAAAAAATATATATTAAATGTTTTGAATTATTTTATAAATCCTTTTTTTATCATTTTAATGCTATTAAATATATTACATTACAAAAATTTTTATGAACTATATTATAAAATGTTTTATGTTGAAAAGCAGCTATCTAAATGGTATCATTGAGTGTTACAGATGCAACTTAAAGACTTCTTTTTAATATCATATCTTATGAATAATATATATCATAATATTTTTCATTCCACCTAACGATAAAAGAATTGTGATCCTTGACAACACAAGTGCAATTTTTTGTTCGCAGGTTGAGGAGGATTTCGTTTTGTCGCTATTCAATAATTGTTTTATAGTCCTCTTTTCACTTTTTTTTGCATCTATGACGTGTCAAACGATCACTCGAAAAAGAAAAACAGGGTAAGGAAGATCTTGGTTTAAGCCAAAATTACTATATTTGGCGATTGATTACTTTTGCAAGCGCATATTTCTTTAGTATTTAGAATAGAATTTCTCAACTGAAGAGCAGTTCGAATTTGCAACTGGTTTACTATTATTGCATATCTACATTTTATCTTCTAGTGTTCTTCTAGGTGATATATGTTAAATAATACATACTACACACACAGATACAAATCTATTAACGGTTAAGTCAAAATAAAAGAGAAATGAACTTGCAATTGCAACTGCCATCAGCAATTTACTGTAATCCTTCTTTCACCATTCACCAATATAATTTATGTATAGTTTATAAGTGTGACTCATTACTTTCAACCAAACTAACCCAACAATAATCTATACTCGCCAAACATCATGAGACTAGCAACTATGCCTCCCTTTACCTGTTTTCAAAGTGGAACCTTCAACATTCAAAATATTTGAAAAGCTTAGAAGTAACAGGCGGACTATAAGGATAATTTTATTGCACACAAACTTACAGACAATCATTTGAAGGATAATTTTAAAGTTCACAATAATAAATAATTAAAATTTTATCTGTAAGGATCAAATGTAAAAAAAATGATATTATAGTTCATCAATCTGCAATCTTTTAAAAATCATGTCCACCATAATTTTTATTTAAAGTAATATACTTTTCTAGCATTGTATGTATTAAAAATCCTAATATTTTCCATATCAAGTATTTTTTCTTTATATTTATGTTAATTATATTGCATTAATTTGCACAGTTTAAGCATCAGTTTTATTTTAAAAAAATTGTACTTTAATGCCGCAAACTGAAAAAGAGTAGAGTCAAAGTCAAAGCCCACTTTCAAAGCTCCTGTTTAGCCCCCCCCCCTCCCCCCAATAAGGATAAAATCTTATATTATTTTAATATTAATCTGGAGTATTATTATACTTGAATTACTAATAACTTATAATTTTTGCAGAGAAAGTTTGATATTTGGTCATAATTGACAAGTTAATTTTCGTTGAGATTTTAACTTTATACTAAACAAGTAAAAATATTGATAATCAATCTATTTCCTTCATAAAGTTATTATTAACTGTGTATTTGATAAACATTATTTATAGATTTTGGCCAACCCTCCCTTACATAGAGTGTCCAAACCTCTCCACTTAGACATTTCGTAAAGAATGGCACATGGTGCTTATAGGCCTACTTCATTGCACAAACTCTATAGCTTAAATAAAACCTTAATATAACAGTATTTATAAAACACCACATACTTAAACTTAATTGAATTGGTTTGTCTGAAGAAATCTTAGAAATTATGTCTAAAATGTTAAGTTTTTGGGATTGGAAACTTTCTTTTTTTACTTTCTCCTCAATTCGAAGAAGTAGCTCAATGAAACTAAGGTAGCTGTCTGATAGCAACTGTAGTTTTGAGAACCATCTTTTGGAGAAAATGATAAAATACTTTTAAATACTAAAATTTAAAGGTGGGCCAAGTATCCCTTATGGCCAAGGGTCCCCAGGTTTCCCTACATATTATATATTTTATTCTTAATTAAAAATGATTCTATTTATTTAAAAACATATAATTTATCATGTCCATGGTTAGTCGCGTACTTAAAAATCTAAATTTTTAAGGTCAAATTATGAGAAAATTAACTGTATGATTTGGATCGATGTTATAAATTCAACAGAGTATCTAAGGATAACTAAACTCCAAAGTTTCAAAAACTTTCAGCTATATTTTTTCCCTAGAGATTTGTCTCATCAAATTGTACGTTTTCTGAAGAATAACCATCATACTACTATGCAATGCATTGTATGTCAAATCTCCAAGTGCCAAAAATAAACAAACTCTATTTCATCGAAAATTCAATAATTCTTTCCATTTGCTAATTTTTTGTTTTGTTTTGGAGAATGAATATGCGATATTGCTGACACTTTCAATTCAATGATGCTAGTGTTAAATTTTATTATGATGATGTCTGTTGGTTAAGGCTACTATTAGAAATAAACAATGTATGAATATTGCCGATAGATTCTTAGAAATTGTCAGTGTTCCAAGGTACAAGCGTCCCAAGGTACAGCACTCTCCCCTACCCGATTAAGTGTATACCTCGTCTCCCATGGCTCTAAATTATGAGGCGCAATTGTCTATGTTGCAGTTCCACTGAGACAAGTAAGAGACAGCCATAAAATATGCAACCTATCCTAACCGAATCGCACTAACACGTTCCATTAGAAATTCAATTAGACTTCATCTTAGATATCTAGCAAACTTCTGGAAAGTATTCATTTTGTACTTTTAAAATATACAATACAATAAATATGCAATTAGTTAAATATAGTAATCAGTAAGTAATTAAGAACATATGTGAATATCCTGAACTAATCTTTCCTTGACAATAGTTTTTTTTGCCAGTTGACTTATACATTTTAATTATTTCATGTAAATAACAATAACAGCAATATCTTCCCCAGCGAAAAACTTATTGATAAAATTGAAACATTTCCCCATGATTTGAGGTTGTTTTATTATTATTGTTTTTTTTAATTTGAGTTTTTTTATTACATAATTTTAAAAAAAATCTCGATTTAATTTAAATAGCCTTCAATGTTTTAATACTTTAGTATTAAAGTATACCTCCAATTTAATGTCAGAGGATATGGTTGATTTAGTGAATAGGAAGTAAGAAACTACACCACAATAATTTCAAAAATTAACACATATATTTATTTATGTTTTAAAAAAATATTTGTTTTTGTTGAATACAAATGATTTTTCTGTCCACAAATTGTTTTAAGTTATTATTTAGCAGGGCAAGAGATGCTTTTCTTTATTAGATCTGAAGCCTTCTCTGCTATCATAATGGTAGGAATGAAATTTCCACTTGTGAGAGACGGTATTACAGAAGCATCCACCACTCGCAATTGACGAATACCTTTCACTCTGTAAAAGAAACACACTTTAGAGAGGTAAAAGTATCAAATATAAAGACACGTGAAGAATACAAGGGAAAAACCACTTGATTTCGTTGAAAGCTTTCCTCAATAGGCATCTTCGGCGATGATAGCGAGAAATCTCCGAAACTGGTATAAAGAAACCGGTTACTCGCTTTGTTTTTCTTTCGCGGCAACCCAGATTCACGCCAGAGATCAGTGGACACAAGTACCGCGAATGAAGAACTGAAAGAGAAACCGGTTTTCTGTCGCAAATGTCCGCCAAGCAGGTACAATTACGGAAAGACTCCTAATAAACCAAACGGTTCTTCCCGTGCACTCTTCACGTATTTAAGGAGTAATATATAAAATTCTAAGACTTTGACTCTTAAAATACCATACCAAATATCGAATTCATTTTGATAAGTGACATCCATTTTACTTGTGCTACTTTGTACGTCGGTAAGTCGCAAATTATAATTTTTTCAATTACAACCTTGTAATTAATAAAGTTTTTTTCATTCATGAATAAAAATCGGATTTATTTCTCTTCATAAGAATTAAGATTTTAACTAAGCCATTGAGTACCAACTCATAATTTAAAATAGATAACTGGCTTGAACTACAATCGAATGTGTATAAAAAATTTCCGTTTCTTCTAATTATCAGCTTATTTTTACTGTAGGAGTTTAGGAAAGTGCAACAGATTCGCCCTTTACTTTATATAATTTAACGAATTCAATTTTTGTATTTATCAATTCAAGTGGGATAGATAGTATTCTGTGTTTCCCACTTAGCTGCAACTCACAGAAGTTCTGGATCCACAACAGTGGTCGGATCATCCTTAGCTCCCATTTTGTTGGTTCCCGCCAGATGGTTTGAAGTGATGAATTCTTGTTTGGAAATGCATCTGAAGTAATCGGCGTCATCTCCCTTATATTTTTTTGCACATTCTGGTACAAACGTGAATATGTGTTTGGCCCCGAGCTTCTTCAAGGGTTCACTATTGCCAACGTCAAGGCAAGTCTTCATACCTAATCATAAAAAATACATTTATATTTATAAACAGAGAAGGGGTATACAAGTTTATGCTTCCACGATAGTTTTCGGAAAGACACCGGAAACGAGGCTGAAATTCACTGTTAAAAACTTTGGAGAAGGATTGCACCGGAATCTTAGAATTTTTTGGTAGTCGCACTATTTGGAGCTCGAATTTACTAATTTTGTGGTAAAACCGCTGCTTTGATGCTCCGCAAAATTGGTAAATCAATGCTCTAAATAGTGGTGGCATGCTAGAAAGTTCTAGTATTCCGGTACAGGCAAGGCTAAATTTTAAACAGAGTATAGTTTATCACGTGGGAAACATATATGATTTATGTACCATCTGAACACTGAAAAAGTGTGCTGTTACGTTACTCCATGAAACTAAAAGAAGTTAGTGCTTCTTCTAGCCTTATGAAGTAACATTACACCGAATTCATGGACTAACTTTCACTAATGTGGTGTAAAGTACTCCATAAATCTGGAGGCTGCATTTGCTGCCACTAGTTTCATGAAGTTTTTACAGTGTATAGAAGAAACCTATAAAAGGACCAAACTTAACACCAAAATTTTAAACCGAATCTCTCTAATAAGTAGTGCCTATAGAAACAAGTCGTAATACAAAAAAAAACCTACATTATTTATATCCAGAGAATGTGTACAATTTTGGGCTTAAATAAGGGGGAATTTTGTACCACTTGGAGGAGCGACACAAGCGGTTTTAATAGATGGAGCTTGTATTATTTCACTTCCAACAAAATCCAGGCCAAATTGGATTATATGCGGAAAAAGTGAAGGACTTCCAAGTTAACTTAGTATGTTAAAAGTACTACAAAAGTTCAGTTTTACGTATAAGGATAAAACATTTGACCCTTATTCATTCAGTGAACCCCAGTGGAACAAGTGGAGAAAGTTACTAAATTAAGTTGATTGTCAACCATAACCGTAAACCGTGTCCTAAACTGTCAACCGTATTCTTCTGTTATGCTAAATTTCACAAAAAATTTGTTTCCTGGAAACTAGAACGACAGAGTGTGAAATGTTTCACCATATTTTTGGTATTTGGTTGAATCATTTTTCAAGTTTTTGGTTTCCTAAACCTGAAAAATAGTTCAACAGAATGCCAAATAGATGGTGATACATTTCACCACAAAGTCGTTGCAGTTGCAGCTACAAAAAAATAATTGTTTTGTTATTTGTTCGTCTCATAAAATGATCGAATACTAAAAATATGTTTGAAGGGCCGAATAGTTCTTGCTCGAAACATCCCAGTTTAATAGTGTCCTTAATACTTCTAAGTAATAAAATTAGCGATAACTAAACATTTATCTTAAAGCACATTACATAAACTCACCTGCTACAACACTTTCTGTGTCATCGTTGTTAAAGTATTCGACTTCAATGTTGGGTTGAGCGTATGGGTCCGTAGTGTTAATGGTGACGCTACCCCTTCCCTTAGGATGTAGTACTTGAGACAAGCAGAAGAAATAGGATTGGTTTTTGCTAGGCTTGTATGCGTTTTGAAGGTTAACCTGAACAAAAAAAAGAAACTTCCAGTGATTATCTTGCAGAATATAATAGATTTATTATCTTAGAAAAATCATTTGACAGAAAAATTTAGCAAGTAAGTAATCATTTTGTACACTGCGATCCAAAAGTTTAGACAATGACGTTTTTTAGCTGTAAAATTTAGATTTGTGAAATTAGAATATCAAATCATCCCTATATATATTAAATACGTATTTTGAAATGCTATAATTGAAACATAATTGCTTGATTTGCTATAACAATTTTTAGTTTCATAAAATAAAATTTTGTATGGTCCCAAAAGTTTAGACACAAATACGAGATTATGCCAATTTAAAGTACAAAATTGCCTATTTCGCATTTTTATAGTTGAATTATATATTTTTTTATGTGATAAAGTAAAAAAAAACGATATCCGGTGAACTAAGCAGATTTTATAACGATATTGGTTCGATTTTACACCAAACAGACAATTAAGCCATATTAAATCTTTATTCAAATCCCATTTGCTTCAAATTTGCAATTTAACAAATCTAAATACGAACCGAATGAATACCAGTCCATCACCTTAAGGTTTTGAAACGAATTCGTGGATTTAGGGACATGCATTGACCAATTTTCTTGATAAAAAGTGCAATCTTTCCCATATAAAATCACAAAATAGCGACATATCATTCTATTTTGCACTTTAGTACAATGCAGAGATAGTCAACTCTTCAAAAACGACAAAAAAAGTAGGAAATTTTAACGCAAGTTCACTCCACACAATTACGAAAGTTCCTTCTTCATACTAAAATTTGAAGTTTCTTGAGAAAAACCGGTTTCTTTGAACCGGTTACAATTTAACCGGTCTCTTTAGTGCTGTTTAAACACGTTCGGTTTAACCGAATATTGAAAAATATGCTTTTGAAAACACCGGTTTTTCCCCTCAAAAACTCTAGCATCAAAGTGGTAGTTTGTAATGGTGTAGAGTGAATTTACTATGGAATAACCGAATTTTTTTGGTGTTTTTGAAGAGATGACTATCTCTGCATTGTACTAAAGTGCAAAAAAGAATAATCTGTTGCTATTTTGTGATTTTATATGGGAAATACTGCACTTTTCATCAAGAAAATCGATCAATGAACGTCTATAAGTCTACGAATTCGTGGCAAAACTTTAAGGTGATGGGCTGGTATTCATTCGGTTCGTATTTAGATATGTTAAATTGTAAATTTGAAGGAAATATGATTTGAATAAAGATTTAAAGTGACTATATTGTCTTTTGGGTATAAAATTGCACTTATTTCGTTATTAAATTTGTTTAGTTCACCGGATATCGTATTTCTTTAATTTATTATATAAAAAATCTATGATTTATCAATAAAAATGCAAAATTAGGTCATTATGTACTTTAAATTAGCATAATCTCGTATTAGTGTCTAAACTTTTGGGACCATACAAAATTTTATTTTGTGAAAAAAAAATTTGTTATAGCAAATCAAGCTATTATATTTCAATTATAGCATTTCAAAATACTTCTTTTATATATATAGGGATGTTTTGAAATTCTACTATCCCAATTCTAAATTTTACAGCTAAAAAACGTCATTGTCTAAACTTTTGGATCGCAGTGTATAACAGTATTACATATGTATACAGAATCACGATGTAGTGTTACTTCTAAAAATATCACAAATATACTTCATTGCCTGTAAATAAAGATGAAAGCGTTTTGTATCAACCTAACAAAGGTTTATATTTCCATAGTTAAGCTGGTCAGGGACACAATCAATAACTATTTAAATCGATTTTTCACACAAATTAAACGTTAATAAAATTATAGTTGTTTCTTAAAATTAATGTACTTAATGAGACAAACTACTGCTTTCAGAACAATTTTCACAAGCAAAGAGTCCTATGGGTTAACCTTTAACTCAGTTTGTAGTTTAAAGGCAAAAAATTAGGTTTGGGCTCTAGAGTTGTTAGGTTTTTTTTCTAAATCCCATATATAAAAGAAGCTTACATCATCTCGAAGAGTATAAGAAGTGAGAAATTCCTCAATTCCTTCACTGAAGTACAATTCGTAATCGGGGTATTCTACAGGAGGAGGATTCCCAAATTGACTAAGGAACGCCAATGTGGACACGCCGGAAACAGAAGCCAGGGGTCCTATAAAGGAAAAGAATATTCTAAAGATGTAAAACTGATTAACTGCAGAAAAGAAAAGGTACTAAAATGGTGGTGTGGAGGGGGGGGGGATAATCTACTCTCTTAAAACGAATGAGCTATTTTAACGCAGTCTGAGTTAATTTCACTCCTCCAGTCTAGAAAATGCACTTCCCCGAAAGGAGTGGATTCTTCGTGTGTTGAACCTCCGACAGGGTCACTCCAAACGAGTGGTTTTAACTCAGTCTGAGTTAATATTCACTCCTTTCCAGTGTCGAAAATGCACTTCTCCTACTGGATTGGATTTCACTCTTTTGTTTTAAGAGTGTACAGCTTTATTTGTTGAACGCTTGATTTATTTAAATTTTTGAATTGAATATATATTGAAACACTTTTTCATTTTAATTAAGATACGTTTGTTAAATTCTACATGTTTATAAAAAAACAATTCATTAAAAAAAAACAGTCTCCTCCTTTTTTTGTTCAATAGTTACTTAAGACGAATCTAAAGTCCCTTCGCCTTTAAAAAAAAGTTGGATTGATCGGGTGATGCCTATACGTTTAAAAACAACATAGTTCCATCTCACATGCCTTTTAATTGAACAAAATTTCAATCTTTTAATTAACTGGAATGATAATATCAAAACTGAATTTGAAGTAGTCTTTAACCTTAATAGTACACTATTAAAAATTTCGGTACAAGATTGCACCGGAATCCTGGAACTTTCTTGGAGAGTTATTGGAGAACTATTTGGAGAGTTAAATAACCAATTTTGTTGTAAAATCATATGATGCACCGTAAAAGTGGTGAATCCACGTTCCAAATAGTGGTGGCAGCTAAAAAGTTCCAGGATTCAGGTGCAATCCCTAGCCAAATTTTTTAACAGTGTATGTTAACACACTAAGTTGACTTAATAGAACTACGTTCATTAATTATATGATAGAATCAATCGTTAAAAAGTAAGTTATACATAAAAAATAAGTCATTGCTTTTTTTTTCAAAATAGTGGCACAAATTCTTTAGCAGTTAATTTCAATTATAAATATTTTCTATTGATGTTAAAAATTAATTATGACAGACAAAATATATCGGCATTGAACCTTACCTGTCTTAGTTGTAATGTACTGCCAGATATTGTTTGTGTCGGTAATTTTTTCCTTAAATTCCTGAATATCTGGGCTGAGTTCAAAGATTGACAGCACACCCCACTGCTCTTGCAAATTTTCTCCAACAGGTATTTCAGATGTTACTGGAATCTAAGCAAACAGTTACAAGAACAACTTTACTTAACTTTTTAAAACGGCAACTTAAGTGTACATTAATTTTTTTTTAGAAAACCAAACTTTCAAATTACAAAATAAGTTTTCCATTTTATAGTAGTTCTCATTAAAAGTTGTCTTTTAAATGGCTTCGCAGCAGTAACCATAAGTAAGATGACATGAGATTGACAGAAACACTCGTATCTGACTCATAGTGGCGTTTTGTTGCCGCATCAGGATTGTTCGACGAGGGATGGGAGATGGGAGGGGATTTAAGTTATCATCCTGGTTTTACAGGAACTTAATTAGTACTGATAGCATTAAAACTGATTGATGAAAAGTCTAATTGATTATTTTACTCAGTCTCAAAAGTTTAGACAAAAAACATTTTGAGTCACAACATTTTACTGGAAAGGGGTAGGGTAGGGGAAGGGTATTTTAGATATATATATTCCGACTTGTGTGCTTGCTCAGTGAGCCGCTTATAAGTCTTCGTCACGTAAGACAGACACAGAAAGATTTTTTACTGTCACAAAGAGAGGAAAATACACCCAGGGCGAAGGCGGGAATCGAACCCGCGCCCGTTACAGCACGCAGTCTGCTGGCCTGCGATGCTTACCACTCGGCCATCCGGGCCCCTACTGGAAAGGTTTGGTTTGACAAATGTTGTGATACACTCTTAAAATGAACGAGCGATTTTAACTCAGTCTGATTAATTTTCACTCCTCCAGTTTAGAAAATGCACTTCCCCCTTTGGAGTGGATCCTTTGTGTGTTAAACCTCTGACAAGATCACTCTAAACGAGTGATTTTAACTCAGTCTGAGTTAATATTCACTCCTTTCCAGTGTTGAAAATGCACTTCTCCTACTGGAGTGGATTTCACTCTTTTGTTTTAAGAGTGTAGGATCGGGGAGGTATAACTAATTAAAAGTATCATGAATGACAAAAAAAATAACTACTAATAATAAATGTTAATAGATTTAATAATACAAATCTCCGAAAACATGCGTCTCAAAAATATAGAGAAAATCAATTTAATGCACGTTTAATGGTATGATTTCGCATTTTTATTGCTTGAATTGTATTTATTTTTATATAATAAATTAAATAATTCGATATTCAGCGAATTCCAGTGAACGGTTTAGTTAAACTGCTGATTCAATTTTATACCAAACAGTCAATATGGCCATTTTAACTTATTTGCAGTGAAATATTACTGCTAATTTGCAAGTTAAAATCTTCAACCGAACCGCATGCCTGTCATTCCATCATCTTTAAGTTTTTCCACGAAATCGTGGATTTGAAAACATGCATTTACTGATTTCCTTGATGAAACGTGCAGTCTTTCCCATATAAAATCACAAAATAGCAACATATTGTTATTTTTTGCACTTTGATACAGCGCAGAGATAGTCTTTAAAAAAACTATCAGCTGCAGTATCAAGACGAAACTTTCGTAATGGCGTGGATTGAATTTATGCTGAAGGGATAGACTTTTTTAGCGTTTTTGAAGAGGACACTTTTTCTGAATCGTGCTATTGTGCAAAAAGAACAATTATTTGCTACTTTGTAATTTTAAGTGGGAAAGACTGCACGTTTCATCAAAGGAAATGTGTCAATGCATTTTTCTAAATCCACGAAATCGTGGCAAAACGGTAAAACTGTAAGGTGATGGGCTGGTAGGCATTCGATTCGGATTTATAGATGTTAACTTGTAAATTTGAATCAAATAGGAAGTAATATTTCTCCGCAAATGAGTTAAAATGGATATATATGCTGTTTGGTCATAAATTGAATCCGGAGTTTTACTAAATCTTTTTAATTCAGCGGATTGTCGTTTTTTTTTTTTAATTTATCACATCAGAATAAATACAATTCGAGCATTAAAATGCGAAATTAGACCTTTAAACGTGAATTAAATTGATTTTCTCTATATTTTTTAGACATATTTCTTTGGTAATTTTCCCTATTAATTCATTTAACATTCATTTTCTTTATGATTCATGATATTTTTTAATTATTCATTTCTTCCCGATCCTTTCTACCACAACTTTTGTTAACCAAACTTTTTTAGTTTTATTTTGTAACTCAAATTGTTTTTTGTCTAAACTTTTGAGATAGACTACATCTTTAATTAATAATTAAATGAATAAAAAAATAATTTTAATCATTTTATTACAAATGAACTTAAATTATTTTAGTCGGTGCAAAGAGCTAGTATTTATTTGCTTGTTAGGTTAGGTTAGTTAGAATTGTCGCTGTAGCTACACGAGGGCTATTACACATTTGCTTGTACTGAAATATAAATGTTATGAACAATCCGGACAAAGTTATTACGCCTTCATTTCTTTGAGTAACAAACACAATGTGGAAACTAAAACTCACCGTATTAAAAAGCTTGGTTACTTTAAGTCCTTAGCTACACCAGAGTTAATAGTATTTACGATACTAAAACACGGAAATGAAAAATAATTTCGTTTATGTTAATTATTTTACAGATTTCTTACGTTTAGCCTCTCCAGTTCCTCCTTTGGCCCGATACAAGATAACTTGAGAATCTTGGGTGAGTTGATGGCACCTGCTGACAAAATAACCTCTCTAGTGGCGTTCACTGTTCGAGTTTGGCCCTCGAAATCGAATATAACTTGAGAAGCTATGGGGTCGATATCCTCAAATCCTAGTTCGATCTGAAAAAGATATTATTCTGCTGAAGATTTAAATGTTTATTTTTTAAGTTATTCACTTTGCAAACACTTGGCTGGTTTTTTCTTACTTCGAGGTCCGACTGGTAATTTCCAGGACTGACGTAACAGTAGGCGAACGAAAAGCCCGAGGATTTCGCTAATGATTGCATACTAAAAGACGTTTTCTTGCGCATGTTCATTGCAATCGGTGACATTCTGAAGTAAGTGGTTCTTGGAAAAAGACGCATTGAGATGTAGCTCTTAACTACCTGCTGTCGAAGTGTAAATGGAGCAAAGAATTAAAATTTACTTTACTTTTTCGCAGCTGCGGCTTCCTACAAAATGTTAAAACAAGTTTACTTGGCGATCTCAGTAAAGAAGGCAAATGCAGAAAAAATTTCGGTTTGAGGAGTAGAGAATTAAGGCTATGTTAATCGCTTCCTTCGATTGCGTCATTCATTATGAATTTCTTCCTCCTAAAAAAACTTTCAATTGACAGTTCTATACAGAAGTTCTTGAAAGACTTCGAAAACGAATTCGTAGAGTGGGGCTTCATTTTCAACAAAAGGGGATCGGCTCACACATTGCCATGCATTGCGTTGCCTGTGAGGCGATTCTGAGCCCAGCATGGTATCGTTGAGCTGCATCAGCATCCACCATACTCTCCGGACCTAGAACCCGCAGAATTTTTATTGTTTTCTAAGCTGAAAAGTTCGCTGAAGGGAACAAGATTTCAAGATGTCATAGTCATTGAGAAAACTGAAACGTCGCCATTAAAGAGCATGCCAAAAGAGGACTTAAAATTTCTTAGGGAAAAAGGATTCTTATGATTGCTTTAGATTTAGATTGTGCTTTAGAACCCTAAGACAAAAAACTAGTAATAATAATTTGTTTATAATTTAAAACTACTGCCAGCCAAGCAGAAGACCTACTAAAGCGAGTAAAGTTATTGAAATTGCATCGTAACCTCAAACCTGGTCATGATATAGTATATTTTAAAAGAAAAAACGCATTTCATTTTGGTTGTTTCTTCCAATTCAATTTTTCTGCACATTTCGAAAAAATAGCGAAATTCTTCATAAATAAGTTTGAAATAGAGTGAAACAAGTACTACACTATGAAAAAGCTTTAACAAGCTTTAAAATAAATTTTTATCATGATTCCTTGGAAATAAATATAATGTCTAGTACTGAAAAACTAGTTTATATTGCAGTAAATGCTGGATGTAAAATTATTCGGTCGCCAATTTGGGTAATATTACAATACACGCCAAGCTTGGCGCGCGAGATGGACGAAAAGGGAAACACCCTAGCTTCTAAGTAGAGACATGTGAACTTTTTGGAACGAGGTGAGCAGCCATGTTGGCCTATGGTATTATATTATTTTCCTAACAGTCTGTAATTGTAGTTCATTTATAAATCACCAAGTAGCTAATTAAAAGCATTAATTTCGAAGATGCTTCTGTTGTCCTAATAATATAAAATTCATGAACTGCTATACACAACCAAATTTCCAGCATACATGATACCCTAGATAGCGCGACAGAAGCATATGCTTATCCTGTCGTAATATAGCGGGAATACTAGATCGCGCGGCCTTGCGTAGCCAAGAAACCTATGCGGATCTGGTCAAGGGAAGCAGCAGCGAAGTTTGTTTGCGTACATTAGTTTGAAACATATTTATTTAGTTACCTTTGTAACATATGCTTCGGTGACAATATCAAGATTTTTCCTGCCGTCAACTGGAACCAGATATCCTTTTGCCACGCTGGATCTTTGTCCGTTCTTCAAAGTTGCTTGTAAATTGTAAAAGCCTATTCGGAACATGAAAAGCTTAGGTACTTTAAATAGTTATACGTTACTTTAAAAATTAATCGGTCATGTCATGGGCATGTTTCAGGTCTTGAGTAGCAACAGAAATGCTGAATATAAATAAAAACTTTTCTATCCTCGTTTGGTTAATCAATGTTACGGGGGAACGGAACAGAGCACTAATTGGAGTTCCGATCGAAGAAAGGAGGGGTTGAAATCTGTAGTTTTGTCAACTGGAAACAAGCCAATTCTACAATTCTATTGAAAGTAATAAATCTGGAATTTATAATCTATAGTTCTTTCAAGATAAGTTGAGAGCAGGAGTGAATATAACTACGTGATTAATTAAAAGGTAATGAGATTGTAAAATTAATAAATAAGTATTTCAGAACATCATTTTAAAATGTGTTTATATTTCAATTTATTCATATTTCAAACATGTTACTACAATTTTTAAAATCTTTTTTTTATTAAGAGAAGTAAAGGTTTATATCTAATTGTTCCGAAGAAACATGTCAACATCACAGAGCTTGCCAATTAAGCAAAAACAGTGTGAATGTAGCGTGTTTCTGGCGATCAACCTGGCAACCTGTTTGCTATCACTAAAAAATTAAATATAAACGTTATTTCAATGGGTTTTTCGTCAAATACAGGTATACAGATGCCCAGACAGACACACCAAAATTATGAAAAATAGGTTTTGAATACAAACGGTCATAGAAAGATTTGTATGACATATTTTTTTTGCATGTTGGTCATATTTGTGTGTTTATCTTTGATGTCATTCGATTTTAGAAGGGGGACAAGCAAACAAAAGGACACATTTATCATGTCAATGCCTACTTTGCCATTTTTTTCAACACTTTATAATTTCAAAAAAAAATTAAAGTTGGCTACAAAAGTAATGCATTTAATGTAAGAAAACTTAAGTAAGTAGGGGAGAGAAGGGGAATGGCGCCACCTTAAGGGAAATTGAATTTTCATGCGGAATTGTGTTGCAATTAATGTGAATTGTAATGAGCATAGCATACTACAGCTCATAAGCTATCTAGTAGTGATTTTTTAAAATTTAAATCTTTAATAGAAACTGAATAAAATTGTATTTTTCTAAAGCTCGCACAGTGGCGGGATTACCCCGGTATCTGGGGTAATGCCGCCACATCAATAAACAAAGCAAATAATCTATAAATGATGGAAAATTACATAATAAAGCAATACGTATTTTCTTACATATAGAACTAAAATAGGTTTAATTAACTTTGGAATGGTAAATTGTACAGGGTACAGCTCTTTTATTAACTTTCTGTGTGCAACTAACTATGCAGGTTTGTTTTTTTTTAAGCTTCGTTGGTCTATTTGACCAGTTCAGTTATTCTTTTTCGGATACGTGACATCTCTAACGATAACTAATAGGTTGTAGGGACAATATATGAAATTTCTATTTTACAGATTATGCCTCCATCGATTTGCATGTGGCGGCATAACCCCAGAGTGATGTGGCGGCATTACCCCAGTAAGACAAGATGGCATAGTCGGTTGTTTAAAGAAAGGTAGTTAGCCTAGCGTCCAAACTAATGACGTGTTAAAATAGCCAAATAATTACTCTTTTAAATTATATATAACTGATTTATCTAACTTAGAGATAGCAGTCATTTATCGATTAATTTCAGAAGGCTCAAGATTAGATGAAAATCACTAAAAACCGTATTTTTTAAATAACTTTACACCAACTCACCGCACGGCCATTAGCGTCTATACTACAAATTACTTTGTTTCCTGCTACAGGTCAGTGCTCACAGCCCCTCTCCCATACACACCGTTGGCGAGATACAAGGGGTGGCGGCATTACCCGAGGTGGCGGGATTCCCCTGCTCTCCCCTATACAAGCATTTTGTTGCTTTATAATTTAGTTTACCATCTATACTTTTACGGATGAAAATCCTATTCGTTATTGAGAAATACATAGTTTAGTAAAAGTGTTGACTTATTTTAAGCAAAATATTCCATAAAATTTTAGAATTTTTAAAGCTCTTGGCGCATTTCCTAGCATGCTAAAGCAATAATTAAAACTAATATTGTCAAATAAGATTTTTTTAAATTTTCCTAGGAAAACATTTCTTTCTTAAAAATATGTAAACCTTTTTCATTTTATCATTTTCATTTTATCACAAATTATTTAAAAAGTGTTTGAGCTGTAAATTATTTCATTTCTGAAACTTTTTAGGATAAACTTGGTTAATATTTTTAATTTGGGAAATTATTATTATTTTTTTTTTTTTTGGTAAGATTTCCTGCATTTCCTTCGATCAGTGATCCGATTGATGCTATGCTGCCTCGGGACATTGATTTACCAAGCGAGGCTCGAGAAGGAATTTATTTTCATCTAGTATTTCTGTTGCCACTCAACACTACTGCCTAAATATAATTTATCGGAATTTTACCCTTTTTATTATACAAAATAGAGAACAAAACAAGGAAGTTGGAAAACTTAAAAATACTTAAGACGACCACAAAAATCCCCCTTGAGTAGCAATTAGCAATAGTATTCACCTGTTTGCATTGGACCATTTGCATCCGTGAAACTGTAACCCAACTGAACAGCAGCTTCCTTAACAGCTACTTTTAGTTCAGAAGTGTAAGGTGGCTTCGAAATTGTAACTGGACCACCAACGCCATGATAACCTAAAAATAGTGGCTTGTTTTAAAAAGAGTTTATTCTTCATGGAATATTGTTCTTTATTTTTCATTGTTGTAAATTACACAGCAGATGTTATGACATTTTTTTTATGTGTAACGCCTAGAAAAACAATCAGTTCTTAAAAAATTACCCATTTTCTTAGTACTTAAATACTCACTGAAATTCTTAGAAAAAATATATATTAGTAGCAGTAAGTTTCACCTAGAATCGCTACAACCCAAGATTTAAAAAATCCAATGGCCAAACACGGCCATTCAGTTGTAATTTAAACTTTCAAATCCTAAATTAGTATTATTGTGAATTTTCTTTTACAAATTAAATTAATATTCTCTATTCATTGCTATATTTAGTTGCAGCTCGCAGAGAAATTATGCAAAATAGCCAATATCCAATAGCTACTTTCCAATTTTTTTCCTTTCAAATGAAAAAAAAACAGAAAGTAAAATATAAAACTTTTGAGAACCCTTTAATTTTGAATATGGGAAATGACTTGTTATTTTCCAGGAAATTATGACGGTGAGTATTTCTTTATTTTTATAATTTTTTTGCTTTTGCATTTTCTGAATCACTCATTATAGCAATCACTCTTAAGTAATTTTAGACTGCAATACCAATTTTTAAGATATTCAATACCATGTCAGCATTTTTTTTATAAAGTTATGGTGATATTGTGACTAAGCTCTCTTAATGGTTTCATGTCCAAAATATTTTTTCAAACATAACATCCCAATTTAAAATAATACTTTTTTAATCAATATTTTAAAAAATTGGTAATAATTCGGGTTGTCGTCTCAGAGAAACTTGAATGGTTTGTCCCATTCAGAACTTAGTTAGTGTCTGGATAATTGGTTTTGGGCAACGGCATAGATTTAAAAAATAGATATAACTCCAGGAAGAAAGGTTATCGATATTCTTAAGCTGCCTAAAAAGCAACCAGTCTCGCTGCGTATTCCCAAGAGTTCAAATGTGTGCCTACTGCAAGAATATACGAGCCGTATTCTGAATTCCTGAAGATGTTAAATCAAATATGTTAACAATAAAACACATACCGTTGGAGAGATATTCCGGATCCACATTATTTTCAAGCTTTTTGAAATAAGGCAACACTTCATCGTAACTCCAGCCAGTCGCACCCTGTTCTGCCCACTTGTCGAAATCCCTCTTGTGACCCCTGATACTTTGCATTCCATTGATTATGCTGGACCCGCCAAGGGCTTTGCCAGCATTGAGCGTAACACTCTAAAAGAGACAATTAATGGGCTTAGAAACTAGATTTAAGGGAAAAACGGGTGAATCCTGTTCACATCTGTTATAAAGTTGTATGCTGAAATTTAAATGAAGCGCATCGAATTCGCGCGCGTTTGTCCTGCTATGCGATCGATTTAAGCTCCACCCTTCTTCGAAACACAATACTCAGAGCTTTCGTTAAGAATTGCATTTTTTTTTAATTGTTACTTTGCAAAACCAGCTATAAAAAGTGAAATTACATCTAGAACCGTATGATTCTAGTTCAATGCCTGTAAAACAGTTAGATGAATATGCTGGGAAAAAACTTAAAATAAAACTTGAAAAGATATCTATAAAGCTTTTTGTTAAATCATGTTTTAAGTGAAGGTTTGTTTAGCAAAAATTGTATTTCTCAGAAATGTGTTCTGAAATTTCTACTCTGCAAACAAGCGTTTTTTTTTTTTTTTTTTTTTTTTTTTTTTGAAAAAGTAACCAATCATCATTTATATAGCCAGATTACTAAAGCAAAGCTTGATACCAAAGAAAACTTAATTAATGTGGCTTTGCCATAACACTTTATAAATTAAATGTCAGTAAAAAAACTAAGAAAAAACAATTACGAACTAAATATAAGCAATGACAAAGTTAGTTTCGGTTTCGAAATAGGACTTCCGGTTGAATTCGGCTTCTTTTGTCAATTATTAAAATAATCATAACTTCGTTTCTAGATTATGTAAAATTAAACTTCTTACAGTTTTGGAAACTAGAATGATAGGGCCATAAAGTTAAAAAATAAAATAATTATATTGAACTTCGTTAAAAATATTTAGTTTAAAGTAGGCGATACCATTTTCACAATCTGTTTTGGAAAAATAACTTTAGTAGTTAAATCATGGCAATACAATGATTATCTGCAAATAACTTGTCTGCCCGACTTTTAAAATGCTATTGGGGCAAAATTAACTATTTGTATAATAAAAAAAACACCTTCAATTTTAAAAACAAAGAAATATGTTTTTGAAGCTGTGGTAGTTACATTATCAGACAGAAATTGCTTACTTCTGCCTAAAAATTAATAGGAATGGAACAAACTTTGTTTTCTGAAGCCTTCAAACTTTAGGGTCACGCTTTTAACCTACTCTCATGCGTTCTTTTATTTTCCTCTAAAAATAAATCGATACCAGAAAATTATCCCATTATTATAATTCGATATGAAATCACTACTGTCACTGAAGGTTTGGTCAATAGAAGAGTTTTAAGTGTTATTTATATTCACATATTTGAAAAATAATACTAATTCAGTCACATCATTTTTTTTGAAAAATAATATTAATTTATTTTGCTTTTTTAAATTTAGGAATAGATATTCATTTTTTAGAAAGTCTAATTCCATATGTGTTCCTGTACGTCCATGTTCTGTGAACCGTTTTATTGTCCAAATAAAAGCAAGGGTTTGTATCAGTTGTCAGTCTTTATTAAGAAACAAAGAAAGAATTTTGTACGAATATGTTATATCAATATCATGTTGTAACAATATGTTCTATCAATGTTATAACAATATGTTCTATCAATGTTGAAACAATATGTTCTATTAATGTTGAAACAATATGTTCTATCAATGTTGTTACAATATGTTCTATCAACATTGTAACAATATGTTTTATCAACGTTGTAACAATATGCTCTATCAAATTTGTAACAATATTTTCTATCAACGTTGTAATAATATGTTCGATCAATTGTAACAATATTTTCTGTGATTGTTGTAACAATATGTTCTATCAATGTTGTATTAATATTTTATGTGATTGTTGTAACAATATGTTCTATCAATGTTGTAACAATATTTTCTATGAATATTGTAATAATATGTCCTTCAATGTTATAACAATATGTTTAATCAACTTTATAACAATGTGTTTAATCAACGTTATAACAATATGTTCTATCAATGTTATAACAATCTGTAACATTCAAAAGTTAAAAAAATTAGCTAAATCAAGGCAACGGGATGCAACATCCTTACCCTAAGTGGAATTCCTTCTCCAGTAGGCCTTACAGGATTAGTTTGAAATCTCCAACTAAGCTCAGTTGGATAAAAGTAGCTGTAAATTGCTGGGATGTCAGTTATCTTCGGGGGAGCTTTTCCGGCTTCGAGAAGCAAAACACTCACACATTCCTCTTCAGACAAGCGACTGGCGACTACAGAACCTGCAGTTCCAGCACCGACTGCAAATGAATTGTTATTTATTTATTAAAATATTACTTTGTTAGTACGAGTGTCACTTATTGTGTCTTTTACAGCTTCCTGAAAGTAGTTATGTCGGAGCAAAAGCTGTCTAAGACTAAGGCAAGACTGATCTAACTAACATTTCCATTTGATATGATTTATTGGTTCTTTCAGCAATTGTTTAATGTTCGAATGTCAATGAAATAATAGAAATTTCTTTGTAGAATTGCTTCTAAAACTACTTCTGAGAGTTAACTTTTTTGCTAATTTTTCATTCATACAAGCAGTAGTTTATGTATTTTTTTTAAAAATGCTGAGAGTTCATTTTAAAAATATATGCGTTTGTACGTTCTGAAGTCTGAATATAATGCGTTCATGTCTTTTTGAGAGTCATTTTTTCTTGTTGATCGCTTAGGACCCTTTATGAGTACTCTTCGTCCTAATATTTCATTTTATGTAATATGATATAATAATTATTATGACTAACTACTAATATTGTACTTACTAATAATATAGTCGTATGATTCTTTGATATCCTTTGTGGTAACTGGTGTGTGTCTTTGTCCTGCCATAGACAACAGTATAATAGGAAGAAGCGGATTTCCAGAAAGCGGTGTGGGTAGCAACGATTCAGCTGTTATGTTATAACTAACGATTGACGCCATTCTTTAGGGCTGGTTAAGTTGTTAACTGCATGAAACAACTTCCCTGTAACAAAAAAAATCTAAAAATTTTCTCCAATAAATATAGTTCATATCCGTGAGACGAAAAGTAGAGTATAGGTAAAATATCAATTTATCAAAAGGGGGGGGGGGGGTATATTTTCCATTGCATTTCTTTGTATTAAAATAAAAGAACTGCTAACTGTACCTGAATTATTGTCATCATTGGATGATCGGGGTTCTATTGTACTGAGAATACTTTTGTGGCGAGCCACCAGCCTAGTCCTGTTTCAAGTTTTGCTGTACTGAACCTACTCTTGTCTGTAACCTTACTTAATCAAATCAAACACTTAAAATTTAATGTATCATTTTAATTTTGCAATAGTTGATTTTTATGCAGATATCTTATGTTATTTATATACCCATTGCAGCACTTGTTACTAGAGCTTATTCACACGCGTAACGTGTTCATGTCAGCAGTACTTTTGATGATGTAAATATGTAAATAAAATAGTCTAGATTTTATATGTTACCATTTTCTTCTATTATCAACGAAAGCATTCACGCAACCTGTGAATATAGTTAATGAAGGCCTAATTATGACTTCGCCCTACAACAGGCTTCACTTTGTAGAGAATGGGCTCAAAATATTACATTAAAATATATTACGTCTTGGCGTGGATTAGGTTAAATATTGGAGCACATAGGAGACGGGCGTCAAAATTTAGAACCACTATATCATAGCTTGAATTACAAGATTACATCCTTGGACGAAATAACTAACTTCTCATTATTGTAGAGTAATATTTGCTTGTATCCCTTTAAGACCGATCTATCACGATCGTGCGGGTGTAAAAGGGAATGTTCAAGCTTTTCAAAAATAACGATATCGAAGCAGCTGACTTGTACCATTCGTTATGTGAATAAAATATGGCCTTGCTTTTAAGGAGTTGCTAGCATTGATTCTGTTTAAGGCATTTTTTCGATTGAACTCTAAAATTTAGTCTTATAAACTGAAATCAAAGCCATCTGATAGCCGGTTTTAAATAGGGATAAAGACTGGTTAATTACATAATCATTTTCTTCTTTCGAGTTTCGAAAATATTATAAACAATACGTTTATAAATATTAGGGTGGGCCGAAAAAAAACTTTTTATTTTATTTCGGATCGCTATTGTGCGGAAAAGTTGCCATTGGTAAAGACCTGAAAAATGCACTATTTTTTTTTTATTACCATATCTTCCGTTCGCGCAATGCCTTCAAAGTTGGCGAAAAATTGTTAAAAACCGTAATTTTTTATAATTTTTTTAAAACAAGGCAGATGTTTTTAATTACGTTCCTATATCATGAATTAACTACTAAAAGTATGTAAAATCCAAGTATTATAGCACTTATTATACTATTTATTATAGCATTTGTTATGAATAAGTTATTATACATTCGTGTCAGATCTTCCGACCACTGAACGTAGTATAAAATTAGAAATTTTTGCTAAATTTCAAAGTTTTAACTTTTTGTAAATTTTAATTATACAACATGATATAGGAAAGCAATTAAAATCATATATCGGGTTTAAAAAAATTATGAAAATTTACGGTTTTTGACAATTTTTGCCAACTTTGATGGCATTGCGCGAACGGAAGATATGGTAATAAAAAAAATAAAAATTAGTGCAGTTTTCATGTCTTTACCAATGGCAACTTTTCCGCACTATAGCGATCCGAAATAAAATAAAAAGTTTTTTCGGCCCACCCTAATAAATATGCTGTTACAGTAAAAATAAATATTCCGGATTAAAAAAATTATCGCCCTTCCACCAAACTTTGTGAACAACTTGGATTTATTTTAATATTTTTTAATAGGAAGTGATTAAAATTACACAGTTCTTAGAATCTGAATTTAAAGGAAACTTCGATCAATAAGAAGCGCTTATTTGAAATGCAGTTTGGCTACATGTATTTTGTAAGATAGACGATTTAACAAACATAAATTGATATTAATTTCATTCTTAAAGAAAAATTAAAATTTTTCCTCGCTATAAAACTTTTTTCAGAAGAAATAAAATCCATCAATTTTATTGAATAGTACTTACCACCTTGGAGAAAAAATGTTTTAAATGTTGCGAAATACTTAACTTAGACAATTGGATTGACAGAGCTAATACATATATGAATACATTTTGAGAAGAAAATAACTAAACACTCTTTAAATACTCAGTTTAAAATTAGAAAAGAATGCCGCATCGGAAGTTACTTAATTTTTCTACACAAAAATCAAAAATAAAAAAAATTGTAAGTCATTAAAAATACGTATCTTGCAAGGCATTTTTATTGCTTTGTTCATTTGCTTTTACGCAACTTGGTGTCAAAATTTGAGCGTTTCATTATGTTGGGCAAGTTATGTCATTTCCGTTGCGAAAAATATCCGAATAAAATGTGATATGTATGATAAAGAAAAAACACATAACCTGCCAATAGATGCATATCATTTTCGGAAATAATTTTCAAAATTATATATAAAGAGCCAGCAAAGCATTTTGAATCAGATACTTCTGAAGATTAAACGGAAGTAGGTTTGAGTAGATATTAACACATGTTATTTTACCATTTTACTGTTACAAAAATGGTCATACTGAAAAATTCTTTTCATTCCAATTATTTATTGAAACACTACGAGAACAAACTCTGTATAACACGTACGCGAGTGCAGTTATATTCTCAAATACTACAAAGATTTTACCATTCATCGTTTGCTTCAAATTTTTTAAAAATTGTATTTCCAAAATAGTTCAGCAGTAGTAATGCTAACAATAAAATAAATACAAAACGACTGATAAATTATCTTTATACTATAATATGAATTATAAGCATAAAGTAAAGTTTGTTATGCACTTGTTATTAGTTTTAACTATTACTATTCGCGACCCTTTCCAAGAAGTTTGATCAACCAATATAGTTAAAATTACATGTTTGTATTCTATTCATTATTAATAAATAACGTTATTTTATTTTTATTAGTAAACATACTCTTCAAATTTCGGTAGAACTGTTATTTTTTAACACATAAAATACACATAATTTTTTTAAAGCTGGAAATTCCTAACTCCTATTCTAGGAAGATATATTTGCACAAAAAATTTTTGATATGGAAAGTAATATTTTTAAATCCAAGTTAAAAATGGTAACGTAGTGTTTTCAATTTGACATGGAAAGGTTGAATAACTCATTATCTCTACGAAATTCCGATAATTATAAAGTTTTTTTCAGGTGACTGTTTATCCTAGACTTATAAAAAGGGTTTCACCACCTATAAAAATAATTTGTTTACAAGCTTGAAATAAAAACACATTCTTATGACGGCTAAGTATATGTAAAATTAAATAATTCAGAAGGCTTTATTTTTATTAGTCGAAATTAACATCACTAATTGGCTAAATTTACTTTTCATTTATGACATCATCCTGACTGATTCATAAGATAAAAATAAATTTCCATTCAAATATTAATTTAAAATGAATATAGTTTTTCATTTTATTGTTCATTTGGCAACCACAACCTAAAAGGCGAAATTATAAATTTCAATGCTAATTATATATAAATAAGCACTTCATCGTCAGACAGGTAGACAAAAAGTATTAAAAATAGATTTCTGATATATACCCTTTTAACCCTTTTCGACCGGCGGTCAGGTGGAGCTGATTTAAAATCATGAGACTAAATTTGGAGTTTTATCGAAAAAAATGCACTGAATAGCGTCAATGCCAGCAACTTGTTAAAAACAATGTCATTTTTTATAAAAATAACGAAGGGTACAAGTCAGATGCTTCGGTATCGATATTTTTGAAGAGCTTGACCATTCTCTTTAATACCCGCACGATCGAGCAAGCCCGGTTGGAAAAGGTTATTTAAAAAAAAATAATTTTCAAGATCCAGACGGATAGAATTGATTTGGGGGTACGGTCGGACCCCTTCATCATTTCCAATACCTTCTTTTCCGTTTTTCAAATTCATTCCAATTTAAAAAGTAAATTAACTAAAAAACAATACAGCTGTTATCAATTTATATAGAGTAAAACATGATAATGATCGTATTAGATTATTCGAAAAACAACCAATAGATTTTGCCGGATTCAAAGAACTGGTTCATAAAAATATATTGGTCAGCTATCAATCAGTTTGAAAAATGATCTGATGTGCAAGATGTGTGTGTGTGTCAATGTCCTAATATAAGTTTAATTTATAGTTTCGGACCTCCACATAACTAAATCCATATGGCCCCGTCGATTGAGTTATTGGAACTGTGCGACGGTTCTTTTCATCCCCATCGAGTTATTCAGATGCCAGGAGACGGATCCTGTTTGTTCCATTCGTCGGGGTGCACAGTACATCGGCCGTCGGGGGACGGGGTGCACAGTAAGGGGTGCACAGTACATCGACCGTCTAGCTTACGCTTTTGATATGGCAAAGGAGACGACATTTGGCTCTGCTGCAGAATTGATGGCGGCAGCAGAAATTTTCCCTTTCACCTTTGAGGTATATCAGGATGGCAAGCTGAAAGCTAGATTCGCTGTCAGCGATGGAAGACGTGTCAGGCGTCTACGATTCACTGGGTCGGATGTTCAAGGTCATTATGATGTGCTTTTCCCAGTCAAAAGTGCTGGTTCGGAAACTATTGGTACATGCATGCAATCATCTAGAGGGCGAGATTGTCGAACAGCCTCGTATCACAAGGAATATATCATCAGTACGATACAAAAGGCGAGTGCAACCAAAAAAACGAAGATAAGCCCTGGAATAAGTTCGCCTAAAGAGCAGAATCGAGAAGCTGTGATGCGTTGTCGTTTAAAAAGAGCAGGTAAGTTACATGTTCCAAAAGAACACTACACGTCAGGCCTTCCGGAAGTGAAGCACCGCTATGCCGAACTTTACCCAGAAGTGAACCGACGTGCCAAAAAGCTCTATGCCGAGCCGCAATCTGAGGTCAACCTTTGTAACTGTCACGGACAACAGAGCCCTGTCAGCGAAAATACTCCCCGGCTCTTCGCAGCACACCGAAGAAAGACTGAAAGAGATATCGAACTACCTTGCGCGACATCCAGAAAACCCCAAGTGCCTGCCAACGAGAAATATGTGCAGACAGCTCAACGACGCCATGCTACTGACACTACATTCGAAATCAAACTATTGGCAGAGGACACCATCGATTATCCGAGGCCTCATATGGCGAAGGAAGCACAAGTAAGAGTCGCGACTCGCCAATAACGGCCATACTCGGAAGACACAATACACTTCAAAGTCGGAGAGAGAATCATGCTAACAAAACATAGATGTCAGGTAATGACGTAAGGTTCTATTGAACGGCTCTATAGTCATGCACGAAAACAAACTCAGTGATCATACTGTTTTTCAATGGAATCATCCATGATCTGGAGTAAGTAAAAACGAAGTAGGAGGTTAGTCAGCCAAGTGTATGTCCAATGCATTGAACTTCCTATCTACAATAGTCGTCAAAAGTGGTAGTGCACCTGAAATATTTTAGTATATTTAAAATTTGCAAACGCTTTTGTGTGTGTGTAAGTTGCGTATATTCCTTTTTTACCTAAAGATGTGCATATTTTTCACAAATAATATGCCATGAAAATTAAATTGTTTTATCTATTAGAAATCAAACTCTATTTACGAGAAATTTAGTCATACATTGATAGAAACTGTCAGAAATTTTTTTCTACCTTACAAGGGTACATGTCATATCTATTCTAGTTTCAAAAGGTTTGGGATACTTCGTGAATAGGTTACACAGAAAAATGGCAATTTTTTCTTATAAAATCGTCGTATCTGCGTGATCTAAGTGAAGCGTTAACCACGTGATGTTAAAATTTCCTCTTAGTTCTTTATTACGTGTCTTCTCTAGAAAGTGTATAAGAACGCATGATTTAATTATCTATAACAGTTTAAGACCGGCGGTCAGATGGCGCTGATTTAAAATTATAATACTAAAATCGGAGTTTTATCGAAAAGAAAATGCGTTAAACAGCATCAATGCCAGCAACTCCTTAAAAACACAATCATATTTATACAAATACCGAATGGTACAAGTCAGCTGCTCCGGTATCGATATATTTGAAGAGCTTGTACATTCTCTTTTATACCCGCACGATCGTGATAGCTCGGTCGGAAAAGGGCTATAAAAGCATGTCAGCACTTCGAGTAGATTTGGGGAAAGCATGCAAGTTCAACGATCAGTTATCAATTTCTCCCACTTATATTACAGTTATTTTAACATTTTGATCCATAAAATTGGGTTTTCATATTTTTTTATTAATAAACTTAATAAAGTAATATTTGTTTGTGGACTTCAGAATTTGGTTTCAAATGTATTAATGGACTACGGCCAGCGTTGCCAGATGTAGTATTTTTGATACTTCGGTAGTATTTTTTGCCCAAATATCGGTGATGTAGTATTTTTGTGGTATTTCACTTAAAAGTAGTATTTTTGGTGGTATTTTTTGTAAACTTAAAAAAAGGACACAAAACAATTCAAATTGAAAAAATATATCTATTTACATTTTTAATATATGTATTACATTCAAGAATACATATCATATCGGTTGCGTTAGGTGCCTATTCAGGTGTTGGCGCGTCACTTTGACTGTGGTTCTAAAATACGAAGGCTTTCGAAAATAGCCCTCATGTAGCTCTAGTGCGACGATATTTCAAGCTAAACCAAACCAAGAATACATATCAGAATTAAATGCATTTTAGTATCTGGTGAAAAGTTACCACAGTTTCCTTCTAACCCTTCTTTTGTCATGGCGCCGTCATCTGAAACTCATTGTAGTCAGGTTAGGTTAGGTTTGAATTATCGTCGCACTAGAGCTACACGAGGGTTATAAACTCATCGTAGTATTTTGTAGTATTTTTTCAGGGGAAAGGTAGTATTTTTCAAGTTCAAAAATCTGGTAACGCTGACTACGGCCAAGCCTACGGTGTCGTTACAGTTAGGTCGAACGTTGTCTTATACCCCAAAAAGCAAAAAACACTCAGCCTAATTTTGAATCACCCACTTTCGCTGTAAAAATTCTTTCTGTGTCTGTCCCACTTGACGAAAGCTTATTTGCGGTTCTCTGAACAAGCACACAAGCTGGAATATATATGTAAATACCATACCATACTTCTACTAGTCAATGTACAATTAAAAAGTATGACGACGAACAGATTTTTCAAAATTTTACAATTTAAGAATTCAAACAATATACCTTGTAAAAAAACGTTCTCCAACGTTTATAAACTAATATTGAGTAGAAACTTTTAATTCTAAGCTATAAAAAAAAGAAAGGAAACAAATATGAAAAAAACTAGCTACACACACTGTCTTCTCATGTATTTGGGATTTAGGAATTTCTCTTAAATGTATCAATTTTCGTCTTATAATGGCTGCAGTATTTTTCAGACCATAATAAAGCTTTTAAAAATTGGGTTGTTCCCTTTATTCTTTTTTTTACATCGTAATATAAATTTGTGCCAGTTGTTCTATTGCTAAATATGTATTTATTTGTTGCGGCAACACTCAGTACTTAAGACGAACATCGCTTGGATTGTATCTTTCGTCGTCTTTTCACCTTATTCGGATAATTTAAGGACATTATGTCTTGTTGCATAGTTACTGAAATGAGTTGATTTTTTTTGACATGATACTAAAGATGCCGTTTTTTATAATATGTGTATGTTGTTTATGAATTAAAATAGTAGCATGGTAACCTAGACATGGAAACTAATATATATCATAAGCGTGGGTTAAAGCGTCGTGCCGCGGAAAACAATCTCCAGTGTTCTGCCCTCGTCTCAGCGCATTGGCGACCAGGCTATCAATCGGCAGTTGTCATCGATAGAGGCTGATGTGCCTACACATTATGAGGCACTGTACTTTAAATATGCGTTAAAATCAAACTGTTTCATGGTTTTTTGACACTTAATAGCATACTAATTTTAAATGGGTCGAATGTTATCTTGTATCTCTTGGCATTTTTAAATACATTCGAAATTACGGGTGGCTGTACATTTGGCTAATCTGCTATATAAATCAACATAGTATTTTTTTTGACAATATATATTTTATTTAAAAATAATTTCTTTAAAATTTACTATAATTTTGCTCTTCGCGTTATTTTCTTGAATTTTACAAACTATGCCCTCACAACGTTATGTAACACTAAGAGTAACTAAAACTTAAAAATTCTAAACAGATATAGATATATTATAGAGTAGAGTGATAACTAAGCTAGTAGATATTATTCAGAAAGCAAGGACAAATCTTAAACTAGACAGAAACTTTCGAATTGCTAAACATAAGATGAAAGTAAGTACTTTTTTTTCAGATGAAGGTGCTATAAGATTAAATTGCATGCGTCAGCGAAAGATGCAATAAAAAAGTTTTAATGGTGATAACACGGTGATGACGATTTCATAAGGTAACTTTTTAGAAACCAAAATGCCTGCAATTATTGATCATCAAACTAAAATCTGATAATTAAGTTGTTTTGAGTTTCCCTTTAGTGGATTAAAAATATTAGAGACTTCACACTAGCTAACAAAATTAAGATGTATAAAATAGCTACTGCCTTTATGTTCAATAAAAGTGTTATGAATATATAGAAACTGCACACTTTTTTAAAATAAATATTTATACAACAAAAAATTACATTTTTTAATTTACAAGTTCGTAAATGGAATTTGTCTCTTTTGAAATCATCCATCTGTTTTTATCACATTGTATATTTTCCTTGATCATGTCCGAGGCCTTCTCTCCAATCATGATGGTGGGAACGAAATTCCCACTTGTTATCAACGGTATTATCGAAGCATCCACGACTCGTAAATTCTTGATGCCTTTCACTCTGTAAAAAAATATATTCAACTGTATATACAACCAAAAAAAGCTTGCTTAAATTGAATCCATGACATTTATTGACATTGGCTTTGACTTCGAAATTTTATAAAACCAAAAATATTGTGGTTTTTAATTGAAAAAAGGCAAGAAGTTTGGGACAAATTTCAAACATATCCTATACACTTTATTCCCGAGCAAAATCATACAAATATTTTTTACATAAATATATTTTTCAAGCTATAAAGATAATATTTAACCCTCTGATGTATACAGACGTATGAGCCAGTAACCCAATTGTTAGGCTTTCCAGCAACACACATAAAATATAATTTTAAAATGTTATGATTTTATTGAATTTTAAAATTTTGAGTATGGAGGACTTCTTCAAATCATTTGCAACAGTAATATAATTTTTAAAAACTAAAGAAATTAAAATTTCAGTTAAATGTAAATTTTTACTCATGCAGGGAAAAACAGTTTGCACTTCAGCCAATTTGCTTATCCCTTATAGAGTAAAAACTATGTTTTGAAAGTAAGTTTGACAAAAAAAATACGCTTTATGGACATGCCAATGGAGTGGAATTTCAGATTTTGAGCCATAAAAATACATGTTTTGTTTTTCCTAAAAATGAACAAACAAGCTGTGTAAAATTTTTGTAATAGATAATAGTAAATTATAAAACATTAGAATGCTAAATATCTTACCGCAGCAAAACTCTTTTTTTTTTGTTTTAAAGATCTCCGAAAGCAGTACTACGTCATTTTAAAGCAAATATTCGACTGATAATTCATAAGCTAAATCAGTGTTGGTATATTTGAAAAACGCTTGAACACACACATTCCAATTTACAATAAAAAGTTATTAATATAACACATTGTAAAATGAAGTGGTGAATTCAACAAAAGTCCATGCATGTGTACCTTGGGTGAAGAAGATATTGTATGTAATAGAATTTTTTTTAACAATATAATTACGCATACAATATTTAGTAATCTATAAATCTTTAGGACGTAAGGCTTGTGTAATTTTGATTTTTAGACAGTATGAATATTTTAGGGACAAACAGGTCCATCTCAGACAGTTTTATCCGAAGAGTAAAAAATCTTGAGGGAAAAGGCGATAAAAAATACCGTTTTAAACTGAAAACTCAAAGAAAAACTCTTGAAGCCGCCTGAAACCTGTTTTTGCATTGGTTGGATAGGATTTAGCTTCACATTAGCCTACTCATAGACTAGAGGTGAGTTCAGATTATAGTTCCGGCAAAATGAAGACGTCCCATAATGCAAATTTTGTGTCTTGCAATCAATTTAGAATGTTTTTGGAATCAGACCTTTTCGTTTTTGTTAATAAACAAAAAGATCCGATTTTCTAGGATAAATAACGACTGAAATAATCACTAGTGGGAACTTTCCTTGATCAAAGCTCTACTAACCTTGTTTATATTTAATTTTAACTAGCTTCTCAAACCATAGCGTAGTTGCTGGCAACTAATTCGCCAAGCGTTTGTCTGGGCTTAATATTGAAGCAATCAATAGCTTCAACTAGCAAACCTGTTTTTTGTATTGGTTTTTGACTTGGCAACATATCTGTAGTATTCTTACCTCCACGTTGGGGACACTTTTATTTGCCTCACCCTGTATTTACTGCTGTTACCACTTGTTTTTCTAATACAATTTCAGTGATTATTAAAGAAACGGGATTGCAGGCTATCTTAGTTCTTTAAGAATTTAATTTCTTGTTAGACTTGACTCCTACTCACCGAAGTTTCGGATCCACAACTGTGGTTGGATCCTTCACAGCCCCCATTTTGTTTGTCCCTAAGTGGTGGCTGCAACTAATGAAGACTTTTGGAGCTATGCATCTGAAATAGGCATCGTCATCCTTCACGAATTTTTCGCATCCTGGTACAACCGTTGAGAATGGTTTTGATCCTATCTTTTTCAAGGGTTCACTGGTGCCAAATTCTTTACATGTCTTCATACCTATAATGAAAAAAGGTTATTTATATCCAGATAATATGTTTTTAATACGTTTTTTAGACTGAATGCTTGTAGATATGAAGTTAACATCGTTTCTTCCTAAAAGTATCATTCCAATAAAAGAACCACAACTGCGAAAATTGCCAAAAAAAAATAGTGATGAAACAAGATCAGGAATCGGGATATCTAAACAAGACTTATGAAATAATCTAAAGCCAATATCGGACCACAACCCACAACACCGAAAATAAAATGTTGTTTAATCGAATCGAATTGACTCTTTCAAAATGAATACTGCATTGAGTTCGGGAAATGGTATAATTCGATAAGTACGGTGCATTAAATCAGTACTTATACAAATTTGTTAGATAAGTTTTTAATCATTTTTTGTATCTTTTAACAATTATAAAGCAAGTACTTAGAAAGTAAATTTAGATTGCTACATAAGCCGATGAATTTTGTTTGCGACTACGACGAGTTTTCCTAAACGGTAATGTTAGGTTTCTTACGCACAGCATACAAGCCAGGAAAAAACAAATTTTACCGATAAACGTAGGTTTGTAACAAAATCTGTCACTTAGCCCGCTTCCACACATTTGTGTTCAACAGTAATGAAAGAGCCAAACGTAGTATTAATTCTAAATTAAATCTTTACTAAAATCACTAAATTTGGCTAGTTTAATTCATTTTCTTTGAAAAATTCAATGATTATTAATTATTGTTTACTAAATTAATTTATATTTTAATCTAATATTTCTCGCTTTTAAATAAAAGCAAAACATTTCATATCTACATGCAATCAAAGAGCTATTTGTGATAGATATTTGACTTCATTTCAAACTGATTTATGTCACAATAATAAATATATTTAATTTTATTGTTAAAAGAAAAGTTTATCGAGAGTTTGTTGGGAATGGCAATGTTATTTAATTCTAATGAAAATAACTGTTTATGATTTTTAAATGAGCATTAAATAATAATAATAATAATTTATTGAAACAATGAAAAAGTTTTACAAAATATAAAAACACCTTGATGGGCAGCTGAGGCCCTAACAGAGGTATGAGATATACTAATACAAAAACAAAAATTGTGGAAACGGAGAATTTTTTCGTAATAATTAAAGCATTTCGAATTTTTCTTAAATTTGCAATTCCTTTTAATTTCGATGCGCTGAATTTTCAACGTATCATACTAGTCTGTAACATTTGTGGTTTGGGGTATGAAAGCGGGTGACAGACAGAGGGACGGATGGACTGAACGATTATAATACCTTCCACTTTTTACATTATAAACGTAGTGTGGAAGCTAATACGTTATAAACGCAGTGTGGAAGCAAAAACTCAAGCGCAGCATTTCACCCAATAACCAGAAAAATAACATATCTCCCAATGACTTAATATTAGAGATGCTTCATTTTTCCATACAAGATGCGAAAAACGGAAAGACAAACAACTTTACAGAAACACCCCTCTATACGACGACGTGTTTCAATAAATTTTTGTTCAAATTTGAAACGCATGGCGAATTTAGTAGAATCATTTCATTTCGAATTATTCGCACACGTTACGCACTTATACTTACAAGCATTTTTTTACATTTTATTACGAAACTATTACATGCGAAATACATATCCGTCCTTTTATATATGTGTTAATCTAAGACTTAAAGATAATATATACTTTCCTTTAAAGATACAGATTTGTTCGTAGACAATTTTCGTTTGCTGAATCATGGATTACGATACATTTTATTTATTTTAGTTGATTAACTATTATAGATTGTCAGCATATTGAGTTGCTTGGTGGAAACGAAACATATAAAAAGAATGGAAAGTAATGTATGTTTTTTAAGTAGGTAACTGGGATTAGTCATACTTGTAATAAAAGAAAAACAAAACTCCCGACGCAACAGCACATTACTTGGCCAAGGCCTGCCGTGCCCATTTCCGCTTTCGTGACCTAGGGCTCTGGGGTGCTAGGCATACGTCCCGGTAAGGTGGTCAGTCTCACGCGGAACCCCCAGTGTTTAGTTCCCAAGCATTCTTGGCACCCATTTTATCGAGCCACTCAAGGGATGAAAGGATGGGTCAACCTCGCCCAATCCGGGATTCGATCCTCGGACCTGTGGCGTGGCAATGCGAAGCACTACCACTAAGCCACTGGACCTCTTATAATAACTGAGATGAATTATGCCTTTGGAATATCAACTCTCTTCGCAAAGCTTATATACCACTGCCTACTCAACGTACAAAGCCGGAAGAGCTCTCCCAAACGCATACGCGGTGAAGAAGTTTGACGTGACTGCTCTGATAGCAGAAGATGAAGATCCTGTTGAAAATCACTCGGAACACTAAAAATGTATTCGCCAGTGAACGAATGATTCCGAGCCAAACTGTTCTACAGTAAATAAAAGCGGCCCGTCCTAGAGAAAGGAATACGTTGAAATGCTTGGCAAGAAAACTCTTGAAGCCCTCTGAAACCTGTTTTTGCCTTAGTTAGATCAGACTCAACCTACCAACCGCACCATGGACCCACACGGGGACGGGCCCGATAGCCGAGTGGTTTGGATCGCAGGCCATAACACTAGCAGTCCAAGCGCTGTAACGGGTACGGGCTCGATTCCCGCCTTTGCCCTTGGTGTACTTCCTTTATCAGTATCAAAATTATAGATTTACTAGCACTTTTGCCACTCTATTCGGTCTCCGTAGTGAGCCATGGCTGCCGATGGCAGCTCAGTACGAGTCTTTCCATTACTCTACTATAGATTTTTGTTCCGAACAGAATTATAGCTAACGCTCTTCATCTTCGGAAAATGACCCTGGGAACCAGTGACGTCAAACTTTCCGTCCACGATCGTGTTTGGGAGAGCTTCTCTAGCCTTGTACGTTGAGTAAAAGTGTTACAATATATGTTTATTTGTCACTGGTTCCAAGTTCCGTTATCCGAAGATGAAGGAACGTTATCTCGAAACCTGTTCGGGACCATTCGTTCACGGCCGATTATATTTTTAGTGTTCCGAGTGGTTTCGAACAGGATTCTTCATCTTCAGCACTCGAAACAGTGACGTCAAACTGTCCGTCAACGCGCTTGGGAAAGTTTGTCTGGCATTGTAAGATGAGTATAGGGTTTGAGATGTAAGTCGAGTTATAAGATGAGTAGGCCATGCTTGTACAGGGTGAGGCAAATAAAAGCGGCCCGTCCTAGAGAAAGGAATACGTTGAAATGCTTGACAAGAAAACTCTTGAAGCCCTCTGAAACCTGTTTTTGCATTAGTTAGATCGGATACGCTTCACATTAGAGATACTCATAGACTAGTGGCCAGTTTAGATCTTAGTTCACATAGTATTAAAACGTCCCATAGTGCAAATTTTGTGTCTTTCAATCAATTTAGAATGTCTTGTATTACCAAAAACAAAAAGGTCCGATTCTTTAGGATAAATAACGACCGAAATAATCACTAGTGGGAACTTTGTTTATCAGCTGACAAACCTTGTTTATATTTCATTTCAACTATCTTCTCAAACCATAGCGTAGTTTCCGGCAAATAATTCGCCATGCGTTTGCTTGGGCTTAATATTGAAGCGATCAATAGCTTCAGTTAGCAAGACTGTTTTTGTATTGGCAACATTTCTATCGTATTCTTATCTCCACGTTGGGGCCGCTGTTATTTGCCTCACCCTCTACACACATAAATAAACTCACCTGCCACAACAGTGTCTATATCATCTGGGTGAGAAAAATAGTCGGGATCAATGATGGGCTGATCATAAGGCTCTGTGGAGTTCAGCGTGACGGTTCCTCTTCCTTTGGGATGCAGGATTTGGGACAAACACATGTAAAAGGACTTATGCTCGTAAGGCTTGTAAATGGCTTGATGATACTATTAATAGTAGATGGAAAAGAATATAGTTAGTGTTTTTTGTTTAAAAAATAATTAGAATTAAGCTTTTATCTAAAGTTTGAATTAAAACTGATGAAATAAATTCCCCGTCAATGGGTAAACTTTCTTTGCAATGTATTTCTCGCTCGCCGTGGTACGCCACCTTAAATTTTGTTGACTGAACTTTTTGAGATACTTTCTGTACATGTAGTATTAAAAAAAAATTTATGATTAAATTTTGTATGACCAGGCCATGCAGTCTATTTTTCAGTTCATAAGGACTAGTTGGGCATAATAGATTAAACATTAATCTAAAGTTACACATTTAAATTAATAAGTAACAAAAACTTATTATAAAAAGGTTCAAACATATGCATTTGTTACAGGTCAGAACATGCTACATAAATACATAATACGTAGTTTAAACTAGAAAAGTTTGATTAAAGATTTCCTTAAGATAATTACAGTTTTACAAAATACCATATAAAGATGTACCTTATCGTGCAGATGGTACTGATTAACAACGTATTGAATTCCTTCCAAAAAGTATAATTCATAATCAGGGTACTCTACTGGTGGTGGATATCCGAATTTGCTAAGGAAACCCATGTTGGTTACGCCAGAAAGTGAAGTCAATGGACCTAATTTGAAAAAGAATAAAAAAAGGGGAAAAATACTAGACAATCTATAATAATAATAAAACGTTGTGTGCTTGTGGTGAAATTTGAAGTATTTGAAAAATAATATATTTTATCATACTTTTCTCAAATCCAATTTTTCTTTCAAATAGCCATCAGCTGAAGAATTTTTTTTTAATTTTTAGTCAAAAATTTCCCAAAAATCCCAAATTATCGTTAAAAAATTCCATATGATGGAATTGTATCCCCCTCCCACCCTAATATTTAAAATTTAGTCTTGAACTTAAAGCGATCTGATTTTTCTCGACAAATGTATCGCGAAGCTGTCAAAGTCAATGAATTGAAGAAATGTTGTACTAAGCACACACAAGCACAGACATAAAATCGCTTGCATACATAGATAAAGCCTCACCTTTTTTCGATGTGATATATTGCCAAATATTTTTTGAATTCACTAATTTATCACTAAATTCCTGGATTTTTGGGCTGAGTTCGAAGTTTGACAATACACCCCATTGCTCTTGCAAATTTTTTCCAACAGGAAGATCAGCTTTAACTTGTATCTGGAAAAAATGAATTCAGAAAAGTGCAATTTAGACTAATTTTAAGAAAAACTAAATAAAATAACAATTCTTAACACAAATAAAAGGTAATTTTTATAAATTGATTTTTCTTCTCCATAACTATCTTGTGTTCGATTTGGGAATAATTTTACTTTCTAAATTCGGACACTATCATGGATTTGCCATGACTATTAACAAAAAAGACGTGACCTCCAATTTGCGTTTAAATTACAACACTTTCCGTATTGAACAGAAAATTAAAACCATAGAAGGGGGAATTAAATGGCACTAAAACTTTTCTGCCGTCGAATCGAAGAGTTTACTTACCAATCCAAACTGACAGTTGCTTTGAGTATGTAAGTATTATCACAAAAGGGACTTTAATAAGAACTCACCTAATTTTGCATGAAAACCCTGGAAAGTTAGGATGAAACCGCCTGTTGTCAAATTGCAATGCACACCTCTACTTGAACGTGTTTTCAAAGCCAGAAATTTATGGTAAACATGAATTGTAAACATGATAATTATTTAACTGCCCAATGTACTTTTTTTTAATTTTCTTACCCCAAACTTTTCCAGTTCTTCCTTTGGCCCGATACCGGATAGCATGAGAATCTTGGGTGAGTTGATGGTACCTGCCGACAAAATAACCTCTCTCGTGGCTTTAACTTGGCGAGTGCGTCCTTCAAAATCAAATTCCACGCCTAGGGCTTTGTTGTTTTCTATTATGATCTAGAAAGTATATTGTATTAAAATTTTAATTTAACATTTAAAGAGTATGCAGCAAAATATGTCCAACTCTTGTACGAAGATGTTTACAAAAGATGCCCCACTTTAAGCGACTTGCCGCGAAAAAAATTTAAAAATCTAAGATCTAAACTATTTAACTCTTCAACACTCAGAAAAACTAAATGCATCCTTTTAGGGTGCTTATTATCTCTAAAAAATCCTTTAAAATAATTCATTATTATAAAAAAAAATTTACAAAATATTATGAAATTATTTAAATCACCTTTCTGACGTAAGCTTTGGCAACTATGTCGAGATTTTCTTTGTGGTCATTTGGAACCAGATATCCTTTTGCAACACTGGACCTTTGTCCTTTTTTCATGGTGGCTTGCAGAGGATAGAATCCTGTTTGTATACCAATCAAAGTTAGTTTTAGTTAAAACTTTTGAAAATATTAAATCAAAGAATGAAAAGTATAAGTGTTAACGAAGAGTTGTATAATTTGTCAAAAATATGAAGTGTGAGTGGATGTTCCTACATAAGGGACAGCTCGGAATGTTAAACTCGATTTTAATTTTTGTTGCCTTGAAAATAAATTCCCATATATTTAAATTCATTTTAAAAAACATAATGAATCATCTTATCATTACCTGTCTGTATGGGTCCATTTGCATCAGTGAAATTGTATCCTAATTCCTTAGTGGCTTTATTAATTGCTAATTTCAGTTCTGGATCATAAGGGGGAGTTGATATTGTAACTGGACCACCAACACCATGATATCCTATGAAACAACTATCGCTATAGTATGTTTTACATCAAGCTCACATAAATAATTTAATCATGTTACAATCAGATTTTATCAAATTAATCTTTCGTAATTTTTTTCGACTCTTTTTTTATATTAAGGCATAAATAAAAACTTAGTTTTGGTAAATAACCAAGTTTCTACAAAAATTGTAGTAGAAACAAAGGGAAAATGTAAAACTCCATAAATTCAATCATAAAAATTGCAAACAAACTAGTAATTATGAATTTGCTGCAAATAATTTCTTACCATTTTTGACGAATTCCGGATCTACATTGTTTTCCAGCTTTTTGAAATAAGGCAACACTTCCTCGTAGCTCCATCCCGTTGCGCCCTCGTCTGACCACTTGTTATAATCTCTTTTGTGCCCTCTGATATTTTGCAAGCCATTTATAATGCTAGATCCACCTATTGCCTTTCCAGCATTGAGTGTTATACTCTGGAAGAAATTATAGCAGTGGCAAATCATACGCCACTCAAAAACAAATGGGATAATATGAATTTCTTAGTCGCTTAGCCATCATATAAACAAAATATGCAGTAAAAAGTTATTCGACCAAAAAAGCAAGGCTGGCAATATGGGACAGGGGCTTTTTAGATATGTCATGGTCAAATTGATGACAGTTACGTTTTTGTTCAAAGATTTAATTGAGCTCAGTTATTGACCGTTTCATCACATAAAGTCCTGGAGCACAATTCTGGCAGCAATTTTCTGATATCTTCATATATGCACTATGATGACCCATAAAACTATTAGACTGTAAGTGTACAATAATAGTTGAATAATAAAAAATAACTATCTTTTACAAGAAGATGTAAGAATAATGCTATTAAGAAATCGCTAACTACAAAGTAAACCGTTAGACGGCAGCACCAAAACTTTTCTTGTTTTAGTGCTGACATCTATGAAATATAAGTTTAAACAACATGTGACCCTAAAGATTAGTATTTCAATACTATCGTTCTGCATCTCTTGCTCCCAATGTATCTTAAAATCCTTGCTCTTTCAAACTGAGATTTATTAATTAGCAAAGGGTCTCAAAGTTAGGCGGTGAACAGCTAACTCTCTAATGCAAACTGTTGCCGTTTGGTAGCAAGCAACATAATCCACTTTATTCTTATAAATTAGAGCTCCCTCTCGACAAATTTGTGTTTTTTCCATCTATTACATTCCATTTTGAAGTTTTAGTTTCTAATAATCCTCATAGATGACAGCAGTAAAAGTGTATTCAAAATTAAAGAGTGAGGTTATTAACAGTTGTGAAATTACGTTTTTGGCAGTATTCAAAGTATAATAATATTCGTACACTAAATACAAATAATTTGTTTTGAAAATTAATTATAGTTAAAAAGGGTAATTTTGAAATATATTTAGTAGTTTTCTAGTCATTATTATCAAAATTGGAATTGTGAAGTTGGTTTTTGTCATATGGAAAAAAAATTAAAAATTGCATTATTTAAGTTCTAATGTAGTTTAAAAAAATTCAGTATTTTTCCCATAATGTATGAGTATTAGAGATACATAGATATTTTTTTGGGATGAAAATGAAAATTCGTGCATTAGAGGGTTAAGAACCAAAATCGTAGTTGATAGGTTTTGAGATAAAAACTTACTCTTTCTACAATTCCACCTCCTGAAGCATGCTTTTGGGGAGTAGTCTTGAATTGCCAATTGAGCTCAGTTGGAGCAAAGTAAGTGTAAATGGCTGGAATATCGGTTATCTTGGGTGGTGATATTCCGGCTTCGAGTACCAAAATCCTAGCGCACTCCTCTTCTGATAAACGGCTTGCCACGACAGACCCCGCAGTTCCAGCTCCCACTGCAGAAATACGAAGACTTTTACGCTGTTTATTAAACAAGTGCTCTTGATTTCATTATCACTTATGTTCTCTCGGAGAAAATCTACAGTAAAGCTTATATTAAGTTTGCAGTATAGAAATGTTCCACGAGAAAAAGGGTAAATAGTTTTCATTTTCGAATGCGAGAATCAAATAAAAAAAGGTATTTCACATTCAGTAAACCAATTTATTCGTTATTTCAAGACATATTTTAATATTTTTATTTGTTTTTGCTTCAGTTAGAATGAAATATTTTATTTTTCCTTCGATTTTGACTTAACAGGGCACACGAATATCAGGGTGAACGTATCACAAAGGAGCGACCAATCAGAGCAGGAAAAATTTCGGCGCCAGCAACGTTGTTTACGCCATTTCTTCCGCCTAGAACATTTCAATGCTGCACACTTAAGGTGTGTTTTGGTATAGATAATAATCGCTTGAAGGTTTATTTTTGGATATAATCCTCTTTGTGAAAGAGCCATGCGATGATGAAGTAAAAAAGGAAAAAATCTTCAACTATATTAGTTAGACCATGATAGCAACCATAACAATTTTTGAAATTGGTTATATAATAGCGTAAAGCGAAATATAATTTTTAATTATTTTTGGGTGTCAAGAAAAATAAATATATGTTATTTAATAATTCTTTATATACTTAGTTATAATGGCTGTTGGGAAATCCACGATAGCTGCCATAGCAAGGGTACAAAGTACAAAGTGCAGGGGCCGCCTCGGTGGCTGAATGGTTAGTGTACTAGCCTTTGGAGCTGCTGAGGTCGGGTTCGAATCCCGGTCAGGCATGGATGTTTGTGACAGTCAATAAATGTTGTTATTTGTCTATGTGTTATTCATTTCTTTGTGACTGTAAAAATTTATTTCTGTGTCTGTCCCACTTGACGAAAGCTTATAAGCGGTTCTCTGAACAAGCACACAAGATGGAATATATATGTATAATACCATACCATACCAAGTGCAGGGGTAGTACAAGGGTAGTGAATCACATTATATTATGTTTTACATCATTTAAAAATATTTTTGAGTCAAAGCCAAAAAAATATAAATATTGGGTTTATTATTCTTTTCATTTTTAGTACAGATAATTTATGGAAAAAATAGGATATCTAAGTCTTACATATACCTATACACTCTTAAAACAAAAGAGTGAATTCCACTCCAGTTGGAGAAGTGCATTTTCGACATTGGAAAGGAGTGAATATTATCTCAGACTGAGTTAAAATCACTCGTTTGGAGTGATCCTGTCGGAGGTTTAACACACAAAGGATCCACTCCAAAAGGAGAAGTGCATTTTCCAGACTGGAGGAGTGAAAATCAATCAGACTGAGTTAAAATCGCTCGTTCGATTTAAGAGTGTAGGGTCAACCCCTTTAGTTTTCGTAATAAATTTAATAATTTACTGAATGCAATACATGAATATTATTACAATATTGCTTATCCGTTAAAACCTAATGCTTCGGTATCTCAACAAATATCATATGAGGATTTATCTATAGTTTATTTTGGAGGTGATAAACAGATTATTAAACAAAATTATCGAATTGTTATTCCGATTTGATACTCATTTAAATGGGGTGACAATCTTTTAACTCATTGACACTTTCATTTATGAATACTATTAACACCTTCATTACCAAATATTGAAACGTTAACTTTTTAAGGGGGAATGGGCGCTTTGGATCGCGGGTTTCCAAAGCCAAGTGCATCAGTGTTAATCCAATGGAGAAACAATTATTTTCTCTGCCACATTTCTCCGGCTGTATTGAATATTTTTACAAACGGATTTTTTATGTGATAAATGTAGGTCCCGACGAAACCACCTTCTTAAGTTGGTTAAAAAAAATTAAATTTTAAATAAATATTTTTACAAAAAGTATTCGAAGCAATTTGGAAAAGTGGGGTTATAGAGACCTGTAAGTTACTGCATTTTTTATTAAACAAATCCGTTTCTAAAAATATTCAATACAGCCGGGGAAATACGGCAGAGAAAAGTTTTTTTCCCATTGGATTAACATTCAGACACTTGAGTTTGGAGACCCCCGGTCGCCAGCACGCCCATTCCCCCTTCAAAAGTTAACGTTTCAATATTCAGTAATGAAGGTGTTAATTGTATTCATAGATGAAGGAGTTAATGAGTCAAAAGATTGTCACCCCATTTAAATGAGTATCAAATAAGAAAAATGTCAATACATTTTTTTAATAATCTGTTTATCACCTCCGAAATAAACTATAGATAAAGACTCATATGATATTTGTTAAGATACTGAAGCATTAGGCTTTAACGAACAAGCGATAGAAAAGGTTACCTAACTCAGCAGTGGATAAAATTCTATACTTTTGACTAAAATTGTATTTTGATAAATGCATTCTTTACCATGCATTATCCTTGAGTGCATTAAAAAAAATCTGATAGATTCTTATACTTTCGAAAAAGATAGTTTTTAAAGAAGTTCAATCGACAATTAATTTAGGGATTCTAGTTAGTTATATGATTAATCAATATAATTGATTAATAAAATTAATTAACTTGTGTTACAATTACTTTTATATTTAAAATACTAAAAATATGGTGACTGACCCAGAAGTGGTGGTAGGCTATCGCCAAGATATAAGACAAAGGAATTTCATGTACTCTTTACCTATGACATAATCGTATTCATCCTTGATGTTAGTAGTTGTTTTTGGTGCATGCTTCTGTCCTGCCATAGACAACAAAATAAGAGGCAGAAGTGGATTGCCTGAAAATGGAGTGGGGTACGAGTGTTCAGCTGCCAAGTTATACATTATTGGAATAAGTTAAAATCTGCACATTCCTATGATTTGAGTTGAGTTCATTAACGTAGCACTAGAGCTGCATGAGGGTTATGTACATTCCTGCGAAAAGAAAAACATGGACATGGATTTTTTTTTATAGAGAAACTTCAAAATCGAGCAAAATAAGCATTCTTATCTTAGGCACTAATTATTAAATATGTGTAACTTAGACTTGCAATTTTGTAAAGCAAACTAAACTTATTCCACAATTAAATATACATTTCTCACCTACATTTAAAACTTATCTGAGATTTGGAATAAAAAAGAGTTGATTTTTAGGCTCTTAAAATAGGAAAAAGACATACTAAATATAAAAACAGGAATAAAACATACTAAATATAAAAACTGAATATAGGAATAAAGCATACTAAATATAAAAACTGAATGTTCATGTCTAAAAAGTATGAACAGCAGTTTATACTTTCTTATGCCTTATCTTTTCGAAATTTCCTAACTTTCAATAATAAAATAAACACTTACTGCTATATGAAAATATTTTCGAAGCTTTAAATGTTTTCAATATGCAGTGCACACATGCCAAATGATCCGTCTTATCAAAAGTAAATTTTCGGAGAACAATGGATAATGAAGCATAGAAGAAAGCAACTACACCACACTATCAGTTGTATTTGGAATTGTATTTTAACTTTTGCTATTTTTATTAATTTTTTAAAAAACATGATAAAACAGTTTGAATTAGATAAATTAATAGGAAAACCATTTAATGAGTAAAAGTCATTCACAGTGTTTTAATGCCTTTTTTCAGTCTCAAACAATAAAAAGGTGGTTCGAAGCAAAATTGATCAATGTATAATTGAAAGCCAGGATGCCCGCTCGTAGTGAGATACCCTCAAAAATACACAATTTAGTGAAATTAATATATTAAGCGGAGTCAACGTTAACCCCCCAAAAATTACATAATATCAATAAGAAAATACATTTCGTTTCTTAATTTCCAAATACCGTTTTGCACGTAAAGCTTCTATTTCAAAAAGGTACACGACCTCACTTGACATGAGCAAGTCGATTATGCTATAGCAATTATGAGACAATATAGAAAGATGCTATAGAGAAAAAAGGAAAAAATCCGATACCATAATAATATACTTTAATGTATTTATTACAAACTGTAATATGTTGTCTATGAGCGATAAAGTATTTAAGAAAATTATGTATTGATAGGGGGCAAAGCCCCCTGCTCGCTACCGCTCGCCAACCCCCGAGAATTGCTACGCAATTAATCTTTGTTTGCTCCGCAAACAAACATACAAGACTAAGATATTTTAGTTAAAAGGTCCCGACCAGCCGGGAGAGTGCGCAAGACGAAAAGGGAAGATGCATCAGCTTCGGCTGCTTTTACGATACGAGGCCGGAAACTCAAGACCGATGCCAACAGTTGAAAAATAAGCTAGTTTCCGTGAGACTGCTCCAGGGCATCACGTAGCTCTAGCGCTAAGCAACGATCTCTACCAAAGCCACGGGACGCAACCTGAAGCAAAGCAGCCCCGGCACAAAACAAGCACACCGCCACACTTACTTTCAGCGTTTCTGATTTGCTGAAGCCATGTAAGTCACGTGGCTTTCAAGCGTCCGACAATTACACTTTTATATTATATAGAGAAATTGGAGATTTACCTTAAGACCCCACCAAGAGCCTCAACTTTCAAAAGCTAAATAAACCTTGTCCAATATGTCTATTTTTAGATTTGAATACCACTCATTGCATTTTGATTATAAATTTTGTTTAAATTAGTTTTTAATTAGTTCACATTTATTCCAAAATAGTCTGATTTTAGAAAATACGTATCCAACATTAGTTATGAAGAACAGCGTAAATAAGGATATCATGCTCTTTATTAAACTAACGTTGACCTGTAACCCATTAAGGACGGTTGGCAAGAAAATGTGCCACCCAAACTGAGCTCTCTGCTTAAGTTTACCTAAATAAACAAAATAAAAGACAAATAAATTCTATATTTTTAGTAGAGTTTATGTGGCACAATATGAGTTACACAAAATTTTGCGAATTTAAAAAAACATTAACACTTAACCTATTTAATCGGAAATGAAGGGGGTAATGGTATTCATGAAGTCATTGTTAATAGGTTAAATTTGATTTACCTGCATCTGTTCACAGACACCGTAAAATTAATTCCTTGTTGACAAAAAAGAAAAACGCTTTACAACTTGCGACACTGTGTAAATAGCATATCCGGATTACAGTATTTAAAGAGTGCAACATTACCTCTATCGTATTTATGTTCACCATTCGTCGGGCTTATCAATTGTGCCTATTTATTTCTTAGCGTGCATTCTCTTTTCACCTGCTAGGTCATTGAACAACCTTGGGGTTTTATAGATACAGATAAATACCTATGCTTTAACATTTGTAATTACGTACGTAAATTTAACAATTTTTCGGTCATTGACCTAGATGAATGACACAGGGTTTTTATATTTAATTTTAACTCGTCTTACTTAAAGGCATATAAAATGGCATTGGATATTACTGAGCATTATTTTTCTGAGATAAAAATTTTTAAAATATAAATTATTTAAAATAACGCAATTTGGTTGTAAAAAATATAAATAAAGCTCAGCTATCCAATAATTAAAAGCTTTTATTATAAATTAAACTTATGGAATCACATTTTTATCACACTACAGTCTTTTTCACCATGAAATGCTTCTTTATTATAAAAAGTTCCTTTACCTTCCAAAAGTGGGTAAATTTAAAAGCTTTTTTGTATGGGAAAAGGGTTATAAAAATAAATTATAATGCTTGCAAGAACTGTTATAGGTCTCTGATAATATCTGTCATATACAGTGACGTTGCATAAAAATAATATTTATAAAGCTCTTTTTTCAATTGAAAGCATTGTTGCAGATTATTAACAAAATAAACATATAAAGGCTAACGTTCAAAAAGTTAAAACTGTTGAAAAGTAAACTAAGTTGCTAAGTGCAAAAACCAAACTTGATTACAATTTTAACGTATTTTTTAAGAACTCCTGGCATTTTTATTTTCAATTTAGCTTCAGTTCACAAAAACTATGTGCATAAATTTCTTTTCAGTGAAAGCATTGACCTTATTGTCCACTTCTTATAATGACGGGTAGGAGAGTTTGAGCCCTAATAACTTAAGTTTAAAATCAACAGCATTTTAAAAATATTTACTATGCTACTATTATACGCCATTGTAGCCTGGAAAAATACAAAGCAACACTCTTTACATCTGTGGAGTCGAAAGACCCGAACAAAACGCACGATGGTGCCACTGGTTTGCTTTGGGTGCCCGCCCAGGTGTCAACCTAGTCACTTGAATAAGCTTTTTAATTACAAGGCATAAATTGCTGTATTAAGGCGCATGGAGACTAAAAATACACGGCCGGAAACGTGCAACCTAACCTAACCAACATATATCTGTTACATGGTCTCCTGACGTTAAAAAGAAGAGAACCCGATAGAGTTAAGAAGTAGATGAAGATGCTTGGCGATAAATAAAATAAAGTGAAGCCGTTAGATAGTCGCCAAAGTAACCCTACTCAGCCCAAATAAACAACTCACCCAACCATAGTTCAATGTAAAACGCATCATTAGAGAGTCATGGTCGATGTAGCAGGCCTATGCAAACTCCACTGTAAATAGCGCCAAATACTTCGCCGAGAACGTTTGTTTAGGCTTACTATAAAACAAAAGATGGCTTCACTTGGCGAAGCGGTTTTGCCCGGCAGCATCGCCATCTTCTTCTTAAGGTAGGCGAACACCCAAAATTCTATAATTTTTACTATTACTTTAATCTTTTCCGAATTTGGCATAGTGATTTCAAATCTAATGAGCAATGCTTTTTAGGCAATTTTTTTTATTTAAATATAATTGATTTATTTTACACGGTGTTTTTCACCTAAAAAAAGGGGTTTATTGCGCCAACACTTCTAGTATAAAAAGTTTTACATTTATTTACCTGAAATATTTTACAGATGCTATTTCAATATATATCTGTGCCATGAACCTCTAACATCCGGTGTAAATATATAAGTTTTTTTTTAATGTCCAAGTACAAGTTAATCGAAAAAAGTCCTTTTTGTGGTTAATTTATAACATTTTTCCTAATAACTTCTTTTCTTGTAATTTGTATGCAACTCTAGAGGGTCATTGCATGCATCAGTTCAAAACGAAGAATTTAACACATAATTAATATTTATAGGATGAAAATTCAATGTGGTAGGATTGTTGGCGTAAACCTCTTTTTTTATTAGAAAAACACCGTTTAAAATAAATAAATTATATTTAAATAAAAACCAATGCCTAAATAGTATTATTCATTATATTTGAAATCACTATGCCAAATTTGGAAAAGATTAAAGCAATAGTAAAAATTTTAGAATTTTGGGTATTCGCCTACCTTAACTCCATGGAGATGCCGACCAAAGCATAAATAGCGCACAAGCATTTAAAAAGCGACCAGAAAGGACAGTGTATCAACAATTGTGACCTCAAGAGCCTACAAGGCGTGAGGAGTCTCCAGGCAAGGCAATTAGCATTGGAACAGTAAAAGTTCCGAAGGCACACCACTAACTGGGAAGACAATAGCAATAAAAATAGTAATCATAAACCTGACTTGTCACTATTTTAAGCAGACAACCAAAATTCAATGTAATTTTTATTATTTTTAAATAAACTATGATTGTTTGACTACTTTTTCCACACCCCATGAAACAATACTCTCTGTTCCAAATTTTTGAAATGTTTAAGCACAAAGTTTTAATTAAAATCACAAAATGGGCCATACTTTTATGTAATATGAAAGTTATCCATCTAATAGCCTTTAACCTATTTCTTTCATCAATAATGAATCCAGTCCAGTTATTGTCTCAATGAATTAAATTATGTTTTGTAAATAGCATTTACTGTATTTGATGAAACAAAAAGGAAATTTAAATAATTGAATTGCTAACTGTACCTTTTAAAAGTTTCAATCATATATCAACGATAGAACTTAATTTTTGCAAAATCTTATTAGTATTGGCTAAATTCCTAATAAATTTAAATCATACATAGCAAGTGAGACAATTTTTAATCAACACAAAAGTATTTTTTACAAAGAAATCAATTCTTTCAAACGAAGCCTTTATTTATGAAAATATTTACAATCCATTTTAAATTTCTTAATATGCATGATGCAATAATGTTACTGTACATAGTTTATGTTACAAAATGAAAACATACGAAAATCACACTATTCTTAGAAATTCTAGTTTGGTTACGCTACTTTAGCAACTTTTGACTTTTGATACTTTTTGGCCTTCTTTCCAAGTGGAATATAAACAATGAACACATCTGAGTCAAAGTCAGGCCAAGTCACGTATCTCGCATGCTTGATTTTGGCTCCCTGGAGAGTGTCTAACACTTTCTCTCTATTCACAGCCAACTCAATGGCTTTTTCGGCAGATATTTGCAACAAATCCGATCTTGAGATGGGTATGCTGTCAATCTCATCTCCATTAACCTAAAGTGAAATAGTAAACACATCTTTAATGCATTTTGAAGTGCATAAAAAGTTTTTTTTTTTTTTAAATAGGTTGTATTCTTTGGAATACAATTTGAAAAACTTTTAAGCATATGATTTTGAAAAATGATGATGGGGCTTCACAAAATTATAAATATTCAATAGTTACCGTTATAAGTTATCTTTTATTACCTGCTTATTTTGAGAAATATCAAAAACCTAAAGTGATTAGTTTTGAATTTAAAGTTAACGTGATTTGCTACTTTTCTAGTTTTCTCATAAAGTGATTGGTTATCAAAAACATAAAATATTTTCAAAAAATACCTTACAAATGTACATTACCTTAATGTTTATTTCCATATCACAATTTTCATCAATTTGAGGCCACTTTTGATGTAGTACTGGATTTTTCTAAAAAGACATTTACAACCCATTTTATATGTTTTATTACTTCAATTATAATCAGATACATATTTTTAAATAGTAGTTCATAGCCAAACTACAAATTCGAAATAAAGAAAAGCACTTACAAGGTCATATGGGTATTTGCTTCCAGTAGCAGCACTACCAAAAGCTTTCCACAATTCAGAGGTAAAATGTGGGGCTATTGGAGCTAACATGATTAACAAAGCAGCTAAGCAACTCTCATATTCCTCGGTTTGAGCCATGGTTTTTGGTAAACGCTAAATGTTGAGAAATTAGACATTTTAAAAGAAAATATTTCATTGAAAATTATATTTTAGGTAATATACTAATTTTAGCAGAAGAAAAGCACTAAATGCATAAATAGCAGAAAAAAATTTCTTTTGACTCTTTTACTTTGAATTTTTAAGTCTTTTAAATGTTTAACAGGTATTTTTTGCACTCTTCTGAGTTTAAAGTGTTTTAAGATTCAGTTTTTAGTTTCTTTTCCACATTTTTTTTTCATTAAGGCATTAAAAATGTTTAATAAAATTTTTTTTTTAGATATAAATTTAATATAAATTACAACAAATATAAAAAATTTCATATTTTAGGCAGATGAAACAAAGAGAAATAACAATTTAATACACGTTATATGCAATTAAGAATATTTATGAAATTTAAAAAATTTTAAATACACATGTAAAATAATTTGTATAGATATAAATACATTATAATGACAAAAATTCAAAAAAAATGTATATAAACTTACTCTAAGTTCTCCAGTCAAGCCTTGTAGTTTTGCTACAGCCACATTCAATTGTCTTGTTGTTAAAAAGTTGTGAGTAACCTAAGAATGCATTTTATGTTAGAAAACAAAATTTTGAATAACGAAATACAGTTGATTTAAATTTACTTTAGCTAAGACAAACTAAATTTAACTACTATTAAAACTAAGTTAAAATAAATCAGTGATTTAAAATAAAATTTAACATACTAATACTTAAATACAACAGTTTTTGGTTACTTGGCTTGTTTTGCATTTTATGTTCGAAATATAATTCTTATAACTGATTTTAAATGCAAGTGGCTGCAAAACTTTAAAACTATACCTCTCCTGACCTTAAGTTTGCAGTATACAAATGTTCTACGAGAAAGAGGGTAAATAGTTCTCATTTTTGAGGGCGAGAATCCAATACAAAAAGGTATTTAACATTCAATAAACAAATTTATTTGTTATTTCAAGACATAAATTTATTATTTTTATTAGTTTAGCTTCAGTTAGAGTGTTATTTTAATTATTCTTTTCCTTCGATTTTGACGTAACAGGGCGCACGAATATCAGGGTCAAATTATCAACTAATCGGAGAAGGCGAAGCTTCGGCGCCAGCCGCGTTGTTTACGCAAATTCCTCCGCGTAGTACATTTCTCTGCTGCAAACTTGAGGTCGGTTTTGGTATATATGATGTCTTTTAACTAAATTATAACTTTGCTTAGTTATTTATGACACTAGCAAATAAATACCTGTCCTTCACACAGTGCAAAAAAAAATGCAGTCAAGTATACATATTTTTTAAGTTAAAATCTCAGTTTTATATCAAAAATCCTTTCCCAGCCAATTGACACATGATTATTAAATAATGCTAACGTACATCCATTATTAAATAATGCTATTCTACATAGATTATTAAATAATGTAATTGTTACTTATAAATAAATATGAAACTGAAAAACTGTTGATTAACAATGTATTTAGAACTTGAAAATTGTTAATTGAAAGCTAATCCTTGAACAAATTATATAAATCTTTAGCAGTTTAACAGCAAAAAACATCTCATACTACAATATTTTAGCTATTAAAACCTCAAGTGAAATATCAACAATATATGTATTTTTTCTACAAAAACAAATTTCCATAAATAATAGAGATGCATATTTATTGCTGCTTTCTTTCTACTTTTGATATAAAATTATAACAATAATTACAATTGCTTTATGTAAAATTATACAAATTAAAAAAATTAATGTTGCAGTTGAATTTTGTCAAATGGATATACTGTTGTTATAATCAGATCAAAACTTCTTAAAAGTAACAGAATGCAACATACACTATTGATAAGAATTAATGAATCAAATTAATACTCACTCCCTTAATATAGAAATTTCGAGCAGAAATTAGTTGAGCTTTATGTTTCTCTATCTCCTCTGATGCCAATGAATCATGTAAATTCTTCATCTTCTTCTGTTCCAAGAAATCAGAGACAGTTAACCAAAGCCTCCACTGCCAGTTGATAATTCCGGGAAATACTGAAAAAAATTAAATTACTAACTTAGTAAACTTTTTTTTTAAATATATAATTTTATTTCAAAATAAAATTTATAAACTTACATTGATCATTCCATTGCCTAGGAGATTGAGGGGCAACATTGCCTAATATAAATAAACGGGTTGTATCTATACCATATTCATCAATCACTTCCTGAAACCAAAAGATATTCTTACAAAAAAAATTTACTGACTCACGTATGTTTGTAATTTTTATTAACTAAACACAAGGGAAATCGCAAAAAAAAAATCAAATTATTCCGAATAAAATTTAATTTCGTGTTGAATCTTTTTTTAAAAAAATTCACATAAAATACATTATCAATAAAATTAAAAAGAATTTCAACAACTACGGTACATTTTATTTAACAAAGCCTAATAAAATCTAAAAAAGTATAACATTTTCAAGTATTCATTAACTTTTTTAGAATTCACTGCCTAAATATTAAACACTTATATATCAATACTTACAGAAATTTTATGCTGATTTCTTAACTGTAAAAGTATTAAGTGTATATTCTTAAGTATTAAGCAGTTTTAAAAATTAAAATAGCAAAAAAGAGATAACTTTTATTCCAGCATGATACCTAAGAAGACATAACATAAGATTTAGATTTCATTAATTATTATGACCTTTTAACATTGAATTTATTTAAACGATCAATAGCTATGCTGTTAAACATCATTTAAAACTTGCTACAAAATTAATATTATCAATAAGCATTTAAATTTACCTTGAAATATTGAGGTTTAAAAATTATAGGTTATGAATACCTGTGGATCTACTCCATTATACTTAGATTTGCTCATTTTTTCCCAGTCTTCAATAACAGACAAACCAGAAGATTTTTCTACAAGATTCGGTCCTAAAAGACAAGTGATGTTTGTAAATGTTTTAAGATTGGCCCCAAATCATTTCATTTTCATATGGCACAAATTTCAAATTAATTTGAAATGAAACATTTCCAGTTGCCATCTAAATAAAAAAGAAAGCGTAAAACCAAATTATTATGTTACATGATTACTCATTTTTATTACAAGCTTTTTTATTAATTTATATAGTACTCTTAGTGATACAAATATCAATTAATATTTTTGTGTTTATATGGTATGTTTATTGAGAACAAGAATTAAAGCTCTAGATTAGCGGTCGCCAGTCGCCAACTGACGACTATTACATCGAAAGTGGCTACCTAAAAATCCAACCCCAGTCGCCAAAATTGGAGATCATAATTTTACCTTTTGTTCAACAAATAATTTATACTGAAGATGCATTTCTAAAATAATAGTAATAAAACGCTCCAATTCGTTTCTGTCGGGAAGAAAGACTAATTTTTACAATGAACTTTCGCTACGCACCCGGTAGTTGAACTGTAGGTACATAAAATAATTTTCTAAATTCAAATATGGCCAATCACATAATACTTACATATTGGTATATGATCCTTTTTTTTACTGTCAATCTTTTCATATAAAACATGTTCGTAATTTAATTTCGTTTTGTGTAAGATAGCACTTTTTTTTGTCATATATACTTAAGTTTAAAACTGGCTACTAAATATCCAAATGTGGCTACCATTTTTTTTCACTCTGGTAGCCACTGGCTACTATTAAAAAATCCCAGTCTAGAGCATTAACAAGAATCAAAAAAAAAGAAGTCATGATGCATCACTCACCAGAGAAATCAACTTTATCTTTTGTGATATATCTCCCCGTGCCTTTTATACGATAACTCTTGCCCATCACCATGCCTTGCATTAGAAGTTGAACAAAAGGCTCTTTGTGGTTCAACATTCCAATTGAATGGAAAAAGTGGCACAAAAATCGGGCGTAGAACATATGCAAACCAGCTAAAAAAACAAAGACGGCATGATTTTAAACTACAAAAGAGCTCAAATGAAGAGTACAGGGGAAGAACGGCTTGATTTATTAGGAGTCGTTCCGTAATTGTGTCTGCTTGGCGGACATTGGCGACAGGAAAACGGTTTTTCTCTTTCTTCTTCGCTTGGTCCAAGCGTTGGAATCGTGCATCGCAAGAATCTTGGTAAGTAGAAAAAGGTTTCCTTACACCAGTTTAGGCGATTACTCAAAAAGGCTAATGAGGAAAGTCTTCTACGAAATTAAGTGGTTTTTCTCCTGTACTCTTCAAATATGATGATATCTATATCAAATGGAAAAAATACAATATTTATTTTTTCCAAAACTAAAATTAATAACTGACCATGTTCTTTTCCACCAATGTACAAGTCCACAGGCATTAGATCATTGATTTTGCTTGTGTTGAAGGGCTCCAATTCATTTGAAACATCTAAGTAGCGCAAAAAGTACCAAGAACTGTCGACAAATGTGTCCATTGTATCTGTTTCCCGAGTTGCTGGTCCACCACACCTAGAGTTTGAAAGTAAAGACAAAAAATATTAAGGGAAAATAATATAATACAGTAAGGGTAAATAATATAAGACAGTAAGGATAAATAATATAAGACATTTCAGGAAAAAATATAATAACTATTAACTTTTACAAGTTAAGCCCAAAAGCTTAAATTTGATATTAAATTAAGATGAAGAATATGCCTTAAAGAATCCCAAAATAAGACAAGTATTTATTCCCTCGTATTCCTACAGTGAATTGGCCTTTAATGTTTAAAAACAAACAATAATTTGATAAAAAAAACATCCAGCACGAATGAGTAAAATGTAAAAGAAAACACACACAAATTTTCAGTGTATAATGTTAACTCACGTGTTTTAATACAAATCTGAAGTTATCTTTCATTTTTTTAATTTTCTTAAATTCTAAAATAAAAATAAAATACTAGGAAAAGCACAAGGTTTTCGTAATTATTTGGGATTAGCTTTAACTAGCAATAACAAGGCTAATAATCCTCTTAGTAGGCTCACTTTATGGAACCATATATTAGTAATCCATTTCAATACAATAACAATAGTTAAAATGGTCAGTACTATATTAAACTTACACATAAGAACACTAATATTTAATAAGTGATTCATTTAAATAAAACATACTTGGGACAGTCAACATTAATCCAATCACTAGCACCTTTTAATGAGCTTGATTTTCCGGAAAAATCAGATAATTCTGGCAAAAGAATTGGCAAGTCTTTTTCATTAACAGGGACTGTCTAAAACAGAACGATAAAAAAAATACTTTAGATTAAATAGATTTAAAAATAGAACATTTTAAGCTATAAGCTACCATCTAATTTTAACAACATGGTAAAAAGAAATTCGAGTAAAAAATACCGGGAACTACAATAAAATAGTAAAGATTGTAACATTTAAAAAAATATATACATAACATGTTTTTAAAAATTAAAACTACACATCATTTGCTTATGTATTGCTGATTTGCCTTTAAAAAATGAGTAATAAAAAGCTAAGGTAATTAAAAATTCTTTTAAGTATGGGTAATTAAAAAGCATAAGTAACATTCTACATAAGTAGTGCAAACCATATAAATAAATGTAAAAACACTAACCTTGCAAGTTGGACAATTTATTATGGGAATGGGAGTGCCCCAGTACCTTTGACGAGATATCAGCCAATCTCGAAGCTTTTTACTTGCTTTATATACTTTAGTGTTATGCTTTTTCGCTTCCAAAAACACTTTCTCCTTAGCAGACTCTCTGTCTAAGCCAGACAGCTAGAAAAAACATCAGTTTTTACTCAAAAATAGCACAAGTGTGTAATTTTTCTAATTACATAATTCATTACAGAAAGCACTTTTTATGTTTTAAATTACCAAAGAATAAAAATGAAAACACATAAGAATGATAAGGTAATGTAAAATCTATTACCTCTTCAGAATTTTTTAAGTGGTTAGAGACATCATCAACAACTTGAATAACATCAAGATTATGAGCTTTTGCAAAATCCAAATGTTGAGGGTTCTCTGGGATAGGAATACCTTTGAAAATACCATTTAGATTTTAGAATTTTTTTTAATGAATTTCGTTTTAAAACAATAAAACAAGCACATTGCAAAAGAAAATGAAAATTACCATGGACTGTACACAGATTTTCGATTTAAAAAAAAATCTGCACTTTGTTTAAGTAAGTAATAAAACAGAAGTAAATAAAGCATTTTAAAATTGAAAATGATTAAAGGAGCTTCCATGAATCATGTTCTGGTATTTTGGATCACATTTTTACTTATATTTTTTGGCAGGGGAAAATTGCCTGATATTTGACAATATCACCCCTCCAATATAAGATTTGGTGTTACTGGGCTTGACCTCTGTCCCCCCTAAACATATCACATAATTATGATACATTGACAATAGTTTTACCTACCAAAAATGCTTTATTAAATACAAATTTGAATGAAGGAAGAGCGCTATTGTGCTTTTCAGAATGTTTACTACACTATTGAATATTACACACATTCTTATTGGATTTTACTCGACAATTTAACAATAAATAAATTTTGGTCAATAGAATACAAATTCACCTGCCAAGAAAATGTTTGAACATAATTAAATTTACACTGTCTAAAACTTAGCTAAATAAAATACTTTTCTCTATTTTATTTCCATAAATTATTTTACTAAAACAAATTCTCAATCACTTCAATTACTATGCTATTATTTTACTTCAGGGCTTTAGTTTTTAAAAAATGGATAATGAAACTATGATGTACATTGCGTTTACTACATTATTAAATACACCATTTGTGAATTCGAAAATTTGCACGATATTTGCTAAAGAAAGTTTTTAATTCAGCAATAATAGATCTTCAGAATTGGAAAATTTTGAAAAAAATACAATTATGAAATAAGCAAAGAATTAAATTAATGGATTATGTTACATAAACATTATTTATACAATAAAATACACTAACCTAAACAAGAGTCAGTTGATGGACTGTGGTCTAAGTTCTTTGAAACAAATATGGGTAAACTTTTTCCGGTAAAAGGATGCTTTATTGTAATCTCCAACTGGCAATCTTCATTATTTGTTTTAGAACCATATTCAGGAGCATTGAAATGATTATCAGGCGAGATTCCAATAAAAGTTGCTCCATAAATTAATTCAGGTTTGTCAGTCCATACTGTCAAAGTGTTGCTCAATTTTTGGTTCTTGTGGAAAACTTCTAAATGGAAAATAACCCCATTGGGTTCACCAATCCAGTTTTTTTGTATTTTCTTAGCATCTCTCCACTCCACAAGGCATGGATTGCTTAATCCTTCATAAAGATCCTAGTCAAAAGAGATTACAGTATTGAGTAATATAACAACAGAAAAGGTGCTTTTACTTGACTAACAAAAACATAACTAGGTTAGGTAACATCACACCCCTTTCAATTAACACACAATAATTAAATACATGTAAAGGTAATTATACACCTTATAGCAGAGGTTCCCGACCTTTTTGCACCTGCGTACCACTTGACTTTTTGAGAAACTTTGGCACACCACCAGACTTTAAAATCGTAATAAGCGTATAATATTTACTCTTCTTAGAATTGTTTAAAGATTTTTTTAAAATTAAATTTCTGAGAACATATCATGTTTAATGGTTAGATATTTATTTATAACATGCTTATAATAGAGGAGAAATAAAAAGATTAAATTTCATCAATTTACAGTTTTATTCATTACCTATATGTCTAAAAATATACTAATAAAAAATAGTACAAACCCAGCAAAAAATTTAATCAACAAGCAAAATATACTTTTATAGTCTTTAGAACGAAACTTGGCGTTTTTTGTCTGTGATTCAAATATCAAAATTAGGATTTATGGAACTTATCTTCACTTTTAGTCCTCACACATACCACTTGAATTTTTCTGTGTACCACTGGTTGTTAACCCCTATAGGACGAATTCAATATCTGTGGTGCATGCTCCAAGATTAATCACTAGCAAAACTAGTTACATTTTAAAGTTAAACAAAATTTATCCAAAATGGAACTGTGCCATTAACAGCAACATGTAAATGCCAAAAAGAATTGCCAACCTTTGAAAATTCGGAAGTCCGCAGGAACCATTGAGAGAGTCTCCTTTTTTCAACCTTGCATCCAGAACGCCAAGAGCAGCCTTTATCATCTACTTGCTCATCTGCTAATACAGTTTGGTCGACAGGATCCCAATTCACAAGGGACTTGGGGAAAAAATTTCAACAAATTAACTTACTTTATAGAAATACCAAACAAAATTAGAATTGTTTTTAATTAATTGATTTTACTCAACAATTTAACAATAAATATATTTTGGTCAATAGAATCCAAATTCACAAGATACCAAGAAAATGCTTGAACATAGTAATATTTACAATGTTTAAAACTTAGCTAAAAAAAAATACTTTTCCCTATTTTATTTCAATAAATTATTTTACTAAAATTGATTCTCAATCACTTCAATTATTATACACGTATTTTACTTCAGGGCTTTGATTTTAAAATAATGAAAATAAAACTATTCTAAAGTAAGCTCACCTGTTTTTTATAAGCTAATCCATGCTTATAGAGCAAAAGAAAGATATACTGTGTCCATTGATAATAGGATGCATCACAGGTGGCTAATTCCTGTAATAGTTTAAATTTAAATAAAATTTAAAAATATTGCCATTCAATAAGTAACAAAGCTGTGGTAAAAGGCAAGAAAACTTATTTAAGAATTACCCTATCCCAGTCGAAACTTAAGTTAAACTCCTCAAGTTGCTCCTTCATTGTTTTGATATTCCTGTAAAAAAAATTTTTTACTTTAAATATTATACAATTTTGTATTTTTAATAAATGAAATAAATTCAAATAAATGTCTTATGGGTTTCATAGGTTATAATAACACTAAGTATTCTATTACTTATAAACAAATTATTATTACAAATTGTAATGTTCAACTAGAAAGACAAAAATTATTTGTTAATGTATAGAAAAGTTATATAATTACAAATATTTATGCTACCAAATGCAAAATGGACTACAAAAAATACATGAAGGATTTACATTTCACTATACATTTTTTAAACAAAAATTTCTTAAGTTTATTGCTTTATTTTTGTTTCATCAGATTGCCTATAATTATCTTTACACACAGTACAAGTTTCTTTGTACACTACACAAATTTATAGATGCATAGAGTGATTAAAAAAAATAGCCTGACAAGTTTGCAATAGTAATGATTAACAGACAAAGTTACATAGAACAAAAGCATCATTAAAAATAAAATGCCTACCATTAAATATGAAATGATATTTTCAAACCTTTATTAAAAATATTTACAAATACTAGTATCTAATGTTAAACACAACAATTGGGTATTTACTTTTTAGTCCATTCTAAAGGATGAACATTTCTTTCTATAGCAGCATTTTCTGCAGGTAATCCAAAAGCATCCCAGCCAATTGGGTGAATAACCTATGCAAATTGTAAAAACTATTTTATGGGTCTTGTATGGTAACAGATATCTATGTGATTCTAAGGGTGATGGGTAATGGTATATGATAAGGGTGATGGTATGTGATTCTGGGGACACTACAAAAGTACTTTAATAACGCCTATACAATAGATGCTCACACACAAAAAATCTTTAAAAAATGCAGAAAAACACTGGTTAAATAATTAACAGCTAGGATATAGGCACAAATGTATGGTTGTTATCTCTGTATGAAATTTTAATGTATTGTTTTAAATAAACATATCAGTTTAAAAATTCAGAATTCAGTTGCTTTTTGAAGATGCGATCTTAAAATCCTTTCCAGATGCAAAAAAATAGTAACAATAAAATCGTATTTATAATTTTTTTTAAATTTATTGTTATTGCTGGAAAAGTAACCAGTTTAAAATACTTAAGAACTTTTCAAATAAAGATTTTGATTTAGTACTATTTTTTTTTAAGTTACATAACACATATTCTAGTTAACTATGTTTTAATATTTTCAAATAAACACTGTAAAATAATTATTCACAGAAGAAAATCCAAAATCTGCATAATTTCATGAATATAAAAAATAATAATTAAATTCTTCACTTGTAACTGATATTGTAATACTAATTACAGCACATTAAAGTGTTCAAACTTACAAAATGTTATAATCAAATCAGTTTATATAATGAAGCAACTATACATAATTATGCTTTAATTTAGAGAGTTTTTATTTTAATTTAGTTTGATTCTTATCTGTGTGCTTTTATTCATTTCTTTATAACAATAAATTCACAATATTTTTTAACTAGTTAAGTTTCTTCACCTTAATTTTGCTAATTGCTGACTTTCTGAACCATACTGCAACCCTGAATACGAATAGTGACATGCTAGTCTTTCACTGCTATATTTCCCACATTCCAAAGAAAAAAAGTTACAATGTTGTGAATAAAGTCAAATGAAGAATGTAGTTGCAAAATAAAGGGTGTATTGCAAAACCCACATTCTCCATAGTATAACTAAACTCTCCATGGTATAACATAGTATAAATTAAAATATAACTAAAATATCGGGTCCGATTTATTCATTGTCGACTGTTGTCAATGGGACAAAATTGCCAATGAAGGGGCTGGGCAATAAATAATAATTATACTCACATTCTTCAAAGTATAATTATAATATATTGTCCAGCTCCTTCATTGGCAATTTCATCCTATTGAATGTACTATTATCAACAGTCGAGAATTAATAAATCAGACCCAATATTTTAGTTATACTTTGGAGAGAATGCGAGTTTTGAACTACACCCTTTATTTCTTTAAACATGGCCCCTTGAATCACTATTCATTCCCCCTATACAATTTTATTTGAAAAAAAATTCTTTAAATATTTCTAAGTGATTGTACTTACTTTATTTCCTCTCATTCTTAAAAACCGAGCTATAGCATCACTGATTGCATATACTCGAACATGTCCCATGTGTAAATTGCCAGATGGATAAGGAAACATGGAGAGTAGATAATACTTTTTCGCATTCTACAATAAATTAGGATACGTTTTTGAATCAGATCAAATAAAAGAAAAAAATTATATATTCTAAGTTTTAAAACTACATAGACATTTTTTTTTATTTAGGTGTAAACTTTATTCATGTGAATCTGAACAGTTAGATAATAAAAAAAATATGCATAAAAAATAATTCAAATATACAAAATACATCGTGACATGGAGGGGGGGGGGTAATCGCTTGCGTGACGTAACGATTCAAAACTTCCAATTTCGCAAAGAAATTCTGTTTTTTATAAGAACGATTTTTAGAAAGAAATCTGAAATCTTTTTTTATCACAAGAAACACTTAAACAAAGGAAAATATTAAAATCAACTTTAAAAAAAGAGGGGGGGCGTGCGACAAACGTGACGTAATTTTAGGGGGAGGGGTTCGACCAAACATGTCGCAGCGTGACATAGGGGGAGGGGTCAAAAAAGTCCAAATTTTGCGTGACATAATTTATGTACGTCCCCTAGGGTAAGTTTGAATTATCCTCGTACTAGGGCTATTAAAGGCTGTTTAGGAGAAAGGATGACTCATAACTACCAAAAGGTATAAATATTTGTTTTGTTTAAATTTACCTCTGAAACGTACTCGAATATTGTAAACCATAGTAGTATTTAGTAAAGTAATCAAAGATAATAAAAGTACGGAAATGTTAATTTCTACATTTTAAGAGTTTCTTCTCGTGGAAATTAAATTTAAAAAAAAATTAGTTTCGTTTTCATTTACATAAGGTAGTTGAAAAAAATCACACTTGTGAAAAAATTAGGACATACGTTTTATTTTATTATCTATGTAATTATTTTATGCACTCAATTAAATAAATACCTCTTCAGTAGGATAGGGATCATTAACTTTAGACTTCCAATGCTTTTCAATTTCCTTTTTGACATCATTAGTAAGTTCAGAGTCCTGTACAAATTATTATTAGTATAATTTCAGAATGAATTTCATGTTTATAAAAGTTCCAAGAATCACGGAAATTAAGACATTTAAAAAAGATAAACACAATAATTTTTTTTAAATAAAATTAGCAGACATGAAACTAAATGTAATTTTTCTTGATTCTCAACTTATGTATGTATAGAACTGTTACTTCACAGTCTATAGTATAATTATTCTTATATAAGAAATATAAATGATCCTTACCAATACCCCATTTGTACTAAATATTGATCGGTAAAACTGTTTACGGAAATGATTTATTATTGTATAACTTCTCAAGGGTTTCATTGCAAGGGAAACAAGATTCATGTTTCACTTTAACTGAACAGTGACTTATAACTGATTCTTTATTTTTATGACTAATTTTGAAATGAATTATTTCATCAAAACATTATGCTTGCATATTTTTTCTTTATTATTAATGCAAGGAATGACCGGTGATCACAGTCATAACTCAAAATCCGACTTCCAACTTCCAATGTGGTTCAATTGTAAACAAAAACATCTCTTTGGAAACCACAGTTGTAGTTAAACAAACGCATTAGCATTTCTGAATTTCTTTCTTAAAATTCTTTAAGTTAATAAATTAATTAGTTTTGAAGAATTTCAAGGTATTTTTCATTAATTTTGTATTAAGAAAAGGAATATTTTGGTGTTTATATTGGTTTTGTAATTTGTTTTTCATTTTGTCTTAAAGTTCTGAAAATATTAATGGCAACCTTCTTATGCGGAATCCACATTTGTTGTCTTTCTGAAAAACGGCATCGCGCCGTGAATATTTGTTGAAACGTAATCTAAATTATAAATATTAATCCTTAAAAATTACAAAAATTAAAGTAAGTTATCGCAATTTTATGAATATTTTGCTTCCATTGTATGTATTATTTTTTGTTTCCCAAGTATGAATATTTTTGTAAAACTCTTCTAACGCAAGCCACTTGAACTTGTTTAGGAATATTGAAAAAAATCATAAATGTATCATTACCCTTCTACTATGTATTAATCATTTATCTTTTTTGATTCTAGGTAAAAGATGGCGCCGAAGAGGAATAACATGATCCCTAATGGGCATTTTCATAAAGATTGGGAACGATATGTAAAGACCTGGTTTAACCAGCCCATGCGCAAGAAGAAGAGACATGCTACCCGTGTGAAGAAAGCTCGTGTAATTGCACCTAGACCTTCCGGAGGACCAGTGCGCCCTATTGTAAGGTGTCCAACTTGGAGGTATCATACAAAGCAAAGGCTAGGGCGTGGGTTTACTCTGCAAGAGTTGAAAGTAAGTGTTTATCTTTCGCGTTTAGATAATAAACAGATTGTCATAAATTGATACAGATCAAAACAGATCATAAATTGTTAAAAACTGCTAATGTTGTGCTCCTTAAGACTGTAAAATATTTAAATAAGAGGTCTGATGTAAAAGTATTTTGTGATGGTTTACAAAATGCATGCCATGTTTGGCTATTTTACACAACTTATTGAGGTTCAAAGTTTCTAGCCGGCTAAAGAAGCCACAACAGACAATTACTCCACAAATTTTAGAACCCTGTTCATATGAAGAGGTTCGCCACATGAGCAGACCCCAAAATAATGGGGTGAGAAATAACATTCTCTCCACATCCTATGTAGCCAATCAGGATGGAAAGTACAGTGTAGTTTTCAGAATTGTGAACATTGCCTTAGGATTTCCTTGTGTAATGAATGAAGTTCACCGTTTGGTGCAATTGCTTGTATAGTGAATCAATAAGCAGTTAATTTTGATATGCAGTGCTGTGGTACTTAAGTGTTAACCCCTGTTTCTAATTTGTATTTGCCTTGTTGTAGGCTGCTGGTATCCACAAGAAGGAAGCAAGAACCATTGGTATTTCTGTGGACTTCAGGCGACAAAACAAAAGTGTGGAGGCTTTGCAACAAAATGTTCAACGATTAAAGGTTTACAAGTCTAAGCTGATAGTCTTCCCACACAAGATGTCTAAACCCAAGAAGGGTGATGCTACTGTAAGTATCTGTTCGATTTTTGGCTTTAAACAGAAGTATTGTATTGTCTGATTAGATTTTTATTCAGTGTATTTATCTATTGATGATAAGATGAAGTTCCATTGTTGCTAGAGCATTGTAATTACTCAAATATTGAGGTTTTCGCTGTTGTCCTTGTCACACTTGATGCTACAAGTTAGTGTAGATCTCCTCTGATGGTCTTTGACGTTGCAACAGTTGTCATTGAACTGTGTTAACTGTCTTCTGGCCATATTTTGATTGCCTGACTTTTCTTTGCTGAGGTAACAATCAATATTGACCTGCTCTACGTCACAATAATATATATAGTGTCTTAATGTAAAACATTTTCTAAGCAGTTTCTCGATCATAATGAACGCGACAATGCTTAGAAAACACAGTCCTCAGCCAAGCTTTTATATTGATTTGCTAACATTTTAGGTACGATTTTGTTCAACATGAACTAGTAATTTTAAATGCCTGTCTCCTGGAATGAGTTAGCGGGTTGGTGTTATCTGATTGCAAGTGTATAATTCAAAATGTTTTAGCATTTACTTTTGGATGTTATTATATTATCACCTTTCCATATATTGAATGCCAAGAAAAGTTGTATTATAACATTCAGGCAATTATTGCAAAATTTATATTTTGAGTCTCTATAGAGCTGATTATTGTATTAATATTTCAAACAGTTTGGAAAAAACCAAAAAATCCGTTTTTTTTTTTTTTTTGTTTGTTTAAACCGAATGTTGAACTCCGGCGCACATCATACACTAATATGTAGCAAGGAGAGTAGGTATACAAGGTTACTGTTTTTCTAAAAGGGGTAAACTTAAAAAAGTTAACATATTTTGTTAGAAAGAAATGCAATGTCAAAGAAATTATGAGTTTTACATTATTACACAATTCATATATGTACATTTTTTTAACTTTGAGATAAAAAATTTACACTTTCAACTTTATCATTCTTATTTATTCAAAAACTTTAAACGAGTAAGTCAATTTGCCAGCTTTTTCTGTTCCCAGTCTTTCGCAACTTTTGTTTGGATATGAAAGTGGAGTTGAGTTAGGTTGTATCTCAATTTAGTTTTGGTTGAGTTGTGCAAAATAATAATCAACTTTTAAATTTAATGAATTAAAATTAATTTTAGAATATAAATAGAAATTTTGAAAAAACCAAGTTGGTTTTTTCTGGAAAGAACCATGTGGTTTAAACCAACAAACCCTGATTTCAAATACATGTTTTGCAACTTATTTTTTTAAAAAAAAAACTAGTTGGTTGTTACAGAATCTGTCACTTAAACAGCTTCCACACAACATTTTACGCTCAACAGGAAACACTAACACCTCAAAAAGAAATTTGCCGAACAGGGCCTTTGGCTAGTTCTAATGGGGAACATTCATGTGACGTCACGTGGTTTGTTATGCATTTTTACGTTATAAACGTAGTGTGGAAGCTAAAAATGGTATATATACCTATTCTATTTTTCCGACTCCATCACCGGTTGTGGCCTTATTTTCTGGTCTGTCCATTCAAATGTTATGACTTTTTTGTTTGAGGTTGGTTCTAAATATTGATAAATAGGGGTGGATGTGAGTCTTTTACATGTGTTAGACCAGTGGAACGTTTTATACAATAATTTTACAACTAGAATGGAAGAAAAAAATCACCACACATTATTTTATGTTGGTTAATTTACATTTCAATTTTTTATGTTATTATTACATAATTCTAATTCTAGTACGTTACGTTGCAACAAGCTAATGAGAAACTTGTGCTTGTCGGAACATAAATGGAAGTTTTCAAAATTAGAATTCTTAACTTTAGCAGCATAAACATTCAGTTTCTTTAAGAATCCATTAATTTTGTCTTGGGTTTTGATTATTGTTATATTTCGACCATGCAGCTCGGTATTTAACTCATTTAGGTGCATAATGGCTGCTAAGTATGAAAGTTGAAACAACCAAGTTGGGGAGCTAAAAAAATCCGCCCAATTCTGGTTTAGCATCTTCTAAAAATATCAGCATTTCAGATCGCAGCTCAAATAACTTGTACAAAACCTTCCTACGGTACAGCCATCACAAAATTAATAAAAATAAATTACCCTAGCATGTGCATGTGTAGGACGGGGGGGGGGGGGTCGCTAAGTTATTTTGTGGCATTAGGGGGGGTCGCCACCTACAAAAGTTTGAGAACCACTGTGTTAGACTATGCTTGGTTTTATAAGCTTATACTAGACAAATGCATGAGCTCGGATATTTTAAATTGACAAGCTCTCTATGCATTTATAACCAAATTGCTTATGGAACCACCACATTTTCCTGCTTATTTTATGATGACCTTCCCTAGATTTTTTTTATTAGTTTAAGGTATTCAAAATTTTTTAATAAATTTTACTTTATCTGCCTTAGGAACTTATATATTTTAATATATTATATCATTTTATCAAGCAAAATTTTAGATAACCAATAATAATCATTACTATAGGATCAACCATCTATTATAGCAGTTGCAATGCAAGTTACCCAATTGCAGTCCTTCAATGAGCATTCGGGTGGGAATTTGGTCGTTAAAAATGGTGGTTTATGTTGCTTACAAAATAGATAAGTCTAAGTTATTAGTATGTCACAAAATTAATTAAAATATGCTGTTACTTTTTGCAAATCATACACAGTTGAATTTCATACTTAGTTATTTCCAGAATAAGATATGCACTTTTAGCAACATGGTGCATCTCTTTACAATATGGCATGATGGAAGATCTGCTGTTCACATCAGCATTTGCCTTCAGAAAAATTGGGGATTGAACTTATGGTGTTAAATTAAGTTATTTCAAATAAAAATGTGTTTAAAAATGTATCATGGCTAATTACATGTTCATTTGAAAAATTAAATTCAAATATATGAGTTTAGTTAATTATTTGATTTGATATTTTGTTATGAAATGTTTCAGTTCCTAAAAATGTTTTTTTTTCCCCTATAAAGGCTGAAGAGATCAAGATGGCGACACAGCTGAAGGGCGTCGTTATGCCTATTAGGAAACGAGTGAAGGTAGAAAAGGCTCGTGTCATCACTGATGAAGATCGCAAATTCCAAGCTTACGTCACACTCCGTGTTGCAAGGGCTGACAAGAAATACTATGGCAAGAGACAGAAGAGGGCCAAGGAAGCCGCTGAAAGTTTGGAAGCTGGTCCTAAGAAAGTTAAATAGACTAGATGTGTATAAATAAATCGAACATTGTTTCAATTGTCGTCTTGCTTGTTTTTTTTTTTTATTTTGAAGTTGATCAGGTTTTATTAAAGGGTCATTCCTAAGTAGCAATTGCAACATTCAGATTTTAAAAAGTGTGTAAGCTCAGTTCAGTAGTAGAGTTGGCTTTTTTTGCAGTTGAAGGGTTCAGTGAAAGAAAGTTCTTGGTGACAAAAATATGCAAATAAGCTTTAAAGTGTCTAAAAATACTTGCAAGCTGCCGTGAATGAAAATGTATCATTTATTTAATTTTTAAAAACACTTACTCGGTACAAATTATGCTCCTTCAAATAGATTTGCCTCTAATAAGGCAATGAAGCCTCAATTTCCTACAATGGTTTAAAAGATTTGCGTTGAGCTGGAGAGTAGTGTAAGGGAAAGTAAGATTTTAAGAACCCCTCCCCAATAATATGGCCCTCTCATGAAACGGTTTAGATACACTATAGGACGCCTAAACTTGGACATCAACTTGGTTTGTTAATTAACTGAAAACTAAAAGTAAAGAACTCCGGCGTTTTGCTCTAATAAACATTGTCATGTGTAGGTTTCACCCAAAGAGTTGTTTCAGCAAGATTAGATGTTTATAATTCACTAATTTTGAGTAAAAGAATACTTTAATAACTCAACAACAGCCAGTATCATTGCATTTACATGACTGGGGTGTATTGCAGCAGATGCTCTGGTCAGGCTGATCAAGCCTTATTCTTTAGTTTCCAAGGTAGCCAAGTTCTCAATTTGGAGACCTAATTAAGGTGTGTCAGGTTGATTAAACATTGCAGGTTAATTAGTCACAACAATCCTTTTCCAATCTATAATTCAAGCACTGAAGTCCTGCAGCACTAAGAGATAGCACTGGGCCTTAGAAATATCTATAACATAGCGAACATCTTTTGACCAATACATATTTGGCTTGATTTTTTCTTTATTTTGTTTTATGATCAATATGTGTAAAAATCAAGCTAACATCAAAGCAAGACCTGATAATTATAGTTACACATTCGAATTAGTTATTTAACTATTAGTCCAATTTTGAAGAAAGTGATGTTCGCAAATTAAATCTCATTAACCCCGGCTAATGTCTATTTCACTTGAAAATGCTTATACTTTTTTTAAAAATCTTATTAAAACTAGAAGATTTTTACCTGGCAAACTGAAAAGTACTAGGCATTTAATTCCTACTTTTCTAGGATTATTAAGATTTTTCATTTATTCGAAAACAAATGGAGTTCTTTTGTCTACTGTGATGTTTTGAATATTTGTATTAGAATACTTTTAATCATGGTGGTAATAAAACTGTAGAGGAGGGGGGGGGGGGAGTTGTGTAGAATAAATCAGTACTAAAATTGTACTTTTTAGAAGCTTTTGTATCAGCGAATATGAAAGGATAAATCATTGAGTATATTAAAAACTGCATTTCATCTGCCTCAAGTGATTAAATAATTATAAGTATTTAGATTAATTAATGCGTTAAATATGTAGTAAAGTTTGTGCTTTTCAAATGAAAAATACATGTTAGGTTTTATTATTTTAATTACTGATAACTTATCTTGAATCAGTTAAAAAAAAATTTGGGGAAAATTTAGCTATCAATCAATAAGCTAATTAGCTGATCAAAGAAGATTATTATGTTGAGCCAAACACCACTATAATTAAGGTCAGTCATACAAAAAATCATAAGGGGGCCCCGAAATCAGTTGTGCTGATAGTCTATTTTTTTAGATTAAGCCCCGGGTTGAATTAATGCAATTCTCGACTAGAGCTATAGGAGGGCGTCCCAATTTTGAACCACAGTCATGTGATGAGCTGACAGTAGGCACTTAAAACAAATTCTTAGGAGCCCATTGAACATCATGGAAGAATTGCATAGGTACATTGGATGAACATATGGTATAAAGGTCGGTCTGTGAATTGTCAACTTTAAGCTATCATGAGAATTAAACTTTCTTATAGGTATGATGTAACTATCAAGGTACATTAAGGGTGACCATAAGTACTACATAGCATTGCACAGTACAATGCTACTTTTTTACAGGGTGGTAACAAAATCCGTGAAAAAAAGTTCCCTGATTTTACAATTACTGTTTAGTTCGAACTATTGTCGTACTAGAGCTACACGAGGGATATTGGTGACGGGCGTAGTAATTTAGAATCAGTCAAGTGACGAGCCGACACCCAAGTGGGCACCCAACACAACCGCTAAGGGCGAACTTGTATGCTGCTTTGGGACTTGGGAGCATATCAGTCATTGATAATAATTGACAGGGTTTTTTTGCCTCTGCGTGATAGGAAGAGAGTCGAGTTTTCTTTTGTAGCTCCAGTTCAGGCCAATCGAACTAACCAGAATATTTTCTTTTGATCAAGAAGTGTCCACTAGTATAGTGATCACAAAAACAACCTAAACCTACTGCTTAAATAATCCAAAATGGAAAAATTCCCTGATATTTTGCAATTTTTTAAAATTACCCGATATTTCCATAATTAAAAAGTTCCCTGAGAATTCCCTGATTTTGATTTCCATTGGTTTTCTGGTAGCAGCTCTTTACCAACTAGTATAAAGTAAGAGAACAAAGATATATGTATTTAATTCTTTCAATCAATCAGTAGTCTCTCATAAATGGAAAGCAAAAGCTTTATTACATTACAACCTGAAAAGTTGTTATATAACTAGTATAAATGTTTGTTATTAACTGTCTAGGTGGTATGTATCGTATTACAAGACTTGAGTCAATTAAAAGGACTGAAACTACACAATAATGTAAGGTACTGTAAATAAATGTGATGTCATGGAATTATTATTATATGCCAGGGCTTCTTTAACTCTGTACTGCAGTGATGTTAAAGATGATGTCCAGTTCAACTTTAATTAAGGTGAATACCCCTAATTAAAGTTGAACTGAAATGTTTGCAAGAATTATTTGCTTTTAGCACTTATAACAGAGATAGCTGACCCAAGATTGGACTATATACACAGATGTTCTGTAATTGTGTTATAATTTATAACAATAAATAAATTCCAGTAGCAGTGTTTAAGTTTATTAGGAATGTCAAATTTTTAAAACCTAATGAAACCCTACATAATCAACGGACACAAGCATGAAATACATTCACAAAAGATATTAATAATAACAGGAGTAAACAGCAGTTACATAACCGCTTCAAACATTTAATTGGTTCCGAATAGAATAGTGTAATCAATATAATATTCTACTTGTCTATTTTAATTCATACTGTAAATTGCAAGCACTGTAGTGTTAGTTTATTACATTTTGTTGAACATGGAAAATAAACTTTAACAACAAATAAAGTCATACTTGAATAAGAAGCAGTGTGATCACTGCAATTTTTAGTTAAATGGTTTTAAAAAACTAAATCAAGAAATCTTCAGAAATAAACACTCATCTTACATGATAAGACTGCTATATCCAAAGCATACAGCAACAAGGATCAATATATAATATACATTTATAACAATTACATATCACTTCTTTGCGTATATCATGGTCCACTCGCGGGCGATTTCAATAGCATCGTGTTCGTTGAACTTCCATTGTTCGGCTACGTCGTTTGCCAAAGGATCATCAGGATTTGGAGCGCTCAATAAAGCTTGGACAGAGAGGAGAACAGTTCGGATTTGCAGCGCAGGACTCCAGTTATCTTTCAATATATCCAAGCAAATCCTGCCCAGCTTATCGATGTTGGGGTGGTAAATCTTCGTGATGAACCTCACCTTTGGAGGGGACATTGGGTATTCCTCGGGTAAGAAAAGTTCCAATTTGAATATGCCCCCTTCAAAAGGAGATCCTTCAGGACCAGCGACGAGAACATGGAAATACCTGGCATTGCTATCGTCTGGAACTGCACTGATGCCAGGCACAGGATCGGACAGCAGGCGTTGAGTTTCCTTCATAATGCGGCGGGATGACATGTTGAAGCTAAAATTTTACGACCCAAAGATACTTCTAAGGAAACTCTGCTTCTTTTGATATACTTTATGTAAGGATTTGAACCTGAATTTAGGTTAAAATTGGAAATATTAAACGAAAAAAAGCTTTGTTGCTGCTGAAATTTAAGTTTTATTTTGTTGCCAGATTTACATCGAGCAAAAAATGCAAACAAAGAAGCGGAAGTCGATGACTAAAATGGCTATGACAAAAACTCGTTCTTTAAATAAATATGATTGGATATATAGGACTAAAATAACTTCTAAAAAATAAGTGTGTATGATTAAATATTTTCTCATTCAAAATTTTATTAACTAGTTCTTAGCGGGGAAAATAATAAGTTTTAAGTTTCCAAAAGACTCTCTCAACTTTGTAAACACAGCACACGAGGTAACTATGGTTACGTGAACATACGAAGGCGGAAAACTAAAACTATTTAAATTCCATGTATCTGCAAATAAGTATTATGAGTTATGAAAAATACAAAACTAATGCATGGTATTAGGGCTAAAGCATAGTGTTTCAAAAAATGGAGTCCACAATAAACCAATTACCCAATGTAGATATTAGTGAGTATTTGCTTTTAGACAAAGTGTGTAATTTTGTAAACAGAACCTGCAGATTCCATATGTTCGACTTGTTTAATCTAGTTCTTTAAAAGTATTGTTCCTTTGCAAGGTTTGTAATAGTAATGCAAGTATTTCAGGAATGTTTTATCAAGGCTATTGTGAGTGCGCTTGTGTTCAATTTACAGTAAAAAAAAATTGGAAAAAATAACAATAAAAAATATTTCTCTACTCACCTTTCACTGAAAAGTTATCGGAAAACTTTGCTGATATATACACCAGTAAAACAATCATTTTGATTCATTAGATATTTAATCAAAGAAATATGTTGTACAATAATAATAAATAAGACATTTACTGTTATTTTGAACAAAGTAGATTCTAATTCTACAATAAAACCATTTTTTTAAAAATATAGATAACCCTCGTATAGCAGCAACATTTTTAAGTAGTTTTATTATGCATATTAGTTTTATTATTATTTTCTTCTTCATAAGCTCAACAGCCTTTTGCAGGCCAAGGCTGACTCGCTGATCCTCCTCCAGTTGGCCCTATTAGCCGCAATGGCTCTCCATCAGAGATTATTACTTTAAACAGAAAATAAATCATTCAAAAAAATAAGTTTTGCATTTTAAAACAATGAAGTTTTTTTTAAAAAAACTCAAAAGCTGGAATTACCACAAACACCATCAAAATCAAGCCCAGAGTGACGTGATCATGTTGAAGTTGCTTTCACATGGAACTGAAAGGAAAGAGAAAAACACCAATCTCTACTGACTAACAGATGACAACTTCAAGAAAAAAATCTGTGACTAAAGGTTTCATTCCCTCCTCTCTTAGAGAGGAAAATCAATTTTTTTACTGTGGTAATTAAATACCTATCAAATGTCATGAAATGTCACCATGAGGGGGGGGGGGAGGAGTTAGAAAATCGTCAAAATCAAAATATAGACCCCCCCCCTCCCTTTCAATTCCTGACGAATATTATATTCTTATTTGTAAATTACATAGTTTAGAACTGTACATTACTTTTAATTATTTTAAAATGCATTATTGTACTAATAATAATTTGTTTATTAACTAGGTCTTGTAAAGAGGTATTCTTTGGAGGAAATAGAGGGAATTGATTTTTCAACATCTGATGATTTTGCCATCGTAGTATGTTCATTACTAGTTTTATTACTTTTTGCTCTTTAGCTTCTTTATCAATCACATGTTTTTTTTTATTCCATGTCTTTGAAATATTTATGTATATAATTTTTTTTAGGTTGAAAATCTCAAAAATATCATTGTATTGGAGAAAAACATAGATGGTTATTGGAATGAGGAACATGAGAAAATGTTATGGCAGTTTGTTATTGATACTGAATCATATATAATGACAGTTTTCTTCTTAAAAAATACATTGTATGTTCAGTGTGGTATACCATCTGCAGAAATTAATGAAATATTTTACATGATAAAGGTTTCATCTGAAAAGTTGGTATCTACTGATTATGCCCAAAAGTTGTTGTATGGAAGTGCTAAAGCACCTTTCTTTGAAAGTCTGTATGATATCCTAAATATTGTATATGAACCTATGTTTTCTGAGAAGTCTGATTGGTCCAAATGTATCCTTTAAAGATTTTTTCAACGTAATTTATTATCTATTTCACTCCTAAAAAATCCTATGCATATATTCGTTATATAAACATATCTTTCAAAACAATTATGTACCTTCAGAAATATGTTTTGTAAATAATTTAAAAAAATATGGCATTTAAAATTTGCTGAGGGCTATGTCAAGTTAATAGCATTTTAGGGTTGAAAATGCACATTTTTAGTGTGCTATTAATAAACAAACAAGTCAATTTTTTTGTGATTAATAGATCATTTTAACTTTTGCTTAGATCCAAAATTTCCGAAAGATTACCTGCTGAAAAAAAAATTTCAAGCAAATCAAAATCTACTTGATCCTCTTTTTTGTCTTTTTTTAATACAAGTAATCAATCAGCTGTTTCCGTATTTAAGTATTTTTGGAAAGCTTGAACATTCTAATGTATATAATTAAGTAATTAGGTTAGTATTAAAATTGTAAACTGAAGTTGTGAAGTAAATTCTTCAAAGGTCTCTATATTTGTATCTCTGAAGTGAAGAGGTTATTGATATAACAGCAGGAAAAAAAATTGAACTATGGTTCTTTCTTATTGATTTACTTAACCTTAATGTTTAAAGGTATCAAATCTGATTATAAACACCATTTATCAAACTTCATTTTGGAACTTTTTCATCTGAAAAGCAAACTCCAAGGAGAGTTATCTTTCTGTGCTCCAGATGATATAGAAAGTAAAGATGTTGAATCAGTAATCAAAGAGAAAGAGCTTCTAAATCAAGTTGAAAGTAATATTATTGATCAAATTGGAATTAAATTTTGGTTCATCGTCAACTTTTTTATTTTCTTCTGTTTCTTTATTATGAAATGCAAAATATTTTTAAAAAAGTTTTTCTTATATGTAAATCGAAAATACTAACATTGCATTTTATTTTCATATAAAAAATGTTAAGAAATTACAAAATTGCACAACTAGAATTCCTTATGAAAGGGAAACTAAATACCAATAACAAATTTTGAAAAGTATCATTATTGACATCCTATCCAAAAAAATAGGTCAATTTAAACTTAATTATTTTATAATTTTTAATTAGGAATATTACAATTCTGAAAAAATGTTAGTGAATAAACTTATGTGTCTAGTGGATGTACTATTCACAATATTTTAAGATAATTTTCAAAGATGTTACATTACGGTAGTTAAATTATCTTTCAACCTATCGTGTATTTCAAAGTTTTTCTGTGAAATGGTACACATACCACACACAATTTGTATCTCATACACTTTAAAAACTTGCTGGGCAATTATTTACTTTCTGAATTCTATGCAACTTTTAATCCCTTAATAGATTTCATAAAAATAACTAGAATTAAGATTCTCAGTTTTATGCCTATATCTTCTGACCATTTAGGCACATATTGTGTTTTTCAAATGTAATCAAGCAAGCCTTTTTATCTCAGAACTTTGCAATTTTTATTTGTTTCTTAAAACCATTAGATTTGTTTTATCGAATCTTTATACTATTCTCTTTGTATTTGCAGAGGGGAAATAATTTTGCATTAGAAAGTTTACCTTTATAAACTTCAATTTATATTTTTGTTAGTTGAAAAATTCTCTCGTATTGCTTTCACAAAAATTCTTATATTCTGACTTTTTTTAAACTCTATGTTTTAGAAACTGTTATCAAGTGGATATGGTTATTGATGTCTGTATTGATGAAGCAAAACAATGATAACCGAGAAGATTTAGGACCACTGGAAGAAATTAAGTTTTGGGAAGGGAAAAGCTCGGAGCTTGAAAAAGTTTTACTGCAGTTAGAACAGAAGACTGTAAAGATATGTATTGAAATAATAAAGACTGCTAAATTGGTATCTTACTTCAAATTTGTTGAAGTGTATAATCAACTTCAAGTAAGTAATTTTTCAAAGTCTTTCTGGATTAAGCTGAATGTTCTAAATAATATAGGGGGTTTATTATTGAATTACAAGTATACAATTTTGAGTCTTTAGCACTTAAATTTGTAGTTTTAATTACTTTATCACTCATTTCTACGTCAATATATGTTAAATTCGAACCTCGTTAACATGAACTCAAAAGGGAGCACCCATTGAAACATTTCGTGTGAATTGAATTTCATGTTAACCATCGAGAATTGTTTTACATTGAACTAGTGAATTGTTTGAGAAAAAAAACATTTAAAAAGTATTCTAATTTTATAATGTAATAGGCTAATAATATATTTATACAAAGTTATTTAATTAATGCAGGCCATTTGGAGTAGTACATACTATAGAAATATTATGTTTAATGTTTTATATTTTTTAATGTTTTGTTTCACTTGTTCTTCAAAACTTTGAATTACTAAAAACAAGGTGGTCAAATTTTGAATTTCTTGTTTGGTGTAAGCGGGATATCGCAGATGGCGATTTCGTGTTAAGAGATTTTTTAAGCATTAGCTCACAGCTTTATAGGCCAGGGAAATGCTTTCAGTTCATCTTAAGCAAAATTTTGTGCTAAGCGAGTTCATGTTAATGAGGTTCAACTGTTTTTTAATGTTGTTGCAATTTGAAAAAATAACTTTCCATTTACTAATTTTTTTCTCCCCTGTATTTTATTATTCAGTTTATAGTTAATATGTTTTGTGACCTATTACTTTTATCTTTTTGTAAACAAAATTTAACAGAAGTGATTTTATTTTTCATTACTTATTTACTTGTCTTTATTTAGAATATGACTATATTGAAGTGTAGGAGGAAAAGCATCGAATTTATAGGCATAAGAAAATCATTAAAATTCAAAATATTAATACAAATTTATTTAAAATTTTCTTCTTTTTCAGCATGAATTTGAAGTTGCATTGGATAATGTTAAGTTCCTTTCCATTCTAAGGCAGCCATGTGAGGAAATTGAAAAAGCTTCTTTGCCAGATATTCCTAAACATTTAACTTTGTTATTGGATTTAGTTAGAATTATTTGGAACAATTCATCATATTATAAACAGCAGAATGAGATATCCAACTTATTAAATAAGGTAACGTCTATTCTGACATTTAACTTAATCATATTATTATAAGTTTTTGAAAAATTCTCTTAAATAAAAGTGGTTTGGTTAAATAAAAGATCTATAAACTTTTTAATTTCTGTTATGCCCATTATCCTCACTTAACCGTTTGATTACTTTTATTTTGCATAATATATTTTTAGAAGAAATGCGTAATTTTTTTTTAATTATAAATATGATCAGTATTAAATTTATTTTTATTTTCTAGGTGAATAATTTTGTAGTGAAAGTTATTTCTAATCATATTCCCCTGGAAGAAATCTTTTGTGATCCAAGTTCTGAACAAAAGCAAAAAGTGTCTGATGTCATTGCTTGCTGTGTGAAATGGATGGATATATTTGCATTTGTAAGTAAAATTTTGAATAATGTAAAGAAATGCTAGATTTTTTTTAAAGATTAGTCAATTAATCTTTTAAAAGATTTCTTTTTGCAACTATTATCTTCTTTTTAAATTGTGTAAGTCAAGGTTTGAATAAATTCTTTATTAAAATAATTATTAGGATAGTTTTTTTTAGTGAAATAATAAATAAAAAAACAATGGCAGGCCTTCCAACTGGTCCCTTTTTCCCCTAAAAGTCCTTTTTTACATCCCAAGTCCCTAAAACTCCTTATTTCATGAACCTGGTCCCTTTTTCACTATAAACAGGCGGATGTTTTCTCTTTTTCCCTTTTTATTAGAAACGAAAAAAATCTGTTTACCACTAGAATTTTGTCTTTCTACTACAATCGATGTCGACGACATTATCGGTGTGGTATAAGCGAGCTTCTGGCAAAGCAGTAAATCAGCTACCCACTCACAACAAAAAATACTTCGGTCTACGGTGGTTTGCAATCCGATAGCTTTTCCAGCACGGTCATTTCATCGAAACCTGCATCTGAGATTATTGCTGTTATATGAATATGTTATTACTTCAAAGAATGGCCCTCTAGATTCTTATGAATATAGTTATACACATTAGTTTAATATCATATTTTATTTTTTTAACATATCTAAGTAATGAAGGTTATTTTGATAAATATCTAACTTGTGAACACTGGCATAAATTTTATTGTTGATTTTGCAGTCTGAAAAAGTTCATCAGAAACATGCCTCTCATGTATGGTCTGTTAAACCAGTGTCTCCTTTAATAAACCTTTTTGTTCATCGGTGTGAAGAATTGATTCAGGTACATAAATTCTTGTATTGTACATTTTAAGTAATGAAATATTAAAGGGGAAATTATTGTTGGATATGTTTAGTTGCAAAATCCTTGTTTCAAAATTGTTAGTTAATTAGTATAATTTTAGTAACTACTATTACAGTTTTCATATTGGATCAAGAGCAAATGTAATTTTTAAAAAAAAATCAGAATTTTCTTATCCTTACATACAATTATTTTCCTTAACAGTATAATTTAATTTTACTTGATAAATAAGTTTTAATGATTAAACAAATAAAATTGTTGTGACAAACTTTCATTTTAACATGTTTTAGATGTGTCAATTCAAGAAAGACTTTCATTATGAAGAAGATACAATAGGTTATGCAACAGGTCATAAATGTTTCCAAATCTCTGAACAGTTCAAAATCATTGAAGAAAACTTTTGGAAAGTACTTAGAAATCTTGGCGAGAATAAACAAACTGCATTGCTCATTAGAAAAGCAACTTGGTATGAACTTTTTAAAAAGTAAGCTTCTTTTGTTTTATTAAACTGAATTTATATATTAATCCTCAGTATGGAAGTTTCTTAAAATTTAGGGTTTTATAATGTTTTTTTCTTATTTAAACTGAATCATTTACTAATTAAATACTGATTTTATTCTAGATTTAAGGAGCAAATTAATGATTTGGAAATTTCAATTTCTAAACTAATGGTGAATTCTTTTGAAAATCTTAATACAATAGAAGAAGGTATTCAAATTTTGGCTATGTTTCAACGACATTTTGAAAAACCAGTAAGCTTTATTTTCCCTCCTTCACTACTGTTTTGTTTTTGATACAAATTAATTATATATTTTTTTTGTTTTAATTCTAATTTTTAATTTAAAAACACTTGAGTTTTGAAATTTTACTCATTTAATTTTAGGTAATGAAAAGATACCTGAGAAAATGTATTAAGTCTTTATATGACATTTTCTTCAACGAACTAAATTGTGTTAAAAAAGAAATGGCCGATTTAAAATCAACTACTCTGCCACTTCTACCCAAATATGGAGGAATAGCTTTTACTGTATCACTTTTACCTAAGAGAGTGAAACAACTTTATAAGGTTTGATTTTATATAACATTTAATATTTTCTCTCCACTTGTTTACTGTTGTTAAATAATGAGGTTTCATCATGCATATTTTTACATAAATGCAAATTAAACTTTTTTTAAAAGTCTAAGCTTTTTCAATGCAATAATTCACTAATTTAAAATTGGATCAAGAAGATGGACCTATCTGTTTTGACCTCTTTATTCTTATATTTATTTACTCTTGATTTACTTATTTAATATTAATTTACTCTTATGTTATGTTTATTTTTATTAACTTTTATTATTGTTGCAATCGGAATGTACTTTCCTGCCAAAGCAACACTAATACCTCAGTTAAATTACAAAGGAGTTGGTGAAGAGAGTGAGGAGTTATGAAGGTGAAAAGCATGGGCCAATGATACCTTAATTTTGTAGCATAATTTTCTTTTAAATGTGAAAAATTTTATTTTAAATTTTATAAGAATAAAGAAAAAATTTCAGATCTGGTTTCATAGTTGGGGGAAAATGTACTTTTGTAAAATATTGAGTGGTCACAGTACCTTTACTTTCACATCACTGTTCTGTTTAACATGACATTTTGAAACATAACTTTTTAAACATGTATCTGATAACAATATGCTTTATTTTTTCAGCTATTACAGGAATCAAGCTCCATATGGCCTCGAGAATATGACATAGACATTGAAAACTACTACAAACAAGTTTTAAGTTCTACTGATGAATTTATGCACATATTATTTCTAGAATGGACTAAAACAATCCCAAAGGTATGTTTCTTTTAAGGATTCTATTTATGCTGTTCAGTGTCTACCCTCTTTATATACCAAGCTTTTGTTTTATGTCTTTTAAAAATTTTTGTGAAATATACTTTTATTTAATAGTATCAACTGTTCAAGTGGAAATTCAAAACAATTACCTTTAGGCCCAGTAGCAGAACTTACTGAATGGGGCTACAGCATGACTTTTTAAGGAAAAAATTGGCTGCAGGGAATAAGGACCCCCCCCCCCCCCCACACACACACATGCACGATTCGACATTTTATTGAAAGATTTACGTACAACAGCAAGCAGCTGTGTTTTGTCTGGAAATATGCAATTAAAAGCTTTATTAAAATATAACCTTCTCACCATTCTGCGGTACAAGAGAGTGTGTATATATTACAATTGTATAATTTAAATATCAAATTTGCCTTGCATACACTTTTAATGAATTCATCTCAAACATGTAACACATTAAAAAAAAGACCAAGACCATTCCTTGGATGAAGTAGTATCTTATTTTCCAAATCTTTAATTTTATTAAGCAAATTCATCATTTCATTCATCTTTAGCTTTACCCATATTAAAATATAAATTCTTCTGCTATACAATGTCTAATATAACTCTATGAGCAATTCTTTTCGTTTCGTCTAATAGTCTTGATTACATTAGCATTATGAGCACATATGTAAACGAGCCTTTCTGAATTTAGGATCCATATGTTTGGCTAAAAGAACCAGTCTTTATGAAACAAGAATTCAATCCTTTTCTACACTTAAATCTAAACAGGTAAACATCATTATTTTCTTAACAAATGTATAAGGCTGAGTATCGCTTTAAAAATTTCAAATTGCAGCTTTAACATTTCTCTTTTTTTATAAAAAGGAATATTTTTAAAGGGATAAATAATATTTACCCATATTTTTTGTGTGTTACTGAACTAATTTTCTTTGCAGCAAAACTTTAAGTCTTATCCATGAACTATATTATTGGGATAAAGCAGGAATTGAAATTCCACATCATATTGTACATTTACATGAGAAAAGTGATTTATTTTTGAAACGCATTTCAAAAATGACAGAGTGTGCTCAAAACCATAATAGGTAAGTTTTGTGTATGTATTATTAAACAGGGAAACATTTATTCATTTTTTCCCCTTTTAAGCTATCTTTGTCCTAGGATTCTGTATTTCTCTGTGTTCAATAGTATTGGAAACAAATTTGCCCTGATATTTTTATTATTCAACTGAAATTCATGTTAGATATGTATTTTTTGTTTTGTTTTTCTTATTGTCCTTATTTGTAGATTGGTGCAGCACATTTTATTAGAAGATGCAGACATATTTTCCGAGATGCTCCAATCTATGGAAGAAAATATAAAACCTTCAGTGGACAATTTAACTTGGTCTGTTTCTCCATCAGTAGTGAAATCAGCCTTAAAAAAAATTTCAGATCAAACAAAATTGGTAGGATAATCAATGCTTTTTTTAAAATGTTCACTTGAATTATTAATCTGTTGACGTTATGATTTGTTTTTCATTAACTTTCTAAATTTATAATCTAGGTTAAAGAAGTTTTTTCTGCTTATGATACTTGTAAGCTTAAATTAAAAGAATGCAACGAAAAAATAGCAGCAAAAAGCTTATTCTCTACAAAAGTTGTGGCACCATTGAAGTATGAAGATTTTATACACATGCAGGTACTTATCTTAAATTAATTGTCAAGGTTTAAATGTAGTAATTTATTTACTGGGTAATCCTTATATTAAAGTAATATAATAGAATAAGTGTTTAAACAGACTTTTAAACAAAAACTAAAAAGCCTCTTATTTTGAAAAAGATTTTTTTAGTAAGGACTTTAGATACTATCTTTTCCTATTTAAGTCAGTTCTACCTTGCCATTAAATATCAAGTGTTAAAAATCAAACAGGTTTTTATGTTATAGTCTATGACTGATTTGGAAGCCATAAATCATGATATTCTCTAGCTGGTATTTAAACTATTCGTTATCAGACCTTTATGTTATTTTGCTTATTTTGAAAATAACACTAAATTAAATGGTTAATTTTTAAAATTGTAATTTAAATGAATTAAGATTATTCAATTTGTTTGTTGTCAGTTTTTTTAGCTGTAAAAAACAAAGAAATAAATTATACTTCAAAATTGGAAAATTAGGCTTTTTTGAAGATCTAAAAACATTTAATGACCCTTGAGACCCCCTAAAAAGCATCTAAATTTTCTTTAAAAAAAATTTTGTGTAAAAGCGTTAGTAAGTTTTTACTACTACCCTTGTACCTTGTGTTGACTTAAATACATCCAACTTTTTGTCCCCTACCCCCATTTTAACATAATTTTAACATATTGTATATAATATTTGTTTTCATTTTGCTGTAAGGTTCTATGGAAAGAAAGCATACTTCAAGAAATATCAGAACTAATCGAATGTGAAATTTATGAAGCTAATCAAGTTCGTAACTTCTTTAAAAAGAAAAAGTTAGAAGTAAGTATGCTTTTATATTTCTAAATGTACCTTAATAACTTTTTCTTAAGTTATTAATTTTGTTATTTTATTTTAGAATGGAAGTTTGCCCGCTGCTTTTACCAGAAAAGTCATTGATTTAGTATGCATTGCATTAGTTGGTTGTTACGAAACATCTTTGAAAGAAGCAACAGTTTTGTTTGGAGCTAACCGGAGAAATAAAATAAAAAGAATCCTTAATATTGAATTAACCTTGAAAGATAGACAGGTACTAACAGATGCATATATGTTGGTACAATTTTGATAGATCGGGATAATACTTATTCTTATTTTTTAAATGTATGTCAAAGAGACACAAATAATAATGCTTTATATTCATTTTAAAAAATAAAATGTAGTACATCTGCATTAAATTAAAAAACTAATATAAAATTATGCAAGTATTATTTTGATAGTATTTGTGTTTAAGTAGAATATTAAGAATGTATTTATGAAAAATATGTATATGTAAACACTTTTTAAAATACTATAGCATGAGGTACATATTATAAATTATTAAATTTTAATTAGAATTTTTAACTGTATTGTGATGTCATTTTAATGCTCTATGGTAGCTCTGTTATGTTCCAAACTTCAAAGAACTGTGCAGTGGCATTGATGGTCTCCTTAAAAATATGGAAGAAAGTTTAGCTGCTTGCATGACTTTTGAAGGGTTGATGTCAGAAAATGTTGATGAGCAAAAGGTAACAGATTAAAAAAAAGTATATTTTATTAGAATTTATATGCAGAATTTTAACATTAAAATATTGCTATTTATTTTTTACAGCACTTTATGGAAAATGTCAGCAATTCAAATAGCATTCAAGAACTCAAGAAAGAAATTGAATTCGGATTATTTCTTCTGTATGAAGCTCAAAAAAGTTATATTGCTGACTGGAATCCCTGTGCTTGTTTATGGCAAACAGCTAAAATTGATCTTTTAAAGACCTACCAAGATGCTGGATGGAAAGCTGAAAACTTTGAAAAAGATATAAGCCGGTAATATTGTATTTTTTTTAATATGTTGATAACTTAATAAGCCATATGCTAATAAACATTATGTGGTTTCTGTTTTAGTTAGTTGCGATTCTCAAAATCTTATCTAAAATAATTTTAAGCATATTTTTTTTAACTGATAACAATAATTAAGTTGTTAGGCTCAAATAAGTACATTTTAAAAAGAAATATTTGATTGACAACTTATATAATTTAAATGAATAAACCCCTCCCTTTTGTGGTTTTGGACTTCCTTAATGTCAACGGATTTATTGATCTGGTCTGACGGAGTCAGATCATATGGGAATTAGCAACAACAAATTATAAACATTTAGGTCATTCTCTGTAAATGGGACAAATTGTATTTGTAAGAAAATTGTTTAAAAATCTCTAAAGTGAAAGATGTTCTAAAGATGAATTTATATGAATAGTATACATTCAGATACATTAAATTGTTGGTTTATATCCATTAAAAATATTGGTTAATATCCATTAAATGATTCTTCCCTAAAAAAATTCTCATAAGATAATAAACAAGGCTAAGACGTTAGAAAAAGTGAAGGAATTAAATATATTTTAAGGAATTGTCTAGTGATATATTTTCAAAGTATCCAAAACAAAATTGATTGTTTTTTAAATTGATACCTAATTTTTTACAATTGCAGAAAGTTGCAAAAATAATTTGCATTTCTTATAATTTAAATTAGTAAATTAGTGTCAGGTAGTGAGAATAACTATTGGAAAAAAAAGTGTTCATCAGTTTTACTATTAAAAAAATATGAAGAAAATCTACCTATGAAAAAATATTAGTCATTGAAGAAAACAACACATTGAACCCTAAGCAATATTTTTTTTTAATTATATGACTTTTTACGTGTCACAGCCCTGAAATTTAATAAGTTTTTAATTAAACTTTTAATTCATTAGTGAGAGGGACTCTATAACCTAAGGGTAATGCTCTTAAAAAAGATTATTTGTTTCAAACATCCCATTTTCTGACGTTAAAATTTTAAAAAAAAGCGCAGCATGATTCTGATTTAGTGACCAAAATAGTATTTAAAAAAATTCATATGTAAAAGAAATTATTTCATATTTTGTCACCAGAAATAACTATGGTTACCCTGTGTTTTCAGATTTTTAAATATTGGGCAAAAAGCAAAGTTATATTCCAGATATAACTTTTTGGAGTTCTGTATTGTGGATTGTCAGCCTCTAAAAGATTCTGCTGTTGCATGTGCAGAAGAATGGAGAACTGAATTAGGATTAGTTCTTCGAAAGATTTCTTCTACAAACCTCCAAAACGCTTTTGATTTATTTGAACTCACTGCAGCTAAGTAAGACAGTTGTGCACTTTTTTTTTTACATTACTGCATAGGTTTTATTTTAATGATTTTTTAAACCAAATGCATTCATTATTGAAAGCATACAAAATATCTTGTAAAATTACTTTTTTTTATGCAAAGCACCTTTAAAGAAAACTTGTTTTTATGATTTTTGTAAGTTTTTGTTGTTTAAATTCACTTTTGCAATCTAAATTTATGAGAATATTAAATTTTGCCTGGTGATCAAATTTTTAAAAACTATCCACCTTGCACATAAAGTTTCTCTATAATTTATAAATTTGTGAGCAAAGCAAACAGAAGATGGAAAAATACATTACAAGTATGTAAACTTCAAAACACTTACTTAAATTACCTTTAGTGTGTGGCTTTCATTTATAAACTTACTGAAATGATGTTATTAGTTTTAATATTGTATGCTTCAGCAATCTGAAATTATTTATTATTATTTTTTTTCATTACCTTAATTTTGCAATTTTAATGCTACTCAACCTCATACTAAACTAATCATGTATTATATTTTATGAAATTAAAAATCTGTGTTATTAAATAATTTTTATGTGTGTAGATTTTTAAATATTTTCTGATAAATTTTTTTAGCATATTTTGTATTATAACCCATCTGATTTCCTTGCACAATTTTAGCTCAAATTACAAATAATATGTCGCTGTAGTTACATTGTGCCATTGCATCTAATTCATGTTTGCAAATGAAAAAGCAAAAAGAAACAAGTTATAAATTAAAATTTTATCTTAGTACGAACATATCTTCTTACTATTGCATGTACATATTACTTCTATAATTTAGATTCAAACATTTTCCTTGTAACCTTGAAGAACTGAAACATTCTATTAATTTTCTGAGAGTCACAAAAAAGTGTGCTGACAATATTCAGTTGACGTTTGGGCAAATTCAACAGAGCTTTGATGTATTAAACAAGTTTAATATTCCGATAAATGAAAAGGTATTTTTTTTAAGTTCCTAAATGTTAATCAAATTTTAAATTCCGAAATTTAAATTCTCTAAATATTTCCTAAATTCTCCAATCTGAAAAGAATTCTGTTAAAAGTTATTTGTTATAACAATTAAAATTTTATTTATAAATAGTTTTAAAAATATCAGAAAGTATTTCTGAATTTTTTTGTTTTAAAAATTATGAGTTTTTTTAAAGGTGATTTTGTGTTTTTAATTCAAAAAGTTCTTGTGCGTTAAACCGCAGTGAAAATTGTTATGGCGAAATTCTTTGATTTGTAATGGTTTTTAAAATTTTAATTTGGGACATCCTTGCTAAATTCAATCTTGTCTGTAGGCCTTTAACAAACATATTTGATGAAATAAACAATTATTTTTATATCCTTGGTTACTAAATTTTTAATTACTTATCAAATAATCTTTCTCTTCACTTTTATATTTTCTAAAGATTAATCTAGAAATCTTTTTTTTTTTTTTAATATCTTCTGTACTATTAAGATTCAACAACTTGAAATTAGCGAAAAAATTTATTACTGTACCTTAAAACTATCTCGTTAAAACTACAAAAATATTTATAATTTTAGTTTTATTAAATCGTATTACTTGTAGCTGCTATTTGAGTAATAAATTCAAGCAATTTAAATTTATAGACTCTAGACCAACAACAGAATTTAAATACAAAATGGAAGGAAATGGAAAACAACTTTAATAACTATTATTCAGATTTGCAAAGACTTCAGGTAGGCAGTTTTTTTTTCTTTAGTTAAATTAATTCAGCAGAACCACCATTTATTTTGTAATATAAATATGCAATGGTAGTGTTTTTAATAATTAAATTTTCATTTAACATAAATAATTTTGATCTATCCTTTCTTAATCCAGGCTTCTCACCAAAGATGCTTCTTAGGACATCAGAAAGAATTAGTAGATTTTACCGAACTTTTAGAAAAAGAATTGTTTCAAAAAGGTCCTTTTCAGTTAAACCAGGGTTATTCTGAAGCCTTAAGTCTTATATCTCATTATAAAAGCATTTTAAACCAACTTCAACTAAAGGAAGAAGTTATACAACATGATGCAGAATTTTTTCATTCAAAAATTAGAAAATTAGAAAAGTTGTCATCTATGAAAGAAGTATGTACTTTTCTTTTTACAAAATGTAACCAAGTTAGATTTTTAACATTTTCAATTCATATTTTAAATATTAAACATATTTTTTACTCTTTTATTATCTTAACAAGTTAAAATTAATAATTAAAGTATAACTTCTTATGAAAAAGACTTTTTTAATGAAATATTTTTCTTGTAAGAGTGGCATGAAGCAAGGTGATTTCTTTTTTTGTTCTGGTTGGGGATTTGAATGGTGTTGACTAAAAAAATTTATGAAAGTTCAAATGACATTGAGTAATTATGATATTTTTCCTTAAATTTAGCATTTTAAAATATTTATTATGCTGCAAATAGTTGATAAGTAGTACGTTTTTATTATTTAAGTTAGAAAATATCTGTTACTGTTTTTGTAGATTAGTACAGTGTTACCTCCTCTAACGGACACCTCTAAAAAGCGGACACCTCTAAATAACGGACACTTTCTCACGTCCCAGTCCCTTAATATAGGTTACTTAATGTAATCCCCTCTAAATAACGGACCCTCTAAATAGCGGACGCATTTTTAATTTTTATTTATTTAATTCGGCTATCAATCCCAATAAAACTCATTTTTGCATTCAAATATTTTTGCACCCTCGTTCTCTTATCGCTAAACTACGCATTGGTAACTGTTCTATGACCTTCTAGTAACCCTTAGAATGACCACCATAGCTTTACAATGGTTTCGACACGCCCCATGTCAATTTCCCCCATTATTCGCGAAATCTTCTCTTTCCGAGAATTGAGAGGGAGTGAATGCAATCGCCCCTTAGTCCACTGAACCTGTTTGACCGCTTTCCTGGAGTTGTTGTGTCCGATTTCTAATTGCTCATAATCCAAAAAAAGTCGAATTGCTAACGAGTAACGAGAGCTGATTTAGATTAAGTAAAATGTCTTAAAGGAGAAAAAGGTTAACGTTGAAAGAAAAAAAAATGGATATTTTGGATGTTGCTGAAAAAGAAAAGCTAAGTGCGAGATCTATTGCATAATGTTTTAGAGTTGGAAAAACGCGGATAGGCTGTGATATTTCTTTCTGGTTTTTTTAGGCATTTATAGGATGGTTTATTTTACCGCATTTCCGGACAAGACTTTGTGCTTCAAAACGAAAAATATAGTGGTGGCAAAATTTAAAAAGAACGTTTAATTAAAGCATATTTATCTTGCTGAGTTGCATAGATTTTAAAATACAATCAAACATTAACTAATTGCATTACAAATCAAAGTTATTAAATTTATTTTCTTTAGTTTAATTAGTAATTTTAAACCTTTCGTTAAGTCATGTTTTTTTTTTCAAAATTAAAAATTTACCCCCCCCCCCCCTCCCCAATAACGGACACCTCCAAATAGCGGACAAAAGGTCCGGCACCTCGAGTGTCCGGTATTCAGAGGTTTTACTGTAGTATTTTTTGTAGAAAATTGTCCTTATGTTTAAATTCCCCAATTCAGTTAATGAAGAAAATTTTGTTTTAAGGATTTGGATAACCTTGAAATTGCTTGGACATTTGTACACTTATTGGATGAATATCTTGATGAATGGGATAATATTCCAGTTATGCATTTTAATGTTGAAGAAAAAGAAGTTCTTACTGATGATTTAAAGAGTAAAGTAATTGAATTTGACCGAAAACTAAAAGTTAGTAAAATATTTTTAGTTAAATTTAATGTGCTTTAAAAAAAAAGCAAGGTTGAGGAATACAAACGTTTATTATATTTTTTTAGGGGAATCAGTGGAATTTACTGAAAGAACTTTGTACAAACATGAATATTTTAACGGACTATTACAAAATTATTCTAAATTTTCAAGACCCTACTTTACAAGATCGACATTGGGATGAATTCAAACAGCTGTTAAATATTTCTTGTGATAATAGCAGGATATTTTTCCATAGCCCTGAGTTTACATTTGGACTGTTAAGAAGGATCAACATTGAAAACCTAGCTGGAAGTGTAACCAAAATAGCGCTTTGTTCTAGAAAAGAATATGAAATAGAACAGGTACTTAGTTGTTTTTTTTTATGGCAGATAAGATTTAATATTTCGAAATTCTGGTTTTGTGAATAGTACAATGAATAACTTCTTACCATTTAAAACTATTTTTATGTCAAGATGGTAATTTTTACTTTATTTTTACTAATAGACATACTTCTTAAAACTAAACTACTTCATTTTTAATTGGATTTCATTGTTATTTATGTTTGTAATTATGTGCTATTTATTATTAAAGTTAATAATTTAAAGAACAAACTTAATTATATCAAACTTCTTCATTAAAGCACTACTTTTTTTTCAGTCTTTGGCAGAAATGGAACAAACTTGGAAAAGGCAAAGCTTTAAAATTTCTGATTTAAAAATCTATTTTAAGCTTGACAACACAGAAGAAATAAAATGTGTAATTGAAAAACAGCAGGAAATAATAAAAAGCATCAAAAAGTCAAAATATAATAATCCTTTTTTGGTTAGAGTTGAGTCCCTTGAAAACTCTTTACTGCTGATTTTGGATGTGATAGACCAAGTTGAATACTTTCAGGATAATTTTTTCCTGTTAGAGGTAACCATTATAATTTGTTTTTGTCCAAAATATTCTTTTTTCTTAAGACTTTTATAAGTTGCTTTATTTTTATTTTTTATAGAACATATTTGATGACAAAAATTTGCAAGAAAACTTGCCCATTGCATCAAAAGACTTTCAATCTGTAAAAGAAATGTGGGAGCTTTTAATAAAATCATTGCAACATGAAAATTTAGTGTGGAAAATCTGCCACAAACCAGGTTTGTATGATTGTGTTTTGCAAAACATTTTATTGCGCCTGAACGAAGATTGAATAATTCTGCAAATTTTAAAACATTACGTCTCTTATCCACAGCATGATGATTTGAATACCATTATAATCACATCCTCTGGATAAAGAGTTTTTCTTTTAAAAAAAAGAAATCCAAATATAAAATAATGCTATTTTTCTATATTATTACTGTGTTTCTTTTGACATTTGTTTAGGGTTACACATTGAAATGTTTAGTTGCATATTAAGTGCCAAATTGTAATTTAGTTTTTAATATAGTTTAAACGTATAAAATTATACAGATGATTTAGCTTAACACATTTTGGTCTTTAAATTTAACTACCTTAAATTTATTGTTAACTATTTGAAACCTTTAAAATATATGATGTAAAATAGTATATTACAAAACATTTTATTGAAAAAATAATTTTTTTGATAATTTTAATAGTAGTAAGGTAAATTTTTATTTAAAAAGATTTGAATTTCTTTGAGCAATAATTTTTTCTTTGATTGCACCTATAAGAAAAAATTCTTTAAAATAAAACTTTTCATTTAAAACCAAAACTACCTTGGTTTTGCTTTCAGGTTTTCTTGAACAATTATCAGACATGAACAAAGCTCTTGAAAGTGCCCAAGATTCCTTAGAGTTCTTTCTAGATTCTAAACGACAAGCTTTTCCCCGATTTTACTATCTTTCCAACAAGGAATTGCTATCAATTATTGGTCAAAAGTCTCCTGATGCAATTCAGCCGCACCTTTGGAAATGTTTTGATAGCATTGATAAATTAAAAATAATAGAAAAAGTTGAAGAAACTCTGGTTTGTGCTACTAATTTTTTGTTATATTATATTATCAGTTCATATTTTTTTTTTCAGAGACATTAAAAAAATATTTATATTTTTTAAAAATGTGTCCATAAATTAAAAATCTCAAGATTAAACACCATTTTAAGCTGAAAGTTATTCAAAGTTTCATTTAAAACATTTGACTCTTTTGTATCCTAATTAGAAAAAAAAATGTGTTGTAATAGACATATGAAAGAATGAAACTAATTACAAAAGGGTTACTTGTTCAAAATCTTACTTAATTTAATTTTAATTTTAAAATTCTTAGTTCAGTCTAGTATTTAATCAAATTGGCTTTGAGTCACTTTTATTTTTACTTGGGAATATTTTCCTACTTCTATTGTGAATTTCTCATTGATTATGGCTGAGTGATGAATTCTAAGCTGAACAAGTAATATATAAGGCTTTTTAAATAAATGATAAGATGCATTGATGCATTTAAATATAAAATATGCTGCCAATTTGTGATTAACAATAAAAAGTATTTACATATAAATGTTGCACAAATGTACATATTAATGAGGTATTTTTCCAAAATAATCTATCTTAAAATAATACTTTTTAAAGAAATATATATACATGGTTTAATTTTGAAGAATTTTAGTTTCAATTTGTCAATTATATTAACCATACATTGTTTTCTTTCAGCGGGAAAAAATAGTAACCATCACAGCAACTGGAATGTATTCAAAATTCAATGAGTTTGTTGAATTTAACAAACCGGTTATTTTAAAAGGACCTGTTGAATCGTGGATGAAAGAAGTTGAGAAATCAATGCACTCAACGCTACAAGCGGATTTACCAAAGAGTTTGGCTTCACTGAACAGCATCATCTCTAAAGAGGAATTTGATATCTTAAATTCGGAATGGTTGAATATGTGGTGCAGTCAGATTTGCTTGATTGCAATGCTTATTGCTTGGACTGCAGAAAGTGCAAACAGTATTAAAAGAGTTCAAGAGACTGCTGTTACAACTGCTTTGAAAAGTTTAAAGAAAAAATGGGTAAGCAACCTTGCTGTAGAATTGTTTTAAAATTAATGGGATATTTATTTTGGGAATGTTTTGTGTATTTTTGTAAGTATCTAAATTCCAAACTTTTGCTCTACATTTAGTATTAAAAAAAGCCAAATATTGTTCATTAATTTTGAACTTTAGTCTCTTGCAAAGTAGCATTTCTTAAATAACATGTGGTTATGATTATTTAATTTTTTTTTCAAAATTAAAACCTTTTTAAAAAAAATGGGATGACGATAAGTTATATCATAGGCTTCTATTTTATATTTATAATATATATTTTTTATGTCTGCCTTCTTTGCAAAGAGGAATTTTATTACATTTATTTATAATTTCACATTTAACACTACATTAAGTATTAAGGCAGGGATCAATGTACCTATATTTTAGGAAAATCTTTGAAAATTATAAAATGTTTATTTGAAACAGATCTTTTTTCCCATACTATTGAACAGAGGTCTTTTTCAGAAGTTATAACATAGAATAGTTTTTTTCTAATTCTTGATTTCCCCCCCTACATTTTGATGTTTCGTAATTTTAGCGAGAAATTTTGAATCAAACTATCCAAAGACATATAAATGAAGACAGTCCATCAATGCAGAAGAAGACTATATCATTGATACTTATTTTATCGCATTGTTGTGAAGTCATAGAATCTTTAATAAAATATGTTTGTAATAATGATGAAGCATTTGAATGGCTAGTTCACCTTCGCTATTATTTTGAAGAAAATGTATGCTTCATTCGACAAACTAAGGCAGAATTTAAGTATGGATATGAATACTTAGGAAATAGGAAAAGATTGGTAATTACACCTTTAACCGACAGGTAATCTCAAAACTACAAGTATACTTTTCATTTTGATTTTCATGTTCTATTTAATAATTACTAATATTCTTTTAAATTACCAAAAAAAAATTAGTCTTATAGTTTGCTATGCTAATTTTCATAATCCTGTTTAAGTAATGTTTTTATTAATTAGTAAAAGCCTCTTCAAATCGCATATTTACCAACATAAAGCTTAAAATATTATGACACTAATGTAAAATTTTAGTTACCTTTTCTAAATTTATTGTTGTCTGAATGAATTAGCAATATTATTTAACATTTCAACGCATTGTAATTTTACTTGTATAAAGAAAATTTTTATTCTAACTTCATTGTCCGAACCTCTAACCGATCTTGCATACTTTACTAGGAAAATAATATTTTATATTTTGTGATTATTATAGATGCTTTTTGTCCTTGACAACTGCTATGCACATGAAACAAGCAGTGGTACTCAGGGGTTGTAGGCGCTCTGGAAAAAGCGAAACTTTAAAAGACCTTGGTGTAGCACTTGGAAACTATGTTCTTTCAATCAACTGTTCGGAGAACTTAAATTTAAAATCCATAATGAACATAATGTCTGGTTTAGCTAAAGTAATAATTTAATGCATCGAAAAATAATTTATTTTAAAAACATGTTACTTTATTCAAAAAAAAATTTAATTAATATTTTTAATACTAACATTCATTGAAGTAGTTCTAATATATAATTTTTAAGATTATAATTTGTTTTATATTTTTTAGTTGGGTATTTTTACTAGCTTATAGTAGGAATAACGTAATTTAATAATATTTATTACACTTTCAATTTCTCTTTGAATTTTGATTGTGTAACTTAACATTACTTGCTTTTTTGTTTTTATGCTACTTTGCCATTGTCTAAAATATTAAATTATCATATTAAGTTAGTTTTAAGTGCTTTGATATCATGACCAATGTATCTTTTAATCACTATTTTTATGAAATATTTTTCATTTTGCATAGATTTTATGAGTAACATAGATTTGAAATTACAATAATCGAAATGATTTTTTTATACAATTTAATTTGTTTATCATAGATCGGTGCATGGGGATTGTTTGAAGACTTCAATTGTCTGAGAAGTAATGTTGAGTCAGTAGTGTCACAGCAAATCATATGCATTTTACATGCTCTTTCTAAAAAGCAAAAAGTATTTTCGTTTTTTGGAAAAGATATTCCACTGTCCGAAAGATGTAGCCTATTTTTCGCTTTCAATTCTGGTATGTGTACATTTTATTCGTACAGTATTTATTTAAAGTGATCATTAAAAATATTTTCTGAATTTTAAAGTTTAGTAAATGTTTTCCACTCTTAATCAAATAACGTTTTATCAAGTTTGGTAATAAAAGAAATAAGGAATGATAAACAATGTGAAAATATTTTTACATATTCAAATTTTGCTTCATTTGTAGTAAAGTATATATTTATACTATTAATGTGTGAAGGTCTAAAAACTGTCTGTCTGAACAAAACACAGAGATATGGGGAAGGTGTCAGAATATGTAGAATGAAACAGGAAAGTTAATTCCGCTACTTTAAAAGTATCTGTGTATTTTTTCATTTGACAGTTTTGATTATTTTGTGTCGATCTCATACATTTTCTTTTTGCCCAACATATTTCACATTAATATTTAAGAGCATAAGCTAAGCATAAAACTATACAACTAACTGTCCAAGTCAGTTTATGGATGTTTTTTTAAATACGTGAATTTACAAAACTTCAAATTCTGTTACGAAAATTACTATTAAACAACAGAGTATTTCAATATAAAAATAAAGAACTTAGATAATTTTAATGCAATATACATTTTAACAACTTTACTTTATTAAATTTTTTTAATAAAATCTCATTTGATTTATGTGTTCAACTTTTTGTACAGCATTTTGCAAGACTGTAACAGAAAAGCGGTTCAGTGAGACAAAAATTAGGACTTCCACACAAATACATTTTATTATGTACCATTAGATACAGGATTATTTATGTTGTCAAATCTGATAATTTTCCTTGTGCAATTTTCTTTACAGATTTTTCCGCTTCAAGGTATATGAATTTCCAAGCATTCAGACCAGTTACAATAATTTATCCTGATATTTTGACTATACTGAAAGTATATTTACTAGCTTATGGATTCTCAGAAACAAAGGTACTGTATAACAAAATAATTTTTATTTATGTCTTTACTTTGAATCTGAAGCTTTTTACCCTTAGATAGTTATAGTGATTTAAAAAAAAAATTGTAAACCTTACAAAGTTACCTGTATGGTAATGCTTGTGATTTAACTTGACACGAAAAGATTTTTATTTTTATTAAAATTAATGTCATTGATGTTTATTTGATATTTATACAATTTTTTAAGGTGATGGCTTCTGACATCTTACTTATTTGTAATATGGCAAAGGAGCAGTTATCAAAAAACGCTTGTAATAACTTTGGTCTAAAGTCAATCATACAGTTCTTGAAATACTTGGAAAAACAAAAAAGACTGTTTCCCAAATCAAGTGACAAAGAGGTAGGTTATTTTCTAATTAGTAGGGGGTTTTTTGCATTTGTTTTTGTGTACATATCCTTTATTTTTTGTAACTTTATAGATTAATTTATAATAGAAAAGACTTTTTATACATAAATATACATATATGTATTTCAATTTTACAGAAAAACATTTTTACGTTTATGAAAGCTTTAATAGTTGTTATAGATGCTCGTAAAACAATACAATATTTTTAACAAATCAAGTTGAGTTGCATTCTGTGGCATACCAGAAATCTTTTTTATTAAAAATCGTATTTACTTGCAAAGAAGTAGTGGTCAGGGAAATTATGTATTTTTTCTTATTAACACAAAACTTTCTTTCATCTTTCATGTATGTTTTTAAATTGCTATTATATAGACTGTTGTATTGTATTGTAAAACCTATTTAAAATAATACCTTTTTTTTACTATGTTAAAAACGCTTTTGTTAAATTTAGTTGTTCAAGCCTGTATTTTGGTTTTGAATTGAAATATGTTGTACATTTGGTCAAGTCGTTCCAACAAATTTCATTTAGTGTAAATTGTAGCATAAATCTTTGGTTAAGAACCTGTTTTCCTAAAAGTATAACATTATATTTGATTTCTTTAAGGTGAACTTTTATGTGTGAAATATTAACCTTTTAAGCTTTTTCAACAAGTTTTTTCTAAACATTTGTTTAGATAGTCTTTTCATCTCTCAAAAGCATGACCCTTCCTAAATTGGAGCCATTTGATATCCCAGTGTTTGAGAGCATTTTAAATAGTGTTTTGGGTCCTGTAAAAATATTAAACAAAAGGAGTTTTGAAGTAAGTGAAAAAATAATTTGTGTGCCAGGCTTTTAATGTGTACCACATTTAAATTTAAAAAAAAAATCCTTAAATTTTGCATTTTTATTAATAAGCTAAATGAAATACATTTTACCTTGGACATAAAGACCTTGTTATGACAAAATAAGGGGGTACTTTAATAATAGACATAAATTGCCTTTGTGTTCTTTCACAATTTTACATGTCTTTAAAGTAATTGTGATTTATAATTGTTATTTAAGGGGGTTCAGTACCCCAAAATCGGTGAAAAAATCAAAACAAAAATTATTGGCTTAAAATACTATTACAACCTTTATTAATAATGCCACAAAGTATCAAGACGATTGGAAAAATATTTTTGACCTTAAAAGCCATTTTAATGTCATGGCTTCGTAAGGAAATGGGTTAACAATAAAAACTTTAAACGCGTTTTTCTCAGAACTTGATTTTTTGAACTTCAATGTACCTTTTCTCAAAAACTATGCTATGTTTTCTCGTAAACTTTTTTTTATATGATGAAATACATAGTATAGATTAATCTGAGGTTATAAATTTCAATAAAACTAAAGTGAAAAAAATTATGGGGCAAAAAAGTGCGAAATTTCATGATTTTTTGGGTACTTTAAAACTTATTTTATTTTAAAAAAATCTAACAGTTATTTTAAAAAAAAAGCTTTTAACCTCAGATTAATATATAAGGTTGGTATAATACACACAGAAATTTTTAAGATGATCTGATCAGTAGTTATTGTGAAAAGGCACATTGAAATTGGCCAATTTAACATTACCGATATACAACATACTGAACCCCCTTAAGTGGATTAGCTTTGTAAGTTTTTTTTTCCTCTCTAATGGGGCTGCAACATTGGCGGTCAAGCCTTTGCAGACTCGGCACATTCCCCAGAAATGAGAGCCAGTTTTTGTGGCACCATCTAGGCGACTCTTGCTACCAATTTTGACGCACAGATTACTATGAATCTGAGCTCTCTGTGGATGTTAAAGTATGCCGAGATTTTTCATTTTGCCAAGAGAACCCAGGCTTAATGGGCCCTCCAGGGATCTTTTACATGCACATAATCATATGACATGCGTGCCCAGCATTTTCCATGGAAGAAAATCCGACAACTTAGCCGGGGCTCGAACCCGCGATCTTGGGCTTACGAGGCGGACACGTTTAACCTCTCAGCCGCTTTAGCTTCGTAAGTTTCTGAATTGTAGTTGATCTATTGTATTATGCAAAGTAAAACTATGTGTATTTAACTTTATTGTTTTCATTAAGTTCTATGAAGAAATAAGAAAAACCTTTGAAAGAAAACATCTTTACGCTGAGTCATTAATAATTAGTAAAACTGATGAATTACATGAAATGAAGAAACACCATCATGCCCTATTTCTTTTGGGAGCGAGGGGTTCTGGCAAGACTACATCTTTGAACATATTAAAAGAAACTTATTTGAATCTTAGGAAGTCTGGTCAGACTAGTTTCCCACTAATTGAAGTAATTTATATATTTTTTTAATTAATATATCATTTTTCCAGACACTCTTATTGTAATGCTAATTTTACTAAAAACTTTTAAAATTGGCTTTGAAACAAAACTACTTGAACTCAATTTTTGGACTTGCCCTTGTGTCGCTTAGTAAATCTTAAGAATCCACTCAATGTGAAATTTATTATGTAAAGTAATCCATCTATTGTAAAATTAATAGTCTTGAACCTAATTTATTACATTGTTTTACATAGCAAACATCAGGAAATATGTTTTATGTTTATTGAAGCTGCTTCCTGCAACTAACACTGGATTACACAACTGCATCAACCTATATATCTTGTCGTATAAATTATTTTATGATTCTTATATTTAACTATTTAAAAATTACTCTGTCTTCAAACTCTGTCTACAATCAATGTTTAAGTAGTTTTATTTTATCAATATTAAATTAAAAGCTACATTTTTTGATAATTTATCATGCATAATTGTTTTATTAGGTTTACAGCTTCAATCCTATGGCTTATTCATTAAACGAATTATTTGGTAATTTTACTGAAAGTGAAAAGTGGAAAGATGGCTTGTTTCCTTCTGTTATTAAGAAAGCCAACCAAATTTCAAAGGCCAATGAGAAGTGGATAATTTTGGATGGACCTGCTGATATGGAATGGCTAGGAAGCATTAGTTCTTTAATAAATCCTAGTAGGGTTTTGACAATGGCAAATGATGAAAGATTACTGTTGGAAACTGAGGTATTGGGTGTTTTATACAATAATTATTAAAATTAAAAAAATTACACTGTTTTTAATATTATTTTAAAAACGATTTATGGTAAACAATTAAAATGGTCCAGTAATAATAAGTATTAATAATACTTTTCTCTTTGTGTTTTTTTCTTCATTATTTTTATTTTTCCTGAATACATAAACTTAATAGAAAAATGCAAGTTAAACATGATAAAAGGATGTGATATTTTCTTGTCTGTATATATTTATTATATCTCGATTTCACCAAATCTATAGTTTAATATATATTTTGTTTCCTACTTTTGTGCTAGGAACATGTTTCATATAAAAATACCTACAGATAATACCTAAAAATAAAACTAATATGCTAAAAGTTATTTACAAATTCATATAATAAATTATACTGTTTATTATTTTTAGGTAACTTTAATTGTTGAAACCACAGATCTAACTAATTGTTCACCCAGTGTTGTAGCCAGCTGTGGAATCATATATTATCCAACTTCTAAGAATCAATGGAACATGTATTTAAAGTCATGGATACTTAGTGTAGAAGATAACACAATGCAACAAAATTTACTAGAAATTACTGAGAAATATTTGGGGAAAGTATTGGAGTATGCATTATCATTGGAGAGCTATAAAGTGATTTCACTTTCATTGCTCAATTGCGTGACTTCTTTCACTACAATAATGAATAGCTTTTTGAATAAAAAGGTAAAAATATTTATTTAAAAGAAACTAGTTAAATATGTATATTATGCATGTTTTAATCTATTATATTAAAACGTACATAAAAATACAAATTCATCAGTTGAGACAGATAACTTTTGTTACAGTTACAAAAGTTATCATTCTTATCTGATGAATTTGTAATTTTTTCTAACTATATTCTTTTTTTATATAGACCCTCAGCAATCAGGTTCCAGTTGAGAAGTTAACCAGAGTATTCTGGTTTTCAATAGTATGGTCTGTTGGTGCTATTTTAAATGAAAAAGATCGCCAATTTTTCAATGAATATATAAAGCAACTTGATCCTTCCCTTGAGGAATTATCATGTGTTTATAAATATGGAATACATTCAGATTTTGAATGGTTTAGTTGGGCAGAAAATTTGCGGCAAAAGAGTATAATGCTCTCAAGGTAATATTCTTATGAGTATTTATATTTTAAGGGAGAATGAGACAGACACAGTAGGCTTGCCCAAGGTTTTTCTCTGTTAATCTTATGGGCGTAAAAATTATTTTATAAGCTTAAATTACTCTAGCTGTATTGGGTATTTTTACAAAAGTTATAATATGATAAATGTTCCTGGCCTAAATCTTTCTATAATTCAATTTGAGAACTAAAAAAATATTCAAACCAATAACCAATTTTTAAAAAATTTATAGATAACATTTAATCAAGCTGCGTTTATTATATAAAAAACTGTCTGTAAAATATTCAATACTGCTAGAGTAATTAAGCTTCAAAAATTTCTCCCCTTAAGATTAACATAAAGAAAAAGTCTCGTTAGGGAAACTGACTGTGGGACTCATTCACTCTTCAAAAATCTCAAATTTAATTCAAAAAGTGAACACTACTTTTACTCTCTACTAAATTTTTTTTAATGTGCCTGTTATTCCAAAATAAGCTCTTTCTTATCTTATAACTTTTGATTATTTTTGATTTTTTTTTCATTGTTAATTTTTCTAGCATAGAATTTTTATTATTATTATTTCTTTCAAATTACTTATTTGGCATTAATTCATTACTTAAATATTGTTTTTAATTAAAATTACTAATTTTTAAGTTTTGATGCTATTTTCTTTAGTAATTGAATTTACACAATAAGTTTGTTTTAAACAAATATCTTTTAAAAACTTAAGTTTACCTTAAAAAAAATCCCATCCAGTTACAATCAGCTGCTTTAATAATTTTTATGAACCTAAATTTTAAAATATTTCAGTTTATTTATGTTCTTTTTATGGTTATTTAATTTTAGCCTATTATTTTTCAGTAAAAATTTTGAAAATGTGTGTGTACCCACAGCATCAAAACTTAGTGCACAAACTATAGTGACAACATTGTTAAAGGAAATGAAACCTGTATTGCTTTATGGCAGAAAAGGATCAGGAAAAACCCTTTTAGCAAATGATCTTTTACACAGGATGGACTCAAACTATTTTATGCATTCTATCATCAACATGAACCCACAGGTTTAATTAAAGTTTTATAAATTGAATCGGTGAGTGCAGAAACCACTTCAGTAAAAAAAATCCGAAAACTCCTTTTCAATGAAAATAGGCGTAGAAAGGCAGGATGCGTGTTGGGTGTAAAAACTACGTTAGTCTATTGAGTAGTTCCGTAAATGCAGGACGTTTGTTTCGAGTGTTGAGTGCAGAAATAGAGGAGGAGTTATTACGTTTTTTCTCCCTCCTGAAAAATTTGAAATTTGTGACTGACGTTGTTTCTGAACTCACCGATTCAATTATTAATTGATATTTTACTAGTTTTAATAGGTATTTTAGTTAACCCTTGATTCATCTAATATTTTCATAAGCCATTGACATTCGAAGGGTACAGTTGCAAAAACTTGCATTCTCCAAAATATAACTAAAATATATAGTCCAGTCACGTTCATTGCCAACTTTGATAAAAGTAAATTCAATTGCACAAAACTGCGAATGAAGGGGCCGAACCCATATTTTAGTTATACTGAATACTATAAGAATGTGACTTTTGTAACTACACCTTTCATTTATGTACTAAGAACAGAATGTGCTAATATTTCTTTTAATGATGTGTTATATTGTATACTACTAATATAAATTGTACTGGCAACTAAAGTAACTGTCCAAATATTCTAAAATAAGTTGTTTCATTTCTACAGTGCATGAATGTTGCACATTAAATTGAAAAGTTGCCAACGTACTAGCTGGGCCCTATATGTTAGTTATGCTTTAGAGCAGGGGTTCCCAACCTTTTTGTATCTGCGTACCACTTGACTTTTTGAGAAATTTTGGCGTACCACCAGACCTAAATATTTTAATATCATATATATTTACTCTTTTAAAAGTGTTCAAAGGTTGTATGAGTAAAATTCATGAAAAAACTTCGTATTTAATGATTAGATATTTGTTTATTTATGAAATGCTTATAATAAAGGAGAAATAAAAAGATTAAAATGGTATTAATTTACAGTTTTGTTTATTCTATAGGGATAAAACATGCAAATACAAAATAGTACAAACTCCGCAAAATCCGACCCAGAAGTTAAAGATTTCCTCTTTAATAGAATGTTAATGTTTAAAATAATGAGTAATATATTTGCGTGCTCACTGCACAGAAGCTATTTATAGCTTATCATGTTGCTCACATCACTCACGCGTACCACCTTAAATGTTCCCGTGTACCACCAGTGGTACGCGTACCACCGGTTGGGAACCCCTGCTTTAGAGAATGGGAGTTTGGCAACTGTACCCTTCGTTTAACTTTCTTTGTAAACTGTAACTAAATTTTTGAAATATCGAGGATATTCGAGGAAAGACTAAATAATTATTAACAATAAAATATTATTAAATTGGTGGTTGAAAATTGTTAATTATACACACAATTAAAAAATAATTAAAAAAGGCAGAGTTTGCAATTGAAGTTTCTTTATTGAAATTGAATACTTTAGAATTAAATGCAACTATGTCCCCAAATATCGCTTTAATGTTTGTCTTTAACCTCAACTGCTGTACTGTGAATTCTTTTAATCGGCCGTGATCAAATTTGAAAGGACTGATAAGTAATAATGTTTGCACACTGCAGTCAGCAGAGAGTGCTGAAACATATAAGATTGCAAGTTTATGAATTCATGTTAATTACAAGAATTCTAAATTTAAATGTAATCCTTTAATGAATTGCTTGAAAAACATTTTTAGGTTACTTCCTGTAAGCTGCAGCAAATTCTAGAATTGCAGTTAGAAAAGAGGCCTGGAGGATTATTAATACCACCTTCTAGTAAAAGAATGGTAGCCTTTATTGATGATTTAAACATGGGTGCAAGTGATAAGTTTCTTACACCATCATCTTTAGAGTTCCTTTACATGACTTTGGGTGATGGGCTTTGTTACAATCGTGAAAACTGGAAATCTAATCATATTCAAGTAAGCAAACAGCACTTTTTAAAAAGTTATAATTGTGGCTTTATTTCTGTTTGTAGATGATAATATTTTTAAAATAAATTATGTATTAATAATACAAATGCTTTGCAACAGTTTTCTGTTGCATCAGGCTGTTGTATCTAGTTTTTCAACTTATCTGGTGCAAGGTTAACTACAAATATTGACATGACTGTTGTATATATATTTTTTGCCATTCTAGCTGCTAAAATTTATATTCTTCAAAGCCATAGGCACCGACTTTTGGCTTTGAGCATGTGGTAAATAATTGTATATAGAAGTCTGGTACATAAAAGATATTCATATATTGAAAGAAGAGGTCCGTGACATTTCCTTCATGAAGCCCCAAAGGGCTTATGTTCGAACCATTTTTATAACATAAATGATTTATTTAAACATTTCTGTACCCTGTACCTGGTCTTTATAAAAAAAAAGGATAACAACTGTTAGTATATAGGAAATAGAATAACATCTACTTCATAGAGTATTTAGGTAACTTCAGAAATAAAGGCAGATTGGACGTCCAACGATGATTTTATTATTTCATATTGAATATTTAAAGTAATTAAAATGCAAGCCTTTACGGCTAGTAGAGAGGGCCGAGAGGCCGCCAAAGCACACAGCCTCACATATCGAGGTCTTATTAAGAAGTGACGGTATTTTTAATGATTGGGAGAAGAGTGGATCAGAAGACAAAACAAATTCTGCTGCGTCAGCAATTTCTATGGGAAAGAACGTATTGACGCCAATTAAAGCGTGGGAACTGTTTTATGGATTGGGAAGACATTAACTGAGAGTTATGAGAGTTATTAAGAACAGTTATTTGTGTGGTTAATATTATAATTGTATAGATATTTTTATGATATATCACATATATTACTACTTGTTACATTTTAGTAACACAAATGTGACTCGGAAAAAGTAATTTTCAATGCCTATATATTTCAGAATGTTACTTTCTTGGCTGCTACAAATTCTTCATTGGACTGTCACAGCAAAATTTCTCAGAGACTTCTGAATCGTTTCAGCATCATAAATATTTCATCTCCTAGTGTAAGTTAAAAAAAAAATATTTCTGAAATACAACATAAAAACTTTTTAAAAAATTAAATAGTTTATTAAAATCCTCTATTATTATATAATATGAATATTTAGTGTAATTTTCAATGCTTTATTGTTTTCATGAAGACATGAAACTTCAGGGTTTTTTGCCCCCCGAATAGCCATATCATACTAGACTTGCAATTCGTAAGTGTACTGAAGTATAAACTTCATTGTAAAAGTAATTTCAATTTGCAAGCAAAAAGTATTATAAAATTATAATATTATTTTTAAAAAATTAATAATCTAGAGTTATATTGTAAACTTAAACTATTTTTTTAATTATGCATATAAAAATTATTGTATTGTTCTATTTACACTTTCGTAGCATATAAAACAATAAATCTTGATATAAAAGGTGCAACAGCATAAGTCGCATTCTTCAAAGTATAGCTAAGATTAAGTTACCAGCACTGTCGACCTTTGGCAATTGTAGATTCAATTGTACAAAGTCATCAGGAATAGACCCTATCTCTTGGTTGTACTTTGGAGAATGTAAGTTTTGCAACTACATCCTTCATATTGTTGCTACAAAAGTTTTGCAATTTGTATGGGTCTGTTTTCAGGAATCTGAAATGGAGTATATCTTTAGCGCTTTATTAAAAGAAAACTTCCTGTCTACAAATGAGGAAGTACTCCACGCATTAAATGCTGTTAGCAAAGCTTCAGTAATTATTTATGAAGTTATTCAAAATGTCTTTCTACCCATTCCTTCAAAACTCCATTATTTATTTAGCATTAAGGACATCAAAAAGGTATTGATATATTTTTCTTAGTTGATAATATTTTATTTTGATTAAGTTTATTTCATCAACAAATGTACTTATCTTTGTTTTGAATTTAATTTTTAGTAGTTAATGTTTAAATTTTATGTATATGCACAAGTCTCATATTTAAATGTACTATAATGTGCTTACATACTGTTATTTAAATTTAGGTTTTATGTAGGATTTGTGAAATAAGTGATGAAATTCTAAATGACAACTTAACAGTAGCAAAATTATGGTTTCATGAATGTACACGAGAAATTTCAGATCGACTTATGTGCATAGAAGACAAAGAAATATTTACATTCCATCTTAACAAAACCGTTAATGAACAATTTGCTTTGAAATCTACTTGGATTGAGAATGATAAATGCAAATTTGGTATGATTATTCCATATAACAAATATAATTAACCTGTCTGTAGAAATATTTTTATATATATATTTTATTATGTTGAATGTTTTATCTTGTTGGAATTCAAAGTTTAATATACAATATCAAAGAGCCATAAAAAAACAGTAGGAAATATCAATACTTTTTTATGAAATTATAATATTAAAATTCACCTTTATCTTGCTATTTTAAACAATTACATTTGAGGCTGGGCTGAAGTGTTAATTTTACTTTTAACCAAAAAGGCCTAATCTCTTGAATTACTATACCATGTAAGAACACAAAAACCTAAACTGCATTGTCTCAGGCCTGGTAAATAAGGGATGTAATTTAACAAATAAAGCGATGGTCAAGGGACTTGCCAATGCAATTAGAGTTTATTTAATATAACACACATGAGGACATTCATGGAATTATGCTAAGAAAATAGTGGTATGTTATTGTTATTTTAAAGCAATAAAAAATAAGCTGACATAGATGTTGATAATGTTGGCATGTATCTGGATTGGGAATTGAGTGGTGTAATACTTTTCTAGCACCTTACTGTGATAACATAGATAGTTTCATTGCTTTTACCTGGTATGTATTTTATTATTTTATAATATTTTTGATACTATTTTCAGTGAAATTTCTCCATGGAGATAAAGGCTATACTGAAATTATGAATGATTCCATATTTACAAATCATTTAGAAACTTGCTGTGAAGAATATGTGCAAAGCAAACCCTACCAAAATGTTCCAATAATCTTATTTGAAAATAATATCCAACAAAGTATGTATTGGTTATTTTTAGCTTTAAATGAAAAGTTTTTAAATACATAATTCAAACTTAAAAATTACCATTATATACACACTAGCACCACATGTTAAATTCATATGCAAATAATTACATGTGATAATACAAATTATATGATAATGTTATTTAAATAAAATTTTGTTTTATTTTATTTCAGTTTTGAAAATCATTAGAGTAATTGAAAATGCATATGGAAATCTAATCCTTGTTGGGGCTCATGGAACTGGAAAGCGCAGTTTGTGTAAAATTGCAGCTTTTATACTTAAGTATGAACTGTTTGAAATTAGCTACGATGAAAGCTTCAAAGCTCAAGAATTTAAACAAGGTATTTATAACTTAAAACTTAAGTGAGAAATTGCACATTGCATTAAAAAATTGCTGTTGCATTGTTTCTAGCTCAAAACAAAAAAAAATCTGTCCAAATGAATAAACCAAAAACTTAAATTCTTTATTATAGAAGGAAATCATATTATTTTTATAACAAGAAACATAATGAAAAAAAAGTGCTGATTAGCAATGTCCTTTGATTTTTTAAAAATAAATTAAACCTTGTTAAAAGTGGTGATAATTATAATATTTTTACTAACTTAAAAGGTTTAATGACATTTACATATTCTAATGGGACATCTGTTTTTTTTTTTTTTTTGTGTAAGTAATAACTATTCTGCTCAAAGATTTTAATAGTATTGCATGCCAATATTGAAATATTAAAATTTTATTTAAATGATAATTAAATTTAAAAATGTATGTCAAAGACATAAATTTGAGCATTCTAGGGACAATTTATTTGAAGGTAGAATGTAAATTGAAGTAAGAGCAGTAGATGTTATAATAAGTAAAATGATCTCCACTATTTATTATTAGGGAAAATTCTTTTTTAGATTTGCACAAAGTTCTTTACAAATGTGGAGTAAATTGTAATAAGGTTTTGCTTATGCTGTCGGCTGATAAAGTAATTGAAGATATTTGCTTTTATTACCTATCCGAAATTATTTCACAAGGATTACCATTGGATATATTTACTAAAGATGAACTTAATACGGCAAGTAAAACTAAATTTTTCTATTAAAACATTTTTATTCTACCATTTTTAAAGGATTATTGATTTTTTTTCTGGCATAATCAAATGTATATTTAATACTATCTTTAGACTTGCTATGGTGTTAAAATAAAAAGTTATTTTACATCATTTTATTGATTTTTTTACCTTGATTTACTTTTATAATTATACAATGCTTATATGCACTGAATATAAGTTTGTTATTTTAATGCAAAAACAAACTTAAGTTTAGAAGAAGGTGAAAGTATTTACTACTACATAAATATAATACTTTTTTTTTTAATTTTATATTTCTAATCAATCAAATGAATTTAATTTTTAGATTTATTCAGCTATTTCTTCTAACTCAAAAATACCACTGAAAAATAACAAGTGCCAAGAACTGTTTGAACAAAACATTAAGAAGAATTTGCATGTAGTGCTTAGCATTACCTACAATTCAGATGTTTATAGGTAACAGCAATCATTTACTATTTTATAAAAATTTTGCGTATTAAATTGGTAATTTAACACTATTTTTAGATAATTTTTTCAAATGAATTCTTTTATAGGACTGTTTTCTTAAACTATGCAGCCTTTTATAAACATTGCACTATTATTTGGTTTGAAGAATGGCCATCTGATGCCTTGGAAAGCATTGCCTGTCAATACTTAACGGATGCTAATCTCCATCCTCTTGATACAGAAGTATGAGTTTTCTTCTTTCTTGTCTGTAGTAGCACTTTACAGATAATTTAAAAATTAAAATACTCCTTTGTACATTAAACCTTTTGTTAATTGTATGTGTTTACACTGGGTATTAATCCATTCAATATGTTTTGAGTTACTTTATCTTATCTGTTTACTATTTATAATTTTATGTTACTAAATTATTGCAATAAATCTTGGAAAAATAGTTTATTATGTTTTGCTTCTAATATATTGCTTTTTTTATCAGATAAGAGAATCTGCTTTTAAATTGCTTGCTGAAATACACATTATGGCTTTGAAACATTCTAATTCAAGAAACTTGCATACTCTTCCTTTTGAGACCTCAAGTTCATTTTTTAAACTAATTTACACTTTTGAAAAGTAAGCATGATCTTGAACTAGCTAATTGATTATTTGTGTCAATTATATTTCCTTTTAAAGTTCCTTCTCTTTTCCTAACCACTGAGGAATACAGAATTATAAACCTGTAAGTTTTTGAGAAAATATCGTGTGGAGGGAGGAGTAAAAAAACTGCATCACATTATTTATGTTCACCCCCTTATATGCTCATACAGTGAAAGCAACTGTATACTTCAGCCACTTTGCTTATCCCTAAAAGGGTTAAGCTCCAGCTCTTAAAGGACCTTAAAAAGTCTTTAATTTTCATTGAAGGAAGTGATACAAATACTAAATTAGTTTGCTTTAATAACACTACATTAAGCAATGAAATTTTACTATTGTATTATTGAGCTTGTTCAACTTGTTAAGATTAAGACAGGATTTTAGCTTTTTGATATTTCAGCTTACAAGATTATATCTAGAACCCCCTAGTAATGTACTTTTAAAACCATTGTCTATTTATCAAATATTAATTATTTACACTATGTGTAAACTACTGCTACTGTACTACTACTGCTCCCTGGCACTACATTCCATGCTAGACCATGGCCTCTCTCTTACAATACGACTCCAAAGCCACCTGTCTTTGATCTTTGCTTTCCAGTTCTAAATATTCATGTCTTTTAGATCTCTTTCCACATCATCTATCCATCTTTTTCTCGGTCTTCTTCTTTCTCCCTGACATTGCCCCTTGAAAATTGTCTTTACACTATGTAAAGTTTTAAATAAAATAGTATGTAGTTTTAAACTACGCATAATGAAATGGTGACTAACATTTAGTGTGTGTGTGTTTTATTTATTAGAGTGTTTATCAAAGGGCAAGCAAGAGTTGGCTATGAGTTAAACAGACTTGAATCTGGCTTGCACAAAATCAATGAGACTCAACAGAGAGTGAATGAGATCAGTAAAGAAACTAAAAAAGCTCAAGAAAAATTGAGAATGGCTGAAAGAGAGTGTGACGTAGCTTTAAAGAACATAACACAAAAGAAAATAACACTTGCGGAAAAGCAAAAGGTATAAATGTTGCTAACAAATATAATTATCTTTTACTGAATAATTTTTCCGTGGGTCGATTTGTGTTTCTGATGTTCTTCTTAAACTTACCTTTTCCCATGTAAAAATTCTTGAAACTAACTTCACCGAGTGTCTTTTATGAGTCAAAATGTATATCACAGCAATTAAATCATTATGATTTAACCTCATGTTGCAATTTATTCCAGATATTCCAAATTATAAAAAAAATTAGCCAATCCTTTAATAGGTTTCTCAAACCTGTCAGTAAAACTGACCCAACAAAAAACCATTCTTAAAAATATATTTAGGTTATTTGAAGTTATGGTATTCAGAATTTTCATTAGCAGTTCAACTTAGGATAAAAAAAATAGTTAATTAAATTATGCTTTTTAATGAGCAATAATACTTTCATTTGGCTTATAATTTGCAAAGCACATTTTTTATATAGCTAACACTAGCATGTTGTGGATTAAATCAAAATATTGTCTATATAAAAATAACGTTAGTTTTGGCTCAATAAGTTTTACTTCATTGTCTTTTCCCCAGGGTTTTTTACAATATGTTACCCTGCGATAAAATTGTTATTATAAAATCATAAAATAATTTTAAAAAGTTACTGTTTGAAAATTTATTTTTAACATTATAAATTATAGACAATACAATCAAAGACTGTTGAAATTGAAGCGAAGGAAAAGGTTTGCAAAAAAATCACCATTGCTGCTGAAGAAGACCTAAATGCTGCTTTACCTGCCTTAACGGAAGCACAAAAGGTAAAAAAAAAATGTTGTCAAGCAGAGAAAAGTGCACAGATTTTAAGCTAACTATGAAAGAAATAATTTGAGAAGAAATTTATCTGTTATAGCCTTTTTATTACTCTTTTGAATACCTTGTAGTAATTCCTAATTTTACTTGTTGAACCAGTTTAAAATCCATTTTTAATTATTGTTTAGATTCAGAGCTTTTATTTGATGCCTGATGCTCACAATGTACCTGTGATGATTTAGAAATAAATACACTTTATTTTCTTGTTAGCCGCCATAATAATGACACCATAAAAAAAGTTCACGGTTTTCAGAAGTATATACTCTTTTTTTTATTTAATAGTCAAAATTTATTTGTTGATTGAGTATTTTTCATTATTTTTTCTTGTTTAGGCTTTAGAAGCCCTAAATAAAAGAGATATTGTAGAAATTAAAAGTTATGCCAAACCTCCTGCTCTAGTAGAAATTGTTTTAGAAGCAGTGATGATTCTTAGAGATTCTGAGCCATCATGGACAGAAGCAAAACGGCAGCTTGGCAAGTACTTCTTTAATGTAACTTATTCATATGGTGCTGTAAAACTTGTACTTACAATAGTACCTTGATATAGCCAACCATTTACGGCACCACAATAACATAACAAGGAGATGATAAATCCAATTTCAATGATAAAACCAAAAAATAGAAGTGAAAATGCATTATTACTTAATCATTCGTTGTTGACATATAATTGCTTTGAATATTTTTAATGTACTGTAATGAGTTTTTAATTATTCTGTCTTTAATTTTTGATAGAAAATCAGTACAACTTTTTTTTGAAATATTATAATTTTTACTGATGTTAGTAACAAATATTTACTGTATAAAAAGTAGAAATCTCAGCTTTTAACCTATCTAATTTTTGCATACATCATGGGCATGATAACAACAAAAAAGTCGAAAATGCAGGTATTTGTGACGTGGTAGGAAACTGCAGGACAAAAAAAACCTCAAATATTTGACACCATTTTAATGCTTGGTTTGTTGCATTGCATTCTTTAGCACTAGAGCTACACTTGGACTATTGGCCAAGGGCTTCTTAACACGGCAATAAAGTGACCATTTTATGTGTCTTCAAAGTGTTTCCTTACAAATAATAGTTTGTTCTGTTGCCAATGGACAATTAATTAACTTAACTATGAAGTTATGTTGCAACTTATATCAGATCTGTAATCTGTATATTATACTTTTAACTTTGTTAATAAAGTGGTACTTAACCTTAGAATTAGTATTGTGTACACATCACTGATAATTTTTTATATTTTTATTAGGAAATTCATCTTTTTTAAAAGAACTGTTTGAGTATGATAGAGATAACATATCAGATTCAGCTTTAGCTCATGTCGAAAAATATGTTAAGAAACCAGAATTTCAACCAAACATAGTAGGAAAAGTTTCACTGGCTGCAAAATCACTCTGTATATGGGTTCGAGCAATGCACTTATATGGAAATATCTATAAGTAAGCATGTTTTTACATTTATTCCTTACTCAAACATGATAATTTTCTATTTTGTGAATATTATTTTTTTCCCAGAAAAGTTAAACCTAAAATGGAAAGATTGCAAATTGCAAAAGAAGAACTGGAGCATCTTCAGCAAACTTTAGCAGGTTTATTGCAGGAATTAAAAGAGGTATGGTAGAATATAAAATGTAATTATCAATCGTGTTCTTTTATTTTTAAATAATTTCAATTAACCTATGGTAAATACTTCGTACAAAATGTTTGTGCACATTAAATATCTTATTAAATTAAATTTTTGAAATAATATATGAAATTTTATGTTGTACTCCTATTGTATTCAAGTTATCTATATTTTGACTTTAAGCTTGAATCAGGCATTTCGCAACTGGAAAAAGAACATGCACTATTGATTGAAAGAAAAGAGTTGTATGCCAAAGAAGAAAAGGAACTAGCTCAAAAATTAAAAAGGGCTGAGAGCATAATTGAAGGTTTAAGTGCCGAAAAACGAAGGTGGGAAGTTAAAGTTACAGTAAGTAAATTAAAAAAAAAAATTGCATATTTGTCTTAAGATTTTTATTATTACGAAATTGGTTTGCAGAAAATTGTAGCAAGTGTTAATTATTGTATTGAGTGGGAGAAAAATCCATATAATTCTAGTAAAATTTACTAGGTTATTTATTAATGTCTAAAACTTAATATACATTTAACTCTCAACTAAATGTATAGTTACCTTAATGGCTTGATTTTCCTTTCAGTCTTTAAAACAAAAGAAATTATTTATCTTTGGTGACAGTTGTCTGGCTTCTGGATTCCTAACTTACCTTGGTCCGTATGATCAGTCCCATAGGATCCACATGAGAAACACCTGGCAAAAAAGAGTAAGTGAATTCTTTCAATGAAGCTCTAAAGCCCTTTTCATGTGGCTTTCCGTAAACTTGAAACTTCCATAAAATAACACAGAGAACTGGTTTCAAGGAATTGTTCCAATTTCATGGAATATTGTTCCACTAGAACTTTTTTGAGCAGGCACGAAAAAGTTCTACTGAGAGAGACAGGTAGCCAATCAGCGTATAATATACCTTTGAGATCATGTTGGCAGAATTGAGATCTGTACAATGTCCTATTACACTGGTCAACAGTGAAAATGCGACTGAGTTGAAAGTACCCAATTCTGAATGATTTCAACGTGCGAAACACGAGTATTACCTTAAAAATGGTTAAATTAGTTAGCTCTAGTTTTTGAGTTATGGTCGTTTTTTTTCTTTCATTATATAGGATACGGCGAAATGGATGGGCGCATCAAGCACAAAATAAGTGTGCAAACATTATTACTTATCAGTCATAAGTTTCACAAGTTAATCATTTTTATGACATTTAAAATTCTGATCTTTCAATTTTATTAATTTTTGCTTTGCTATTTTTATTATGTTAACGTTTACCAGCATTTATTTCAGCAATTATTCTGCATTTTACTTAATATTTCATTATTTCTAACTATTTTCCTTCATCATACATTAATTTAATTACTGCCACTGGCTTTTGTTTACATCTGACAAATTGTTATTCAAAATACAATAAAATTACCTATTATTGTGATTATAACTTAATTATTTGAGCTAATCTTTTCAATATTAACTATTTAAGCCTTCTACAATAAGCATTTCATTATAAGTATTGCTGGTATTTAATTCTTGTTTATCAATATTTAACGGTTCAATTTCATTGGGACATTTTTATTTCAATATTGTTGGTTATTCTTGTCAAATTCAACTTAATATTTAACTATTTTTGTATTATTATGTGCTCTTAACTATTTCCTAATTGGCCGAGGTGACTGCTTTGTTTTCTGACTTATTTTTAATTTGTTATAGGCCTTTTTAGTTCAAATTTTCCATCGTTACATTTGTTTATAAAATACGACCCCTTATAGCCATTTACGTTTCAACCTGTATTCCCGCCAAAATAGGATGCGTCATCAGAAAGCTCTCTGATTGGCCTGTGAATCTGCTGAGTCATTTTTTGGTTTCTTTCACCGCTTCCTGCGAGTGAGAGATCCGAGTTTATGTCGAGTATTTTCGCTTTTAGTACGTTTTGGCATCAGTTTTTCGGCGGACTATATAAACTGCTAGCTGGTGGGCGTTTTTTTTTTTTGGAATAAACAAACGACTAGACAAACTTCAAACAATTTCGCTCCGGAGGACGGAGGTCCCGGAGTGGTGCCGGGGTTCACCGAGACCTCTCAAATCTACGACCAGAGGTCTCCCTCCAACCAGCCCGTCTTCTTCAAGGCCTCGATGGACGGTGGCAATATGCCGTCTATGCAACAGCCTCTTAGGCCTACGCTGGAAGGTGGTCAACCGGTCACCTCTTCATCACCGCCCGCTCCAGGAGTGGCCTCCGAGCCGTCTTCATCACAGCCCAATCCTAGAAAAGTCTCGGCACCTTCCTCCATTGAACTGTACATCTGTGGACTCTGGCCTTTATTGAAGGATGCCCACCTGCTGGTTTTTTTATATCGTCCCACAGTGAGCTTAACTATTTAAATTTTCCTTATTAATGTTTTTTGTCGTTTATTTTGAATTTCTGAATCCCATTAATTAATTTCGTTTTCTGGTTAGGATACAGGTAGTCACCTCGTAATTAATTTTGACATTTTTTTACTATTTACATGTAAGAGTAATATTCTTTTATTTATCATAATTGTCCAAATACTGATGATGAATTATACTGTTTGTTTGTAAATTTTTATTATGATCATTAAACGTTAGTTTCTTTTGGCAAACAACTTGCATTTAGTTCTTTTATTTTCACATTCATTATTTTAAGTATTTTCTATCCTTTTATTATTTAATTCCTTGTGCTGGGTTTTCAAATTTGATCACGGCCAGTTGAAAAGAATTCCCAGCACATAAGTTGCAGTCAATTTAGTTTACAGAAATCCTCCAAATTTTTGCTCATACATGTTTTATTTGATATTATCAACATTGAATTGAATCATTTAATTTGATCATTGAATTGGGTACTTTCATCTCAGTTGCAGAAATTTTTTGAATTTTTGTTGTCCATTGTTATTACACATGCATATTTACAAATAAATGTTTACAAATAAAAAACTTAAGTTGTGCCAACTTTAGCGATAAATTTCATTTACGATAGCCCCATTAACTTGTGACTTCAGAATTTGAGTAGTCAGACTTGATACCAATTCTAGCAAGAACTTTCAAAGCTGAGGGAATGTCGTGGGAAATTTACTTAGCGCTAAGCTTACTTAAAAAGGCAGCTTTAAGGTTGACTAATTTTTTCACCTGATGTCATTGATGAATCCTATTAGACAAATCGTTTCAAAGAAAAAAAGGTTTTTGAAATCTATAATAGTTATCTTTAATAATCTATAGTGTCTTTCTCTTTTACCTACTAATACTAGTTTATTGGATTGTAATAATTTTTCAGCATTAAAATACAGTGGAGTTATAGATTGTGCATGTAGAGATTTCGTAATTCTTTATACAAGTAAAAAACTTTTAATTTATTTGTATGTTATTTCAGATATCTGAATTAGAAATTGAGTATAGTTCCGACTTTGACTTAGCAGATTTTTTCATGGATGAGTCGGTTAAAGATGAATGGAAAACATTAGGCCTTCCTAGTGATCAATACTCTCAAGAAGGAGCTGCGATAGTCATAGAAAGTAGCTACTGTCCTATAGTGGTTGATCCAGAAGGTCAAGCAGTTAAATGGGTTAAAAATATGGAATCAAAGAAAGTATGTTTATTTGTGACTTTTCATCATAATTCAAAATATTGTTTTTATTTTGTTAAAAATATTAGAACTTTGCTATACTTTGTTTACTTTATATATTTTGTATTAGTTCTAATCTTATTTAATGTTGAGAATTTTTTAATTTGAAAACAGTAAAATTTTTAGTAAAGAAGGTAGACCCAGCAGTGAAGTATTTATAGTTAACTTTTTAAGCAATGGTTCTTGTAAATAGACTTTTAAAAAAATATATTTTATGATGTTTCAGGGCCTTAAATGTGCCGACTTTCAAGATGCTGAATGGACTGGTATATTAGAAAATGCCATTACAGAAGGTTTTCCTGTTTTGTTGCAAAATGTGAATCCTGGACTAGACTCATCTCTTTTCAATTTACTGCAGGAACATTCCTCTGGCACTTTTATTCAGTTTAATAACAAAACTTTGGAAATGAATCATTCTTTTCATTTCTATATGTCAACCAAGTTATTTAATCCTCAGTTTACCTCTACTGTTATTCACAAGACTTGCATTGTAAATTTCACCATTAAAGAAAAAGGTATTTTCAACATTGGATTTTTAAATGATGAAATAAGCTGCATGCTAATTTAATTTCGCTGCATAATTTTTTATTGTCAAAGATCTCAATTAAAAAAATATATTATTTATAAAAGATCTTGAATAAGAATTTTTTTAATTCTACTTTTATTAATATTTGTAACTCTATGCAGAAATTACTTTTACTTGAATTTTTTTTCAATTTATGTTAGTATAGTACTAAACTTTAAAAAGAGTAGCAAAACATATATCCATCACATTAATTCTTAAAATCAATTTGTGAGTTATATTTTAAAATTTACACTATTTATGTATGTACATTTAGTTACATTTAATCAGTTTTGTGCAAGTAGGTTTATTAAGATATGTGCATATATAATCATACTTCCAAAATATTTTGACTTTGTATGTATCACACTGTGTGCAGAAAAGTAGCCAAAAAACAAAAAGCGGATCTGTCAAGAAAATTGTATGATGTTTCTCTTTTCAATTACATTTCATCACAGCAAACAAAAAGATCTGGTAACTGTATACCAGCTATTTAACCAGTAAATTGAACCAGGATTAGCCTTTGTTACTAATAATTTATAAAATTGTTTTATATAACTAACTACAAATAATTTTTAAATGTTATTCTAGGCCTAGAAGATCAGTTAATGCCATTAATAGTTAGTAATGAAAGATTAGAACTTGAAACTAAGAAAGACCAATTAGTGCAAACTATTAGAAATTGCAAAAAACAGCTTTCTGAAATAGAAAATACTGTCTTAAAGTAAATTAATATTTTATGCCTTTTAGAAATTATTTAGATTCAGGTGTAAATAAACTTTATAAATTATGTTAGTTATTCTTGTTTTGAGCTCATTTTAAATAAATGCTATCTAAAACTTAATATTTGCTATTCTCTTAAACATTATTTAAATAATTAGACAATTTAAAGCACATTTTGAGTTTTATTATCTAGAACTTTGATTTATTTTGTAAAGGATTTTTAGAAATTAAAATACACTACTTTCTTATGAGACTAACTTGCAAAACTTTTTTCTCATGGCATTGTTTTCTAAGTAAAAAGTGAATAGTTCCAGTTTATTCCAAATCTCTTTGAATTATGGGATAACCAATACTCTACTAAAATGTGTACTTATTCAATAAATTGTTATCGTTACTTGTATAACCTTTTGTAAATCAGGTTTTTTTTTTTTTTTAAATATCCTTTTAGATTGCTGAATGAATCTCAAGGTTCACTGCTTGATGATGAGGTCATTGTACAAACTCTGAAAAGATCTAAAACAGCTTCGAATGAAGCAGAAGATAAATTAATCTCCAGTGAAAAAGCTCAAGTTGTTATTGATGTTGCTAGAAATGTATGTTAATATTTTTTTTTCACTTAAAATATTTCAATTAAATAAGCTTTATAACCTACGAAACACTGTTGGGGCAACTACAAAGCTACATTAATTTTACTGTTCAGTTACTAGTTAAGTTAGAGAAAGAGATAGTTTAGGTATAATTTTAAGCAAAGAAATATAAATATCTAACTTGCTATAGAAAAATTGATCGAACATTTTAATGTTAAATTTTCTTTTGATAGAAATTAGATACTAAACACTGTTTTCAATTTTGTCATTGAACTTTGGAATGCTTCAGAATATCTTCTATTATTCATGATGATACATCAAATATTTTCAATTGAGTAAAATGCAAGAACATTTAATTTGCTTGAAATTTTTTCTCTTATAACACCTGTTTCTTCCACTCTCAGAAATACCGTCCTTGTGCTAAAGCTGCATCAATTCTGTATTTTGTCTTGACTGATATGTCGCTTGTGGATCCAATATATGTCTTCACTTTAGATTCATATCTTGAATTATTTCTGAAGTCTCTAAGTAAATCACCCCGTGATTCAGAAATACATAAAAGAATTCTAAAAATAAATGATTATCATCAATTGGCAGTGTATAGGTATGAAATTTATTTTGTTAGTATTAATATTTGTAATTTCATTTGATATGCTTAAAGCAGAATTAAATATCCCACAAAAAGTATTGGACCATTTTGGCTTGGCCCTAAAAATCTTATGTTAGTATTCAAGTAAAGCTGTTTTAAAAGTATGAAGTGTAATCTTTAATAAGATTTGTCTTTTTTGAAGCCCTTTATCTATTAACTTTTTTGATGAATGGATGAGTAAATTACATAAAAAGCTGGCTGCATAAAGATGCACTTTCAGCTAAGGGTTATAGTTCTTGATTGGTTTTCTGTATTAAAAAGTGAGAGCTGGCTACATTTGCTTTTTAGTAGCCTAAAAAAAAGGTGCAAGAAGTTACTTTCTCCTGGCAATGTCACATTGTACACGGAAAAGTGACCTATAATCACAAAGCTATTTTTCCACACACAAAAAATCGTCTAAAGTTTATTTTTCCATTGCATTTCATTATAGAAAAAATAAGAATCCTCTAACTGTATCCCAACTATTGTACAAATCAATTTAGGATTTGCTCTAATTGCTAGATATTTTAATTTTGAACGTTTTAGCATTTATATAACTCGAAAAGTCATATTTGTCCGATAGGTCACTTTTCCCGCATACAGTATGATGTATATGTATAGTGATGCTATTAATAAAATAATTCTTGATTTCTTTTTTGTCCTAGTATTATCTATTGTCAAATAATGCAATTAAAAGCAGATTTTTTTTAGTAAATAACTAAGAACAATTTTGCCATGAGCTATTGGTACCAGTTATCATGTCTTTTGTATTTTGGAACAGATATGCTTGCAGAACAGTGAGGCAAAAGCATTCTTTGCTATTGACTTTTAATTTAATCACAAAAATGATGATTGAAGAAGGTAAACTAGACAAAGCTGAATATGAATTTTTCATTAAAGGTGCAAAGGTATTTGCAGTTCTGTTTTCTTATATATTTTGAAAAGTCAATGAAAAATTTTCTTATTATTTATTCCTGTTTAAGTAGTACAAAGTTGGAGTTTTGTTGAATCTTAAAATAAATACAACAATTTAAACTCTATATGCATGTTTTGAATTTAGTTTTTAACTGGAAATAATTATAAAAAATTTCATAGTTTTAGCAATTTTATTTGTCATTGTTTAAAAAGTTTATTTAGTAAATAGGTAATGAATAAATGTATAAATTTCATAAACTACAACCCAATTAGTTTTAGTACAATGTAAATTTCAACTTTTGTAGGGAATTAACCGATCACAGGAGCCACCTAATCCCTGTTCGCAATGGTTATCCCAAGAATCTTGGGATAATATTACTCAACTGGAACATTTACCAAAGTTTTTAAGTATTACTATATCTTTTGATGATTCTAAATCATGGAAGGACTGGTACTTAAGCTTGGAACCAGAAAAGAAACCACTTCCTGGTGAGATATTTATTCGGTACTATACTTTTTAAAACTGTTAAATTTGGTTTATCTTTGAAAATTCTTTTCTAATAATACAGGCCAAAAAGACTATATATTTGGTATACTAATAAAATAAGCATGCAGTTTTTGCTGGAGATTCAAGCAATAAATAAATTCCTTTGACTAATTACATTTTTCTGGTGTAGTTAATTTTTCTTCTTTTATATTTCTTAAGGTATCTGGAGAAATGTTTGTTCTGGGTTCCATTTGCTTCTTATAATTCGAAGCCTACGGCTAGATAGAGTGGCAACTTGTATCAGAGATTACATAAGCAACACATTAGGGGAAAGGTAATGGTTAAAATTAGTAAATAAGAACACAAAATGTGTATAAAATATTTATTTTTATCTAAAAAATACTCTAATGGCAACTACTATATAATAACCCAAAATTGTTGTGACATTTAAAAATTTATATAATTACACTTTTTGCTTTAATAGATTTTATGTTTAATATTTTTATTTCTTTGTATTTATAATTGTGTGAAAAAATATTTCAGTTTTCTTGAATATCCAAGAACCAATATAAAAGAAGTTTTCAATGACAGCACACCAAATAAACCAACTGTGATGTTTACTGTATCTGCTGATGTAGTATGTATTACTATAATGATTTTAGTATATGTCTTGTATGTTTCTATTGTGTTCAATTAATGTTTCTATTGTGTTCAATTAATGTGTCTATTGTGGTTAATAATTATCAATTTATCTATTTTCAGGACCTTGAAAAGGATATATTTTCTTTGAGTAAAGACATCAATGTTCATTGTAGTTCTATTTCACTTAGTGAAGGGCAAGAGAAAGCAGCTTCACAACTAATTATTGATGCAGCTAAAAAAGTAAGGAATGTGCATTTTATAATTATAAATGATATCATTCACAGACACTTTAATTTATTAGTTAACAAATTTAATAAAAAAAATTAACTGGCATAATATATAATTTTATTGATCTAAAAACTATATAAAAAAAGTATTCTTAATAAATATTGTTTAAGTGGGTTTTTTTATGCTTTTGACTGAAAGTAACGGGTTATTATTTAGTAAAATGGCAAATGGAATTTGCTTGAATACTTTTAACATGTGTTCATTCTAAATTTTTTGGCAATATACGAAAAAAAAACAAATTTAAATATCTTTCTGTTAAGATTGCTTTTCACATAGTTAGTTTTTCTCTCATTTTTTTTTCTAAAATATATTTATGCATGTTAAAGTGTCTTTAGTATTCTTTTCATAAAATTATTTACATTTTATTATCCATTTGTTGATAGGGACACTGGGCTGTTATAACAAATTGCCACCTCCTTTTGAGTTGGCTCCCAACTATGGAAAAGTTTATCAATACCTTACAAACACTAAAAGTTCATGAAAATTTCCGTCTTTGGCTTTCTTCATCACCAACAAAGGATTTTCCAACATCAATACTACAAAATAGTGTGATATTATCATTAGATTCTCCAAAGGTTTACTTTTTAATTTATATATAATCATAATAATTTATAAAAAGATTAAAGACCCCTTTATAGTTTAAAATTGTCTTGCCTAGCAAAATATTTTTATTGTAATTTTTTGTTTTCAATTTATATATAAAAAATTATCTATATTTTTTGTTTGGATTTTTAAGACATTTTACAATCCCTTTAGTTAATTAAAATAATACACAACTCTGTACTAACTTTTACATTGTTTTATATAGGGTATACGTAACAATATGTTGAAATTGTACACTTCTATAACGGAAACAGAAATTGATACTTCTTCCTGTCCATTAAAGTTTCAGAGTTTATTATTCACTTTATCATTTTTTCACTCGATTCTCATTGGAAGAAAACACTTTAAAAACCTTGGTTGGCATTGTAGATATGACTTTACAAATCAGGATTTTGAGGTATTACATACTAAAGTTGTATTTTTATTTATTAATGTAGATGTTCTGTTATAAATATTCACAATTTTAAGGTCGAAATGACTTTTTTGTAATTAAATTGATTGATTTGGTGTCGTGATGTAATGTGAACTTGTTTCTACATCTTACACCCGATATTTTGGTTACTTATTTTTAAAGCAATATCAGACATTTAAAAATGTGATTCTGATGTCTAGAATTATTTTTTAACATTTCATATTTTGTATATTCTGGCTACATTTACCCAAATAACTGTAGCATTATAAGATAAATAACTCTGAATTTTTATTTTTAGGTGTCAAAGGAAATATTAAAATCCTATTTAGATGATTATAAAGATACTCCATGGGATGCTTTGAAACAACTGATTGCTAGTGTCATTTATGGTGGACATTTAGAACATTCTGAAGATGAAAGCCTTTTGGAAACTTATTTTGATAATTTTTTTTGTGACGAAGCTGTTTCCAATGTCAAATATCGGTAAATCATTAACAATTATTCAAGTTGATTTACTTTGATTGATAAAATGTTTTTAGTCAGGCAAAAGTTCTCTTAGATGCATAACATAACTTAACTTAGTAAGCAGTTATTTAAACAAATTAAAAAAATTACATGAATAATTTAACTTTTGATTTTAAATGTTTCAAACATAATAAAAAAAATCCTGATATTTAAGAAAATCTAATAAATTCATAACCAACTGCACTAAAATGGTCTATTTATAGCTTTTCCTCAGTTGATGCCTATTATGTTCCTGATAATGGACCGTTAGAGGAACATGTCGATTTTATTAAAGAATTGCCTTTGACTGATATGCCAGAAGTATTTGGTCAGCATCACAATGCAGAAATTCCCTATCAAGTCCAGATTGCGAATGAAATGCTAAAAAATATTTCTGAAATTCTTGGAGAAAACTCTTCTCAACAGTGTGATTTTGACAAGGTTGGAGTTTTCCCATTGAAATATATTCTTAAATAATATAATTGTTAATTAAAATATATATATTTTACAAATCAACAATTTGCTAACTCTTTATAGCAACATTGACAAATGTATAGCACTGAAATAATAAACAGAGCCTTAAAAAGTATTTTTAAATAATGAAAACTGCAATTTCTGGTGTTTTATAATTGGTAAATATTTTGTTAAGTTTTAAATTCAGTGAGTTTTTTAATAAATAAAATGAAGAAGAAGCCAACTATATTTTTAAACTAGATGAATTATTATATTAATTTTGTAAAGTTTTGGAACTTTCAAAACATTTTATATTTACATGGCTTAAAAAATTTACAAAAATTGTAAATCTTATTAAATTGTAGTTGATTTTTAAAGCATATGCAACTAAATATGTGTTTAAATGCATTTGTAACCACTAGAGGTTTGAATTTTTATAATTTTGAAAACTCAACTTGTTTTTACATGCTCATTTGCTTCTAGGTTGATGCGATCATATCAGACATCATCTTAAAAATTCCAGACTTAATTGATGAAGATGCAGCAATGGATATTTTAAATGAAAAGCCTGATCCATACAATATAATTCTAGTCAAAGAAGTAAATAATTTAGTTTTTTAGGTTTCTTGTAAAAAAATTGACTGATTATTTAGGAATTCCATTCAATATTCATAATTAATAGCATTCTCAATAAACTGAAATGTAGCTTATAATAAATCATGTTAAATATGCTTTATTATTTTATCAAATATTTGAGCATGAACTTGTCCCTTTCTAAATATACAGTAGTTCTGTGCATTTTCTTGCTTCTATAGGCTGTGAAATCATTGTTTAGATGGACAGACTCTCTTAAAATCAATTCTTTAGTTTTATGTTATGGTTTTTGTATATTTTTAAAGATTATCTGAGAAAATTTAACAAACTTACCAATTCTTTTTAGGTAAAACAGTATAATTATTTGTTGGAAATAGTTTTGCATTCAATGAGTGACCTTAAAGAGGCAATTTGTGGCAAGCAGATGTTGACTGAGGAACTCAACAGGCTGTCTAAAACAATTAGAAATATGGAAGTACCAGAAGAATGGCTCAAAGTAATACAATTATGCTTTTTACTTGTCATATTCTTAAAATGTATAATAAAAATGCAGTAAAAGTATGCTATACAAACCATCTTTTTAGCTACAGATATCTATTTTTGTATAAGATTCTATATTTTTATTAAAATGGTAGTAGCGTCTGTAAAGTTTTTAAATTTTAGAATAAAAAATATTTAAGGAAATTCTAAATATTTCTATAAAATTAATGTTTATTCACGAAGTATGCATAAGATTTGAATTCTTCTAGATGTACCCTTCCATGAAATCTCTGGGGTCTTGGATTCAAGATATAGGGCTAAGAGTTAGTCAGTTTACTGAATGGATTTCTAGTGGAAATATGCCAGTCAAGATATGGTTACCTGGATTTATATCCCCTACCAGTATGCTCTATGCTGCTTTGCAAGAATATGCAAAGAATAATGATGTATGTATCAAAACATGTTTATTAAGTAAAGCCATTAAAGTGTCTTCAGAAAAAAATATACCAAAGGAGCACAATTTTATTTTTGGGTCATGATTAGATTTGTTGTAACAATTTAAATTGAGAAAACAAACCAGTGACACATGCACCACTTTATTCTTCTTAAATCAAACAAGAGTTTGAAAGAAAATCCATTAGTTAAAATATTATTCTTGTCGACAATTTGTTTTTCAATGCTGAAAGCCATGTATTTCTATAAAATATACTTTAGATTAAAAGAATTAAACAATAGTAGTAATGCTTAGTTCTGTAGAATTTTATAACTGTATGATTTATATTTTAGATAACATTAAAAGAACTGATTTGGGAACATCATGTATCTGTTCTTGATGAAAGCCATATTACTGAAGCACCATTGGTAATAGCTTTTAATTTATATTAAGAGTATTAAATAATATCGAACATTTTGTAACACAATTTACCTAATAACATTAAAGTTCTAAAAAAATATCATTGGAATCATGCTAGTGTGTTGTCAGCCCTAAAATTATTCAGTTAGGAAATTTTCTTCTATACTTTTTTTACTCACTTGTCATTCTTGCACTTGCTAACTTGAATTATTATAATTAAGAATGCAATCAACTTGTATAATTATTTTAAGTTTTTTTTTATTACAACTGTTACATTTCATGTACAGAATAAAGTCAATAAGATCTACATGTACAGATATTTTTTAAAGTTCTTTTTTAAAACTTAAAAGTAGTCAATAATTGAAGAGTTAATATTTTTCTCTTTCTAGGAAGGAATATATGTCAAAGGTCTCCTACTACAAGGAGCTGGATGGGATAAAACAAACGCCTTTTTGATTGACCCTGAACCTTTGCATTTAACTACTAATATGCCTGTCATTCATTTTAAACCAGTGACCGAATCTTCTATAAAAGGCAAGAGGGAAATTATAATTATTGCTGAGATGTTCATGTGTGTTTGTTGGAACTTTTAACATCCACTTGAAAAAAACAATTTTCATACATACAATTCCAGAAATCTTGCAGATCATATCTTTTTGTGTTTCAAAATAATCACTGATAAAATTTACATTGAATATAGCCAATGAAAAAGATAGACTAGTCTGCAATTTTATAGCATATAGCTTTATACATTTTTTTAAAATAATATTTAAATTTATCACCTTAAGTTATTGGCATACATTAATAAATTTTAAAAAATACAATGTTCTTAACAATTATTGCTTTTTTATATTTATCTTTTTCAGCATATTCAGTTTTTGATACAAAAGGGTTTAATTCATGCATTCAATGCTGATATTTTAAATCTTAGTATTTTTGCTAAACAATTTTAATTAATGCAATATTTTTGGTTTTATTGAAGGTGTCTTCAACTGTCCCTGCTATTACACTTCGGACAAGACAGACCAAAAAGGTAACTCAACGTTCTTATTTCGTGTAGATTTGAAAAGTAAAAAAGGAAAGGAACATTGGATAAAACTTGGAACTTCATTAGCATTAAGTTAAAAATAATGTAAGTCATGTATCCTAAATAAAATTTTACGAGTTGACTATTTTTTGTCATCATTAATACACTTAACAGATCTGTACATTTTAATTCTCATTTGCTATTGTTACATTTTTAAAAAATGAAGGCAAAACATTATCAAATAAACTACAGTAGAACCTCGATTTTACGACCCCACGATTTAGCGACCCCTTCGTTATAAAGACCGCTTCGGAAAGTCCCAATCATTTTACCGTAGGAATAGTGTTAAAAAACCCTCTTTTTAGCGACCGAAAAACAAGCAGTTCCTCGATATTGCGACCGAATATTTGTTAGACATTTCAGAAAAAAAAATTCTACCAGAAGCCATTTTTGTATTTGCTTCAAAATGTCAACTTGTGGAAGTGTTTGAGTGAGTAGAACCTGTTTGCTTTTGTTTGAGCACAATAAGAAACCCCTCTCCAAGCGAGGAAAGGGAACAATGGATGAATAGGTGAATAGGGCAGGGCCGAATTTTGGGAAAATCGCCAGGGACCAGTGTTGCAAATGAAGCCAAGGTCAGCTTAATTTGTCACGCATTCTGTGATTGGTTGGTGAACATAGATGTAGAAAATACGCCGCCACATTTGACCATTGGACTAACTGACCTTGTACGATTTGCATGTCTACAAAATGGCTCTTAAAAATAAACGGAGCCAAATTTCTATCGATGTAAAATGTAAAATTTTGGCAGAAATAGACAAGAAAAAAGTTTCAAAAGCAGAAGTTGCGAGAATGTTTGGCATTCAGAAAAGTACGTTATTTACGATTTTGAAAAGTAAAGATAAAATTTTAGCTGCAAACGATTCCGGTAGCCTAAAAAATAGAATACGCACAAGAGATGGAAAATTTCCACTTCTAGAAAAGGCTCTGGTGGAGTGGTTACAACTAATGCGCTCTTCAAACATTCCCATTGATGGAAATTTTTTGAAGGAAAAGGCAAAGACATTTGCAGAAAAAATGAACATTGAAATGGATTTCAAAGCTTCTAATGGATGGTTCGAGAAATTTAAGGACAGGAATGGACTGTCCTTCAGAAAACTGTGCGGGGAAAGCGCTGCTGTGGATATTGATTGTGTGAACGGATGGCGAAAAGAGCAACTGAAACAACTGGTAGAAAAGTATGATGCAAAAGACATCTTCAATGCTGACGAAACTGGACTGTACTTCAAGATGTTGCCAGAAAAGTCTCTTGTGTTCAAAGGCCAAGAAAGTGGTAACGGCGGAAAACGAGCCAAACAACGGATAACAGTACTTCTTGGAGCAAACATGACTGGAAGTGAAAAACTACCTCTTCTAGTCATAGGGAAGTCCGCAAATCCAAGATGTTTTAAAGGAGTTAAAAGTTTGCCTACTGCTTACAAGAACAACACTAAAGCATGGATGACGTCCGCCATCTTTGAAGAATGGATCCGTAAGCTTGACCGAAAAATGGCAGCCGCGAAAAGGAAGATCCTGCTTATTATTGACAACTGCACAGCTCATCCCGTCATCAACAACTTAAAGGCCATTAAAGTAGAATTTCTGCCTCCTAATGTCACAGCAGTTCTCCAACCCATGGATCAAGGAGTAATTCATTGTTTCAAATCAAATTACCGAAAAATGATTGTCAAGAAAATGATTGCTGCCATCGAAAGCCAGAAACCCTACGTAATTGACGTTCTTGGGGCGATGCATTTAGCAAAATCTGCCTGGAACGATATTTCCGAAGCAACAATCGCCCACTGTTTTCGGCACGCAGGATTTAAATCCAAAGAGGAACTGGAAGAGGAAATCAAATCATCCGAAGTAGTCCGGGATCAATCATCTTTACCCGCAGTACCCTCAACGTCCGATGCCCCACCATCACCACAACAGCAGATCAGCGAAAGTGAAGAACTGACGCAACTGCTAAGTCAACTGGACATTCCCAGGGGTCATCTTTCTTTTGAAGAATTTGTAAAGGTCGATGATGATCTTCAGTGCTGTGAAGAATTTTCTAATGAAGAGGAACTCATTGAAAAAATAACAAAAACTGCAGAGAACAGCGATTCCGAAGATGATGTTTCCGAACACTCCGACTCTGATTCCTATAAAAAGCCGACTGCCAAAGCCGCATACGATGCTATTGATGTATTACGTCGCTACTGCGAGAGAGAGAACAATGCCGAGGATTTACTACAAAAAATAACGGAAATAGAAAATGCCATAATTAAGAACTCTGTTAGAACTTTGAGACAATCTTCAATTACTTCATTTTTATCTGCACAATAAGTATAAAATAACGTAGTGTATATATATATATAACGAAAATAAACGTTTCTATAGGTATGTACACTTGTTTTCTTTGTTTGTAAGTTTTTTTTAGAAAAATTCTTTATAACGTCCCTTCGATATAACGATCGTAAACTGTTGGTCTCGAGAGCGGTCGCTGTATCGAGGTTCTACTGTAGTATTAAATTTATATTAGTTTTTTTATAACACCATAGTGTTTTTCTAACTTCAAATTTAACCATCAAAAAATTGCTTTTCATTTCAGAAAACTAAGGACTTTCACCCTTTTAGTTACAAACATTTATTATTCAACAGAATTTTTTTTTTAAATTAAAAATCAGCTCATTTTGGTTCCAAGATAAATATTTGAAAACATAGATTTTTAAAAATTGTTATCCAAAAGAATTCTAACTAGCAGTATTACAAGTTATATACCACACATTCCAAAAGTGAAATGAAACAACTAAAAGAAAGGTAGTAGTAGTTAAATTTTAAGTCATTCTTTTCTGAGCATTATTCACAATGATTTTTAAAAAAAACATATCAAGACCTATTATTATAGGCTTTTAGCTTCCATACTACATTTATAAGGTAGGTAAGAATTGGAAGCTTTCATAAAGGCTATGTCTGTCCACCCAATTTCATAGCCCAAACTAAAAATGCTACAGACAAGTGTAATGTCAAAGAAATTCAGTATATTACAACTATGTCATAAAATCTCGGGAAAAAAATTATTCGAAGTACTTCAATTATTAAAAACAAATGCAAAATTTAATACTCATTTAAATAGAAATTGTAACAACTAAATCGTTTTTAGTAAACTATAAAAAATTCATTATATCATTTCATAAGAATTTTCTAACTGTGCTCCTTGATTATTGAAAAATGAAAAGTAATTCCTTCTTGTTCTGCTTTTCTATATTTTAAATATTTATAAAATCAATTTGTATGCATTGACGCAAATTATACTAAAACTTCAGACATTTTAACAAACTTTATTCATGTACAAAATTAAAGCTAAAATATTAAAATCGGTGGTAAAAGCTTTCTAATACTAAGAGCATATGCATACAAAAATGAAGAAATCACTTTGGTCCATATTTTCTTATAAATTCATTAACATCAAATTTTCTCTGACATCCTTTAAAATTCATAAATCGTATCTTTCCAAAAACTGGACGGGCAACCCAAGCCCTATCATGGGCACCACAGATAGACCACATACAACCTATTTAAAGAAAATAATTTTACGATATCTGATAATTTTAATTCTTAAAGTTATAAAAATGAGAAACTCTTCCTCTACATATCCCTACATTTGAAGAGCTTGTTGATAAAATCCATAATTTACTCGATTTAACTATGTTCTATTTGACGACTTAATTATTTAAAGAAAATCTAACGCCTAACACAATTTCCCATGAATGCTGTCGAAAATGTAGTTTCAAGTTAGATGTCTGTACTTCATATAAAAAAATAAAACAAAAAGTATGCTAAAATTTTATTAACAAAAATGTGGTTACAAATTTTAAAATGTGTTAGTTAAAAACAAATTTTTAATGAAAAGTTTATATACAGCAGTGAAAGGTGATCAAGGCTATTTAATTTTTTTATATTTGCTTATAAATTCATTAACATCGAATTTCCTTTGACATCCTTTGTAATTCATAAAGCGTATTTTTCCGAAAACTGCACGTTCTGCCCAACCTTGATCATGGATGCCACATATTGACCACATACAACCTATTTAAAAATATTGTATATTACTTAATGATATTTTAAAATGATTTTTTTTTTAAAAAAGGATGCTTCTCAAAATAAAAATGATATGCAGCATATATACAGACATACCATTCCAAAAATAATCATGTATAAATACAAAAATGGTTTTCTTTTGGCATATCATTTTATACTTGTTAAAATAATTAAGGCGTCAGAAAAAAAAGCCATTCTAGATCATCTGTAAACCTTTGAAATGTATTTGTAGTTAGCCTGATAGATGATAATCAATAATGTCAAGATGGCATTACTTTTTTATGAATAAAATTCTTACCAACATATCCATTAGGATCACGACCATCTAGTTCATATTTGTCATTTAGATAGATGGCAAACTCTAAAGCTTCTTCAGGACTCTTTGTCCATTCAAGGATTTTCTTTGCCCAATACATTCGCATAAATCCATGCATTTTCCCTTCCCTTACCATTTGACGCTGAAAAATTAAAATGTAAATGACAAAGAAGCACACATCTGACATTTTTTTTTTTTTTTTAACATAGATAATTATATTTTTAAAAAAATATATACATACTTGAGCAGCATTCCAAAGCAAATCATGGGTTTCAGAATTTTCAAACTGTTTGAGAGTGTAAATATATTCACGTTTATCCTTTGCATGATCCTTCAAAGTATTTTTAGCCCAGTCATAAGCCCCTAATTGAATAAATTATAAATAAATACTTGCAAAAATATTTTTTAAAAAATCCTACATAGCTCATTTTATAATTGCAAAAACTAATACCTTCAACTTGGTCATATTTTTTATTGTAGTAGCAAAAGTTGTCAGCCAATTCTCTTCTTACCACAGCTTCTTCAACAAATGCATCGACAGATGCTGAGTATTTACTTTTGAATTTTTGAACAATCAGTATTGTCCTTTGAATTGAAATTTGACCTGAAAATTAAATCCCATTTTAGTTTTAAGTACAAGAAATGGACTTGTCAAAGTAACAAAGACCCAAGTCCCCTTATTATATCATTACCCATATTTTTGGTCTGAAACACTTACATATCTATATCTGATTTATCTATATAAAGCTTCATTTTTAAATCAAATGCAACCTTTAACAATGTATTTATGAAATAAACTTACCAAAGTGAAACCATGGAGATAAATTACTCAAATAATTTCTTGTGGGATCATTACGAAGATCACCAAAATGCTTCAACCTGTTTCTGCAGAAATCGGATATTTTCAGGAGTCCAGCATTAGTTCCAGGTGTAGCCCAAGAAACATCCCCTACATCCATATTCACTTCTAACGTACTCTCAACTTCTTCCCAATTGATTGGCTAAAATAAAAATAAAAAATAGTACATCAAGATATATAATTATCAACTTGTTATCAAATTTAATATTTTTAAAATGGGATACGACTAACGTGTTCCTCCAAAAGGTTTTAGATAAATTTTGGGACTTTTTTCGACCACTTTAAATATTAATTGGGGCTGAAAATGATACAATTTAAACTTATTGGCTATATTTAATGTGTTTATATTCAGTTTGTATGCAAATTTATTAAATAAAATTGAATTAACATCAACGCTTTTTTAAATAAGAAATTTACTTGAAGATAACTTAAATAATAAAAAAAATATTCTTAATTCAAATATCTCATAAACTAAATTAACTAGAAAAATTCTCAAATTTTCATTTTTTTTTTTTACGAATTGTACAACAGACAAAAGTATGCTATTGTGTCCCCTATATCATGGTCAAGTCATATATCTAAATTTTTTAAAGATTTTTTTTCTAATAATTCATTTTCCAAAAAAATTAATACTGCTACTTTTTCACTTTGACCTTTGCAATAAACTGGTTTTTGTGAAAAAACTCTAAACACCTTACTTTAGATGGACAATTTATTAGAAAATCAGTGTAAAGAAATGTAAAACGTGTCGTGTCATATTATGTTTTTTTTTTTTCATTAAATTTCTTTTTTTACCGCAATTTTATTATTAAGTATGACTTTTTTTCCCATTCTACATTGTTCTAGCATAAAATGTTTGTAGAGGGAATGAATTCATCAAAGAATTACATTTTTCAGGTCACTCTTTATATTGTACATTCTGTTACATATCACACTTTTTTTATTATATATATTGCATATTAATCACGCTTATCAAAGGACTAAAAAAATAATTAATTACTTCTGACTTGCACTCAGCCGATATCTTTTGTTTTATCACGGGAGGAAAATCTGTCAGGAATTCTTTAAGTTTGTCATGAATCTTTTTTCGTATCGTCCTTGCTCCATATTCCTGCTTGTCAGATGCCACCCAACAAGGAACGATATTATGAGCATCTACCTACAAAGGATAACATTTCCAATTAATAAAAGTAGTATTTAATCAATATAAGAATACATTTTTAAACAATAAAGTTTTTTTAGTGGAAATTCTTTTTTAAAGTGTATGTTACGTGTAATGAAAATTAAGAGATGTATTTAACAAACGTTTATTTATTATTATGATACAAGGAAAATAATCACACAATTTCTATGCACATAGTAGAAATATAAATATTAAATCTTAAGCCAGTACGTAGGAAAATTCCCTAGAATGTTTTGTGTATTACTTTCTCATACATTGCTTTGGTGAAGACATCTCAAAGGAAACTTCTCTATCGATTCAGTTAGGTTTTTTTACTAGGGTACAGAATTAGAATAAACAAACATTTTAATTTGAATGTATTATGATGAAAAAATTTATTTTTATTATTTACCTGAACTAAAGGCACATCATCCGGTAATTTTGAAGCAACATCAGAGAGCCATTTGAGAGGAACTCTTAGGGGACAGAAATCTGTAACAATTCCACCAACTTTGTTTGTGGCTACAAATTTTGGTAAAACATCTTTAGCTTCTCCAAAAAGTAAGTGAAAATGTATGTTCAGTGACTCGCATTCCTGGTGAGAAAAATAAGAAGGTTAAAAAGAATTAATACATTAGTTCTATCAGTAAACTAAAAACTGCATAGTTTTAAAAGTAAGCAAGCTGAAGGTTCTTACAAGAATTTTAATCAATACAAATGTATTTTGATACAACTTTTATAAAATTGTAAAAAAAGAATTTGAACGTACTTCTGAAACTTCTTTCAGGCCTTTTAACATAAAACGATAATGGCGAATTGTGGCATCTAAAAACTTTGGTACCAGGCAAAAACAAACACACAGAGGAAGGTCCAGTTTCAAAGCTAAGTGCTGAGCTTTGAGAAATGCCCAATTATCTACAAAAAAAAGGATATAAAATATTGATTATCTATTCAGTGTTATTTGAGATAAATTTTAACCTCAAGGGAAAATGTATTAATGGAAAAGATTTAAATTGAAAAAATATTATTAAAAAATTAAATATTAAATTGCAAAAAAAATATTTCTTAAATATATTTTTATGGACATGTTTCAGGCCTTGATTGGTAACAGAAACACTTTTTTAAAAATAAATTCTTACACGAGCCACTATCAGTGTTTCGATGTTATAGGAACACAGCACCAATTATAGGTCTGAAGGAAGTCAGGCATAAAAGCTAGAATGAACTATATTAACTTGAAACAAGTGAATTAATGTCTGTCTTAGTGTCACATTTACAATAATTTTCTTTAACAATCTTTCTAGAATATAGTTAAGTGTTAATATAAAATGTTTTGTTTTCAATCACCAAAAAAATTAGTTTAATTTTGATTTTAAAAATTTGAGAAACTAAATTTTACCCTGAACCCGTTGGTCTCTGGACATCCAATACACAATCGACTTTGCGTTTTCTGGAACATCCTGTGCATCTGAAATCACCCTAACTCGTTTCTTATTAAATTTGAAATCTTTGATCGATTTGGCTGTGGCTTTTCTTGCGTCTTCCACATTTTTAACAAACTCTAAGTCGGCCACCGGAGAATCCTCAGTTTTCTGTTTCTTCACAGCAGGTTTCCCAGAATCTTCGGTCTTCTTTTTCTTCCCGGACATATTTCTCAAATTTAGAACAAATGCAGGCCTAATTGATCTAAATGTGAATATGGTAGTCTGTAAAAAAAATAAGAGCGATTATTTTTAGATTACATATTTAGTGTGATGAGGTGTCTCACATTTAAAGTCGGATTTAGACAAGTGTAAAACAGTAATACGTCAATTTCTTTTAAACATTTAACCCTTAGCTGCGGTAAGGAATCTCGCATCATTTGTAAGCTGATAAAGTATCAACCAGAAAACTAAGGTATAATTACTTCCTATCTGTGCTGTCAAGTTATGAATTTGATCCATCAGGCCTGTGTACTGGTATTGAAATTGTCACCTGATGTTTGTTGAAAATATCGGTATGCCAGGCTACCTGGTTTAAGCTCTTTGAACTGAGATATTAATATCAACATTTTATAAAGATATGTACTCGGCAGCACAGGTTAAAGAGAGAACATAGTTTGACAAAGATCAATAATATTTCTTTCTTAGTTCAATATTAACAGAAGCCAACTATTTTTTTAAAAAAAACTTTTTAACGAAGTTTCCTTCAAGAAGTTAAGTCATTCAAAATTTAAAGAAAACAAGAACCAATACACAATACACATAAATCAAACCAAAAAATCATTAATTTTAAAAATATGTTCAAGAGACTTAGAGAAAGCCTGAAAAATGAAAAAAAGTGATTTTTAAAAAAAAGTGCGAACAAACAAGACAAAAAGCCATGTCAAAATTTCACTCTGACAATTTTAAATGATTTTTTTTCCGAAAATAAAGATAATTAAACATTATTGAGTAATTTAAGCATTGAAAAGATAAATAATTATTAAAATAAATTTAAGAAGAATGATTTTTTTAAGAGAAAATTATTTGTTTTAAAGTTTATTTACCGTAACGTTAAACATACATTCAAACTTCAATATTTTTCAGCACCAAATGATTAATGATTGGTTGGTAGATATATATTTTCAGGCTTGTGAGCTTGGTCAGGACCCGGTTATAAGCCTTTGTCAAGTAACTACGCACACACGCACACATACGTGACAGATGCTGCCATCTATTGCGCGCTACCTCCACAAGTTAGACAAGTCCCTGAAGGGTAGGGAAATAGTCTCCAGGGACCCTTACCGTTGGGAAACTATGCCATGACCGCCCACAGAACTTTCGGACCCAACAGATTTAACGAGCATGTACTTCGCATATACTCGGTGGGTCTTCAGCGACCAGGACTCGATCGCAGGACCTTTCAATCCGGAGATTAAGACCTTGACCACAAGGCTTTTCACAGCCCAAATGATTATTGATTATATAACAACAATATAGCGCGCGCTTGGCGCTTGGCGTCCCCGTAACCAAGGACACTGAGGACAGCCCATTGGCTCCATATACGGAAAGACATTACCAATCCACTAATCATGTATCTCCGTGTATGGAGTGTTTAAATAACAACCAGAAAAACCGAAACATAAGCAGAAAAATTTACTGGAACCCTTAAATGTTTCATATGTATTTTAATACTAATAGTTAAATATAGTGTTAAAAACTTAAAACTTAGATTAATGATCATGCCACCGTTCTTCTAAAATAAATCTTGTTTTAGCTTACTGAAGTGAAAAAATAAATTGTCAGCGAACGTCAACAATAAACTGAAAGTTTAAGTTATCAATAATTTTTGCTTTTACATTTTAAAAATGATACATAGTTTATTTATAATCAATCCTTCTGGGTAAGGAGTAATCCTTTTCACTTGAAATTCGCAATTTATAGAATTATGATTTGCATAAATGTACCCACCGAATAAATCGAAACTAAAATATGACACCTCCTTCATTTTCAAACTAAAGAAGAGTTATTGATTATTATAGTACTTTTAAATTGTTATTTTCTGATGCAATAATGATAAATTTAACTCTACAATTAGTTTCATGTCGCCAAAATTTTAATATAATATTGATATCCTGACACTAATGTTTATTGTGAAAAAGGTACCTGCAGTGCATCTAAAAACTTAGCTAAGCCACCCAACTTTTTTTTTTTATGTCAGTTGAAACCTTTAGAGAAAAACTAAACATATACCTTCTTTTTTTTGCCTATGCGATAATTTTCGGTCTATTCTATGATAAGATGATGTGTTTGCATTACAATAATTAGTTGTGTATGCTTTTTTGTAAAATATCAAAGCATTGTATGAAAGCTTTGGCATTAATTATATTCTTTTCTGAAAATTACTTTAAACACTAAAACCAAATAATATTTATACTTCAATAATCTTACGTTAGAATTTCTCGTGTGATAAAAGCATTAAGATTTTTTTAAACCTTTAGACCGGATTTGGCTTTAAGCACAAATAAAACCTCAGACGTTCCTGAATTGCTGCAACAACTAGCTCTCGAAATTATGAACACTATCCCAGAGAAGAGTCTCTGTGTATTCATGGTTTGATGTTTGGAAACAAACCTGCCCGTTTATGATTGGCCCGAAAATTCGCGGTCCCAGTCACTTCCGGTTTCATACTTCCGTTTCTGCTGTAGCGAATGCACGAGAGGAGTTTGTTTATTTATATATTTTAGTTTCGGTCTTTTTATGTTTTCGTATAAAATTTTTGAAAATGTCTAGCGACTACTTTTAAAAAGTTGGACTTTTTGACATCGATCAGGTATACCGAAAAGCTAAAAATCGGATTCATTGATCTACCTGATCCTTTAGAAATTGGTGTGAGGGATAGTGTTTTTTCGGATGATACGAGAGGCCCGATTTAACTTTTGGAGACATATATTTGTACCTTGTAGAAACCACTTGCCACTCCTTTTTGTTTATTAAACAATTGACTAGTAATATTCATTCTATTAACCTTGTTATTCCCAATGATTTCATTTGGAATCACCAGTGAAAAAGGTATAGGTAATAATAAAAATATCAATTTCAGATAAACAGTACTATCTTAACATATTACAAAACTAGCTTTGATTTAATACCATTTATGACAAAGCATTGCTCACTTTTAAAAGCTTATAGTGGTTGCAAACTTTGTTGTCGACTACAAGTAACACACAAAATCTTTTCGAAGGTGACAGACGGTCCATGAAAAAACCACAATCCAACCCCTGAGACCCTATTTGTTGTTTCAAAGTCATGTTTTTTAAGCTGTACACCACCACCTAGACAAGAGCTAACTTTTATTACAGGATTTGGCACATGTACATGCCTATTTTAAAACCCAAGCCTGTTTCCCTGCGAAAAGCTGGTCCTTTGACGAGGCCGGATCAAATGACGCATTCTGGGGACATGTGGCGCTAAAACTTTGGATGTTTTCTATTTCTAGAGCCTGAAACCTTTCTTTTGATACCAAACACAATCAATTTGAGTTAGTATTTAAGCATCCAGCTGAAATTTTGGTTTTTATTCATGGCCTGTGTTAAATCTCACAAGGGTACCCAAACCTCACTGGGGACATATTTTGCCCAAACTGTTGTGGTATTAATGTTCTCTACGCACAGACGAATCTTTTGATGTGTCACACTGTCAACTTCTGTGAGTATTTAGGCACACAGATCAAAATGTGGCTTTCGGTGCTCGACAAGGCCTCGTTCCATGTAAAAACCACACTCCAACCCCTGAGACCCTATTTGTTGTTTCAAAGTCTTGTTTTTTGAGCTGTACACCACCACCCAGACAAGAGCTAACTTTTAATACAAGATTTGGCAGATGTACATGCCTATTTTAAAACCCAAGCCAGTTTCATGCGAAAAAACCATTCCTTCGACGAGGCCATGTAAAATGACACATTTGCTACCAAAACATTCTGGGGACATGTGGCGCCAAACCTTTTGACTTTTTCTATTTCTAAACATTAAAACCTTTCTTTTGATACCAAACACAATCAATTTGAGTTAGTATTTAAGCTTCCAGCTGAAATTTTGGTTTTTCTTCAAGGCCTGTGTTAAATCTCACAAGGGGACCCAAACCTCACTGTGGACATATTTTGCCCAAACTGTTGTGGTATTAATGCTCTCTAGGCACAGACGAATCTTTTGATGTGTCACACTGTCAACTTCTGTGATTATTTAGGCACACAGATCAAAATGTGGCTTTCGGTGCTCGACAAGGCCTCGTTCCATGAAAAACTACACTCCATCCCCTGAGACCCTATTTGTTGTTTCAAAGTCATGTTTTTTGAGCTGTACACCACCACCTAGACAAGAGCTAACTTTTAATACAAGATTTGGCACCTGTACATGCCTATTTTAAAACCCAAGCCTGTTTCCCTGCGAAAAGCCCCGTCCCTTGACGAGGCCAAGTCAAGTGACACATTTGTTCCCAAAACATTCTGGGGACATGTGGCGCCAAAACTTTGGATGTTTTCTATTTCTAGAGCCTGAAACCTTTCTTTTGATACCAAACACAATCAATTTGAGTTAGTTTTTAAGCATCTAGCTGAAATTTTGGTTTTTATTCATGTCCTGTGTTAAATCTTACAAGGACCCACCCAAACCTGACTGGGGAGATATTTTGCCAAAACTGTTGTGGTATTCCTTTTCTAGCAGAGACGGATCTTTTGATGTGTCACACTGTCAATTTCTGTGAGTATTTGGGCACCCAGATCAAAATGTGGCTTCCTTGTTTTACAGTCAAAAATTAGTTTTAAATAATGATTCACTAGGAAATCGAAAATGGATTATTTATTTTTTTACAATATTGTATAAATAAAATATATTTAACTTCAATGAAGTGTTTGGAACAAATCGCATTACTTAAAGTTGGAGACCGTTGGTAACGGCGAATCGTTTGAATATCCACGTCGCTCTAAAGCTTTGGGGAATTTATACACTTTAATTAATAAAAGGATATTGGTTCCTACTCTCATTGAGCATTGAGGAACACAGCAACAAGTGTCTATTCTACTTTTATTTTTAACTTATGCTGATTTAAAGAAAACGAAAGTACATATGGCCGCTGGAAAATGCAAACACACAGCAAACCGGAAGTAGAGGTGGATCTTTTCCGGTAAAACGCAAATCGTAGCGCCCTCTCACCAACAACTCTCAGTGCAAACCATGAATATGCAGATGGTAGCAGGGACGATCAGAGTCGTACTGGAAGTGGAGTCTTCATCAAGAGAACTGATGGCAATACCGACATTAAAATGAGAAACCCGGATTATTGTTCTGTTTTCCGATCGGATCTCCTTGCTATGGAGGAAGGACTGAACGCAATTGAACAGGATTCGTTAGATCCCTTCTGGATCCTAACTGATAGTAGAAGTGCAACAAATGTTTCTCCAGTGCAGCAAGCCCGGACTACCTCCTTGGTTGTGTGGATTTTACGATTTTCTGCGCGACCCGATCTTGTTTTTTGATTTTTTAAGGGTGAATGGACTCGTGCATGAACTCATGATCACTCATGAGAAACAACAACAGATTTTTTAAACAGGTTATCACCTGATTTAATAAAAACAATATTAAAAGGTCCCGTCTAAGAAATTAACTTATATTCCCTATCAATCTTACCATATTATTTTTGTTTCTAGGGATGTATTTATGGAAAAACATTGGAAAAGTGTAATCCATAGATCTGTGTGTGATTACTTTTTCGATGCTCAAAGAAAAGCAGCCTCTCCTGATGATATACAACCTATCATTGCCACACCACATCATTATTTAATTAGTATTTATAGATGTAATTTATTTTTTGTTGCTGTTACTACTACAGAAGGTAAACAAAATATTTTATTTCTTTTAAAAGTTGATTATAAGTAATTTGCATTATATGTTCATTGTTCAAGGTAGAGATCAAACTTTGACACAACTAAATTTTTTAAAAAATTGTTAATTAATTACAGCTCTGACTTTTGAACAAACTTAACAAAAAAAATTGCTGATATCGATATCCTATATTTAAATTATAAAATGCTGAAATCAACAAATCATTAATGAAATATTTTTAAATGGATTAACTGTAAACTAATTTTTAAATATTACAATCGTAATTAATTTTTTTCCTTCCTCATTGTTAAACTTTTTTTATATGAAAGGTTGTTTGGAAAAAAAAAAACCTATCAAACATATTTTTAATGCAATGGAATATTACATCAGGGTGGTAACAGAACCTGGAAATCAGGAAATTCTCATGGAATTTTTCAAATTTTGCAAAATATCAAGGAATTTTTTCCATTTCGGGTTACTTAAACAGCCGGTTTATGTTCTTGTGATCACTACTAACGTACACTTGATAAGAAAAATATATTCTGGTAGATCCGATTTGCCTAAAGGACCAATCTTGTAGGAAAAATCAATCTCTCTCATTAATCATGTTATAAAATGATTTTCTGAACACACGATTCCTAACTTATTCAGATTTTCGGAAATATAGAAAAGTTAGGTTGGCTAACCCAGAATCCAGAAAGTCTTAATTCCCTTGATGTCTGGACCAAATTTTCTCCACTGCATTGAATTGTGTGTATTGCATGTTTTCTAGGTAATTGTAAAATCAGGGAAATTTTTTTGAAAGTATCCGGGAAATCATGGAAATATCAGAGAACTTTTTTTCTAGAATTTTGTAACCACCCTGTACATGTAACTAACTATACAAATGCATTTAAAGTTAAATGGTGCATCATCTTACTTTTGTTTTCAGTATCCCCATTGTTTGTAATTGAATTTCTGCATAGAGTCGTGGACACATTTGAAGACTACTTTAGCGACTGCACTGAATCTCTTATTAAAGAACACTATGTAGTAGTTTATGAGGTATAACTTGCTTTAAAAGTTATTTTGTATGTTTTTTAGTTTAGACCACATATTATGTATCTGCACATGGTTAAAGTCATTGCTTAATTTAGAATGCAATAGTTTATTGATTTTTTAAAATAAAATTTAATATTTCCCATCCTAGCTCTTGGATGAAATGCTGGATAATGGATTCCCTCTTGCTACAGAATCAAACATCTTAAAGGAGATGATAAAGCCCCCAAATATTCTACGTACCATAGCAAATACTGTAACTGGACGATCAAAGTATGAAATGTTTTAAGTAAAAATTAAATACTTTAGAATCTACTTATCTCAATACCAAAATAAAGATAACCTCCTCGTAAAGAAAATAATTTAGTTTTTAAAAATACATCAAAAATTTTTGTATTGTAGTATTTTTAATGTTATTTATCCAAAGTATTGTATCACGGAGACACTTTTTGTTCCAAGCTAAATCACCTTACCAACTAAAATTACTGCATGAGCAACTTAGGGAAAATTTAATTTATAAAAATTTAGTGTGTTTCTCATAAATCACTTAAAATGACATTAATATTTTAAAATTCACCTTCAATTACAGTTGTCCTTTATAATTATACTTGTCACACAAATTTTCTAAATTTTAACATGTGAACCAAACAAGATAAATATGAATTTTTCTCAACAAAAAAAAAACACATTTTTAGCCTTAGAAATTTCTTAGAAAGTTGATCAATCTCATAATTAAGCTTTGATAAGTATTAAACTTTAACTAGTTAAAATTAAATAGTTTCACACTGGAATAACATTGGAAATATAATTCTTTATTTAGCATCAGCAGTACATTGCCAACTGGCCAGCTATCTAGTATACCTTGGCGCAGAACCGGTGTCAAATATGCCAATAATGAAGCCTATTTTGACATAATTGAAGAAATTGATGCAATTATGGATAACAGGGGTTCTGTTATTTCTGCAGAAATTCAAGGATGTGTAAGTTTATTCTTAAACGTTTAACTAGTTTTTAACTATGCATTTGAGGCGAGGGGACCGGTGTGTTGTAGATAGTAAATATCGGAATGATCAGAAGGCTTTTTAAGACATTTAATTGAACTAACCACAGCACCAACATCATAACATTAACAATCAAAAGAATATCGTGGTTCAGGACATCCTTTTGGCTTGAGAGTAGGAGCAAAAGTGATGTCTTGTTCGGTTCGAATCTTAATGGGAATGAATTTGTCCTGCCTTTATGATGCATGGATTGGTTAAAAGAATATATAAGAAATATTATTAAGTGAGAAATTTGATTGACATATATCTGGTTTTGGTTCGTAATTTTATAGGATTCGGGTGCAAAGATAAGTTATGACAATTCAAGATTTAGGAAACACTCCAACTGTTGATTTATAGTTAATTATTTTCTGTTTCAAACATTATAAATAAAAAAATTCTAGAAATTAAATATGCTATGAATAATGATATTATAAGAAAAGCAACTATTGCGGATTGATGTACAAGTAATTATTGGGCCCATTTTTATTTAACATATATTAGAAACTACAACTTTTCTTTTCATAATTTCAACCAAATACTAGCACAAGTTTACTGCATTCACCTTAGTTTATTAGTTCCTTCAGTATCACACTCTTATGTTATGAATGCATGCTTTTTTTAATGATTCATATATAACAAAATGAGAAATAATTTTTTTTTTGTAAGCAATCATTTATAGCCCCACAGTTTGCACATTCATTCAGCTACTATTACAGTTACCTCACACAATACCATTAAACTACGATGCTGTGTACATTAAAATGATTTTATTGCAATTTAAAATACGTCCCACAATATGTTATTTGTTGAAATAAAAATGAATCAATTTACTATTACTTAGACTTAACTTTTTTTTGTCATCATTGTTTTAGATTGATTGTTGTATAAAATTGAGTGGCATGCCAGACCTCAGTCTTTCTTTTGTTAATGCAAGGATATTTGATGACGTAAGCTTTCACCCCTGTGTTCGATTCCGCCGTTGGGAGGTTAGTACGTTTTTTGATTTTGTAATTTTTAGAAAATACCTTAAAATTTTGAATTATTCAGTTTTAAAATTTAAAATAGCTTATTTTATTGTGTGAAATTAAATAATTATATAGTGTGTATAATAATATTATTTGGAAATGCAATATTAAAATTGTGATGACTAGTTTTTTTATCATAATAATTTAGATAAATATAATTTTAATTGAATTCATGTACCTTGTAAAAGAAAAGGTATTTTAGCTATAAAACATTTCATAATCATTTCTTGCAAGTTGTAATGTTAAGGCTAGCTGTTTTGAAATGGATTTTCAATGTTTTAACATGCATATTCATGGATTATAAATTATAATAACACTTTGAATAATTATACATTATTAATTATTATTTTTTTCCTTAACAGTCTGAACGAATCTTATCGTTTGTGCCTCCAGATGGTAATTTTAGACTTATGTCTTATCATATTGGATCTCAAAAGTAAGATATAACTTATTCAACTTGATCCTATTGTGCAATAGATTATAATAATTAGTTCTTTTCATTGGGTTCTCATTAAATTTATGAAAATTTTAAAACTATTTATGTATATTTTAAATCAATTTTAACATTTCTAGTTTACCTAATAAAAAAATTATAACTTGTAGATTTGTGTGTGTAGTAATTTTTATTTAAATTACTACCTCAGAATTTGCTTTTACACATAATATTTAAACCAGAGAACAGGATTTTAATTATAGTATCATTAGTTTATTGTATTAATGTTTTTTTTTTTTTTAATAAGTCAAGGGTCTTTCAAAAAATGTCATTTTTGTAATCCTTATCGTATGACAAGACTTTATGTGTAACATAACTTATTGCAAATTAAATCATAAATCAATTTCAACATTTAAAGCCTAAATAACGCAAATGAGTATTTAAACTAAATAGTACAACTGAAGATCTTACAATGTGAAAATTGAATACCATAAATTTTTTCAACTGCATAAAAAAATCTTTTATGTCACAAATATAATTTACAATATTTAATTTAATTTTTATGTGTGTTTTGCATTGTAGCATGGTTGCTATGCCCTTTTATATTCGTCATGACCTATCCTTTTCTGAAGTTAGTGGTGGTAAAATGGAGATAACTGTTGGTCCTCAAGTTACCATGGGAAAGGCTGTAAGTGATATAAATCCTGTTATTTATAAATATTTATCTAGATTTAAGCTTTATAATTAGAAATACAGAGGTATATTTATACTCTTTCTGTTTTTGCTCCTAAAAATGGTGATCAAAATAGTTTTTTAATATTATCTTTACTGATTTAATATAGGATTCAATCACACTTCGTAATTTGAATAGTTTTTAAATGTAATACTTCCTTTACAAAACTTTTTTCTACCATTAGACCTTCGTTTAATGTCCTCATGCTACAGTGAGTCAATTTAAATTTAAAACGTCCCATTAGTTTTCAAAAAATATTGGTCATTTTTTTAAATTTTAAGTTTTTGGTAACTATGATAAATGTTTCTCCAAAATTAAAGAAATGATTCCAAAATTTAACATATGCTATGAGGCAAGAAAGTAACATTTAAACTTTTTATTTTCAACATTCAATTTATATCGTCATTCAGTTAACCCTTTCAGTCCCAATGACAATTTTGACATCATCTTTTTATAAATTTTTTTCTGATCATCTATAGTTATTTATGGTATCAAAAAGCACATCATTCGATTCTTCAAACTTTTTTTCATTTGAAATAGATTTTATTAATCCTAACAGATATCAGCCCTGTTTTTTTTAAAATTATGATCAGAAACGTGATGATGTCAAATGGCATCACTGGGACTGAAAGGGTTAATTACGCCATACACATCAGGACGAGAGTGCTGCAACACCTCTAGTTTGTTTTCTTGAATGTTCTGGAAACCTCTCATGAGATCCACCATGACGTGGTTATACCACTGTGACGTGGCCCACACGTAGCATCTTCAGAGGTGGCTTCCAGGTCGTAGCACCCTCTCTCGAAACAAGATTACACCACTCCCACAATACTTAGAACTGTTCCATAGTTTGCCGACATGTTTTCTAGGTTGGTCTTTTTCTTATAAAAACATTTTATTTTTGAGGACAAATATAAGTTATCGATCTAGAGTGGGGTCTCTGTATCAGCATTCTCCTCAACATTTTACGATAGGACTTTGCTATTTTTCAAGATTTGTTTGATACTTATACACCTTATTTCGTTATGAATTTTTCTATTGAAAATTTTCATTTTGTTTTATATAGCTTGAAAATGTAGTTGTGGAAATCCCCATGCCAAAATCAGTATTGAATATGACTTTACGACCCAATCAAGGGAAGTACACCTTTGATCCTGTCAGCAAAATTATGGTTTGGGAAGTTGGGAGAATTGAAGCTTTGCGAAGGCCAAATATCAAGGGTTCTGTGAGTATAAACACAGTGTTCAGCAAGTACATATTTGTTATTTTAAAATATATGATATTTGCTTCTAAATTAACTTTTTGTATTTTTGAATATTTGTATTCATACAATTAAATTATTATACTGGAAAAATATTATAAGCTTATGGTAATTAGTACTGCATTTTTAATCTGAGTACTGTTATTTTACATTACTTAATAATTTCATAATAAGTCTCAAGCATTTTTATTAAAATAACTTATAATTTAATCTTTATTAATCAAACAATGACATATAATTACTAAATTTATTATACAAAATGTTTGTCCTTCAGATTTCACTTCAAAGTGGGACTGTATCTCCAGAAAGTAATCCTACACTAACAGTAAGTTGTATTTAAAAAAAAAAACATATTTTTTAAGTCTAAGAGTTTTTCCATTGACAATCAGTTATGTTTTAAAATTTTTTTATACCTAATGGTTAAAGACTTTGGATTAGGAGTTTTAATTCTAAATGCTATTAGAAAAGAGTCTGTAGTTCAGGGAAAGAGAAGTCTGAAAAAAGATGTCCAATATTATTAAAAAAATACATGCCCTAAAATTTCTAAGATGTTGCCCTTCTTTTACATATTCCATTACGTATACCGTTCCATTATATATTAGAATCTAAATGTTTAAAAATCATTTAGACATTCAGAAATAAATTATTTTTAAATATTGCATGCATGAACATTTATTTTTTAATATTCCTTAATTTGAGTTCAAATAAATAAATTTGTGACATTAAAAGAAAAGCTAAAAATATGCCAAATTTTCTAGAACTTTCCCACAAACTTCTAACTCTTGCAATCTTTTTTTCTGAAAATAATTCATGCTCAAATAACATTCTACATCCCCCAAGCATGTTTTGGAATAGATTTTTTTAGCCATGCTGTAGTTATATCTAGTTACAGGAAGTGCTCATAAAAAAGCCAATATTATAATTTTCCAGTATTTTTATTCAAATTTGAATCTTATTGTCAAAAAGCAATAATTGATGTTAAGCTATTCCTAAATCTCAGAAAAATAAAAATGTAAAATAAAGTTGGCACTTAAGAGAAAGTGTTGAAAGTTATACCATTCCTGACAGTATTTCCATTGAAGTTGAAATTTATTCCAAATGTTAGCTTTCAGCAATATTTTATGATTTTTTATATTACCAAATTATAAAAACAAATACAAATTTTCAATTTATGCCATGCATTCATAGAAATGCATCTGGAAAACTTGATGCAAGGTTTTGATTAATTAAAGGATCAAATTGGGATTCAAGATTGGAGTAGCTATTAGCTCAAAGCAATTGGTTTACTGGGTCTTTACATATTTTATAATGTGTTATATAATTAATCATTATGTGTTCTGTGAGTATTTGAAAATATTTGTTTTTGTTAATATTTTTTTCCTTTATTCTAGGTAAAGTTTACAATAAATCAGATGGCTATTTCTGGCTTAAAAGTAAACCGATTAGATATGTATGGAGAGGTAAGCCCTTGTATTTTTCATGTTTTTACTGTAATAAAATGCATAATTAAATCACTTTTTAATCAGTTAATTATGTTTGAGTATTTAGATTTACCTTAAATATTATTTGAAATTAAACTAAAAAGCAAAAAAATATACAACCCAGCAACATCATTTTACAATTTTAGTGCTATATTTGTTTTGTTTTTCAGAAATACAAACCATTCAAGGGAGTGAAATATGTGACAAAGGCAGGAAGATTTCAAGTTCGGACTTAAAATATATATCTATCATTCCATCGTGTAGTAGGATGTTAATTTTATTGTGTTTTTTTTTAAATGGCTTTTGTAAATTCTTGACAAAAATAAGAAGAAAAAAATTATATGTATATGAGAGAAGTTTTATTTTTGTATAAAAAACAGTTGAATCGTTTTTTAATAAAGGGTTTTCCTTCACAAAGCCTACTGTATTTAAAAAAAAACAATACCTGCTTCGTTATATTTAATATTTTATGTTACATAATAAATGTCGATCTTATTTTTTTTTAAAAAAAAATAAGTTACTGTGTAGCTTTTATAAAAGCTTTGTTTCATGTTAATAATTACAAAATATGAAAAAAAAATCCATATTGAAAAAAATAGTTGGCAATGTTAAAAAAAAATGATTGAGTAGACAGTTTTTTTTTTAAATTAGAGAGGGGTGTTCAACTGAGGGAGGTGACATAAATAACATTAACACTTATTTAAATTTTAAATGTTTATGATTAGAATGCAACTTTGATATATTAAATGCATGTTAGTATAATATTTATCAACCATTTAAAAATCATAAGGAGGCAATTTTTAATGGTATTAAATCTCCATTGCCACTAACAATCGCACATAAAACTTTAAAAACTAAATAAAAAATTGAAAGGAAATTTATTTTTGCGATATGAATCAGTTTGGAATAATATCATAACATGTATCATAATGAAATTGTGGTTTGCCTTATTTGTTTAGCAAGAGCCATTTTATTTTATAAAGCAGATTTAATTATTTTCAATTATTTAATATAAAATGCTAAAGTATTGAGACAGGGTTAAGATTCGAAACATAATATTTCGTGTTTTCTGCACTTTTTAAAAGGCCGCCGATTCCGAAACTTGTTTTTGAACACTAGTCCATCTTTCATTATATCCAAAACATCTATACAGCTCTAACTAATATAACTGTGGACTTCAGATTCGGTTCGCGAGTTTCTAGTAGCTGTCGGACGTCCTGATACGGTTTGGGAAAATCACGCCTGGCATAAAGGTTAGTTGCTAAAGAATGTCAAGGTTTTAAAGGTTATTGCTGAAAACAAAATGAGATAGACTTCAAATCTAAAATAGGACTACACAAGAGTACACCTACACGTCAGATGGGACCAATTAAGTTTTCAAAATAGAGCAGACTGACCAGTGAATGAACGCTTAAGCACAATTTGTTTTAAGAAAATTCATACATTTTAAGAAAGTATAGCTTGTGGGTTTATGACAATGTGAACACATGTCATTATATGTAAATTCATCAAAAAAACAAAAAAAAGATGACTTTATATTGCATTGCTTTGGGTCTTTTGGGGGTCCAAATAAAAAATGGTACAAAAGCCAAGTGAATGAACAGTACTTTTACCAGTGAACAAACACAAAAATGTCCAGTCAATAAACATGTTGGATTTTAATTAATGACCAGGACAACCAATCAGATGTCAGATAGCTTCCTACTAGATGAGAGGAAGTCAGTGTTGCCAATCCATCCAGTGGAATATTTAATACTTACTTTTTAAATGTATTTACCAACTGTTCATTCACTGGGGCCTGTTCATTCACAGGTCAGTCTACCCTAGTCTTACTTTTTTTCAGACGCTTGTTCAGGTGTTGGCTCGTTACTTAACTGTAGTTCAAATTACCATAATTAAAGGGATTTTTTGCCTGTCACCAATAGCCTTTGTTCTAAGTGACAGTTTCTGTTAAAGCCTACTTGTTTTAATGATGATTAGTAAATGTGGCAACTTTTCTGTTATTTCAAAATATCCGTATTTGTACGAATTTAAAACCTAGCTTGCTACACTAGGAAGAAGGCCACATTTACCTTGAGAACTACTAAGTTCTTTGACCACTAAATTTATCCGGACCCAACACCAAGTTTCTCCTTTATTTTTAAGTCTCATTTGTGCATGAAAAAAGCTCGAAAATTCATACCCAAAAGCAGGGTAAGAAGTTTTGAAAAAACCCATTTACATTATCAGAGGCAGATAAATATCTTAAAGGTAAAATACAAGTTTACAATAAAGGTCGTTTTGCCAGCCTTTTACATACTCTAAGTTTTCATTGTTAGTATACTTGGAAATTCTTGCCAAAGAGCTTTAAAGAGCCATTCAGGAATAATCTTTGAAAAAAATTGTAGCTCTTATGGTTTTGTTAAAGATTTTAATGTCAGTCAATTTTTTGGTTGGGAAAGAAGATTGCATGGTTAACACATATATAAACACTTCCAAAAGTGACAAAAGAAAATTTTGATATAAAATCAATAAAGAACTGGTAAAACTGGTGTCCAATTTTTTTTCTCACTACATTGTTTTTAATCGAAAGATCAGCAATATACATCGAACGTTTTTAAATTGTGGGATCAGCACTTTTCAACTTTGCGATTAATACCTGCATCTCCAAAGAATCTCCTTTTTTGACATTTAAAATGCAGATGACCTTAAAATTAATAGCCTTATAAGTGCTATAGAGATAAAATCTGTTTAAATTTATTAAACTTGCACTTAACTTATAATATCACATAAATTTAAAAAGGAAATGATAGATACTTAAAAATGTATTTTCAAAAAATGTTATTTTCCCAATCAATCCATTCTCATTAAGATAAACCTTATTTGCATATTATATTTACTCTATAAATATTTCAAGTGGCATAAAGAAGCAAAAGATTTATCAATCCATTAAAAAAACAATTTCTTCAAATCTAAATGAAAGTGCAGGGATTAGAGATGAAAATACTAAAAAAAAAACTATAAATGTTAAACTAATAATCAGTTTATTTCCGTTTAAATATTACACTGAAATTTTGCAACTTATAAGCCTTTCAAAGCCTATCCATAAAACAAGTTCTGCATTCTTATTAGAAAAAAAGATTATTCATATTACACAACAATGACAGCATAAAAGAAACAATTAAACATACAAGAGCGGCAACAGTTCAAGCAAGAATATTAATTGTGTAGGTTGTATTCAATATCAATATCTTCAAATTCAAGTCCAGTTGCATCCGTTTTTCACATGCATAATGCTTTAAGTGAAAAATTTCATATTAGCCTTGAAATGAAGCTTGACAATTGGAGATAACCTAAATAATAAAAAGCAAAATTACTAAAAAAGGAAAGGAAAATGAGACATCCTATTCGCTTTTAAAAACGGTTATTTTTTCTTAATCAGACATAAACATCACCACATATTTTCTACAGTCATTAAAATACTACCTAAGAAATAACAGTCTCAAACAGTTAATTACAATGAAATAAAACTCAACAAAATTGAACATCTTGTATCTGCAAAAACTATGTAACCAGATCTAATATGTCCTTGACATAAAGTGCTATTTCTAAACAGATCTTAAAAATGAATGGGAACAAATTGTTTAACAATATCTAAAAAAATTAAGATGGTTGGTTGAGTCGGTTTTATTCTACAGTAGTATTTTGATCCCACATATTCTTATAATACCTATTAACTGGCAATGGAAAGGTGCAGTTGCAAAACTCACATTTTCCAAAGCAGGACTAAAATATGGGGTATATTCTGTTCATTGGTGAATTAAACAATGAGGAGCAGAACTACATCTTAGTAAGGCATACTTTGGAAAATGCGAGTTTTGTAACTCAACCCTTCATTTTGCAAGATTCATTAGGTCACATAAAACCCGAAATATTTATTTAAATCTGATGCTAATGTATAGGATGCTACCACCAGTGCTATATGACCATAATATTGTTCAGCATTTGTTTTTCTGAACACTAGTAGCACATTCCTAGTTTTTCATTTGCGCACATACTAATTTTTAAACTTTAACATTTAAAAAACTTAGCACTTACCTATCAAAATAAACATTCTCACTTGTATGTTGCTATAAGTTCAATGATGATGGATTAGAACCTCTAAACAAGGAGTTGTCATCAATAATTTGGAAAAGCTCAGGTGGTGAAGGAATTCTACCAGTATCTAACTTGGACCATACAGGTACATCTAAATAAAAAAATAATAAAGTCATTGTTTTGTGGTAATATTTTTTTAAAACTTTTTTTATTCAGTTTCAGTAATATATTTTGATAAATTTTTCATCTTTAAATTCAAAATGTCAAATATTTATTTCAATAATTTTATATTCTAAGGAAATTTAATACGAAAAAGAAAATGAAACTTTGTATGTAAATTATTCAGAATTAAGTTAATATTAGTGGAATTGACCTTTAATATTTTATTTATTAATAAATTATGATTAAGATTCAAGGTAAGACTTCATTTTTTTATATGGTACTTACAGTTTGTCATTATTACCTTCACATGAGCAAATTAGTAAGAATACTGCATACTAATAACTTACCATTGAATATAATTTCAAATGCTCCAGTAGAAACTAGCTGGCCTTCTAAGGTATTACTTAATAAAAATACCATTAAACAAGCATAGAGCTGCAAAATATAAACATACATGCCACTTATACACGTATTCTGTCATTTATAAAAAAAAAGTCAGAAAAATATAAAATAGGAAAAGCTAATTCTGCTTCCTACTTAAGAACTTCCTCTTTAGCAACTAGCCCATTTGGACAATGAGGGAAAAAAGTTAACACTTGGTCTAAAAATGCATGGGCTATGAGAGAAAAAAGTTAACACTCAGTCTAAAAAAGTTTACCAATATTTTTTCTTACATGCTTATAGAGGATTTTGTTAAAACATTAAATAAACAATTCAAAATAGTAAATGATAAATAAAATACAATTAACATCTAGAAAATTTTGCATTTAAGTGCACAAATAGTCAAATTCGCTTTTACCAAAGGTTGTAAATGATTTGTGCTTAGTGACATTAGCCTAAGTATGGAAATCTTACTAGTGGACATGATCCCTTTATGCATTAAATAGTTTGATTTACATAAAATGCTTGAGGGGAAGTTTAATACCTTTTGTTTTTCCCATGTAAGCTTGTCGGACAATAGGGCAATGTTTTTAAGTTTATAAGATCTAGCAATTTTTTGCAAAGAGGAAGTCCAGAATTTTTCAAGAAAATTTTATTTTTTAAAAGTTAATTTACTTTTTAACAAATCTGACACGACAAAAGGAAAAAGCGCATACTAGAATCCCCAAAAAACAATCAGAACTTACTTTATGCAAAATACAGATACAATCTACAAACTTAAAAACCAAGTAAGTGTCTAGCAAAAACCAAGTAAGTCCACGCACTTAACATGAAAAATGCTTTAGCTATAAATATGCACCTAGCTATAAATACAAAAATTTTACAAGCAATGTACGAGTTACAATAATAGAAAGCTTCAATACCTTATTTACTGTCATCCAAGTGAAGAAACTGGGGGTGTTCATTCCCAGTGCTGTAAAAGGGTTGAAGTTGGCCAGCACCATGGCGATGATACACCACTTTGCAATGCCAAAGAGGCTTGCCAGATGCATGCGTAGAGGGGGTGGAGGGAAGTTGTCTCCGTGAACAGCAATTTCCGGGTATTTGTCCGCCAGAATTTGGGCATACTGTTCGAAGACACGCCTGTACCCTCATGAAAAACTGAAAGATTGATAGTCTTAGTGCCGAGTTCAAAATTATACAGTGAAGATATAAATAAACTAAATGTTATGAATGCAACACAATGCAAAGGTATCCTACCGGAGCAAATTTCATAAAAATAACTTACTTTTCAAAAAGATTTATTTTTATTAAAGGGTAAGGATACACGTAAGCGCATATATAGTTTACATTAACCTTGGCCACAAAATTTAATTAAATTAAGGTTGTATTAGAGTCATCTTCAAATTTCCACCATTTTTCAAATTTTGGTACCTTTTTTCAATGAAGAGCTTCCCAGTAACAGTTAAATATTAGAAAGTTATAAGTAAATTATGGGTGACCGTAAACTAGATCTACCAGATATAAATCAAACCTCAAATACATATTCACCCATGATCAATTGATTAATGGTGTCACAGGATGTTCAAAACATGACTAAACAAATAATTCTATGATCATTATTTCCTTCAATTCAGTACACCAATTATAACCGCTTGCTCACAAGTTCATATAATTAAAAATATAATATAAAATTGAAAGCTATGATTACCAATACAAAAATTTCAATGTAGGGCCAGCTAATGCCGTTTTGAAACTAGTCTTTGGAATTTCTTTCACTACAGCGGCCTCGTTAACCGAACTTCCAGAAAATATCTCCCGGAAAGAAAATGCAAGGAAGAGCATAAATAGCCCTCCCATTACATATCTCCCGTTCTCAGCCATATTAATTAAAACTTTATAAAACAATATTTCGCATTAACTATCAACCATCATTACGAAACCAGAGATAGGGAACTGATTTTCATGGACTTCATTGCCAGATTGAAGAATAAAAAACTAGTCGTGAAATAAACATTATTTAAATAGACTTAAAACTGTAAATCAAAATTGAGAGAGCTATTCTTTTTTTTTCAATTTAAGAAATAAAAACTGCTACATAAATATTTAGTGCAATAATCTCTTTTTAAAAATTCAATAAATATGGATAACGAATTTACTGTCACGGTTAACTAAACAAGCTACAAGCTGCTTGTCATAATTTGTTTTTTTTCTTACTTGACATTGTTTTGGAACGAGCAAATTTCTTAAGAATAATGACTTTTAAGAAATAAATAACTTTTATTTTAAGTGCAATTTAAGGGTAATATATTTTTGTTTTGCAATGTTGACAGTTTGCAGTTGAACTCTTCCTTAAACTGAGTATCATTTCTGTAGTGTATTTTTCTATTGACGCGAAACTCTTAATTATTGAAAATCATTGACCTTATTTTGATTAGTGCATTTCGATTTATGTAACTGCATTAAATAAACTATCATTGTTAATTATTCTTTGAGTTTACTTACGCTAGTGTTCTATAAATAACCCGAGATTTGGAAGGGCTCCACTTCTGTTGATCGCATTAGTTATGATCATAATCCCGTTTTTTTTTAAAATTAAACTACTATTTACACTTATTCCATTGCATAAAAAAGTCAAACAGAAATCTAAAATTTTATTTAGTTTGTTTTTTCTATTAAAATCTTTAATAGACTGCTCTATTTACTCATTTGCTTTAATTCAGATAAAATAAAATTGAAGTAAGCTGGTGTAAAATTAGATTCTTAATAAACCTGAGACTGTATATTTTATCAACATGATTGAATATTACTTTCATTTGTGAGGTTTCTAACAAAAATGTACGATTCCTATTTTTTTTAAGTTTAAGGGACGATATTATCATATTATTCATTTTCCCAAACTTACTAAACTAAACTGCTAAGCTCAGTTGCACGACAGCGCATAGTGCACCAGGGCCTCTGCGGTGCAAAACATTCGTTCCAGTCAGGTGGTCCACCTCATATAAAATCCACAGTATCTAAACCAAAACCGACCTTAAGTTTGCAGCATACAAATGTTCTACGAGAAAAAGGGTAAATAGTTCTCATTTTTGAGTGTGAGAATCGAATACAAAAAGGTATTTCCCATTTAATAAACAAATTTATTTGTTATTTCAAGACATAAATTTATTATTTTTATTAGTTTAGCTTCAGTTAGAGTGTTATTTTAATTATTTTTTCCCTTCGATTTTAATGTAACAGGGCGCACGAATATCAGGGTCAGAGGAGCAGCCAATAGGAGCATTCGAAATTTCGATGCCAGCAGCGTTGTTTACGCTGATTCCTCCGCCTAGTACATTTCTCTGCTGCAAACTTAAGCTCGGTTTTGGTGTAGTTCCCAAGCAGGCTCAGTGGTCTCGTGTTATCGAACATTTTATAGGATGACTGGTTTAGTGAACTTCATGCTTATTGGGTAATTCGAACCCCATACTTGCGGAATGGCAGTACATAGCCACTTATATCACTGGGCACTTATTTACTTCTTACACACGGGAAGAGTCCAGGTGAAGAACCCTGTGATTGACAAGGAATCTTCTCATATTCATGTCTGCTTAGCTGACTTTGTCCTAAAAAAATGGTTTCTTTCTTGATTTTTCTCTCGGTACAAGCATTTGGGGTTTGCAGCGAGAGAAGAACCAAGTGAGAAACTGGTTTCCATACACCAGTTTATGCGATGACTTGCTATGGTCTCCAAAAAGGCCTGATATGGAAGGATATCTACTCAATGAATGTTTTTTTCCCCTTGGAGACTCTACTTATGTTCATATTTTTCCAAGCAAACTTTTTCAAAACCTATTGCCTAAATTATAATTGCTGATTAATGTATGTTTTGTTTCAGGTATGGATTGTTTTGATTGTGATAGCTCTGCTCCTAACAACACATCAGATTTAAGCTCGGTTTTAATTTCTATGGCAGGTAACTTGAAAGCTGAAGCACTATCAAGCGACATAATGTGGTAAGTTCCCTGTTTCATAATATATTCTTCCAAAAAAGACTTCTGTACAATACATGTTTCCCAGAGTATTTTTACTCTGATTTCATGGTATTACAGATGCTCTTAAAGGGGTGATATTTAAGCATGTTTGTTATTAATGAAAATATCCTATCATGTTTACTTAATTCTCTCTCTCCCCTTATTTGCTAGTCTTTTTGAGAAATTTTCATTTATTTATTGTCTGTGATTTAACTTTGAAGCTGTTTAAAAATATTTTTGGTACTTTGCAATTATCCTGTTGACCTGCCTGTGATTGCCAAACAGCGTGTAAAATACTTTTTTGTGTGTGTATAGCAGTTTTGCTACACCAAAGTATTTGTGTGTAGCAATTTTTAATTAATGCATAGCACTTTTGAAAAAATTTAAGGATCCGAAATCGCGAAACTTCGGGGACCCGAAAATCGCGAAACTTCGGGGATCCAAAAATCGCGAAGCTTCGGATATCCAAAAATCGCGAAGCTTCGGATATCCAAAAATCACGAAACTTCAGGGACTCAAAAGTCGCGGAACTCTGGTGATCCGAAAATCGTGAAACTTTGGGGATCCAAAAATTGCGAAACTTCAGGGACTCGAAAGTCGCCAAACTCCGGGGACCCGAAATTCGCGGAACTCCGGGGACCCGCGACTTTCGGATCGCCGTTGTTCTAAAACGATTGAGCTTTGTATCTCAAGTAAATGCAATATAAAACTAAATAGCTATCGTAAGTCTTCATTTTGGAGTCGTGTTTCGCAATGCGATACCGCTTATTTTACACGCTGTCGCCAGATCCTTCGGCACTAGTTCATCCAATTGAAAGTTCAAATATAAGCATTGAAATCACAATGGAAATAATAACAAATAATAGCATACATATTATTGCCAGTTGATAATATCAGGCTTAGTGAAAGTAGTCAGCAGTATAATCCTAACGTACCATTTATTTGTAATAAAATGTTTAATTTTTTGCAGCAGCGACGAAGCTTTAACTGGCAAGAACATGTCAAGTGATTTGATAAGCCTTGATAATATAGAAATTCTGCAAGACTGTCAAGATAATGTATTTTCCAACAGCAATGTTATGGATTGTTTGACAGATATTAATCAATCACCAATGGCATTTGATATACCATCAATGGATAATGACGATTCTGGTAATTATTTAGACTGTGTTCACATTTACATTAAGGTATTTTTAGTGGCAAATTTTTCAGAGATTAACTAAATAAAAAAAAATTATTTCTTAAAGAAATGAAAAGATAAATCTTCATTTTTATGTCAATAAGGTTTGCTCTGATGTGAACTTACTGAATGATAGGATTTGTTAATCTAAAAAAACAGTTATTATTCTAATTATTTTTAACTTGATGAGCAATTCATAATTCCTTTTACTTTTTAGTGCTCCACTAATATATGTTTCCTTTTCTCTTTTGTAATGAAAAGCATGTATCTGTTGTACAATTTTTCAGCAGAATTATTTTCCAGCCATATGACAATTTTGAATAAACTTGTATCTATTTTTCATTCTTAGCAGTGTTCATTGTTTATTTGTAAAAGCTGTATTTGAAAGCAGTTTTTATAGAAATCACTATTTTTAAATTGATTTTTAATCCTTTGTTTAAGATTTGCTTGGGTTCAATGACCTGTACAAATGTAGTAATAAAATTGTTGACTTTTTAAAACTTACTTTTACTTAAATTTTTTTTACTTATTATTGAATAATGGATTTTAAAATTGAATAATTTTTATTTCACTACCTGTCTTATGTTTAGTAATATATATTTATTATACTGTTTCATCATATGTACTAATATAAATATTTAATGCATTCAGTACTTCCTGTGTATGGACCATTTGCGGAATTTGAATCTCAAACGTCATTTGAAACTGATGTGTTAGGTAAGCTTTGCAATAGTTGTATGCATCAGTAGTTGTGATTATTAGAGACTTCAAAATGTTACGTACTAAAATGCCCACTTATAATTTCTTGTGTTAAAAGTGTTTTTACTAAGCACAATAAAACATTTCATTTTTCATGATTTTAAGGAGGTTTTTTACTAAATATTGCAAAACAATTCTCATAGCCGAACTATCTACTTCCATTATTGCCATACAAAGATTATTATCTTTTCCTGGAAGTAAGAATGCAATGTGTGCATTAAATATATTGTTAAAATTATATTTTATAATGAAAGTTTTGTATTCAATAAAATTTTATTTTGAAATCCAAAATTAATTCCAATATTTTTTCGATATTAATCTTTAAATTTAAACACAACTATTATACTAGAAAAAAATCTATTTAAAGAATTCAGTAAATAAATTTCATATATAATTGATTCATATATAATTGAAAGCAATGTTTTATTAAACTTGTTTAGAACACCAAAGAACTTTACTACATATTTGTGGTTTAGTAGTGGAAAGATAAATTTAGTTAGCTAATGTAATGCATGCACCAATTGCCTTCCAGACAATAAACATGTCCAAAGTGTGAAGTTTATGTGTTTATTGCAATAAGAGCATCTTCCTTTTTAAATTTGAACCTCCATAACAATTTGCAGTGTTGAAGTTGTTTTAAAGATAGTTTCTGACTTAAAATACATAGTTGATTTTTATCTCAACATTTGGATCCAGCTCTGCCAAAGTTAATATCGTCACCAATAGCCTTTGAGTGCAATGATAATTCAAAACTAACCCAGTCCAAAATTAATATGCTGCTCAATCACCCTCTACTAACTGTAGAAAATTATTGCCATTAACTAAATACAATTTTTTTAATGCTTAATTCAATCCGATAAATGCATGGTACACAATAGTCCAAACTTTACATACAGCATATAAATTCACAATTTTTAAAGTTATGTGTTAACCAAATATGTTCTCTTCCAGACATTAATGCTGTTCCTGGTATTTGCGGTCTTCGTAATTTGGGCAACACCTGCTTCATGAATGCTGGTTTGCAGTGTCTTCTGAGTAATAAAGTGTTCAAGGCCTATTTTGTGGAGACAGATTTGGACTCTTTTGTGAAGGGAACTCTATCCTATAAGTTTGCAGAGGTGATTAAGAAAGTGTGGAGTGGTTCATACTCTACATTACACCTAGGAGAATTCAAGGAGTGTTTTGGAGATATGTACAACCAGTTTCGCAATTTCAGACAGGTAAAATTATTTGTTTTTGTAACTTGTACTTAAGCTATGAAAAGTTGCATGAAACTCAGAAACTTGTAATCAGTTAATTTTATTGATCTTTGTTTGTAAGGAAGGATATCCATCTAGTTTTCAAAGTTATCTATGCTGTTTTTATTTAAACAGTTGTGAATTTAACTAGATGGATCATTTGAGTGGAATGCTGCCAATTCTAGAAAAATCAAGAAATTTTATGAGTTTAAAAAAAATTGAGCCATCTATGATCTGAATAATATTTCAACAAAAATTAGCATATTTTTAATTTGCAATTTTTCTCTATATTAGATGGTATGAGCTACAATTTTCATTTTTTAACTGTCTATTGATAACTAATTGTAAAAGTTAATTCTATACTCTATTAATAATAATATTTTTTTTAAGAAATGGTAAAAGATTCTTTTGATGCCAATTAGGACCTTTTTTGAATTTCAATTTTAATGGCTTTCATTTTGAATTGTTTGTCTTTTAAATAATTTTCATAAAATGTTTTCTAAAAAATAGCTAATATTTTTGTACTAAAAGGTTTAGTGCTTACTAAATTTATGAGGTAGTTATGTTCACTTCATCACTTCTTTTAATGTGCTGATATATGTTCTTTTTTATATTTACAGCATGATTGTCAAGAATTTTTAGCATTGCTTTTAGATACTATGCATGAGGAATTGAATGGTTCAAATAAAGTTAAGTTTAAGTGCAATGAGGATAGTTCACCCTCTGATATCAATAATCACAAGGACCTAACTATTTGTGAAATAACTCAAGATTCAGATACAAATGGAGTGAACGAGACGAACATGGAAATTAGTGATACCTCCGAGCCAGATAAAATGAACTCTGACTCAAGTAACATGGATATGATGGTATCTAAACCTTCAACTTCGAGCTCTGTTCCAACTTCTGATGATATAAACTCCCAATGTGGTGTAAATAATTCTACAGACATTGTAAATATCATAGGTGCTATTAAAAAAGTAGGCTCTGAGTCAAATGCTACCCTTTATGAAAGAAATACCGAAAAAATGGCCGATTTGCTTATAAATAACAAAAAACTAGATAATAAAATTTTAAATAAAAATGAGTTGGAGGTGGTTTGTAACAATGAGGATCAAAGCAAAATGGATCTCAAGCAGAAATGCAGCGAGAAAAGAATGATGGTTAATGTGAACGAGAATATTGTCGAAAAGAACGAACTGGCTTACAAGTTGAACTCGATCAATAAAATACCTAGCATAGAAGACTTTGTCAAAGTAACCAAAACCTGGAACACCAATGTCTTGGTATCTGAAGAAACGAACAACCTCATAAAATTCGACAGCGAGAAATTCCCTAAACACGAAAACAACCGGCTACAAGAAACCGTCGATAACTTGGGCCAGATCGTTGACTTGGGCCCTAAACATGGCGGGGTGAAGCGAGTCAAGATCACCAACATTCTGCATGAGAAACACAAAACTGAGAACATTACAAAGCGACTCAAGGTCGAAAATATGGACGCCAATCTTGAATCTCCAACTCCCGAGCCGGAAGAGGCCATTGAGATGGAGCAAGTACCTGGGGATGAGTCCTCTGTGGGATCCAGCCAATCAAGTGAGCTGTACACGCTGAACTCGGACTGCCAAGAGATTTTGGTGGCGGAAGAGATTCGAAGGGCCTATAGGGACTGGGATCAGTACAAGTCTCTTAATCATTCAGTAGTTGTTGATACATTTCATGGCCAGTTTAGAAGCTCGGTAAGTTGCTGGTGCAAAGTTTTTATTTCTAAAGGTTTTGTAGGTGTAAAATGATCATGGCTATACTTGCTTAGAGTTTTCTGTTTAAAAATAGTTAGGTTAAAATGATGTTTTAGTCTTTTCCTTTACTACCTTTTTTTTTAATTCACGTAATTAGATTAATAAATAAATGTTAAAATAATCAATCCCCAAAGAAGTGTATTGAAAGAGGATTTTTTTATGATCAGCTGTTTCTGGTATTGGTAGCAAGATTGAACTTTTCCAAGATTCAGAAATCTGAGAGGCTTCTCATTCCAAAACAATTAATCATTATAAGCCCCAAAACAATCTTGCTGTTGAGATATAATACCTACAATAAGAATTGAAGAAGTTAAACGCAATTGTTTTAAAACTGTGACTATTGAATCTTATTAATTATTATGAATTACAATTATACAAAAACTAATGTACACATTATACATTTTGACACTGATTTGTGTTTATTTCTTATAACTTAATATATATTTTAACTAAAAATATCTGTGCAATTTTAGTTGTAATGTGAACTTAATGTATTCTAGTTTTAACTAGAAACTCTCTTCTAACTCTCTTTATTTAGGTTGTTTGTTCTGAATGTTCTCATAATTCTATTACATATGAACCTTTTATGTACCTTCCCGTTTTTCTACCTCACACTTTGGAGAGACAGATAGGTTGGTGGAAACTCTTAGCTATCTATTATGAAAACTTTATCAGTAAAATGCATTACAAAAATAGCTAACCTTACATTAAATTTGTTTCTGTTTATTATCTAGAATGCAATATTTAAAGAAAAATCATTTAAAATTCTATCTTTTCAGTCGTGACATACATACAGAACAATGGTAATTCTCCCATTCGTTATCTTGTCAATGTAAACAAGTTTGATCGCATTATTAAAATACGAGAAGCTCTGCTAAGCCTATTGGATACTTCTGCTGAAGAAATTATTTTGGCTGAAGTTTTTGAAAACCATATTTCAAGAATTTTGGTATGTTATATTTTTCAGTTTTTAAGTATTAGTTTTGTGTAAATATCTTTTGTGGTGATTTTAAGCTTAAAATGTTGTTTTAATCTCTACTTGTGTTTGAAATTAATTACTTCTAAATATAAATTTTAACACTAAAAGTATGTTAACCCATTTTATTCACTAAATAAAACTTCTGTAGTTCAAATTTTTTAGTTTTCTCCTTTGAGCTATTCTATTTTGCTTATAAAAGCCGTGTATTTTGAAGTCATAAAATAAACTGTTTCAATATTTAGATCATGAAAGAAAAAAGTATTTTAACTCTAAATTAAATTTTATTTACAGTATTAAACTTAAAATTGTTAATTTTTCCTTTCCAGGATGAAAACCAATCCATCCGTCGTGTGAATGACTCAACAAGATCTTTGTATGCATTTGAAGTTGGAAAAAACAGTGAACTGTTGGCTGAACTAACAAAAACTAGCAATACAGACCCAATTGACTTGAGTGAAACTCTGAATGTAGCTGATACCGAAACTAACGGATCCCCTAACTGTCCCCAATCAGTTGAAGACGCATCCGAACAGAGCTCAACAGCCCCAAAACTTGAGCAATTCGACGATTTGTTTAGTTCTAGTCTTTCACCAGATCAGCAGAAAATGGAAACAGTCAATTTAACTGGAGAAAATGTCAATCCAGAGTCAAATGAGCAGGGTAATGCTCCCAACATAGCTGGACCAGTTCAATTTCATACCTGTGCTATTTGCTTAGAAGAATTACCTAACAGTAGATTGTCCCTTCATCCCAACTGTGAATGTATTCTCTGTAGTACCTGTATTGAAGTAAGTTTTGTCATTGAATACTAAATTATGTATACATAGATGTAGATGTGTAACAAACCTGCTATGTTTTGGATATTAATTATTAAAAGTTACTAAATTCTAAGTTTTTAAACATTGGTTTTGTATTCAATATTCATTAAAACAATAAGGGAAATATTATTTAGAAAATGCATCATTCACAAAGCCAGCTTGTTCAAACCACAGTATATTCAAATGCCAGTTTGCAGCATTAAACTTTCTCTGAAATTACTTTAAAATTGTTAAATTTTTATTTGTAAAATCTATGAATTTTGTAAAACATGATAAAGAGAGTTTAGCTTTTTTTCAAAATCTGCGAAATACTAAAACTCCTGACATTTGTTAAAAATTGTTTTCTATTGTTTTGTGACCTAAAGGCACTTTAAAAATACAGTCCATTCTCTACTTTACGTTTTACCCCTTTTTTTTAAGTTTTTTACCCTTGACCTTGAATTTGAAATTTATTTTTTAATGGATAGGTTTGAAGATTTAAAAAAAATCATGTTAGTTTTAATGAACTAAATTAAAAAAAAAAAACCTTTATTTTCAGGTATCATGCAAGCATTATGGTGGGGTCAACTTTATATGTCCAGTAAGTATATTTAACAAATTTGCAATATATTTCTATTATTTTTCAGCATATTTACTTATAAAATTGCATTTTCCCTATAAGAACTTAAATTTAGTCAATAACAACTATTATTAAAATGCATTTTTAATATAAATTTAATACAGATATTTTTATGCATATAAATTCGTTGGTATGCGCATTACTGAATATTATTTTAAGCAATATTTGTTTCGCATGCTTCCTTTCAAGATACTTATATAGACTTAAAATGCAATTGCAGGGCTGCAGTATTCCAGTATCACCTGTAGAAGATTATGTTTCTTTAACAAGAATTGGGGGCTATGAATTTAAGATTAGGTATTTTCCCTTTTATGAACTTAAATTTTCTGAAATATTAATAATGTGTGTTTGTACATACTAGGATTCAATCAATCAATCGGTAAAACAAATCTTAGCTGGCTGAATGTGCAAATCCATAACTTTTCGCTAAGGAAAATAATATTTTTGCTTAAATGTCACTCATACATGTATGCAAGCCTCAATTGGTATTAATATATAAAGTAGAAGTGTCTCAAATGAAACTTCTGCAATTGCTTCTTTTACAATTCATTTTATTAAGTTAACTTTGTTTTTCAATTTATCTTTTCAATGAAGCATTGTGATTGTGGCTAGTTTTTTAAGTTTCAAGTTAAATAAAATTGTGGCAGCATGAACAAGAGCAGTTCTTGTGCAATATTTTGCAACAACCATCAATATTTGTCTGTCAAACTCTGTATCTGTAACTAGCCTATCCATATTTAAACTCTGTTGAATTTGTAACAGTTGCTATTAACCGTGTAATCTTTCAGTATGTTTTTATAAGTTAGTTATGTTTTATTTATCAAAGGTTAAGTTTATTTAAAGATCAGTTATGACTCTCATTTATTACAATATACTGTGATCGTAACACCGGGTCCAATATAAAATAGCCTGAAAGTAGTAAAGTAGTTCTTGTCTTCAATATACTTTGGACAATTAACTAAGTTCCATGTATTTTTAAACTAATTTGATCAATGAAAATTTCCAGTACTATTCCGATTCCACTTGTCACCCGGCATGACACATTTCATGAAGGGGTCTTAAAAGAGAAGATTCTGATTGGCCATCCTGGTTTGCTGAAACTGCCCTCATGCCTGCCGGCCTCTAAACTCTATGAACATGTGGACAGAGCAATTCCCTTTTTGTCAACCTACTCTCTTTTGCTAGTTGATGGACAGGTACTCTATGTTTTGTATAATATGCTGTTAAAAAAACTCATTTTAAACATAAATCTGTTTAAGGATCTGTAAACAAGTTTCTTTAGTTTGTATGCTATACTTTTGAAAGTGCTAACTTCTGCTTATGAGTTCTTAAAAATCTTATTTTATTTTCTCTTCAGCCATTGAATAACTCAGTCCAAGGTCAATCTTAATCCATTTTATTGAATATAATTTAAGTTTAAACAGTTAAAATATCAATTAAAAATACAGATACAAATTACATTTATGAAATTAGTGCTATATTAATGACATTAATTGTTATGCCACTGATACAGCTCTAACTAATATTAAAGTAATAATCTTCAATTCTGATCTTAAACTAGAGGGCATCTAAAAAATACTGCTTTTCCATTACGTTTGTGTTGAAATGGAATCTATTGTTCATATTTTTGAATTAATAAAACCCAAAAAGGCTTATACAATTTCAGTTGCAGTTCTATCTGATAATAATGTTTTTGAGTTGAATCATTTATGTTCCCTGGTGTTCCTTTAAAGCATTTTGATTCTTAATATGAAAAAACCCACTACAGTTTATTCTTCCAAGTAACTTGAGCAGCTAAGTTTCAGAGCAGCAATGATTAAAGCACACTTCTATCTTTGAAATTTTATTTTGAAAAACTTTCCTATTCTGCTGAGTGTTTTTGAGAAAAATGGGCAACCTTAGAAAAAAAAACTTTGCTCTTCTAGAGCAATATTGGTGCAATATTTACTTTAAACATAACTGTTTAACTCTATGCTTTCATTTAGTGGCAACCCTATCTTTTAAGCAAAATAGCTTATCAAATAGAACGGTAGAATGCAGGGATTGGAAGGATACTTTTAAAAGGTCTAGTTGATAAAAATATGTTACAGTTAATTAAAAAAGTAAAACATTTACAGTTACTTAATTAAAAAAGTAACTACAGTGTTACCTCCTCTAACGGACACCTCTGAAAAGCGGACACCTCTAAATAACGGACATTTTCTTAAGTCCCAGTCCCTTAACATAGGTTACTTAATGTAATCCCCTCTAAATAACGGACGCATTTTTAATTTTTTTTTTATATAATTCGGCTTTTTATTCCAATAAAACACATTTTTGTATCCAGATATTTTTGCATCCACATTTTCTTTTCTCCAAACGACGTATTGGTGACTTTTCTATGACCTTCTAGTAACCTTAGAATGACCAGGACAGCTTTACAATGGTTTCGACACGCCTCCACGTCAAATTCCCCCATTATTCGTGAAACCTTCTCTTTCCGAGAATTGAGAGGGAGTGAATGCAATCGTCCCATAGCTCGCTTCGCGAACTTGTTTAACCGCTTGCCCGGAGTTGTGTCCGATTTCTAATTGCTCATAATCGTAAAAAGTAGAGTTGCTAACAAGAGCTGATTTAGATTAAAAGTAAATGTCTTCAAAGAGAAAAAGGTTAACGTTAAAAGAAAAAATAGATATTTTGGATGTTGTTGAAAAAGAAAAGCTTAGTGTGAGATCGACTGCAGAGCGTTTTAAAGTTGGAAAAACACAGATCGGCCAGCTTTTAAAAGAAAAAGATGAAATTCGAAAACAGTGGATTACAAATGCGAATGAAAATTCAAAGAGCAAGTTTCGAAAAACGGAGACCAGTGAAATAGATGAAGCTGTGATGCGATGGTTCCGGTCAGTGCGTGCCAAAAACATTCCTGTCAGTGGTGTTCTTCTTCAAGAGAAAGCTAGAGAAGTTGGCCAATCTTTGAGAATTGAAAGTTTTAAGGCTTCTAATGGATGGCTAGAAAAATTTCAGAGACGCCATAACATTTCCTTCAAAGCAGTTTGCGGCGAAGAAAAGTCTGTGGACCCCACTCAAGTCGCCGACTGGATCAACAGACTTAAACCATTGTGTGAAGGGTATGAGGATCGAAACATTTTCAATTGTGATGAGACTGGTTTATTTTACCGCATCCTTCCGGACAAGACTTTGTGTTTCAAAAACGAAAAATGTAGTGGCGGAAAAATTTCAAAAGAATGTTTAACCATCTTGCTATGTTGCAATATGTTGGGAGAATTCGAAAAGCCACTAGTCATAGGAAAAGCTAAGAAACCAAGATGTTTTAAAAATATCGACGTACAAAAACTAAGTGTTTCATGGAGAAACAACAAAAAAGCATGGATGACCACTTACAAAATGAGTGATTGGTTGATAGACTTAGACAAAAGAATGAAAAAACAGTCTAGGAAGATTCTTTTATTCATGGATAATGCCACATCCCATCCTGAGGATTTGAAGCTTAAAAATGTAAAGATAGTGTTTCTGCCCCCGAACACGACGTCTATTACAGCCTCTAGATCTTGGAATTATTCGCAGCTTCAAAGTTGGGTACCGAAAACTTTTACTTAGACACATTTTGTCAAAGATTACGACATGTCAATCCAGCGAAGAGTTGGCCAAGGCGGTATCTGTGTTAGATGCCATATCGTGGACAACGTCGGCACTTAGGAAAGTGAAACCCGGAAGTGTCCTGAAATGTTTCGAAAAGGCAGGTTTTTCAACCACATGCAAAGAGGATGTTCCCGAAAATGTGCCTGCAACCGATAAAGATCTAGAGGAACTAGTGTGTCATCTAAATCCAAATGTGTCCTATGAAGATTACATCCAGATTGATGACGATTTGTGCATTGAAGAGGATACGGACATTTCCGATTTCATCCCATCAAACACAACTTTAATAAATGCATCAATTTCTGAAGATGAGGAAGAAGAAGCTGCAGGTTTAGAAGAAGAAGACACCTGTGATATTAAAAACTATAATGAAGCTTTGATGAGAACTCAGGAGTTAAGAAAGTTTTATCTGCGCAAAGGAGACACTAATGGACTTACAAAGGTAAACGAACTTATTATTGATCTTGAGAAGCAGATATTTAATGTCAAGAAGATGAATCAAACTGTCCTAACGGATTATTTTAAATAAATTATTTTTGGGTTCACGTAAGTAGTACATATTTTGTCATTATTCTTCTCGAATAAAACTTAATTGCATAGATTTCAAAATGATTTACTTCTATTAAAAACCGAATTTGTTAAATTTATTTCCTATAGTTGAATTGTTAATTTTGACCTTTCGTTAAGTGATGCATTTTTTTTTCAAAAATAAAAATATACCCCCCCCCCAAATAGCGGACACCTCCAAATAACGGACAAAAGGTCCGGAACCGCGAGTGTCCGGTAAAAGGAGGTTTTACTGTATGTTATAGTTACTTCGTTGGAAAAGTAACTAGTTACAGTTAATTTATCGGGAAAGTAACTAATTACACTACAGTTAATTTATAGGAAAATCATTGGCCATTTAAAAACTTTGACATTTTTGGCTTCAAAACATGATTTTGTTGAGCTGGAATTGTGAATGGAAGCATTATCCTGTTGAAATGTGTACTCTCCATATGTGATCAGAGGTGACTCCGGCAATTGTTTTTAGCAAGAATATATTGGTGATTTTCTGAATTTGATTTTGCTTCGGGATAAGCAATCGGTTTTGTCCCATTGGCAGCAAAACCTCCCCAAATCATAACAGATCCTCCACCAAACTGGCGTCTCAAGAAACAAGATGATTCTTTTCGGATATCGTGCCAGTAGTATCTAAATCCGTCTGGCTCATCAAAATTAAACTTTTTTTCATCTTAAAACAACATAATGCCACTTATAGCCTTAGGTAATATGATCTTTAGCGAATTTAAGGCACTCCATTTCATGGTTCTTAGTTGGAGGTGGTTGGGCCTTCATTTTACTAAATTTTGCATTCGGGTTTTTTGATAAAACATTCCAAACAGTTCGGCTAGTACATGGAAGCTTCAAATCATCAACAATCAGTGAAGTAGAAAGTATTTTACGAGTTACAAGTCTAAAAACAGCTCTCTTTTGTTGAGGAGTCAGTGAAGAACGACGCCCTGACCTTTTCCGCTGAGCATAAGAATCATATTTTTTTTAAAAAAAAGTTATTCACTACGGACAGATCTATTTATTTTCTTGGCTATTTCACGATAATTCAAACCACATTCCTTAAAACTAAGGATCTTACCTAGCTCAAAATCTGTTAGTGTTTAACCTCTTCCCATTCTCACAAGAATTGAAATTTCTTACTGGCGTGCCTTTGATTCGATTAAGAAGCTTCAAAACACAAACATTAAGTGCCGCAGAAAATCAACAAAATAAGAAACGGTTTAAAATTAAGCTTGGCCCTAATATTCTTTCCAGCTTTTCCCATATATTAAAAACAAAACTGAATTTTTGAATAAAATAAATTTAGAATTGTGTTGATATCTTGATACGAATAAAATAGTATATCATTTACGTCACCGTGGGTAAATTTGCATCAGTCTGAGCAACGAGGTTATAAAAATATCAAAGTTTCTCGCTTGCCCCTGTTATTTTTTCCAGCACTGTATACATATTCTGGTTGGTCCGATTTGCCTGAAGGACCAGTTTTGGAGGAAGGATCAATCTCTCTCCAGATTTATGTTATAACATGATTCTCTAGTCACATGAATCCTCTAAACTTAGATTTTCGGAAACGTAGAAAAGTTACATAGGCTAACCCTAATTCCGGAAAGTCTTAATTCCTGCGATCTCTGGATTCAATTTCTGTACTGCACTGAAATATGTGTAGTGCGTGTTTTCTAGATAATTGTAAAATCATGGAATTTTTTTTTTAAAGTATCAGGGAAATCATGGAAATATCAGGGAACTCTTTTTCTTGGATTTTGTAACCACCCTGAACTAGTTACAGTGACTTCATACGTTATATTTTAAATAATTAAATTTAACTTTTTATAGGCCAACGTGCCACTTGTGGAACATATTATTTAACCTCCTTTATAGCCTGGAATAATTTTAGATGTGAAAAATTAAATTACACAAAAAGTAAATTTAAAAAAATTATTGTAAATTTTTTTAGGAGTATGGCATTGATGCTGTTTAAGGCAACTTTTCCGGTAAAACTCTTAGCATTTTAATCTCATAACCTTAAATCAGCACCATCTGAAAAGCTCTTAAAGGGTTAAGCTGAACATTGAAATGTGCGGAATATATCCGTTAAGAGCGGCATGAAAGAAGCGGCATCTGTGAAGAGCGGTAACAAAAAATTTTAATACCAATAAGAGAAACTCAGTTACAGTTATTTTTTAAAAAAATCTAACTGTTTTACTCAACGTTACCTGAAAAAAAGTAACTGCTACAAGTAACCTGTTACTCCAGCCGCCTCGGTGGCTGAATGGTTAGTGTACTGGCCTTTGGAGCTGCTGAGGTCGGGTTCGAATCCCGGTCAGGCATGGATATTTGTACTTGTCAATAAATGTTGTTATTTGTCTATGTGTTTGTGTCGTCCTTTCTTTGTGTGTCTCCTGTGACTGTCCCTTCTGGCGAGCGGGGTAATGGGCTACATAGCCTACGCCCTTCCCTTCTAGAGGGCGCATTTGCATTCCATTCCAACCTGTTACTCAAACCCCTGGTAGAATGTGTTTTTGGTTGGGCCAAATTTTTCTTGCTCAAATAAAATTAATATTTATTCTAATGTACAATTTTCTCCATCAGGGTAAAAACTGTTCCCGTTGCCTCTACAACAAGCATTGTTCTGGCTGTGAAATCACTAGGGAAGGTGATGTAAAACTGCATCCTGGTGACAACATAGCTGTCAGGTACACAGAGCTCACCACCGAGAGCATGGCCTCTGTAGATTTTGTTGTAATGCACAAGTCCATGCAGCAAACTCGACACAAGGCAGAGCTTGACATTTATGATTGTTTAGAATACTTCAGTGAAAGGTAATTGTTGATTGATCGATTTCTTCCCCTCCCCTAATATGATTGCATGAGATTTTGCTCGACCCATGTCCTACCTCTTCCCCATATCTCATGATGTATGCGTTAGATTCCCTTCAAAAAACAGAATTCGATTTTTTATTTTAAGACTTTTTTTTAAGATTGCATAGTCACAGTCTAGAATCATATATTGAAAAAAAATTTACTCAATTTTCATGCAGTTTTGAAGGGAAAAAATTGTATATTTGATAAGGTGATTTGGTTTAATACCCTTCCCCACTTAAACCCCTCACATAATATATGGATGCCCTTTGGACCATTTAAAAATTGCAAAATATCATTGTAAGGGTCACGCTCAGATCAAATAATTAACTGAAAACGTACAGAGGATTGTGGAAAAGCATATGTGCGGTAGTATCACTGAGTTTTGTAGAAAATGGAAAAATAATATTTTCAAAATGTATGAGTTTGAAAGGTGAAGTTGGTTCGGTTAAAATAAAGTAGTTAATGAAAGAAAATACTTGCTGCTTTTGAATTATTGAATTCCATCATTGGCCACTACAATCATGTTTAATATTTCTAATAATAAAAAAAAAAAACTTTATGATAGGGAAAGCTTGGACGAAGACAGCCCTTGGTATTGTCCTGTTTGTCGCCAAAATCAACAAGCTACCAAATCCTTATCTGTGTGGAAATTTCCTGAAGTACTAATAATATACCTCAAACGGTATGTAGTATTTTATTACCAATGGTAGATATATTTTGATATTGCACAGTTCAACAAATTATTGTTAGAATTGAATTGCATTTTGTTAAAAGGACACAAGTCAACAAAGTTGTGACTTTACACAATTTTACAAAACCTTATTAAATTCTTAAATGTATTCATAGATATTTTTATTGCTTTAGATTTGTGTTCCATAATTTTGTAAGCATAAAAGTTGAAGATAAGGTATCATATCCACTGGAAGGTCTAGACCTGTCTTCGTTTTCATCTGGGCCATTCTCTGATGAACTTGTTTATGATTTGCAAGCCTGTGTTTGTCATTTTGGAGGTGAGTGACCAAAGTTTTCTGTGTAATTGTGTAGTACGGTTAAACCACGATATTAACCAACCATCCCTATAACAACAAAGTCATTTTCGGTTGTTCACAAAAGAAACAAATTTCGTAAATATACAGCAATTCTAAAACAAAGAATCTCTGTTGATACTGAGATCAGAAAACTTCCTCTATTCAAATAAAGATATTTTGGCAATTTTGATATCATAATTATTTGGTGATTCTGAATTGAATGTCTCCATTGATTTTCAAATCAGTATATTATTGGGGTTCCTGAAATCGGGAACTAAACTTCATAAACTAAAAAAGAAAAGACATATTTCTATCAATCTTGCATTTTCAGAATATTCCGGGAATCTTTTAAAATTGTGAGACTCCATATGGGTTTTAGAAAACATTTTTCCCACAACTCTGCTCAGAAATCAAAAATGTTTTAGCACTTTCTTTTGCCAGAGATAACTTATCATTAAAAATTCAATGTTTACTGCTGCAAAACTACTGGATTTTGGAGGTTAGCAGGATTGAGGTCAAGACTTTCAGCGCTCCAGCGTTTTATTGCTTAATGAAATTTTCTGTTACTTTAATTTTCAATTATCCATCCACCATCTTGTCTCAATTGGATCTGATAATTGAGGTTTTACTTTATTAACTTCTGTTAGCTTTGAGGTCCAAGTCCAAACACCTTTTTAAAAGCAAGCTTCAATGATTTCTCATTAAGTTTTATTTGGTTAATTTTTCCAAAAATAAGTTAAATAAGTCCGTAATTAAAATGATAAAAACAGATTTTCTTCAGTTAATGATAATATTGAAATTCATTCAAGATCAATTCAACTTGTTTAAATATTTAAAAAGCGCTTAGTTTAAGTTTTATTTGAAACCTAAGATTTAAATATGTGTTCCATATTTATTGTAGGAGTTAGTGCTGGACATTACACTTCCTATGCCAAACATGCTGTTACAAATGAGTGGTACTATTATAATGATGAAAATGTTAAAAAAGAAGCTCCCAAAACAGATGACTGTGTAAATGAATACATTTTGTTCTATCAACGAAGGTTAGTTGCTTTTTAGTACATTAAAAAATTTTTAGTTTAAGTAATTTAGGCACATCAACAACAAAATTCTATTCTGTTTGTAGAATTTTTCTTGTGCTAAATTTTAAAATTGATATTTTTTTAACAAATTTGCTACATGTTTAAATTTTTCAAGAGGTATTTTTTATTAATTTAAACTAGTTGGTTATAATAGTTAGCTTGACTTTTAGCTGGGATAAAATTCTTATGTAATGACTTTTATGAGTTATTTTTATTATTCTTACCTTTTAAGAAATATAAAATTAATTTCTTTTCTTGGCTATAACTTTAAATTGAAAACTATATTGATTATATATTTCGAAAGCTAATATTCTGATAATTTATTTTTAGGTAATATACTCGACAACTCCATAATGTGGGAGACCAGCTTAAATTTCCCACCTGTTCCTACTGGATTAGTTTGCTCACTCACAACTAACTGTCTGAAGCTTTTGACTTAGAGAAAAAGTCTCACATTATTTATTCCTTTAAATTCTTTTTACTGTGTATTATAGCAGTATTATATTTTATATGAATAAAAGTCGCTTGTGATATTAAGTCTCGTAGATTTTTTAAATTGAACTAAGAAAATATCTATTCATATTTGCAAAGTACTGCCAGCCTTCTTAAAATCAATAAGACTGTTTGTGTAGTTGTGCTTTTAAATCTGTACTTTTTGAATTAACATATGTGATGGTAATCTGAATCTTAGTGTAAATACTTACTAGGCATGTTTAGTAAATTCTGGAATGAAAAGTAATGTATTTTTAATTTTATACATACATATGTTGAAATAGATTAATAAATGTAGTGTTGAAACCGTTTTGTTTTCTTTTCAATTCAAGACATTGAAACTTCAAAAGTTTTTATTAATCCTTTCACGTCCAATGATTGCATGTGAAATCATCAAACTTGCAATTTTTTCTCTCACTAAGTTAAACTTGCATGCATTTCAAATAGAATTTATTAAATTCTCCATACATTTTCTATAAAGATATATTTTTTTTATCGTAAGATGGAGGAATCGTGTCTTTTGAAGAATTAATGAATGTTATATGACAAATAAATTCATTTTTAAACAATTTTATTAAATAAATTGGCCTTAAATTCTTTATTATAGCATTTTAAAAAAAATTTAAAAACTTATTTGTCAAAAAAAATTAAATTAAGTTTCAATTTTTTTTAAATTTATTTAAAAATAATTATTCTGAATTTTTTATACTTAAATATAGTTAAAACATTAGGATTATTTCCCCTTCTTTTCACAATTTCATTCTAGATCAGTCTATTTCACAAATTTTAGATTTTCAGAATAAAAAAATAAAAAGTTATGGGATCAAAAGTGTTTTGAATTGGCATTTGCTATTTTCTTTCCAAGAATGGTTATTTTCATGACTTGATAGGCTTAATCATGTTTAATTTATAAAGCCAAAATTGGGTTTTCCTGATATTGTTAGTTTTTTTTTTTAATTAACATTACTAAAGCCACACACAGGCTATTGACAGAAGGCCTTGCAATTTTGAAAATTGAAATAAAAAATAAAAAGTTGGAATTCCTTACATAAAATAATAAAAATTTTGGATTAATAGTGTTAAATTGAATTGGCATTTGCTATTTTTCTTTCCAAGGATGGTTATTTTCATGACTTGATAGTCTTAATCATGTTCAATTTAAAACCAAAATTAGGTTTTACTGATATTCGTAGTTTTTTTTTTTTTTTTTAACTTACTATTACTAAAGCCACACTCGGGCTATTGTCAGAAGGCCTTGTATTGAATAATGTGCAGCCAAAAGGTCATTTGAATAATACCCACTGAAGAGAGGTGTTTGTTTAAAAAAAAAAGTCCAGACACAACATATGACATCCCCCTTAAGTTTTGTTGGGTGCCTACTCGTCACTGACTATTGTGCTAAACTGCTATGCCCGGAGCCATTAGCCCTCACGTAGCTCATCGAGCTACATGAGGGCTAATGGCAAGGAGGGCTACATGAGTGCAACGAGCCCATCAGATTATACACTTTTTCATCAGGCCCATTGCTATTTTTGGGGCCCAAAAATTGGTTTTAAACCTATACATTTTGCTTCACACCTAATAATTTTGTATCATTTTACAGCTACAGTAATTTTAAAGCATTTTTGCTTTTCTAAAAAATTAACACTGATTGAAAAAGTTAACACTGTATGGTCCCAAAAGTTTAGACACAGATACGAGATTATGCTAATTTAAAGTACATAATTGCCTAATTTCGTATTTTTATTTTTAAATTATAAATTTTTTATGTGATAAATTTAAAAGAAAACGATATCCGGTGAAAGCAGATTTTATAACGATATTGGTTCAATTTTACACCAAACAGACAATTAAGCCATATTAAATCTTTATTCAAATCCTATTTGCTTCAAATGTACAATTTAACATCTCTACATACGAACCTAATGAATACCAGTCCATCACCTTAAAGTTTTGAAACGAATTCGTGGATTTAGAGACATGCATTGACCAATTTTCTTGATGAAAAGTGCAATCTTTCCCATATAAAATCACAAAATAGCGACATATCATTCTATTTTGCACTTTATTACAATGCAGAGATAGTCACCTCTTCAAAAACGACAAAAAAAGTACTAAAGTTTAACTCAAGTTCACTCCACACAATTACGAAAGTTCCTTCTTCATACTAAAATTTGAAGTTTCTTGAGAAAAACCGGTTTCTTTGAACCGGTTACAATTTAACCGGTCTCTTTAGTGCTATTTCAACACGTTCAGCTTAACCGAATATTGAAAAATATGCTTTTGAAAACACCGGTTTCCCCCCTCAAAACCTCTAGCATCAAGTTCAACTCTAGCATAGTTTGTAATGGTGTAGAGTGAATTTACTTTGGAATAACCTAACCGAATTTTTTTTTGCGTTTTTGGAGAGGTGACTATCTCTGCATTGTACTAAAGTGCAAAAAAGAATAATCTGTTGCTATTTTGTGATTTTATATGGGAAATACTGCACTTTTCATCAAGAAAATCTATCAATGAACGTCTGTAAGTCTGCGAATTCGTGGCAAAACTTTAAGGTGATGGGCTGGTATTCATTCGGTTCGTATTTAGATAGGTTTAGGCTTACCAGGTCAAAAAAGTAAAACGCAGGACACTATCTTTTAAAAAGCAGGACACATTAAAAATTGAGACAAAACCTTATTATTAGCACATTAAACATTATTACATTATATTATTTAAACATTATTATTAGTATATTTTTCTATAGAACCAACGCAGCAAACTAAATGCCTTGTAATTTAAAGCAATGCATAAAACACGTTTTGGAGTAAAATAAAAAAAGTACATTAGTATTACATTTTGAAATGTATACAAACTTCTTTAAAGATCTTCAAAATTAATTAAATTTTTAAAAATACGGACATTTAGGGATTTTTAAAAAATAAATACGGACGGAAGGACATAGCCTCTAAATACGGACGTTTGGTAACCCTGAGGCTAAATTGTAAATTTGAAGCAAATATGATTTCAATAGAGATTTAAAGTGACTATATTGTCTTTTTGGTGTAAAATTGTACTAATATCGTTATTAAATTTGTTTACTTCACCGGATATCGTTTTACTTTAGTTTATCATATAAAACATATATGATTCATTAATAAAAATGCGAAAATAGGTCATTATGTACTTTAAATTAGCATAATCTCATATTTGTGTCTAAACATTTGAGACCATACAAAATTTTATTTTATGAAAAAAAAAATTGTTATGGCAAATCAAGCTATTATGTTTCAATTATAGCATTTCAAAATACTTTTTTAATATATATATAGGGATGTTTTGAAATTCTACTATCCTAATTCTAAATTTTACAGCTAAAAAACGTCATTGTCTAAACTTTTGGATAGCAGTGTATTATTAAATTTAATTAAATGAATGACATAACTTTAAAAGATTTTTTGTTCAACTATGTATTTTCTGTTAAAATATCAGTCTGAAAAGTTCCTGTCGTGTCAGTATATGACATTCGGGTTTTTTTTTGTGCTCAATTTAATTACCTTTTCTTAATTATAAATTGGGTTTTACTAATAATATTAGTTTTTTTAATTAGAATACTACTACTAAAGCAACACACAGGCTATTGCCAGAAGGCATTGTAAATTTAAGGGCTGGGGAGCCAAGTATGTAAGGCGACTGACTGAATTGCATGCAAAAAATTTCGGGTTTGGACATCGCTAAAATATCTGCCAGCCTATAAACCGTCTGAGCACCCAAAAAGTCATTCAAATAATACCCAGTGATTGACATCTAGTGATTGTCCCAATCATTATAATCCCAGTGATTGACTTGGACTCAAGTACAGAACAACGAAATTGGGTGAAAAAACATTTATTGTATGCTTACATGAATTAAATAAATTAATTTAACAACTAATTACTGTATCTTCTTTGGCTTCACCTTTTTGCGGATGTTGGCCTCACCCGAAATATTTTCTGGCGAAGTTTGCACTCTTGCTGAAGGACTGAACAAATTGGCTAATGCAGTGCCTACATTAGTGAAGAGAGGCAAGAGTTTCGTGTAGTTATAAATTAAAATCATGGCAATGATGGCGACTGGCAATGCGAGAACAGATCCTTGAGTAACTTCTTGCTCAGTTGACTTCATGCGAGGGTTGAAGGAAAGTGTGAAATGGTAAAATGAAGTGTTCGCACAGAATGTCAGGGATGGCTGCTCTAAGTAGTAAGCATTTGATGGCAATGATGACTCCAGCCGAAGAAGGTAGACTTTGTTGTCGATGGGCATGGAGGGAAGGTAGAAGAAGCTGCTCTGTCCTAAGCTGATTGAGTGGACGATCTGATCAGGGACATCCTCTCTGTAGAGACGAACCTAAAATAAATATAAAAAGGTTGAGTTGTATGAAGTACTCTTGATTTAACAAGATTCCTTTTTATAACACTCAAATTAATTAAATTTTAATGCATAAAAAAGTATTGATAATGCAGATAAATGTTTACCTGTGATTTTATTACTTAAAAAATGTATATTTGGAAAAGATGCCTAATATCTTGAACTATGTTGTATGAATATGGTTTATCTCTATAAGATCAACCCATTTTCAAACATCAATTTATTTTAATGAATGCTCTCAAGCCCCAATAAGTAAAACCATTGTATGCAATAATAATTTTTGATTCAATATTTTTTTTAGCTGTGACCAAAATTTAATATCCAAAGGTTATTGCAGGTGAGCCAAATAATAGAAAATAAAATAAACACTATTTTATATACCTTCAAAGTCTGCAAGTACTCTTGATTAGTAACAACATTTCCACTGACATCTAGCTGCCCATAATAACGGAAGACTATCAAACGAACCCCTGTGATATCACCTTCTTTTACCTGGAAAATACATTAATTTTTAACATTCACAAAAGATAAATAGATTTATAACACAATTAAAAATAACGACACAAAGATAAACAATTATATAGCATTTAAATATGGTATAAAATACGGCGTTTAAGTTTTCCTTCCACCAATGAATAGGTAATTTTATTGTTTGTATGAGTAGATATGGTAAAGTAAAAGTCATCATTGGAAACTTCACAGTTTACTGAAAAACTTGACCTTAGGGGACCTTTTAAAGTTTTGTTTTAACAAGTAAAGTTAAGATGAGTTAGGTTATAAATTTAAATGCCTCACTTTTTAATTGTAATACTGTTGACAACCTACAAGAATATTTAGATTTCAATATTTAGAGATTTAGCAACAATCCCATAATGATGATTTCATTATCTGAATTTTTTTAATAGCCAAAGGTAATGAAAACCAACAGCACAAAACAAAGTCTATAAAAATACCTTGAATTGAAACTCTTTAGGAGTTGATCTCTCTATATGTTGATTAACTTCTGCTCCTGGTTTTAAGCGCAAGATATACTCGCACTTTGGTTGCAGACCACGGATACGAAATGTGCCTTCCTGTTCACTTGTAGCTTCTTCCTGATACTGATTGCAATCGGCATTTGGAACACTCACTGCTTCCACAGCAACACCGATTTCAGCTTCGCCAGTTAATGAGGTGACAACACCAAACAAACTGTATGCGACACGTTTTCCCCTGTAAAGATTGTTATTAAAAAAACTTAATCTGTAGGTATTAGTTGTTACAAGAAACTTATTCTTTCATTTTCTTTACCATCAAAATGTAATAAATTATAAATTTAAACCAGCATCAAAATAAAAAAAAAATGTTTCATTTTAACTTCTTTGTAAAATTATATTTAAGAATATCATGCAGATTAAAAATTATAATTAAAAAAGTATCTATGAGAACAAATTTATTGAATCACTGAACTTATTACATTTAATTTAAAAAACAACAACTAGAGTTTCACTTTTAAAAATACTTCAAAAATACAAAATAGAATATCTTTCTTATATAGGTAAAAAAAATCTTACCTGATTTCAACATTGACTTGAGTTCCTTCTTTGATGTCAATCATTTTTGATGGAGGATCGAATCTGTATTCTTTGAGCATTGATCTGAGAAAATATTGCCCTGGACCAAGTCCGATAAAAGACAGCCTTCCATTTGCTTGAGTGATGCTGTTCTTGCGGTAATCTGAGCCACCACTTAGGGACAACAGGGCACCAGGCAAGGGAGTCCCATCCTCATTCTTCACATCAACCACGATTTCTGCAAGTTTGTAAGCTGCGAAATTGCCAAGCGTGTCCAATGGTGTGAACACGTATCCTTCGGTTTCAGCCACCACCATGTAATCACTGTCATCCTCAAGTGGACCGACCAAGAACTTTCCTTTAGCGTCTGTGGCAGTCGCCGTGTGAAGCTCATTTGTGGACTTCCGGAGAACCTTGATGTTTACCGCTTCGATGGCTGGAGTCACGCTTCCATTGAGGAACAGACCTTTCTTGCCTGTTATTTCGACAGCGTTTTCAAGGCAGTCATTCTCCACCCGAACTGTGGTGATAGCGGGACGAAACAGGAGCTGCTTGGATGAAACTCTTAACTCCAGGTCAGTGTTGGGTTGGGCAAACACTGAGAAAGTGTAGCGGTAGAAATCTTTTTTCATGTCCAGTGGTTCTTGGAGAGAAATAACTTCCTCACTGGTGTTGAGCTGCCTCCTTACATGCACTTTGATGTCTGTGACATTGGATTCTGTCAAAATGTTGCCAGTAACCAAATGCTTGGTGGGTGACAAGGTCATCTCAGATGGCTTATTAGTGTCAAACTTAAATACATCTTTCTTATACAGATGACATCCTACAGGGATAAAATCATACACACCTGATTCCGGCAAACATAAAACATTTTTGGATGTATGCAGATCTACATCATGGAATTCCCCAGATGGATACTTCACTTTAAAAGCTGAAGCATGAGTAAGCATGACATTAATCTGAAAACCAGTTTGGTGTAACTCGAGGTTCAATATATCTTTGTCAGTTATTGTGAACTTGATAGTTTTGGATTGAAAGCACCATTCTTCTTTTATAATAGTAAGTATATAATTGCCAGGAAGACATTTGTCAAACTCAAAAGTACCATCGTCGTTAACATTGGCTTTTAAATGTGGTCTGTCATGAGACAAAGGAGCTAAATCTAAAACAATACCACTGCACTTTTTAATGCACTTGACTTTTCCTCTAACTTCTGCCCTAAACTGCTTAAACTCAAGATTAGATAAGGGCTCATCAACAACTTCAATGTTTACTTTTCCTGGATTAAATTGCAATCCGAAACTGGCCTCATTTTCCGAAACAACAGCTTCCAATTCATATTTGCCAGGCAAAACGTTTGTGCAAAAACTTCCATCAGACTGAACAGCTACATAATTCTTTTCATTTCCCTTCACTGATTTCAAAGCTATCTTTCTTTCACTTCTCGTCAAGCCAGAAGGATACTCGGAAACCTCCAACTTCCCACATACTGAAAATTTGCTAACATAAATATTTGGCAATCTTGGGGTGTTAGGGTTTATTTTCATATCCACAGATTCGAATTCATACATTGGTTTCTTTATCTCAAGGTGATACACTCCAGCTCTCATGTTTTCTAAATGGTAAATGCCATTTGAGTCAGAGGTCCCGTGAACCTCACCATTTATGTAAACAGACACATCTGATAAACTTTTGCCTTTCGATCCAGTGCCAATCCAGCCACTTACACTAAAACCTTGTACCTGCAATAAATAAGTGCATTTATTTTTGAATTGCATGTACAAATATACTTTTAATTAAAAAAACAATAAAAGGTTTAAGCAGTAAAGAATTCATAAAAATAACCTTTGTATTAGATTCTTATTTTCTAAGAATTAAGTTCAGTAAATAAAAACTTTCAACGTTGATGAACTTTAACATAATTCGTTTTCTAAAACTGATGAATGGCATTTAAACATTAAAATCAATCCTCCACAAATAAATGAATTTTATTTCACCAATTGGATTAAAACGAAGTTACAATTCTACTAATATACTAAATGCTCAATTAATGCAAAAACTTCATACAAAAAAATTATGCTTAAATATTGAACGATTAAAAGACATAAGCTACCTGAAAATTATCTGCAATTCGGACACTCCCTTGTCCAACCACAAAATCCAATTTGGGAGGAGAAACATCAAACTCAATATGTTCCCCTTTGTAGAATGGAACCAACTTGTAATTTCCAGGTGGCAACGATGGGAACACAAACTTCCCGTCCTGAGCAGATGTGACGTGACACAGGTAAGGCAACTCCTGAGCTTGACTGAACCCTTTCACCTTCTCCTGGTTACACTTGAGAAGAGGTGTGGTTGATTTCTTGGAGAATAGCAGAAAGTGTACTCCCTGGATGGGTTGGCCATCACTGAAGACATGGCCGCTCACATCGAAACCAGCCACGATGATTTTGTTCTCAGATTTGTGATTGTCGTCGGTGATTTTAATGGTTTCGGAGGATTTCTCGAACATCCAAGTGGGGTGAGAAGCCTCAACAGTGTATGTGCCAGGGAATAGCTCAGGGAAACTGTAATGACCGCCTTCAGTGGTGATGGTTTCGTTTAATATGCTATTCTTAGAGTCTTTTAGTATTAGCTTAATTCCTGCAGGACCAATGTCTCCACCTTTGCTGAGAACCTAAAATAAATAAGTTTAAAATTTTTTGATTTACTTTTTTTAAACAGGGTTCCCACTCTCATTTCAAAATAAATATCAAGGAGATCTTAAGGACTTTTCAAGGACTCCCATAAAATTTTTCAAGGACCCTTAATCATCATAATGCGTTGATTACTATACCTATTAAATCGACCAAACATTAAAATAAAATATAGCGTTTGAAATAAATACCGCCGACGCCAGGTGTTATGGCAACTATATCAGAGGAAACACATAAGTATTTGGAAAAAATATAAGTGTTTATATAAGCAACGTTTTGTACTGAAGGCCGAAGTGCTATATGCGTCATTTAGAGTCAGAATTTAGCAATGTTGTAAGAAATGACTTTCGAAATTTGAAGGTTTTGAACTAGAAAATCAAGGGCTTTTCAACGATTGTTTGTCAAAATCAAGGAGTACTAAGGGGTACTTTTTATCAAAAATCAGACTTTTCAACGATTTTTGTTAATAAATCAAGGAGTATTAAAGGGTCCTTGAAATTCAAAATAAAAATCAAGGACTTCTTAAGGACCCATGGGAACCCTGTTAAAAGTAAGAATGGATCTAAAGCCATGCTAAAATATTACATTTTCTTTCAAATTATACCATTATGGCCCTTCTGAGCATATTAAAGCAATCATGCAAAAATTACACACAAATAACATTTCCAATGGGTAATATTATACCTCTCCAGAAAGTGTGAAGCCCTTAAAATTGAAATTTATGTCATGGTTCAAGCTGCAGGGATCAGTGGTTCCATCCACATGCAAAGGGACACTGCTTGGTTCAAAGCTCCAACCGGAAGGTGGCTCAATTTTTAGGACATAGTCTCCTTTGTCATACAGGGGTATTAAGTAATATCCATTATTTGGAGCACAATCAGTGTGATACTTTAAGCTACCTTGTTTAGTGTACCTGTTAAAAAAAAACATTACAAAATTAGGCAATGTTAACTAAATTTGTAGGAACTATAATATATTTTGAATTCAATTTTTGATTGTTAAGTTACACTCTGTTTAGGATGTGGTTAAATAAGCATTTATATGATAGTAATATCTCACAGTAGATATCTTTATTTTCTACCTAGCACTTTCCCAAAATTCTGAGGGTTTGCTTGCAAACTAGGAGGTATTGGTTAAGCACATTGGTTTGATTCTGGATGTTTTGCTGGAAAATTTTACCTTTAAGGTTGTTAAAATTAGCTAGATGTGATAGAAAGGAATAAAGGATTGACATATCTGAATACAGAATGTTTGTAATATTTGGTAGAAAAAGTCTAAGCTTCTTACAGTGCCAAACAATTCAGAATTTTTAGAGCCGTAACATGTCTTTAGATAAGATTAATACGCTTTCTTAGGATATTTTTAACCATATAAAGTGGTGTCTCATTCAGTCATGTTCATTCATGAGCATGAAATAGCACATTATTCTCATTCATAATTAAATTATTAAAATAGTATACCAAAACGATTATTTACTGATTTTTAGGGCAGTATAAAATTTCATACAAACACTATAACATTTTACGATAACCACAAGTATTTGTTTCTTAGTTGAAATTAAATTCATACGAACAAAAATAGAGCTTTAAAATGCCGCATCACTGATACAAATTAAATCAAGTATTGATCAAACATGAAAGAAAGGAAATTAATTAATTAAATTAATTTTTTATCAAAGATTTTAGTAGAAAACTACGCTTCTACCTGCAATGTTATAATTAAATAATAATTTATTAATAACTAAGAAAGGCTTTTCTTACAATTTTATTTCAACTCTAGAGTAATTAATGCCAAAGTTTGATTTTACAAATCCACCACACCCAAAGATATCATCGCTAAAAGTTTGTTGTAAAAGAAACAATAATAGAAATTTTAAACTTAATATTAATTTTGGAAACATGATTTTTAATTGAGAAAATATCAAAAATATGTAAACATTATCAGAAATTTAGTTTCAGTTCAGTTATTTCCTTGAAAACCTTGCTGCCAACAATTGTTTTTTAAAAGTTCAGCTAGGCATTCATGGAGAGACTTTATCGAAAGTATTACCTTTTTGTCTTAACTAGGCATACATAGTGGGACTCAGTCTCTTTAACTTTCGCTCCCATTAAATGTGAACGGAAGTTTTTTTCCCTCTCTTAATTTATTTAACTAATTTTAAAAAAGGGGCTATTGTATGAGGATATAAGAAAAAAACCCAGAAGCAGAAAAAAATCGGTCCGATCAGGTTCACGATAAAGAGTCCCTTTGTGTATGTCTTGATTTATTTTTTGCTTCACATGGCTATGTTTTTAAAATTCTTTCTGGCAACCTTTTGCGAATTCAATTATTATTATTAAGAAACCGAAACAATCCGTAATGGCAGACGCGGATTAAATTTATTAGAAATTGGGGGTGTGGGAAATCTAAAAAAAAAAAGTTTTAGAATTATAACTGAATAGCCTTAATTTTCTAGTCGCAATGGTTTTGTCAATTAAGATATCCTTCATGGATATGTTTTACAATTTCATGTGTATTCTCATAACGCTTCTTGTAGTATGTTCACTTAGCCGGTCTACAAAGTTTTACATTAAATTAATACTTTATTATATTGCTATATTTACTGTTACTGCTGTTGCAATTCCATTCTCAGCTCGTCGACCCGGGGATCCAGGAAACCTTCTGTAAGTAGATTTATTGTTGCAAGCATGATGCATTTCTTTTTCGTCACCTGTCAAATAACCATATATTGAAAAACTCGGCACACATTAAGACTGAAATAATATCGAAAGCCACCATGTACATTTGAAAGTTCTTTAACTTGACATTAAAAGTCACACACATTTCCTTTAATAATTATTTAATGCATTTATTTACTACTTTTAAAAAGTATGATTTTTCTATTTTGAATTATTGCAAAAAACACTAAGTGCCTTCAGCATATTGAGAGTGCCAGTCTCAATTTTCCTATGCCATGCACGGAATAACATGACTGTAACATAGATAGCATAAACTTCTTTATGTATAATAACTGCAGCAAATTAACAAATGTATGCCTGGCATGGGGAAATCCTCACAACATTGTAGGGCGATATCTGAACATTGGACTATAATAAATTTTCATTGAACTATTTTTCTTTTATTTTAGTGCATTTAATTGGCTATTTTTTGTGCATGAGCTGTTATAATCCTTCCGATTACAACACAAGCTTAGAATACTCTTCTTTCCCCTACTCCTTCATGGTGTTTTGCAGCAAACAGATGGGGTTTTCTGACCAAAGCCAAGCAATGAGCTAGAAGGGAAGCCGGAGTGAAGTGTCAGTGAGCCAAAAACCCACTCGCACCCTTTTGAAGAACCAGGCAGAAAATGACTTTTTCCTGCATTTGTATGCAATGCTTGTATGAGACCCCTCTATCATATTGACTTTGGTTTTTAAATGTATTTTAACATTTTTAGTTCAAAAGAAATTAACTTTCTTTATAAATTCCAACTTTTTTAAGAAATAACCATGTGGGTCACTAACTAGAACCAGCTAAGACGAACCCAATAGCGAAATAGTTTTCTAGGTTTTCTTCCCCGTTCGTTTCTGCTGCAGTGTCGTGTATTCCCCAGTGTTCAGTTATTGAACCGGCTCGTTTGCTGACCTGTTCAGTGAATCACACACCTCAACTCCCCTTTTCTTCTAATTCAATAGAGCAAGTATAAAACGAAATCTATGAGGCTCATGCAGTTTCCTGTAAAAGCACATAGGGGGGGGGGGGGGTAGGGTAGGGAAGAGTTTTCAAAACTTGCATTGTAATTTGATGGATTATAAAGAAAGTTTTCCACTGGTATTCCATTCAAGGGTCTAATCATATACCTTGGTTTTGAGGCCAATTCATTATCAACTTGTATATAAATTATGGAACTAAAAATGCATAATGTACTTAATATTCTTTTCTTAGTTAATTTATAATAACTATTTGCTGTGTATCCCTATTCTTCTTGCTTCCAAAATTATTTAATTTTTGATTTCTTAGGTATGCATCATGGATGGTTCATCATATAATCTCTCGCATTTTTGGACTGAAATGGGAGGTGAAGAACAAGCAGCTTTTGAACTTCAAAGAGCCTTGCGTCTTTGTCTGCAATCATCAAAGCGCTTTGGATATAAGCGGTGATTTGCTATTTTTATTATAATTTTTTATATGGGGAGTGTGATGTGAAAAGTCATTGTTTCATAGTAATTCAAATATGAATTCGATGTAATTTTTAAAGTTTGATTCATAAAAGTATTTGAAGCAAATTCCTTGCACTGACAATATTTTTTTTTGTTTATAGATATTTTCATATCTAATTTACTATTTATAATATACATCCTGTTGGGAGGCAACCATCTTCCATTGGATATCCATGGGCACAACAACAACAACCATTTATACATAAATTACATCCATGTTGATACATCAATACAATTAAAAGTATTAAAAAATGTGAAAGTTTATCAACACTTTGATATTATAAACTAGCAGTATGGTCCCGCCTTACTGGGAACCCGTTAACTTCGTATTGCTCAATTTTGGAAGCATGCTTAGTTGTGAAAATACACTCAAAATCAAAACAAAATTAAATTCGTGTTGGCGCATGCACACTTAAAAAAGCAAACACTAATAGAGGATGAAGCAGCCTTAGGGCGAGCGCATATCTCAACCAAACTCAATCAATCAAACTAATAGAGGATGGCGTCAAGTCCCCGTTTCGGTCCGGTCCATGTATTTTCGAGCCTTGTTATGGTCCCGCAATTCCTCGTGGATGACGTTTTTTGAAACTAATTATATTAATTAAAAATCACAATCAAATATGAAAAAACTAAGTCTCAGGTGCACACGTAGGTATTAAAAGGAACCTATATTAAAAATTTCGAATTTTTTAGAGCAGTCTAAGTAGGTTTTTTGCGATCCACAGACAGACACACAGACAGACTTTCTTTTATTATTATAGATATACTTTATTATATTACACAAGGTTTATCACCATATCTGAAGCATATCTTAATTCAAAAACTTAATATCTTCCAGTTTACGGGTCTAAAATATTGAAATGCTATGTATGCAATCTCTGTATAGTATATATTTTTTATGTTCTAGGTATGATGTATATTTGGCCCCTTTTCCACCCTTGTGTGCCAGTCTTAAAGAGAGAACTGTTATTCTCAGGACCTTTTGGCATATTTTGTTGGTTGGCAGGCTGCATTTTTGTTGACAGATATAACTCTGTAAAGGCCCGTGAAACACTCAATAATAAAGTAGAAGAAATGAAGAAAAATAATGTAAGCTCATTGTACAATATTCTTTTGTATTCAATGTGTTGTCCACTGAAAGTTAAATCACAGCCTGCATTAAGCACTTTTTTTACACTAACTTGAGCGCCAATTTGAGCAGCGATTTGAGTTTGATCTTGGTTTTGCCAAGGTTTTTTTACTAAGTTTTTTTTTCAGCGAAGTTGGCGAGTGATTCTATATCTTGTTCGATTGTATATCTTGTTGAAACTTGCTTGTAAAAAATAATTGGTTTAAGTAGGCTGAATATTTGCCTAGGGTCTTGACCGAATAGCATTACCCAGTCATAAGCGTAGCGTGCCTTGGTGGGGCTCCGTATAAAAATTTGTTTGGAGGCCCTTAGGAAGGGTAAAGATTTCTCACAAAAGAATAAAAATGCATGAAATTAAAAGAAATATTTATTCATCATAATTATCTGTCACTTTTTCCAAAATTTTTGCAAACAATTCAAATTAAATATACAATCTCCTTGCCTTTTTTAGGCAAACTGATTTATTAAATCATTTATAGCCGATGATGACTTTAGTTTTTCTAAAGTTTCTGCCTCTATGGATAATAGTGAGAAGTCTGACAGGCGTTCCTATAATGGAATTAATTTTTTTCTATTTCAGATTTTAAGCATGTTTATTGTTTTTAGAGCCTTTAATTGGTCATAAAGATTAACTGAGATGTATTTACTGTATTTAGCCGACAGTTTTCAGGAAGCGTATAATATCTCTTCGTTTGAAGAAGACAAGAGTTTATCCGGTTGTAATATTTCATATCGAACATACTACTGAGGTTGCAAAGGGTCTGAAGTCTTTGTTTAGTTAGAGAGATTAACATTTCTAAACAACAATAGTATACATTGACTTTGAAATAGGATTCTGGGTGTGAAATTCTCTCATCTTGTGATAACTCATCAAAAAAACGCTTCGTTATCTTTTGCCTTTTGTTTTTAAAAACAGTTTTTACTCTCCACTCTTTTGTTAAATCTTTGGACTCATTTAGTAAACTATTGAATAAATTTTGAATCTGTAATTAGCTCAGTCTATTCAAAAGTAGATTTCTTAATAAAATACATACTAGTTCTGTGTAAGTCATTATATTCATAAAATGTGACAAGCACTAAGAAATCATAACTCTCTAAAATGTTAATTATTATTATTATTTTTTAAATTAAATATAGTTTTTAAAATTTTTTATTAATTTTTGCTTACGCATGTTGCAAACAATTCAAATTAAATATACAATCTCCTTGCCTTTTTTAGGCAAACTGATTTATTAAATCATTTATAGCCGATGATGACTTTAGTTTTTCTAAAGTTTCTGCCTCTATGGATAATAGTGAGAAGTCTGACAGGCATTCCTATAATGGAATTAATTTTTTTCTATTTCAGATTTTAAGCATGTTTATTGTTTTTAGAGCCTTTAATTGGTCATAAAGATTAACTGAGATGTATTTACTGTATTTAGCCGACAGTTTTCAGGAAGCGTATAATATCTCTTCGTTTGAAGAAGACAAGAGTTTATCCGGTTGTAATATTTCATATCGAACATACTACTGAGGTTGCAAAGGGTCTGAAGTCTTTGTTTAGTTAGAGAAATTAACATTTCTAAACAACAATAGTATACATTGACTTTGAAATAGGATTCTGGGTGTGAAATTCTCTCATCTTGTGATAACTCATCAAAAAAACGCTTCGTTATCTTTTGCCTTTTGTTTTTAAAAACAGTTTTTACTCTCCACTCTTTTGTTAAATCTTTGGACTCATTTAGTAAACTATTGAATAAATTTTGAATCTGTAATTAGCTCAGTCTATTCAAAAGTAGATTTCTTAATAAAATACATACTAATTCTGTGTAAGTCATTATATTCATAAAATGTGACAAGCACTAAGAAATCATAACTCTCTAAAATGTTAATTATTATTATTATTTTTTAAATTAAATATAGTTTTTAAAATTTTTTATTAATTTTTGCTTACGCATGTTGCCCCCCCCGTGGCCCCCGTATAATTGATACGGCAGATACGGCGGTAGCTACGCCTCTGTACCCAGTTCTTAGCATATGAAGCCTAGCATTAAAAATAAAATTCCAAGCACTATTTTGAAACAATCTTTATCTAAACAGTAAAGTTTTAAAAGGATTTTTATTTGCAAGTTATAAAATTATTTAGATTTGTATGTGTTTTGTCTAAACTATATTCTAATGTTAATGACTAAAAAAAAACCCACATTTTTAATTTCATTTTAGGTGAAATTATGGATATTTCCTGAAGGCACCAGAAATGATAAAGGAACTTTGCTTCCTTTTAAAAAAGGAGCCTTTCACATAGCAACCAAAGCAAAGGTTATTACAGTTTATATTTTTTAGAGATGAAATACAAATTATTTTTATCCATAAAGAAAATCGTCTTGTATGGGTGTTCGACAAAATTTAAAATTGTTAAACCTGGTGGCTATTTACCCTTGATAGACCTGTATCTGGGCCAGTATTTTTAAGATGCAAGCAAAGTTATAATATTTTAATTAACAAGGTATATATTTTTTTATCTAGATACCTATTGTACCAGTAGTGTTTTCACAGTATAAAGGCTTCTACAATATCGGTAAAAAGTTATTTAATAGAGGTAAGTTTTTATTGTATTTATAGTATTATAGGTGATTCATTATTTATGAATAATTTAAATCAGGGGTTCCCAACCTTTTTGCACCTGCGTACCACTTGACTTTTTGAGAAATTTTGGCGTACCACCAAGCCTAAAAATTTTAATAAGCGCATAATATTTACTCTTCTTAAAGTGTTCAAAGACTTTTTGAATTAAATTCTCGAGAAAAATTCGATTTAATGGTTAGATATCTGTTCATTTATAGCTTGCTTACAATAAAGGGGAAATAAAAAGATTAAAATGGTATTAAGTAACAGTTGTATTCATTACCTACAGGTCTAAAAACATGCAAATAAAAAAATAGTACTGATTCAGCAAAAAATTATTTTTACCCCTTATTGCTTGCCTGTGATTACATTATCAACATTATAGGGGTAAAGGAACTTAATTTCACTCTTAAAGTCCTCTTCAACACTAATTCTGTTTCTATTTTTACTTTTATGTATAAGAGTCCAGAAAATCCACTCTCACACAAGTAACTCGTAACAAATGCATCAAGAATAGCAGAGCTTGCCCGAATATCAAAGGATACAAGGTTTTACATCCGAATCAGAAGTTAATAAAAATTTCTATTTAAAATATTGTAATGTTTAAAATAATGAGTATGTGTTCGTTCTCACTGCTCATGCGTACAGAAGCTATTAATAACATTATGTTGCTCATGCTCATATCAATCACGCGTACCACCTCAAATTTTCCCGCGTACCACCGGTTGGGAACCCCTGATTTAAATAAATATAATAGCGATATACATGAAACTTTATTCTTTTTTAAGCATTAAAACAGTTACTGGCAAGATTCAACTTATATAATAATTTTATAAATAAATTTAAAAGTCCTTACAGTTATAAAATTTAAACAATTACAGGATAGTTAAATGCCTTTTTAGAATAAAAGTGCATTATACCAATATTTCAATCTACACTTTTATTGTAATTTTTAATTGATTTAATGTTACCCCTAAAATGTACCAAATTCTTTAATTTCAAACTTATTAATACAGTATTTTGCCTAATCTAAAGTGTACATTAACGGAAAGTACTGAAGCTTTTACTGTGCACTAATCAAAATGTATGTTCCAGGCACAATCACAGTTACAGTTTTACCTTCCATTAAAACTGACCACTTAACTCCGGAGGATGTGCCTACACTCACAGAAGATGTTCGATCTATCATGATGACCTGCCTTGCAGAGTCAATTGAAAATGATAGATCAAATGGCAGCTCTAGTACTAAAGAGTAGAGAGGATACTGTAATATTTTTTAAGTTAACTCAATCAAAATAGTCATTTAAATAGATAGTTAATTGTTTATTACTGTTGTGTTTTTCATGTGCCAGATACTTTAGATAGCTTTATTTTTTTATACTTATTTACAATGTTATTATATTAACAAGTTTTTTGTTTATATTTCTTCCACCTATTTACTTTTTTATGTTATATACTGGTTGTTTTTTTATAGGAGCTTTTTTGTTATTAATTTGTTTAATCAACTAAATCTCATTACCTTAATAATATTAGCCTTGCAATTAAGAAAATCATGTATTTGACTATTTATAAAGTTGTGTTAGTCAAATAGATATGAAAATTAAAAAAAATATATGCATTTAAAACAAGGAAAAAAAGCTTTTGTTTGATAACCAACCATTTTATTTCTTCAACATAATTAAAATCACCTTTTGGGTTTCTAATGAATTGTATATTGAATCGGGGCTATTTCAGTCTTAAAATGCATTAATTTAGAGACCATTTCAATTATAAAAAGTTTTTGTTATGACACCATGCAAATTAATGAAACATGAACTTTTTATTATGCTAAATTGCTTTTTTATTATGCTTATTTGAACTTTATTTCAAAGCAAGGAATTAAACATGAATATGTATTTGCTCAATATCTTCCATGAAAAATCTTTATTTTTACGTATTTGTGCCATAAATATGTGTAATGAGTGCTAAGGGCTTTACAAAGTCGCTTAAAATTGGCAATTTTTAGAAATAAGTTATTATTTTTGTCCTAAGTTTTTTGTTACGGGTAGTGTTTTTTTTATAGGGTAAGTCATTCAAGTCCTTTCTATTTCATGAATAGCTATTTTGATTTTCGTAAAGCTTGAAGTAAAGCTTCAAAGTCATTTTTTTTTACAAAAAATACAATTAATTTTAATTTATTTTTTTCAGTTAATTTTAATTAATTGAATTAATTTTTTACAAATTAATATTGGTGATAGTTTGTTTAATAGTGAGGTTGGCAATTTAATAGTCAGTCAAGTTTTTTTTAAAAAAATAAAAAATAATTCATAAACTAGTACTTGAATGATCAATTACTATTTTATGAATTATTATTTCGATTTTTTTTTTAAAAACTTCAAAGTGACTCTTAAAATGCTTTCCATCAAATGCCAGAGATTCACAGAATTCAGTTTTACTTATTATTATTATTATTTATTAGTTGAATTTCTATTTATTTTTTATTGTAGTGTACTTTTGCATGCTTCACTATTTAGTATTTTTTCAAAAAAGCAAACTTATGTTAAGGAAAAGTTATCCTTGTGAAAGTTTTCTCAAGGATTTTGCTAAGAGAGATTTATTTGTCAACCCATTGATTCAGTGCAATCATGATTATTTTTTTTTTTAGAAAATGATTATTGTACAGTACAATATATTATATATGTAATTTTATTACACAAACTTGATATTTAACAGATTATTGAAGTCATCAACTACAATTTTTTTTATCTGTATTTTATTATCCTTAAGAAAATGCTAACTTTGATCTTCCCCTTAATCAATAATCTTGTTAAAATGTCTAATTAATTCATCAATTGATTTATTAATTCACTAGAATTGCCATGCCGTTTTTGGCCTACAATTTTCTCACTCCCAATCTAATGTAACTCTTTAAGCTGGTACAAATATTTACTATAAGAAATGACTAACCATATTTAGTAAATTGAAATTCATCAACTACTTCTACCTCTGTTACTCATTAACTTTTAAAAAATAATTTTTTTAAAGAACATGTATTTCATTCTTGGAAATAATAACACTTTTATACTCTTTTTCTGTATTACTAGCAAGTGGTCAGGGTTTATTTGACTTAACTTGATATAGTCGTGTATCTCAGCGTGTCATATTTTCAGTTGTGCCCTGAATGCAGCTCTTGATTTACTTCCGGTAAAATGCCAAATTACATCTACAATTATTATAAATTGAAAAGTGAAAATCATGTTTTATTTTTATTACATATTGTAATTAACCAATTAAAATAGTTTGTAGGTGTTGTAGGACAAATTTCATCCAAGGTAGTTTTGTCAAATTACACAAACTAGTATACACAAGCTTTACATTTGGTATTCCCAAGTAGTGTACAACTGACAAGCAAGGAATAAAATACCAAATTATCTATGCAATTTTTATACCAAAATGGGCTGAAGCGTATTGATGTAAAACTATATTTAAAAGTTTAAAGAAAATATCTATGCAACATTGTAAACTGAGGAAAAAATAATATGAAATATATGCTAAAAAACTATGCAAATTTGTAAACTTAATTATTTAGTTTTTATTGGAATCGGTTTAAGACTTGCTGTTAAGCCTTTTATATTCCCAGGTAGTGTGTAACCAATAAACAAGGAATACAATTCCAAACTATCTATGCAACATTTTATACCAGAAAATGCAAAAAGTGTTACAAAGTTATCACAAAACTATACATAAAAAAATACCAATCTGTGCAATATTGTAAACTGAGGGGAAAAAATACGATTTATGTGCTTAAAAAACTGCAAATTTGTAAACTGAATTTATTACATTATGATACACTTAATTATTCTGCTGTCATAAACTGAATTATTTTTTTAATATAGGAATATCTTTTTTAAGTATTATTATTTTTAAGCACATGGTATTCCTAAGTATTGTGTTAATAAGCAAAGAATAAAATACAAAACTATCTATGCCACATTTTATACCGAAAAATGTAGAAAGTGCATTATTATAAAACTGTATATTAAAAAAAAATACTGATCTATCTATGCAAATTTATAAACTGAATTTATTAAATTATGTTACTCTTGATTATTCTGCCTGTCATAAACTTGAGTATTTTTTTCATAGGAATCTCTTTTTTAAGAATTGTTGTTATTAAATACATGGTATTCCTAAGTATTGTGTAACATTAAGGGATAAAATACCAAACTATCTATGCAACATTTTATACCAAAAAAATGTAAAGTGTATTATTATAAAACTATACATTAAAAAAATACAAATCTATCTATGCAACATTGTGAACTGATAAAAAAAATACGAAATATGTGCTAAAAAAAAAACTGTGCATATATGTAAACTAAATGTATTAAATCATGTTGTTCTTGATTATCCCACCGTCATAAACTTAATTATTTAGTTTCTTTATAGGAATCTCCTTTTTAACAATTGTTATCATTATTAAGCATTTGGTATTCCCCAAATAGTGTGTAACCAATAAGCAAGGAATAAAATACCAAACTATCTATGTAACATTTTATACCAAAATATGCATTAAGCTCTATTATTATAAGAAATTGTATTAAAAAACTACCCATCTATGCAACATTGTAAACTGAGGCAAAAAAAATATGAAATATGTGCTAAAATAACTATTCATATTTTCAAACTAACTGTATTAAATTATGTTTTACTTGATTTTTGTCAATAAGCTTTATTTTTACTGTTTTTGGTTGAAATTTTAAAGTACTTTTTTGAAATTATTTTCAATATAATTTGAATTACTATTGTAATAAGAATATATATAAAAATAATGTATTGTGAATTTGAAAAATATTTTATAGATATCTTAACACCTTAAAAACCCTTATTTAAACACTAATGTTTCACAAAGTGTAGCCTACAAGTTCTAAATCACAGAAATCATTACATACATAGAAGCTAATTTAATAATTTATGGGTTTGTTTTGTGTTATGTTTGCATTCATATTTTTGAAGATATTTTTGTAGCATTATTTATTGTGTTCATTTTATATTATTTAATAGAAATAATTTATTTTTACATAACAAATGTTTTATTATATTTAGTAATCCTAATTTTTACAACAAGTATTTAGTCATTTTATTTAATTTTGCTAATGTCGAGATATTGAATCATTCACAATTAAATAAGTAGCTTTTTTCATAAAAAATATACAAATAAAAATAATCTTGGATCTCCAATCATTTAAAATAAAAACAAAATATTTATCATCATTTACTCTTATAAATATAACCGTTTTTACACCTTACTTTGTAGCTTATTTATTTTATTGTGATTATTTATATGCTCAAAGCCAAAGTTGTAATTTCTAAGGTAAAATATTTTCTAAGTTGAATATTATTTATGCATGTTTTATTATTTTGTATGAAATACTATTTTCTTTTATTATTTATTTTTTTATATTATATTTATTTTCTACTTGCAGTATGTATAATAGGTTTTTTATGATTTATGCCAGTGTTTTCAGTGTAAATTCTATTTACAATGTCCAATGTTTACATGATCCTAACTAGTTCTGTAAATTATTGTACTGATTATTATATGATCTCAAATAACATTTTATTAAAACTGGTTTAGTATATGTAATATGTTTGAATGAAACAGTATGAGCTTCAGCCACTTTTATGAAAAATTATTTGTAACTTGATACGTTACAAAATTGTCTAAGCTGGGCTCTAAATCGTAAGAATTTTTTTTGCATAAAACTAGTTTCCAATCAATGTATAATTGTGTACTGTTCCTAATTATATATTAGTCTTTCAATTATAAGAACCACCTATACTTTTTTATCACTATGTGGTTATTTGTTTTAATTAATTTTACCTTTTGATCTATAAATATTCAATATTATTTCTTAAAATAATAGAATTTGAACAATTTTGCCACCACAGTTTTTTTCTTGCATTGTTTTACTAAAATATTTCTTACGATATTATATCCTCTGCACTCCTGAGCAGATTCCAACAATTGTGTTTTAAAACTTGCGTTTTGCAAGTAATTTTGAAAAAAAAATTAGCATGCTGAGGGACACTTTAATCAGTGGAATTTGTGGTTTTCGACAAATTTTTTGTGCGTTATGCAACAAATACACAAGATCTGTCTTTTTTGTATTTAATACTCCATTCTATCACATTTCTTTAAACAAAATGTTTTTTTTTAAATATTAGTAACTAAAAAACAAAACTGTGATGCTATAAACGACCCATACTTGTCAGCTGCTGTCTCGGTATTTTCGAAATACTTGAATTTGTGAAGCATTTAGTTTACAACAGAAAAATTAGTATTAAGATAAAGTCAAATCAAATTGCCAAGTGAATTCTACAAAAGTCCACATATTGACCTCTTGAGTGAAGAGGATATTATAGTGAGAGTTAAAATCAATATTTCATGACATTTTAAAATCTATTTCTAGCGTAGATGCATATAAAAATTAAGAAATTAGTTTACTATTAGGTTAATTAACTAATGTTTAACTTTTTCATACAAATGATAATAAAAAAGGGTGTAAATTCATTATTTAGCTATGACACATAATGCCAAATATTTTATATCTTATTATTTTAAAGCCTTATATAGAGTGTCAGGTAAATTTTATTGCTTTGGAATTGTTTTGAAACCAATAGTTATCTTGTATAATTTCACACCTGTCTCTTTAAAAACCAGATTAGATGTAGTATTTAGTTTTTTGAGAAAATCTAATGAAATTTTTTTAAAAGGTGTCTATGAGGTCAAATTTAGCAATCCTTAAAGGATTATAAAACAGCAAAGTATTATTACAAACAGATATGTGTTAGGCAAACTTGCAAGTATGTATATTTGTGAATTTATATGTAAATTGATCTATTTACTATAGCTTTGTATGATCTCATCCGTGATAAGCTTTGTCTAGCTTCCAGTCTTATTTATAAGATGTTGTAGTGCATTTTATGTGTGTTTTGTTTAAAATCATGTAAATTTGTATATGTACTATGGATATGTAATTCATTATTTTTTGATGAATAAATTGCTTTTATAAGCATTTCAGGTTTTATGTATTTTTATTCACTTATAAAAATAGTTGAAATTTATATATTTCTTTAACCCTCTAATGCATACTGTTACCGTTTGGTAGCAAGTAACATGATCCACTTTATTATATTAAATTAGAGCTCCTCCTAGACAAATCTGTGCTTTTTTCATCTATTAAATTTCATTTTAAAGTTTTAGTTACCAATAATCCTCATAGATGACAGTAGTAAAAGTGTATTCAAAATTAAAGAGTGAGGTTATTAACTTTAGTGAAATTACGTTTTTGGCAGTATTCAAAGAATAATAATATTGGTACTAAATATACTAATAAATTGTTTTGAAAAATTAATCATAGTTAAAAAGGGTTATCTTGAAATATTTTTAGTCGCTTTCTAGTCATTATTATCAAAATTGGAATTTTGCAGTTGGTTTTTGCCATATGGAAAAAAATTTAAAAATTAAAATTATTTTAATTATTTAAATTCTAATGCAGCTAAATTTATTTTAGTTTTTTTTTTCCCATAATGTGTGAGTATTAAAGATACATATATATTTTTTTGGGATGAAAATAAAAATTCATGCATTAGAGGGTTAAAAAATTCTGCGGCAAAATGAACTATTCAGAATTATCAATTATTCCTATTCTCCATCACATTCACTGATCCTTGCAGGTTTTCTGTCTTCAGACCAGGCTATTAACTGATCGTACATAGAAATAAAAATACTACCAATAAATAACGTCGACCATAAACAACTGTTGCTCGTTAAATGTCATGATCCCAAGTTTTCTGTCGTGTAGAAGCTCAGGTGGCGGCCTCTTCACATTTGAAGAGCTTAGTGGAAGAACGTGTTAAGTGACATTTTTGAAAAAATTGAGATTTTTGTTTCAATGACGATATTACTGACTTCTTTAACGAAAACAAGTTTCCCTTTTTCATGAATTTTAAGTTTAGTACAATTTTTACGCTTTACAAGTACCGTTTTCAACAGATCTGAGCAGGGCATATTTTAAGGGGATTTTTTTGGGCAATTGCCCACACAGTCAAATAAATTGCCCCCACAGTCAAATAAATTTGCCCACAAACATTTTCATAATTTCTTCCAGCGGTCAAGTGTTTCTGCAATTTTTTTAATTTTTCTGTAAAGAAATGCCCCTTGGAAGCGGGACCCCTAACCCTTCCCATAAGCAAAAGAGTGAAGCAACCAGGGGGTTCTCTTTCTTTCCTACTATGGGACACTTGGGGAGGTGTATTTGTATTCCTACTTCTAACTTCACGGTCTCGAGGCACGATTGGCATTGATGTAGCAAAGCTTTTGCTATCACGACGGATGGTGAATAAGAGAATTACTGGAGACAAGGCAGGTTTATGGCAGCTAACTCAAGATGAACTAGGTAGGAAACTAACTACAGTGTAGTACGTGAACACAGAAAGCGATTTAGAATTTGAAACTGTAGTGTTGTCAGTCCCTGAACTCACACAATAAAGAGCAAATCTCAGCGATATTTTGACCTATTACAGAAAATCAGCAAGACATCATACAAAATCGCTTGCAATTATTTTTCCATAGTATAGAGCTTTTCCCCGCCACTTTGAAGTCCGTTTTGCTGAACATATCAGAAAATGAAATTCAAGTAGTCATCAAATAACTTGCCTTACTGTCGAAAACAGTGGCAATCATGTCTGACTTGGAAGAGGACATAAGAAAGACAGGAATACTGCAAAAGGGATATTAAACATGTGGGAAGATAATTTTTATACAATTTCAAATGACTTTCGTCATGGGCGACATTTCAAAGCCTCCAAGAAAAATTTTAAAAAAGAAATATTCTATCAGACATCATCACAGTTTTGAATATTGCCATAACTATAAACTGGAGTTAATGATAAATCTTCTTTATCCAGGTGGTTTCGAAGATTGCGAGAAGAAAAGGAAGACGACCATAAAAAAAAGGAACTTCCAGTAAACGCAGGGAGAAAGTCAATTCTATTGTCACAAAATTTTGAATCAATAAGACAAGAAACTGTCCTATCACCAATAAATTTTCCTAAAGATAAAATTAATGACGAACAGGCCGAAACTTTGAAAACCGCCTAAGCCTTATGTGTTTCAGAATCAGCGGCAGAAATAATCTCCGTCGGAGAAAATTTACTTTCAACCTGTCTCCGAATAGTTTCTGAATTCGATATGTGAAAGCTGGTCGCTCATTGATCAAATTCTCTTCCAGCGAATTCGGACATTGGTTCCTGCACTTCCACAAGACTAAAGAAAATGTCGTATCCAAAGTTCCACTCAAAAAGTTGCTTGGAAGTTTGGAACACTTATGTTATCGAGGCACCTCACCATTTAATGCAGGTGGAGCGGGTAGTTTCTATTTATAATATAGTCAAATAGGACCATCGTGCCGGAGCGAAACCTGCAATAATGAACAAAAGATTGAATATCGCTCTAAATGGGTGAGGGACGGCCTATTTCAACCCACACGGCCATCCGTCATAAAATTTCTGTAAATTAAAAACCAACGAGAAAGAAAACCAGAAAATGAACTCTACTAAGAGAGGTTTTTATCCGAAATATTTTTTTTTTAAATAAAGACAATGTTATTTGAATTTGGTTGTATTAAAATGAAAATGAATGGCTGTATAATATTAAGTATTCAATATGAATAAAATTAAAATAGTTCAAAAAGTCACAGAGCTTACGTTGCTTTAACTCTCTTCCTTTCGAACTAAACGACCTTCAGCAATAATTTCTGTAATTCCGATTTTCACACCTCAACTCTTTATTAACGATTATTCAACTAACATAAACTGCACATTTACAATCCCCCCCCCTCCCCCACGTGGAAGTTAGAGTTTGCCCATACAGGCAAATTTCCTTAAAATATGCCCTCTAGTGTGACGTTAATTTTATCAAACCCATACCTATCGTGTACCCTTGGTATAACAGTAGTTCAACTTAAACAAAACCAAAGTCTTTACTCTATATATAGTTACGTTGGGTACCAGCTTAAATGATGACCTCATCACTATCGTTCAAAATGATGAGGCGAGGTCATCGTGTATACTCCAGAGACATAACATAGAGTGGACTGCGCATTGGCAAACCTAAAGTGTCCTAAACATCTAACTTACACAGTCACATGACTGTGTCGCGTTTGGCTCGCATCTATGGCGAGTTTACCATTTGGCGAGTTTTTCCACAACGACCTGAACACAGAGGCCGACAATCTAATGTTATGATAAAGAAGCTTGGAAAGGAGCAAGGATGAATCACTAGTATTTTAAGATCCTCTTAATAGATATCAGATTATTTCTTTGATTTTGTGAGTCTATTTAAGATTACTTGAACAATTGAATGTGGACACTTTATTAAAAATTAACTTAAAAGAACATTAGTAGGTTTATGTAGAGTGTTGCTGTAATATAAGTTGGTAATTGACATGGTAAACATTTTCTGCCGTCTCTATAACTTTCGTTCTAACGATCCGATTTTTAAAAAAATCATTTTTTTCTTTTGAAATATTGCTTCTTCCTTTATTTCACCTGGAATAAATCAACTTTCTAAAACACATCAATATATTCCAAATTCAGCAAATGTTCTACTTTTTAAATATAAATTTATAAATAACTTCAAACACGATTGCAAAAACAGGTTTCGTTTTGACCAAATTGTAAAAAAATATTCTACTTCTAAGCTGTCTAATGTTCAGACCATTAATTTAATTGACTTGGCCCAAAATATTTATTATAATTAGAGTTCTAACAACGTTGATTTAATCATGGATATGATTCTTCAGTATAAAAGAGCTTTTAGAATAAATTCCCTCGATAGAAATTATAGTTTATGAAGAACACACAATTACTAAAAGTATGCAGAACTAAATAAATTTTACCCGTGAAGTGTGACTAATCCTTTTTTATACCCCTCTTTACAATTAGGAATTCACAAGCATTTGGCATCTTGCACAAAACGTTACTGAATTAAGAGTACAACATTCACGATTCATGCTCAGAGATTAAAAGAATGTAATTAAATATTTATTATAAAAGCCAAAAGAGAAAAATACCAACAATGCTCAAAAAATCGTCTGCAAAAACATTAAAAAAAATTCAAGCTGCCGTGATTGGTAGAAACCCACGTGATTTGGGTATTGATGGTAGTCTCCACTTCGGTTTGCTAGCTGATATTCAGGTCTGGCGACAATTTGGAATAGTTCGTAACGAAACGGTAGCGTTAAGTTGCCATATGTAGCAACCTTTCCCCTCTTGGCGATTTATGATGTTTAGGACATAATGCTAATCTGCAAGGGATGGCGGTTTTCCAGAAAAAAACGGTTTTCCATTTTCCATCGGTTTTCCCCTAAAAAACCGGTTTTCGATTCCAAAGGGCCTCATACAAAAAAACCGGTTTTCAGTCGAAACCGGGACCACCGGTTTTTTGAAAACCGGTTTTGGTTTTCCATCCCTAAGCTGCTTTACTATTAATGCGCAGTCCACTCTATGTTATGTCTCTGGAAAACTCAAAGAGTTATATAGTAGGTAGAGAAACAACTCGTTCTGAGCTGCCATCGGCAGCCATGGCTCACTAAAGAGCCCAAATAGAGTGAGAAAAGTGGTGATTAATTTATAATTTTGACACTGAGAAAAGAAGTACACCCAAGGCAAAGGCGGGAATCGAACCCGAAACCCGTTACAGCTCGCGGACTCCTACCGTTAGGCCTGCGATCCAAACCACTCGGCAATCGGGCCCCCCATGCCACCCAATATAGTCTCCGTGTTGGTCCATGGTGTTGTTGCCAGGTTCAGTCCCTACCCTACTTTAGAACTCTTTATGTATACTCAATGAGTCTGGATTAATAATTAATTACAGGGATTAACCACTTTATCGACAGGATATATTAGTCCGTATCAGGCCTCTTTTTGACGATAGCGAGTCACCGCCTTAACTGGTAGGCGGAAACTGGTTTCTTACTTGGTTCTTTTCTCGCGGCAACCCTGATTCACGCGAGACACGAGTCCCATGTTTGTTCCGTGAGAGAAGAACCAAGGAAGAAACCGATTTCGCATCACCAATGCCCGCCAAGCAGACCTGAATACGAGATGATTTCTTAATCAAGAGTTCTTCCCCTTGACTGTTTAATTGAGCAAACGCTTCAACTATAGATGATTAGTTCCAAGAAAGAAGCAAAAAAAATTGTAGTTATTGGAAATTTTACACAAAGGTTAAAAACCCATTTTTTTTTTCATGATTTAACTCATGAAATCTTTACAATTACTTTTAAAACTTTAGAATTTTCTTTCTTAAAATAGAACGCTATTTAATACAATGTAGGGTCTGTTTCTGTTTCTATATCTTGATAATAGATGGCGACACCACTTTTTACCTAGTTTTTTTTTTTTTTTTTTTTAAGTTTGAAAGGGTTTTTATGAAAATTTAGCTATTAGCATTTATATTTCATTTCATCTGTCTGTAGACACCTTTCAAATTCTGTTCTAACCACCTGAATTTAAAGACTTGTTTGAGGGTTTAACATTATTAGATCCTTATTTTTATTCCAGCTGTGCGTGTACTGTCCTTCTCTATCTATTCATGAGCCCAAATACTTTTAGCTATTTCCGCTCTAACCGTCCCATTTTTTAAAAATCTTATTTTTACAAATTATGACCATTATTTCAATACTTCTTGTCCATTAGTCTGTCCGTTGATCTGAAATAAAACTACCAATCAGGCGATTTCGTTTTTCTTTGGGGGGGGGGGGGGGATATTCTAATGTAGAAATCAATAAATCTTGTTTTGAATCTATTATAAATAGCAATTTAGGTCACCTGCTCGCTTTGTTACTATTAAAGCGAAACGATAGAAAAAAAATCAAAATAAATCTGAAAGCTAAATAATTTTTTTTATTAAAACAGCGGCAGAGTACATCAATACAACATATAATGGCATCATGTATGATATTGAAAGAAAAACTTCACATTGAAACAAATTATTAATGAAATCAGACATATGGTAAAGAGTACATATTGAATAGTTTAAGTTATGACTTAGAATATGTACATTTAATATGGAGATCAAACAAATAACATTTCAAATAGTTTTACAAAAACACATAAAAAAGTAGGAGGAGGAAACTTAATTTTTTACTGTTTTGGGTAGGTAATACCAAAACAGTCAAAATTATCGACTGTCCTTTTTTAGCCTCTAGGAGGCGCTTTAACACAACCAAGTACGGCAAGTAAATGTGAACCGTGGTCAAATAACAAGTGAAATTTGTTTTCAATGACAAAAAACAAATCTATAGTCTGTATACATTAATCTCAGAAAGATATCAATAACTTAGATATACTCTAAGTTATGAATCAATTGTTGAAATTCAACTAAAAATTTGAACTCTTCAGCATATAAACTCTAAATCAATAAATTGAATTTTTATAAACATATGAAAAAGCCGTTTTCAATTTGATTACAGTTCAATTTAAATATAAACTTCAATCTCCCTCAGGGGCAAACCTATTATTTAAAAGGAAGTAAGGCAGAAGGTTTGAATTTTAAAATTTAAGCTACATAAAAAAATTAATTCATTGAATATTTTTTAGTTTTGAAAGGGTTGAATTTATTCGTTCATGATATACTCAAAAATTTTATGGAAATATAGACAACGTCACAAAATTACTTGATTATTGATTTCGCTCATATTTCTATGGTTTTTGTTGTGAGTATTTATGCTACGCTTGGCTTTCAGATCTTTCATTTTCTGTGGTGCTTTATAGGGCATCCTTTTCTTATCGGGCACAGCACAGTCGTTGGAATGTTCTAAAGACTTCACATTTGTCAAGTCTTGTATTGCCCGAATTTTCCCCAAACCATCCCTCAGTTTCTGAACAGCAAGGTTGGAGTCATATGGGTCTTCAAAAACAAAATGTCTTTGCTTGAGGAATTCTTCCTTTACACCCCGTTTGTCTTTGAAAGTCTTAGATTGGCCATTATCGGGAGAGTCTTTGAAAAGTTTTGATGGACGATGTCTGTTGGGAGGTTCTTCGTTTATGCCTGTCAATGTCCAAGAAGGATTGGATTGACTGTCTTCGAAGACGGCCGGGGGACAGTATCCTTTAGAATATTCCTCAGCCATATCACTGATGTCCTCCAAAGGACTTGGACAGGAATCACTAGATGATATCACAACACCACTGTCTTCAGAGTTAGAAGTCCTGTAGATCAAGCTTCTGTCTTCAGAGACAGAATTTCTAAAACAGCTACTTTTCTCCTCGTGGAGATTGGGGTTTCCATGGATGGAATTTTTGTCTTGAGAACTAAAGCTTCTGAAGCTTAAGTTTTCGGCACCAGAGTTAGAAGTCTTAAAGCTAGAGTTTCTGTCTGCAGAGTTAGCACGCCTGGAGTTGGACTCGCAATCATCAGCAATACTAGGAGTCCTGAAGGCGGACTCCATGTCTTCAGAGTTAGAGTTCTCAAAGCTGGAACTCCTTTCTTTGGCGATGGAATCGTTCTTAAGACGGTCGATCTCCTTCTTCTGTGACTTAATCTGTATGTCCTTCTCAGCAAGAAGGTCTTCTATCCTGGACTGTTCTCTCCTGAGCTCGGCTTCGAACAAGAGAAGCTGTGACACGATGTTCTGCATCTCGGCGTCCTTCTGCAGAAGGAGTTCCTTCATCTGCTCCTCCTTCTCCTCCATCCGCCTCCTCCAGGATGATGCCTGCTGCTGGGCCTTGGCCGCCTGCGACTTCAGCTGGATCTTCATTTGTCGCACTTCGCCCTCGCGCATCATGAGACGGGTGGTTAGACGAAGGATCTCGGCCTCCAACTGAAATTGGGAAAAACAATTTTAGTGTTAAAGTTTTTTTTAAAAAAATATTCATATGGCTATAAAGGTAATTTTGAGTTGGATAATTATATAAGAGACTGGAGAGTAGAGCAGGATTTTTTTTTAGTTATACCAAAGATTTCGAACATTTCTATTAACTTAAACATCCCCATTAACTATAGGTAATTGAAAGTTTCTATATCTCAAACTGAAATATGTATATTATCTACTGACCAGACCAATGTGAGAATAGAAAAGGAAGGGAAGGGGGGTTGAATTTCGTAGAGATGGCCAAAGAAACGTTAGATTAGGTTTTTTGAATTATCGTAGCACTAGAGCTACACGAGGGATATTGGCGACGGGCGTCGTATTTTAGAACCACAGTCAAGAGTCAAGTGACGAGCCGACACCTGAATAGGCACCCAACGCAACCGTTAAGAGCGACATCGTACGCAGCGTTAGGACTTTGAAGGATATTTAACGTGCACTCTCCTACACGGAGTATTATTCCTCGGACATTTTTGGCTGCACGGGCCGTTTATAGGTCGGCAGTTATTTTGGCGATGTCCGGACCCGAACCTGGGACCTTTCGCATGCTAGGCGAGTGCCTAACCGACTGGGCTCCCCAGCCCCGCCAAAGAAACGAGTTTTTTCACCACTGGCTAAAACACGCAGTCCTATATGTCACAAAATCCGTAACAGGGTTTACCTCAAAATGACAGTGCTGAGACTGTACTAACATTAAAAAAAAATCGAAAAAGTTATTCCATTGATTTTACATTGCTTAGTTTTCTGATACCAATATTAAATACTATGTTGTTGGCATCATTCCCTGGCAACAAATTATTAATATTATTGCTATAAACAAAAAAAAATTGCGATAAAATGAGCAAAAAAGATGCTTAATTGGAAATCGGGTATTCTTTGATCCTGTTAATTAACCATTTTTAGATTTTAAAGCCTTGACCAACCATCACAAACTTTATTCTTCTCTTGTAAAAACTAGTTTGTCCCTTTTTTACACGAACTAGTTTAAAATAACATTTTGCGAATAAAGCCGGCGATTTAAAACATTTCCCTTTAAAAAATAAGAATGAAAATCACAGCTAAGAAATTATATATCGATGCATGCTTTATGTCCTGGTAACTTTCCTCTTGTGGGATTACGTATAATATTGCCTGTTAAACGAGCATTAAATAAAATCGAAATTCAACTTAACATATATTTGCATCCTATCACCATTGTAACAGAAAAGAATTCCTTTCCCTCCACCTGTAACTTATAAAGTTTAGTAACCCACCTTCCAGGCTACTGTGTTATCGTGTCGAAATTTGACATTCTTCACATAAAAAAAGCCTCTGGGTAGGCGATCCAAAATTTCACATTCCTACACGTTTTTTTCCCCTTTCCCATGTCAAAATCGATGGAAGAATAGATGAAAACGATTGAAAACCGAAAAGAGCCGACTAACAGTTGTACACGTTAGAGTGAATTTCTGAATTGGAAAAATTCTTATCTCCATATTTTCATCGTTAAAAGAAAACCGAGTCGAAGAGAACATAAAAATAAGACTTTTTCAAAAATACTTAAACAAAATACACTTTTACACACATTTTTGAAAGTTCCATAAAGAAATACATAGTTACATCTTGGACCAAAGTTACTAGCATTTCGCATTCATCGGTAAAAGTTTCCCAGTGACCAATAATTAAATATAGCATAAAGAGTATTTATCTTAGATTAAAACAAATGGTGTACTATTCATCCAAATAAATAAAAGAATAGTATATACAGCTATTTTCAATAGTTTTTTTAGGTGTTCCCGACAAAAGTTGGAAGTAATAGATTTTTGTCATTAAATACTTGTAGAATACAAACGTCACTTGTAGTATCGCCAAAAATTAGAATGAAATCTTTTTGAATAAAATGAAAGGCAATGTTTCCGCCTTTACAAAAATGTAAAACAACTTACGATGGGATCATTTTTGAAGAGAAATTAAGCAACAAATCTTTTTTCGACGCGTGAAACAAAGTTACCCTCCAAAAGATAACCACTTCCGACGGTATTTTAAAATAATTAAAATTCAATTGAATGAGACATTTTTGGGGCAATGCATAGTATGCATACATTACTACCTCTATGCTTCAATGTCGTTACATTTACCCTTATCTAAATCTTCAGTTATCAGACTACGAATGAAAATACGATGGTTCATTGTATCCCCTTGTTTTAGCAGTCTGGTATATCAACTAGTATTTTAATTATTTACATTATATAGTAAAATTTCTAAATTTTTAAGAAATCTGGGCACATTGTACATTCATAATCTGTAAATTGCATTAGTATGCAAAAGTAACTCAAACTCTATATTAAAAGTGCTAATTGAACCATTGGTTTAATGTCATATAACTTAATCTAAAAATGTTTTTGTTCAGCCAAAAATATTTTTTAAAAGGTAAATTCGCCAATAATCATTATTTTCAAATCCCCAAATCGTACCGGGAATTTGGAGTATAAGACACAAGAGTATCCATTTCGAATTTGGAGTAAACTGTCGCTATTCATCAGTTTCCCTTTTCAGAAAAATCTTCTGAACATAATCAAATTGAATTCAAAAGCTCAGTTTTCCAAATTCAAAAATTGACACAAGAAAAATATTGAAGTCTAAGTTTAAACTCTTGTATAACGAAACGCCTATACAACTATTTCAAATTTTCATTACTTAATAGTCAATTCCAAGTGGTTAAAAATGTCTGATCATTGTCAAAAATTAAGGGGTCTAAGGAGTCTTAAAAATGTGCAAAGAAGGAACTACAAAGTATAGTTTGATCTGTCATGTAATTTTTTAACTACTCAATATACAAGTATAATTTTTTAATATGTAATTCTACAAGATTTATTTATTATAAAACAAATTTTAAAATTTATGAAACTTTACCCAAAGCTAAAATAACTGATATTAAACATAAAGCTATTTTAACACATTGTGATTAGGCTTGCGCGGCAAATTTTGAGGTCAAAATTGAAAAAATGACCAAGAAAATGACTTTATATTGTACAAATATGTACAAACTAGGACTTATACCTAAATTCTCATCTCAATTTTAATAAGAAATTATTTTAAGATCTTTTTTCTAAAAAAATTAATAATTTTTTTTAAATTTTGATTTTAAATTTATTTTTAAATAATTTCTAATTAAAATTGAGCTGAGAATTTAGGTATAAGTCCTATTTTGTACATATTTGTACAATATAAAGTCATTTTCTTGGTCATTTTTTCAATTTTGACCTCAAAATTTGCCGCGCAAGCCTAATCACAATGTGTTAAAACAGCTTTATGTTTAATATCATTTATTTTAGTTTTGGCTAAAGTTTCATAAATTTTAAAATTTGTTTTATAATAAACAAATCTTGTAGAATTACATATAAAAAAATTATACTTATATATTGAGTAGTTAAAAAATTACATGAGAGATCAAACTATGTTTTGTAGTTCCTTCTTTGCACATTTTTAAGACTCCTTAGACCCCTTAAACCCAACACCCGTCAAGCTTCACCAAGCATCTGAATTGATGTAAAGACCGCGTAAAAGTACATGAACTTTTACTTGAATGAAAAAGTTTCATCTATTTAAAAGATTTTGTATAATATGTAACAAGAGAAAAGGAAATTGAATAAAAAGAGTGCTTGTTTAGAAAGATGCGACTTATAAAAGCTTTCTTCTAGTTTAATGGATGACTTTTAGAAATTTTAAGTGACTTAATTTTTAGAAAAACTCTTGTTTTTAATTTAGATGAGTGGAATTTAGGTTTTTGGATTTCAAATATACTTTTAGGAAATATACATAAAGATATCTTCCTGACACTTTGGCATTTTGAACAAACTTAATTTGAAACCATTTATTAAGTTATAAATTTTAATATTAGATTTCGTAATTTACATCAAGACTTGTCACATTTTAATACCTTATTAAAATTTATATTTCATAAAAATCGTTATGCATCATATCAGTTATACTTTAAAAAAACAACTAAGAAACACAAAGATTAATTGTCAAACAATTTGTACACAAAACCTCTACCGTATTTAATTTTTCGTGACAAGAGTTTTAGAGAAAACGTTTTACGTACACGGGAACAAACACCATAAAATATGACGTTCACGAAAGTATAAAAATACGTAATCTGATATCTCTCAAAATATGTGTACGACTTTTCTCAAACCTTGTTGAAGTAAAAGTCAACGCTTATGCATAACATGTTTGCGGTATACTAAATCAAAGGTAAACTTTTAATTGTTTGCACATTTCTATGTACTCCCTGAAGAACAAAATAATAGTTTTCCGATGTTATTACCATTAGGTAACGTCTCTTTATTTCTACGAAGGAATAGATTAATAAAAAGAAAGAATAAGAGTTTTTTTTTAATCCACCTGTCTTAATGAAAATAAACCTTTTCCTACGAGTGCATGACGTCGACATTCTTTACTTCGATTGACCATTCACGGTCGCTTGCGTCGCATGTGTTACCGCATTTGGATGATTTTGGCCGCATGGAATGTTTGCTAATATTATCTCTCTATCGTGCACATGACTTCACGGAACGTTAAAAATATCATGGATCGAATATTCTGATATCTTCAGTATGACGACTGACAATTTATGTTCTTGGCAGTTGATGTAATATAATTGCAGTTAAAGTTGATACTTTTCCGACATTTAGAATGGGAATGTTTCATGTCTTCAGTGGCAACAGTTCCAGCGGTATTATTTTCAATTTCGACCCTTTGGAGTTACATTTGTTTTAAACAATACAATATTTTCTTACCTTAAATAAACGAATATGGCTTACAAACTTTGCTCTCAGTAGAACTATACCTCACTACAGTTTTAAGTATGCAGTATACAAATGTTCAACGGGAAAAAGGGTAAATAGTTCTAATTTCCGAGTACGTGAATTGAATAAAAAAAAGGTTTTTCACATTCAATAAATCACTTTATTGGTTATTTCAAGACATATTTTTATTATTTTTATTTATTTTTGATTCAGTTAGAGTGCAATATTAATTATTTTTCCCTCGATTTTGACGTAACAGGGCGGACGTAACGCGTAGGAGCGACCAATCAGAGAGGCAAAATTCCGTTTGTTTACGCGCGTTTTCTCCGCGTAGAATATTTTAATGCTGCAAACTTAAGGTTGTTTTGGAATAAAGCTTCTCTCTGTTCGTGAGTCACGTAAATTGGATTCGCCAACAATTTCGCTTAATTTTTCCACTTTTAACCGAATATCATCAGTTTTCCAACAACAACAACATCGACGTATTGGTAATGCTTTGCATAATTGAAATCTAATCGAGTTTAAACCGATTAAAGTTTAATAAATAGCAGGAACAAAAACAATTCGAACTCTGAAATAAAACACAGCAGACAAAAAACGCTAATTTTGATAGTGAAATCGAAGCAATCAATAAAATCGCAGCAAGCCAAAAATGTAAACAGGAGAGTTACATCATCTGATAAAACTTAATTAGATAATAATTCCATATGTAGAACTCGGAGTTTGCCATTTCTTGTATTCAAAGCTTAAACAATATATTATTTTAACGTATTGTCATACTCTTTTATTATTTTTTTAGTGTTAGAAAACACAATGTATATTGATCAGAGTTTTCTAAACATCCAATAAAACGACGTGTAATATATTCTACACAAAGATAATATTCAATTATTAGAGATATTTACACAACATTTATGACTCAACCGAAGAACTTTCACATGAAGAGCATTCCATCAATCGAGTAAGGTCATGCAGGAAATAAAACTCAAGGCGACCACGAAAAAAAATTTAAATTTAATACGTTAAAGTTCCACCTTTTCGGTCGAGACTCATAAATTTGCTCTCGTCTTCGCCCACAGTTGTTGGTTGTTGCCCAGGGAAAAGGTCACAGCTCAAATGCAAGTCTCGAGATGGTCACGACATGCCCAGTTTTAAAAAATGTTAAAGATTTAACTATATTATCCTTTTTACAAGATTTTACCAACATGATTTTGGATTTCACTAAGTCACTTCTCAGCTTTTAGCACAAACTTGTTCAATTGGTATTTTATTCTTACGACATTTTTCCAAAACAATTTGTTTTTGCATTATTAGTTAACTTTTTTTCACAGAAGTAATTTATAAAACGCAAATAAAAGTGCAGTAATTACCATCGATTTGGCTAGGCAAGGAAGGAATTTTATATATGAAGCAATTTTAAGTTTCCTGCAATAGATTTTGATTCAATTTTCATGAAATTCTAGTTGTTGAACCCTGAAATCTTTTGTCCATGTATCATTTTCAGTCACAGAACAAAATCAGTTACGGAAATGCTTCCCTGGACAAAACAATCTAGCGTAGCAATTTCAAATACGCTAAGTATCTCCCCCATTTCTAAAAGAACATTTTCAAAGGGCAACTGATCTCCGAAAAGACCGCAAATGTTGCACCCCTTCCCTCTTCCGATTCGGACGTGATTGAGAATAAGATGGTGTTCTCCCTTGGAATAATTACAATTTCTCGAGCACAGCACAGACGAAGCAGAACTCTTTATTTTTTTCTGACCTCAGAGGCTTCCGCGGTTCGAGAAACAGGTTGGCCATGGCGCTTGATCTCGCCCGGCGAAGGGCTTGTTTCAAACACCGATGCTTCCACACAAGGCTTGATATAATTCTCGGATGAAGCTTAGGTAATGCTTTCTTGTAGTTGAGTCGCTTCAACAGACATGAAGGCGATTTTCGTTGTTTGTATTCAGTAACGGCGAAGGAGATTAACAAGCGCTTTTTACGGCAGACAAATGCGCGCAAGAGTAAATGATTTTGTAATCCATTACCTAAGTTATTCATTATACAAACAAATGCTGGAAGTATTTAGGAGTGAATTCAGGTTACATTAATAGGTGTATAAATCTATGGTTGAATGTATACAATTGGCTTGTTGCAAGTGGCGTAGTTCCTTCCAGCTTTGATTCGGTGGTGTTTTTCCACCACCGATTGAGGCTCCGAGACAGAGTTTATTTTCATTTAGCATCTTTATTTCTACTTCAAGACCTCAAACATGCCTATTGTATTCCAAGCAATGCAGTTATTAGAATTGGAAAAAAAATTGATTCCTAGTCTAATTCTCATACAATATAAAAAGTTCTTTTTCTTCTTAGTTTTTATTTATATTTCCAGTGGAATTACAAACCTACATTATTTACTCCTAGCTTTAATTTCGAGTATTTTTTGTTCATTTAAATAATGAAATTATATAATTAATTTGTTATCTAAGAAATTATGCTTCGTCAGTCAAATGACAATACCACGAATGTAGGAAAACAGAGATGAAAAACTGGATACTGCTCATAGCTTACTGTTTTCAAAAAACGCCAATCCCAAAAATTTGCATATTCGTGGTTTTATCATTTGACCGACGACATAATGGCTATAATCATCGTGCATGGTTGTTAAAATATCGAAATAACTGCAGAGCAGGGCTGGAAAAAACTCGGAAATTTTACCCTTCCCAGGACATCATATCTAACAATTTACCTGATGTCCTCCTATAAAACTAACACATCACTCTAATTATATAAATAAATATAACTTCTAAATAGATTAAAATATATTTTTTCTTATTTATTTAAAAAATCATAGAAATTGCACAATGTATTATTAGTTACTTTCATTAATAAAAAATACTAGGTTATACAAATGGTAACCTAGCTAGTATTTCATTTATTAAAATGGTAAGATTAAGTTATCCGGAAACGGGGAAATGGCCGTCCACGAGGACTTCGGATTCGAGAAATTCGTTGTCCTCAGGTAATTTTTGACCTCCGAGGACGGGAGGTTTTTCGAGCCCTGCTGCAGAGTTAAAACGTAATGTAATTTTTAAAAAATATTTTGGAAGCCACAAACAATACGAACAGAATAGCAACCATAAATTCTTTGAAGCAATTTCTGAAAAAATCGAAACCCATTGCAGAACAAATAGGTGGAAGAATTCCAATTCTGCTGCTCAGAACTACATAAAGCCTGGAATTTTGACCATTCTAAGGAAATCGTGAGTCCGTTGACGTATCTCTTCCGGTAACTTTGCACAACTGCGAAGGCAACAAAAACAACTGCACGGGGCAATTGTTCCTCTGTGCCAAATCCCTAGTTCCTGAGACTTGCGTTTCCTAACATAACAATGCGCAACATTACAACACGTTTCGCGAGACGTTTTGATAGAGATAACACGCATGTCACTTGAATGGTCTTCCGAAAGTCAAGAAAGATAAGCACTTGACTATCGAAGCAGTTTGAAAAGAAAGTGAAAGTTGTCATTCGTTAGAGGGTTCCTTGACGGATATGGTCATTACATACTTTTTTTCTTTGACACGTTAAATCACGCCAACACGATATTTTTTTAATGTAAAGATATATAGAATAAGTAGAACAGTTTAGGAGTTGCGAATTACTTTAACTTAAGATGTTCAAAATATCATACCTGTCCATAGACATCAGAAAGGTATATGAAAGATACAGTCGATTAATTGATTTAGTTCTAAGCATTTTATAACCATACTAACATAATCATTTTTGTTAAATGATAATAATGTATGATGAAGTAACGGGAATTGTGGATATAGTTAATATGAAGTTGCAATAAGAACGTTATCAAAGGTGTTCGAAATTTCTTATTTTCTCCCATACACCAGGCAGATCCTGATTAAAAGGTCATTTCAAAATTTCGTTGCATAATATAATCAAGTTAATACAACAATTTATTCTTGAATGGGACATTTGAAATAAGAAATGACATAATAAAGAATTTGAGAATTGAAGATTGATAAATTTACCAGAAATGCCAATTTTTCGAATTGTCAAAACCTTTTTTCCCTGCCCTCTACATAAATAGATATTTAAATATATACGATTAGAGCATTCCGTTAACTATAAGAAAATGACTAATTCGAGTTTCGATTAAAACCTTATTCAAATAAATACTACGTTATTAATTAAATTCATGTTTAAATTAATCATTTCATGTGTGTGCGATTGAAAAACTTAGCTTCTCTTGCAATAAACAGACACTTTCAATTGTTATTTCACCCCAGGTTTTAAATCACCTCTCTACACTCAACTTTTCCCTACTTAACACAGAGAACTTTAAATATTAAATAAATCATTAATTTTTAAAAAAAATTATATGCACATATTTACAATGTTAAAAGCTAATAAAAACATGAATTGTTGGAACATTGAAAACTTCTGTGACCCCAAAACTATTATGCATTGTTTTAATATTTTACCGCATATAAAGTAGGACAAGGACAAGCAGAAATAAATGACATCAAATTGATAATTTTGTTTAATATTAGCTTGGTTTATTAAACCAATAAAATATATTAAACAATATAATCCATGAAATCAAAATAAATAAGCTTTAAGAAAGTTTGAAGAAAAGTGCCTTTAAATGTTAATTTATCTAAACTCGGGAAAAGTTTGAGCTAGAAGGGGAAAAAAAGCGCATTTCCTACAACGCCCAATTTACATAATTTGTGTATATATTAAGATTTTTTTAAAAAAAGGCTGTTCGGATATTAGTTATTTTTAATACGAAATTATAGCAGATTATAAAAAACTAAAAAATGTATATAAGCATTTAATGTGTACCTACACAACTACATATTTCCCCCCTTTCCATCGAAAACAGGTGTATAATACTGAGTCGAATTCATTGAATAGTTCAAATACTCAAGCGGCATTTACTGACGCACTCTAGTTCTACGATCGGAACAATGAGATATGGGATAGAATTACGTGGGAATTAAAGACCTGAATAAACGAAAGAGCTCAATCCAGGGGCGTAGCTACCGCCGTATCAGCCGTATCAATTATACGGGGCCCCCGGGCCACGGGGGCCCCCTTCGTGCGCAATAAAAAATTAATAAAAACTCCCCAATTTTTTTTCACTAATGACAAAATTAAAAAAAATATATTTTTTTTTCCCGCGTAAAGCGTGCGTTCAAAAGTTGTCAACGCCCTATACATCGGCTATTGCGGGCTGCGGGAACATAGATATAAGCGGGAACAAAGATTTCAGAGCCTTTGCGACCTGAGTAGTATGTTAAAAATATTACAACTAAACCGAAGAAACTCCTGTTCCTTCAAACGAAGAGATATTAAACGCTTCAGGAGCACAAAACTGTCGGCTTTTTACAGTAAAGACATCTCAGTTAAACTTATGATCAATTAAAGGCTCTAAAAACACACTGTTAAAAAAACCCTGAAATTTCAGGAGAAAAAATTATTGATTTTAACGGAACTTTCCCGTAACGACTGAAAACGGGTTTGTTTCTTCTGAAAACGTTTATTTTTCCTTCTAGAAACGGGAAATGTCCGTAAACCGAACGGAAAATGTCCGTAAAGAGCGGAAACGGAATTTTCCCGTTTTTAGACGCGAAGTATTACAAACAATGGCGGCTTATTGAAGTTTAGGCCTAAGCATAAAAATCCATAGCACGTATACAAGCAACTAGATTATTAATTTTTGCCTTTCAGAACATAAATTGCATGTTTTTAATAGCAAAACTGATTGTCTTTATTAGAATATGTAAGTATTATAAAGATAGAACAAAATTATAACTATTGTTTACTATTGCAGCTACTTTTCAGTCCAATTTACACTACGTTCTTGAATTGAGCTTTAGCGCAGTCAAAGAATGCTTTGTTTTCGCAAACTTCTATCAAACATTTTGATAAAAATCGTAGAATAAAACTGCAAACAATATGTAAAGCAAACAGTTCTTGCTGAAAATACAATTAGAACGCATTGAATAATTAAAAATAGTTTTTTAAAGCAACTTTAAATATTAGTAAATCGTTTGGAAAAACTTTTAAAGACTGCATGGTACTGCTCAGCTCCTCTTTTATGCAAAAAGAATAATTCTTTTTTTTTTTCGTTTTCTCACATGATTTCGACAGAATCGGCATGTGATAGAATATGGATTAAAATACATATTAAAAATTGTAAAAAGTTGTGAGATAATGTTTCGAGCCAACTTAAAAAGGATGATTTTAAAACATTACATTTTGTTACGACTTTTTACCGGCAGCTGAAATCGGAATTAGAATTTGTTGTACAGAACTATTATGACTACAGAAGGTGTCTAACTGAAGAAAGAAAAATAAACATGTTCAAAGTTATACTGCAGTGAAAAGCCGGGTGTCAAGCATCTGCTCATTACTTTCGTTATTCTACAAAAGGAAACCGTGGTTTTTGCTGTATTATTTCGAGGTCTTATCACTTAGATATGCTATAATTTCAAACTTAATGCCACGCAAAGTGTATTTTGAAAATATGTGTGCTAAAAATAGTGAAACTACGTTTTTTGTTGGAATTATTTGGATTATTATGTTTAAAAAATTATTAAGGTAAGTGTCCAATCGTCGCATTGCTTGGTTCGATATTCTCACAATCGATGTTTTTCACATACGTAAGGTTCAATCTTTTTCATAAACAAGCTCAAAGTGTTTTTAAAATATGTGTGTTGAAAATTGTGAAACTACATTTTTTTGTTGGAAATGTTTGGATTATTTTGTTTAAAATTTTATCAAGGTAAGTGTGAATGTAATAATTTCTTCTGTTGAAAATAAAATGTTTTCTATAAATTGCTTTGGTTTCTTCATTCAACCGATACATTATCCTATTATAAAATTATTTAGTTATTACTTGTTTTTAATCGCTACTTCTTTATAGTTAAAAGTATTATTTTTATGATGCATAATTTGTGTCTTAAATTCTGGTTTATTAATCAAGAACGTTTTACATTGAAAGATAAATTTAATTTTTTGTATTATGATGCATTACATTTTTGAAACTTGCTGTTTTTCTTTCAAAGTAATTTTAATATGTGAAGTCAATGTGCTAAATCACTATAATTTAATATTTAACAGTTTGTTGCCTTTTAAAATAGTTTCTTCTAAGTTTGAAAAAAATAATGCAATTTTGACAATTATATTATACTGTAGATAATGGATTGGTTTTAAATTTATTTTTATATTCTACGGTGGATACGCGGGAAAATACAGGATGGCCTAAAAGTAGCTTAACAGTTAATGTTGTACCATTGGTAAGAACTTTGGCTTATTTAGAACAGGTATTTGACAAAGTCGTGCTTAGTTTTAGTTACGACTTTATTTTAGCCAATCAACAAAACTAAGCACGACTTTGTCAAATACCTGTTCTAAATAAGCCAAAGTTCTTTCCAATAGTACAACATTAACTGTTAGGCTACTTTTGGGCCACCCTGTACAAAATGGAAAATTTTAATAACGGAGAAATAAGAAACGGGACTTCCTGAAATGCACGGTAAAATGCAAAATGGAAAATTTTAATAACGGAGAAATAAGAAACGGGACTTCCTGAAATGCACGGTAAAATGCAAAATGGAAAATTTTAATAACGGAGAAATAAGAAACGGAACTTCTGTAAATATACGGGAAAATTCAAAATGGAAAATTTTAAAAACGGAGAAATAAGGAACGGAACTTCCTAACGGGAAAATACTTAACGGAACGGGAAAAGCCCGGCAACTCAGCTGCCGGGCTTTTTCCTTCAATTTCAGTAATTTTTTTTAACAGTGCATGCATAAAATCTGAAATTCAAAAAATTCATTCCATTAAGGAGCTCTTTGAATTATTGCTGATAAAATTCAATAGTCTTGCATCCAGTTTTACCGAGTTAAAAACAGCATGCTCTTTATTCTTGACGCTTCCAGTAACAACTACAACTGCTTGAAGAAGTTTTTTAGAATTGAAACTGATAAAAAAAATTACCTAAGAATTTCGATGGGACAGGAACGCCTGTCAGGCATGTCACTATGTTGTCCATAAAGCTAGAAACTTTCGAAAAACTAAAGCCGTCATCATCTATAAATGATTTAACCCTTTCGTTACGAAGGATTTTTGCTTCCTTGTAGTATTTGATAGGAATAACATTATCGAATCCTTAGTTGTTAGGGTGGTTTGGGACGCTTCAGTAACGAAAGGGTTAATAAATCAATTTGCCAAAAAAAAGGCAAGGAGAGTGTACATTTAATTTTACTTATAGAAAAAGTGATAGATACATAATTATGTTGAATAACTGGGCAATTCTACCATAATTTTTAATTTTATGTCCCTTGGGACTAACCTTTAAAAAATTAATATTTCTTTAAAAAAATCTTATTATACTAAAAACTGGTCCTTATATACTAATTGCAAAACGGAATTTTGAAGCAAAAAAATTTTAGAACACACAATGCAGAAAAAGTCCTTACCGTAGTGAGTCCCAAAGGTCAATTTTTTTTTTTAGTTTAGGGCTCAAGCCAACATATTTCTGAGCTAAAAATTACATTCATTTATATTTTAAATTGAACTAATACTGTAGCTTAACAAATTAATGCCATTAAATTTTGGCTTTTAATATTGTGTTTTTCTCGTTTCCTAATTATGTCCTTGGGTTTTGGAACATTCACTGACCTCATTCCTAAAGTGGTGAAGAGAGACACTGGATTGAGCTACAGTGATTCTTAAACCATGAAAACTGTATTGCAGAAAATTCACATTTCAGTTAGTAGCCACATATTTTTGCAAAAATTCACCAATCAGCCCAACATTTAAAAAAAAACTCAGTAAAATTGTCTGCGAGGCTTTATTGCTTTCCTTACAGTCTCCAAGGTAGGGCTAATTTTTGCTTGATAATTGATTTTTTTTACTATAAATATGTTTAAGTGGAGTACAAGAAGTAAAAAGATCCATTTTTATTAAACTGGAGTTAGTTTCAACATAAAAACGCTTGAATGTCCTTACCTTCCGTTCCTGACTTCCCGGTCCTTACCGTCGTAATGATCTAGGGATGGAAAAGCGAAACCAGTTTTAAGACTAACCGGTTTTTTGTGATTTCGGTTTCATTGAAAAACATTTATTTTCGTAAGGCCAGTTTAAACCAGTTTCTTTTGGCATCGGTGTTTTTAAAAAACGGCCATCCCTTGTTATTATTTTTTGTTTTTTACAAATGAGCTTTGCTGAACTTTTTTTTCGTTTTTATAGAACCCTTATAAACCTTTTGAGAAACATTTAAAGTGATTTTGAAAAAATAAATTTTAAATTTTTTTTATACCTGATATTAAAAATTATGGTAAAACTGCCCAAATATTTATTTTAATTTTATGCATTTTTTTCCTTTGTGAGAAATTTGTACCCTTCCTAAGGGCCCCCAAACAAATATTTATACAGGGCCCCGCCAAGGCACGCTACGCTTCTGGCTCAATCTCACTGAAATTCATTCACAAAAACCGCAGAAACCGATTCATTCGCAAAAATCAAAGGAAAGCATCAACAATGTTGTGTTAAACATGTTTAAATTTTTTACGCTTTAAAAAGAATGCAATTTTAGCTAAACTTCACCAACTTTTTATAAAACTCAGTCATTTTGTAGTAGTTGTAGAATATTTTAGAAGAAAAATATATATTAGATTAAGTTTTTTTAGTGCAATTGTATTTATGAAAAGGAAAACGTAAAGTAGAAAACGTTTAAAGAGGAAAAAAACAAGTGTATCCATATTTCGTTGTACAAATGCCTAAAAATTTGTCTAATTTGACAGCTCTTTTACTATATGTTATATTGAGTCGAAGCAGTTCTAGGTTGTCGGATGTACTTAAAAAATTCATTAAATATTTAAATACATATTATAAAATAGGAATTATGTAAAATCCAAGCAAATAATTGTAAATAAATAAGCATTAAGTTTTGAATATTCCATTAATTGGCTGATTTTCTTTATGGTTGATTTAATTGATGGTTTTCTTTTAAACTTACGATAAATTTATTCCTTTTTGTTATTGTGCTAATCTATTATCAGATTTTATTCAACGAAATACAAAGCAAAACTAATAAATAAAATAACAGAATAATGAGGCACACACAATTATTGAGTGAATACTCAGCTGATACATATTTAAATACATGAAGATAGCATCAGAAGTAAAATCAACAAGTAACCATACAAGGCGACACGCAGAAAATGGAACTGCATTTATCATTTAAATGCTTTAGCTGAAAAAAACAACTTTTTTCAAACGTAGGAGTTGCTTCCTACGCCTACTTGGAGCAAAACTGAGAAACTAATCGTCGGCTCATGTACAATGAGTCGCCCACAACGGCCCCCGAGCAAAACCTACGAAAGACATGAAACTCGCTGATGTGCTAATTTAGTTTGGCAAAATTTTAACATCTTTTGTAAGATGAGTATTTTGACATCATCAACACCAACTGATACTATTACATGTTCTTTTAGAAGATTTTAATTCTCGCTTTGCAAGCAAAGGATTTTTTTTTTAAAAGTCAAAAGTCCGATTTTGAGGCTTTTATCCCGAAAGAAAAAAACTTGATATTTTCTAAAACAAAATGATTTATTAGTCTACTTTTCTTTTTTTTTTAATTCGAAGAATTAAAAAATGTGAAGAAGTAGGTATTGACATGCTGTCTATGTCAGTCTGTCTGTCCGTACCCCCGCCCCCTTCCAAAATCAGTTCCATCAATCCGATCTTAAAAATTCTTTTTTTTATTAGAAAGGTATAACCTCAGATACCCAACTTTCATACTTTTTGTCCGTCTGTCTGTACGATTGGACGGACATAAATCTACTATTTGTCGGCGAATTTCGCATTGAATTAGCATTGAAATTCAATTTCGAGTCATTTAAATCGCCGCACACACGGCAAAATGACACTTTTAGGGCGACAAAAATGGTTTTTTCAACATTGTCTGAATGATAAATAAACAATTAATTTTGACAAAGGGATAGTCAGTCCACTTGAATTCACCCACAATATCTTTGTCTAGAAGATAGCTCCTGCTTAAACGGCTGTGAAAGCAGATGTTCATCTTCGTTGTGTCAAGCTCATTCAGTTGCTCGCTAAATGTCCACCGCACAATATTGTCTGCTAAATTAAATAGGTCCATATTTTATGTATTTTACAACATGGATAACGAAGCAAGTGGTATGTACATCAAAATCAATTTGCTATATTAATTAATTATGGTAATATTTTAAGTAAAAAATTATGTAATATAAATACATAAATTAGCTAACTAAAAAAATAAAATATCGGTGTTTTGAGTGGCTTATAAAAAAAGTTCCACCGAGTACCGCTCGGAAATTTTATTAGTTCCATAGCTTATGTTTCTGGTGATCAGCATACAAATTTTCTCGAATCCAAATGAATCCCTTTTTAAACTAAGTCTTTTTAAGTACCAGGTAGTCGAAATGAATCAGCATCATCGCGAATAACAATAATAAGAAAAGAACTATTTTTTGAGCTTAAAAAGGAAAAGTTTTTTAAACTATCATCTCTAGAGTGTAACAAACAACCATGCAAATATATACATAGCAAACTAAGTGTGTGCGAACCTCACAAAAATATGAAAAACAGTTGAAAAGTGCAATAAAGGTATTTATGTCCAAATTGTTAACAAAATGAAAGCTTTCGTAACAAAATACTGAAAGATTTAGGAAGAAAAATGCTCATTGGCTAGAAGGAAATTTTATTTTTTCGCAACTTCCCTCGACCGCATATTTATTAACTAATTCTGGAAATAACGTACGAATAGGAAGACCAAAGAAGCTATTTTCTCAAAGTTCTGACAGAACGAAACAGAGAGAAATTAAACAGATTGTGTTAGAAATAGATTCTGACAAACTCAGTTTTGCAACCGAATCTAGTTTAATAAAGTGTGGGAAAAGAACTTCCGCAAAAATTGTTAAATTTGCAGTAACAACGTCACCTCGAAGTTTAAAGAAAATTAAAGAACTTCAATTTCCGTCTAGAAACTGCCGAAATTGTTCATCAATCAGTGCGGTTGGTTCAAGATGAGCGCCACTGTACATAAATGTCTCATCCATGGCAGCAACATAATGAACAGTCTACCATTGCCTGTAGGACAACTTTCAGAAGACGTTATGGAGGCTAACCACAAACTCTACAAAAATGTACGTCTGTTTCATTCTAAGAAGACATCCAGAATCAATACCAATACTGACATTTTCAATTGGATGCTCATTTCCTCGGACCCCATCATATCTTCGTACAGGAAACCCACTAGAAAAAGGAGTAGGCTATTTTCAAAAGAAACATTAGACATGTTAAAAATTCCTAATTTCTTGAAAGATGAACCTATGGACAGAGCAGATGACATAGGAGATGACATCATGGAGGATAACGTAACGGATGACTAACTCTAACGTTTTTGTGTGTATATAAATAGACTGAAATATTGGGGTATACTCTCCATAAAATATAATATCTATTAACAAATCTAATGTGTAATGAAGTAATGTCGAATTGGTGTAGTCTTTCCCAACCACGCCACGGCCCTGCTCCAATTCAAGCAAAAGTTTAAAAAAAAGTTATTTTATAAATATATTCATTTTCTGTCCACATTATGCTATGCAGTTTTCTGATTTGAGCAAAAAATATTTTTGTCGCCCTAAAAGTGTCATTTTGCCGTGTGTGCGCCGTTGAAAACTATAAATGCTACGGACAAATGAGAGACGTCAAAAAATTCAGCGCATCGAAATACATTGAAAATTTCAGAAACGAATTCAAATTCTAAGTAATTCAATTATTTAAAAAACTTCAAAATTTAATGCTCATTTAAAAAGCATAGGAAGCCATTTTTATTAGAATTAAATCACCATTGCCATCGCAATAATCGCTCGAGAAACTTTAATTCTTTTAGACAATAAATTAAAATAAATATATTTTTGAGACATCGATCAATTTAAGATGACGTCATATATATCTCACTACGAGATCTTTGTATGTTGAAATAAATTGTTTTCATTCTACTTAAAAGCGATTAATATTGCATATTTATTCTTTGAAATATAAATTTTTGCAAACGATTTAAGTAATAATTATTTAATTTTCGAAATAAAATAAATGAAACTAGCCGAATTTAGCGGGTAAATGTTTAATATAGAATTAATGCTTTGTGAGGCGCCTTTTTAGCTGTTAAGCACAACTGTTGTGTGGAAGCGGGTTAAGTGACAGATTCTGTTACAAACCTACTTGTTAATTTACATTTCCTATTTTAAGTGAATTTTGAAATAGTTTTATGGTTTTTGTTTTGAGAATAATTAAATATTTATTTGTAACTGCAAATAATCATGCGGACGATAAGTAATATTTATTTTATTGACGATAGAAAATTAATGAAAATAATTGGCTTTAGAAGTTGAAATTATAGCTGGATGCTGTGTTTAGTGAAATTTATTCTAATGTATATAAATTTAATGTAGAAACGTGTTGATGTCACTTACTGTAACGAACCTAGTTTTTTCAAGATAAAAATTCTAGTAAGTATTTAAGTAACAGGAAAGTAGGATATTTTAGTTCTTTTAGAACTTCTTGTTAAGTGTAAACTTGTTTTCACGGCACGAGACTTAATGAAATCAAAATTTAATTTCTTAATTAAAAAACTCTTCAATTAATGAGGATGATTCTAAATTTAGACTTGGCGTTTTAAATTTTAATAAAATTATTAAATTTGTACATTAAAAAAAATATGTATGTCGCTGGAAAACCTGACAGCCAGGTACGGGTTTTTCCGTTTGTATCCTTCAGAGGGTTGAGATAAATTCAGCCCACAAAGTTTTGTTATTAAAGTAATGGAATGCCGAATCAATCGTTCATGGAATTTTTATGATTGAACAATATTGTTTTCGATTATCTCAATGAGATCTTTTGCCAATGTTTAAGTCACGAAGACTATTTTTGCAAACTGAGTGTCAACTCAGCTGTATCATAAGCGTTCAATAATAATAAGGAAGTCGTTTACTGTATTAATATGTAGCGAAAAACGTCGGATATAAATGATCACCATATAGATTTTTAAATAGCAAACATTCCAGTACATTGAATTTAACTTTCGACTCTCGCCAAAACACGTCGTTTGAACAAAACAAATGCATCCGGCGTTATTACTACACTCTTAAAACAAAAGAGTGAAATCCGCTCCGATTGGAGAAGTGCATTTTCGACACTGGAAAGGAGTGAATATTAACTCAGACTGAATTAAAAATACTCGTTTGGAGTGATCTTGTCTAACGTTTAAGTATCCACTCCTTTCGGAGAAGTGCATTTTCCAGACTGGAGGAGTGAAATTAACTCAAACGGAGTTAAAATAGCTCGTTCGTTTCAAGAGTGTAAACTTAGGGCTTGCGGTCTAACAGCGTAGTTTAAGGGTTTAGCAAATCTGAACGCACTCGGACAAGAGAAAGGGGTGGAACAATCGAACAACAAATATTGCATACTTAAGCAATTGTCGCCATGTCACATTTCCTTGTGAAAACACTCGAAGAAATGGCATGAAACGACCTGTCACCTATTAATTTCAAAGTCAACGTGCCCGCAGCGTGTGAAAACCATTGTGGAAGGAAAATCATTACACCATGTGGAATTCCCAACGCTCTCCGCTACACCCTCTATCAATCTTTCTCACCTTAGTAATGAAGACAACGCCCCTAGATAAACAATAGTCCGGAAAAATAATAAACAAAGCTCTTGTTTAGCTCGTAGAAGTTTTAAATTAATTTTACTAAAAAAAATATAATTAAATGGCGATAGACTAATTATCTTCTAAACAGGTTTAAAAACGAAACTTAAGTAGTTAAACGTTGGAAAAAATGAATGAGCTATAGAATTAATGAATTTTTGAAATTATCGGCTTAAAATTTTAAATAAATCGGTGTTTAAGTTAGCGTTTTCAGATTTATAAAAGAGGAATTTCTTTCAAAATACATTTTATATTTGAATAAAAGCAACTTATAGAAAATCTCTGCACGCAAAATAATAACTGATTGATGCACTTTTTGTTACTTCAAACGAATTTTATGAGATTAGAAAATTTTATGGCAGCTGCAAGAGCTCTATGGCAAGAAGGGCCGAAGTCGGAAATTCTTAGTTATGTTTTTAGTTTTTAAAAAAAATTTACATCTAAACCTTAAACTTTCAATCTATAACTCTAAAAACATAAGAAAACTTAAAGAAAATACCTTTTGTCATGTCTTATTACATACATTTTTCGTCTTGGTTGGCCGAATTAGAAATTCAACGCCATTAACTCGGAAAATTTAATTTCAGAAAACAGTTTTATGTATCACATCATTGTCTTTGACTTTACTCGTCTAATTTGATATGCTATTTAAGGCATTAAAAATTATAATTTTTGTTTACAATGAAAAACAGCAATCTTTTTTAAATACTTTGTACCTCTCGTTTTTTAAAGTATCTAACATCAAACTTTATATTCATATTTGGCAAAAAACTTGAATAAAGACCAAAGACTTTCAATCCAAAATCTTATTGTTAATGGACTGGACTTATAAATTTTGGTCAAATCTTTAAAAAAATAATCGCGTATTATAGTTACTTTTTTTTTGTCGAACTCGCATACAAAATTTCTAACTGTTTTTTTTCTCTTCCGTACAGTGATAATTATGTTTAGAACTTCGTGCGATCAAGTTTATCCGATTCAAGAATTTTCGGCGATGTTATGATTGTTATTTAGTTCTTTTTATATTTCATTATTACTCTTGAATATAGAAATTACTCTTGAATATATTTATTAATGAATTGATTCTTTCATAGTTACAGGTTCATCTTCAAACCATTTGGTTTGATTTGGGAGGTAAATATATATCTTTGTCGATTTTTTAATATATAGCCTCAAGATGAAAACAACAAAGGGTTATTTCGTTCCAAAATAAGAGGCGTTTGATAGAACTATAAGATTCGTGATACTCAAAACAGACAGCTCTGGAGTTTAGAATCTTTTTTAGTTAAGATCTAGAAAGGTAATATGCAATTACAGTAAGGTTAATGTAACAATAGAACAGTCATCAGCTTTTTTTCAGCAAGAAAAGGTTAATATACAATTTCGCTCAATTATTTAAAATGAATAACCTAAATTATATACACGTTTTCTAAATTTAAAACGTGTATGATTACAATTTGTCTAGTAAACGATACGGATATTGAGACAAATTCAGAAATTCTAGAATTTTTCAAGATAAAAGATTTTATGATAGCTTTGAATTGTTATCATCTGAAATTCTTGAATTAGCTTATTATGTTTTTGGAAGATGAACGTTGCATTAAGAAATGATGAATAATTTTATAACTTTTTTTAGCAAAAAAGAAAACCTTTGTGTACAAAATGATAATTTCCAGTGGATACACAGTTTTTTTATACAAGGAACTGTAAATCAATGAAGAATTCAATTCGTGGTTAATTTGAGTGCGAGATGCAAGTTATGAGGTAAATGAAAAAGTTTTTTTTACAAAAAGTAGCGATATTTTAATTCTGTAAATCATAGGAGAAGGGTTCATAATTCACGCCGCCCCCAAAAATAACGATATTATGGCAAGAAAAAAATAATGTCAAAAACACATACAAATACAAAATTACCAAATTCAATTATTAATCACACCAGCTATTTATATGAAAGTTAGTTTTTTAATTCAATTTAGCACAATAGATTAAATTGCATTTCAATCGATATATTTTTTTTCAATTCTACTATATCTAGTGGGCAGCATGCAGCTCGTTTCAGTTGTCATTTTTTTTAAATAGGACATGGTTTTAAAATACACTGCTCACAATAATTATTAGAGGAGCGCATGGTTCAAACCCTTTCACCCCCAACGATTCCATTTGCAATCATCAGCTTGCAATTTTTTTTTCTGACCACAAGTTAAGCCAATACTACTTATGTATCGTTACAAGGAAGAATAATGTCTTTTGAAGAATTAAATCATGTTTGTTTTAATTAAATGAAAATATGAAAACCATATGGTAAAATAAAATTGACCCTCAAACAATTTTAGCAAATAAACTGACCCTAAATTCTTCATGCTTGCATTTTTTTAGATATTTAAAAAATGATTTTAACTCTTTATAACAAATAAATTTTGAAAAAAGTATTTTTATAATTTATAAAAAAGAAAATTCTATTTTTTCTCCTTAAATTTCAGTTTAAATAATTTTGTTTTTTTTTCTCTATTTTTTATCATTTCATTCTCGATGCATGATGAATCCATTTCTCCAATTTCTGATATTTAGAATTAAAAAAAAAATTGAGACTGAAAGGGTAACAAAGTACGCAAAGTGCTCCCCTGTCCCCTAATTGTTTTGAGTAGTGTTCTTAACTCTTAATCTGCCAACCAACAAATAAATTCAAACAACCGCTTTTAACATTGCTTTTCACGAATCATATCGTAGTCTCTCTTGATGGATGAGTAACAAAAGTAACAATTCAGTAACATGAGAAACTAAATTTTCAGTTTAATTTTTTTCTCTAAAAACGACACATCTTCATTAATAACACGGATACATACATACATTCAAATCTTTATATGGACTTTGACTGTCTTTAATACATTTTCAATGCATATAAATTGAGCCAATTTTAACCAGGGAGAAATACCAGGGAGTGCGATACTCAACGATCTAATGTATACTGGATAAACTGCTAAATATTAAGAAAACGCGACGCGACCGATGCAGGTTTATCTGGAGACAAATATTTGGCTTCTTTTCCAAGTTTGGCAATGGTTTTTGGCTCCTTTTAACGCTCTTTCAGAACTTTATATCGTCATAATTTATATATATATATAAGGCTAAATATCTCGCTAAATGACGTGTTTTTTTACTACTGCACATGTCTGGGCCATTTTGTGGGAGACAAAATTGGTCATGATTTCAGAAATCCGTTAATACTAGGAGCATTTCATCCAGTATATATCAGATCGTTGGCGATATTCGGCTGCGCGTGACATAAACGAGTCAGGTAAGAGAGAGAGAGACGATAAACACACGCGATTTATATGCTTTTATAAAAACGAAGAAGGCCATAACTTGTGCCCGCAACAAAAGCCCAGCGTGGAGTCAGTGCCCTGCAGATAAATCGCATCTTCCGAGGCCAAGGTTGACTCGGCCGCAACTTTAAATACGAGTTGGTGCTGCCCACCAACAACGAGTTGCAGATTCAGATCACGTCTGTATGCTGGTTTGCCTAAGGAGGTGCGGTTATGGTTGTTCAGAATTTTAGTGAAGCACTGGAGCGGGTTGTGAGGCGTTAGCGACGAGGTATCCTAAATTCCTCACCAAATTTATGGCCATCGAAGTTGCATTTTTTGAATGGCAAAGAGGTATTTCTTTACAATTGAGTAACGTTTAAATGGGTAAGAGCAATTTTATCCTGGGTAAAACTAGAAAAAAACTGGTAAAGATTTTTCTTCTGGTAAACTCCTTTTTTTGTATTGAATAAGACCAGAGTAACATTAACTCGTTACCCTGGCCGTTAACTAATAAGAGTGTAACATGAGCTCAAATTGTGAATTTCCTAGAAAAAGTTAACCCAGGTTAACCCATGTATCGGAATGAAGGGAAGATCATAAAAATAAATACCCACTTGTTAATGTTGGGGTTATGAAAATATTGAATATGCTGAGGAATAGAACGCTTTTCCCTAAACTTTTTTTTTTCTAAATTAATTCATCCTAATGAAAATTGGAAAAATATAGACTAATTCCAAAAGTGAATATATAATTATTAATATTAGACTCTACTACAAAACTACAGGTCCTACTTATAAAATTGATGCGAAAATAGAACATCACATTGAAATAGAAGGGTAATGAAATATAGAATAATTCTGCAGAAAAAAAGCACCGATAAGCCAAAAATAAAAAATGAGGATACATAGTATACATACTCCTCTCCGATCTATTTTTCATAGTTATTATAATAAAAATAAGAACAAAATTAATAAACATTCAATCCATCTGCATTTAAAAGCAAAAGTGGAACCAATCTGGAGGTCAATGTCAACAAGGAACAACAGATAGTTTCAACCAACTGTTACTTTCATTTTCGTCGCAGGCTGCTTAACTTATTGTTCCGCTACAAAACGAATAGCCCGATGATTAACAAGCACACGAATCTTCTTTGTAACGATAATGTATCAGATAGAACAACAATGATCCTTTTTTGAAGTTCTGTACGCTCCAGCGATTGTGTTCCAAGAAGAAGGACGTTGCATCACTTGGAATGCTTATGTTTTCAGAGAATGTTGCATATTTAATAGGCTTTATATTACAAACAATTTCGTAAAAGACATTAGTTGATGTCTTTATTGTTAATAACACGGATATGTTTTGCTGCAACGCCTTATGATAAATAACTAAAAGTGTAAAAGTACTTTCTTGCAATACATCGTTAATTACCAGAGCTGGAGTTTTTAAGCAAAATTATACAAATTCTGATAAAATTATACTATGTCCATTCGTTAATATAACTCTATAATAGAACAACAACAAAAAATAACAATTTTAGCATTAAAATAGTGTTAGTATCTATTATATAGAACTTTCTTTCCATTCCATAAACATTTTTAACAAACTAGAAGCCACCCTCTCCCCCTTAATTTAAATATGCATTATCGATTTGTCTTTTACTATTTGTTCTTAAATTGATAAAATACACTTGTAAGAAAAGTCAATTGACATAAACTGACAAAGTGTTGACATAGACTGTTTGAAACACTCGCAAAAAAATGCAGTTGTCCTTTTTTTGCCGACGAAGATGAAGGCTGAGAGCCATTTCATAAGAAGATAATGAACCTTCAAGGTAAGAAGGTAAACATAACCTAGAGAAAACCCATACCTGCGCTCATTTAGGATGACATGACAAGAAAGTGAATCATGCCACGCAAAATACATGTGCGGCATGAACTTATACATGTTAGGCCGACCGATGTTTGCCCACATCCAGCGTTTCCTAAGTAGGCAAACACACCACGCGCTCGATTGCGGCATGGAGGTTAAAAACGAGGTCGACCTATGCAAACACATGCAGATAACAGGTGAAATAATGGCAAATGGGATAAATCGCACGGACTGAAAAAGGAGAGGCTCTTTATGGCAACTTAAAAGCACGCCTCGTTGTAATTAAACGAGAGAGAAGACGCATGCAGCGCTTTTAATAGACTTGAAATAAATATAGAGGTATTGCATTTCCATGAAATCTACATTTTGAAGAATAAGAACGCGTACTATTTTTATTAGGATTGTTGCCTCAAAAGTGTGTTATACAAAACCGAAGCAAAATCAAATGTAAGGCTAATAATGAATCTGCGTACAATTTTAATAATTAGGACTGGTGCTTCAAAAGTGTGCTTTACAAAACCGAAGCAAAATCAAATGTAAGGCTAGTGAATGAATCTGCGCTTGGGATCAGAATTATGGGGAGCGAAATATTTAACTTTCAAACCTCTCTTCTAAACACAATTTGCAGTTATGCACACATTGACACATGGATAAACTAGCTTAATAAACCCGGCATTGCACGCTGCACACTTAACACTGGTGACTTGTATATTATATAAACTTACTTTATGTAAGCAAATATTCCTCACTATACTTTCATTTCTTTAAATTTGTAAATAGCAAAATTAAATAACGATTTAGTTTAAATAGGCTCATATAAGGATTATAAGATGATTGAAAGAAATGGAAATTGAGTAAATGTTTAATTTTAGTCAGATTTGCACACATTGGTATAAATAGTATACGCATGTTCTGTTTTAGCTTCCACACTACGTTTATAACGTAAAATGGGGAAACCTTTATAAGGTCTGCCTGTTATTCAATATCATACACTCTTAAAACGAACGAGCGATTTTAACTCAGTCTGATTTTCACTCCTCCAGTCTGGAAAATGCACTTCTCCTTTTGGAGTGGATCCTTTGTGTGTTAAACCTAAGACAGGATCACTCCAAACGAGTGATTTTAACTCAGTCTGTGTTAATATTAACTCCTTTCCAATGTCGAAAATGCACTTCTCCAACTGGAGTGGATTTCACTCTTTTGTTTTAAGAGTGTAGCCCAATCTGCATTTTCACTGTTGTCTACGGCGAAGACCTCAAAGAGTCGAGATCCAGTTGGACATATAAATAGTAAAAAAATATAAATACTGACATGCCAACCAGCAGGGGGATGAATTCACAATGACAGGTTATTGACCATTGGGGAGCGGGAGGGAGATCGATTGGCACAAAATAAAGGCTTCCATTTGCATAATATACAAGAAAACGGTATAGGAGTGCACCCAGCCGGCTATATAAAGCTAGTTTATTTATACAGGATCTTATGAATCTTTGGGTGAGCAGATAAAATAAAAATTTATTAAAGAACCCCCTTTAAAAAAAAAAAAAACTCGGGCGATACGGTACTGAAAACTAGAAATGGCAATATTAATATTCTTATCTGGAGACTACAACAGGGTTCGAATTTCATTGACTAGTCTAGTCGCAAAATGCGATCAAATTGTGCGATTTTGCGGCAACAAAATCAATTTAGTCGCAATTATTGCGACTACAGTTTTTCAAAAAAATTTCAATACTAATTTTTTTTTTATATCTTGGTTTCCAAAAATCTCGCCAAAAATAATTATCAAGATTAGCAATCCTCACCGATCCTAATTTTTTTAACCTCTGCTGTGATCATACAATCTCAAAAATTCCAAATTGGGGTTATTGTACAATCCGTAAATTTTGGAGATTGTCAAATGTATAGAAATTCGCCAAAAACTCAACAACAAAAATCAGACGACCGTAATATCCGCAAAATTAGCAAAAAACTGCAATAAATTGTGATTTCTAAATTTTGGAACTCCGGTTACTCTAAAATGGCGAAACTCTTGTCCAAAAATGTCAGATATTTTTTTTTTTTCAAAAAGTTTTTTTTTTTCATAATTAAAAAAAATGCTTTTAGGTAATAATGTGCATTTGCGAATAGTTTTTTAGATTAGTCGCACAGACTGCTCCTAAATTACTTTATCGAATTTCGAACACTGCTCTGCAACCTTAATTATCATTCTTGTTATTTAGTTTAATAAATTATTAAAGAAATACAATACAAAGATCAATTTGAATAGTAGCTAGAGTATATTTCAAAGATAATATTAATTAGCAAGTAGATTTATAATCTAAAATTTCCAGGAACTGGCTGAGTAATTTAACGATGTTTTGACATTCACCTGTAGATAATCTGTTTTGGGTAATTTTTCAGCAGCTGCTTGGGCTAATTATGGAAATGCGGACGCATCATAAAATATTAAGGCGACCAGCTTGAATTTGTTTGCTTGATTCTTTGTTTTAATTCGACACTAAACTCTTAAAACAAAAGAGTTATATCCACACCTATAGGAGAAGTGCATTCTCGACACTGGAAAGGAGTTAAAATTAACTCAGACGGAGTTAAAATTAACTCAGACGGAGTTAAAATTAACTCAGACGGAGTTAAAATTAACTCAGACGGAGTTTAAATTAACTCAGACGGAGTTAAAATCACTCGCTTGGAGTGATCCCGTCGTAAGTTTAACTAAACAAAGGAGTGAAATCCACTCCTATAGGGGAAGTGCATTTTCGACACTGGAATGAGAGAAAATTAACTCAGACTGAGTGAAAATCGCTTGTTTGTTTTAAGAGTGTACATCTGTGCAAGAGCTACATCTACATATTGGTAGTAATGAATATAGGTAATTGCCTACTTTCAATTTTGGTATACTTTTCTTTATTAAATTCGGAAAAATTAAATAAATGGGGAAGCTTTGCATAGTCATACTGACAATGTCCGTCTACTCGTATCCCCCTTCCAAAATCGGCTCTAGAATTTTAAATGTACCGTAATCATAGGTCCTTGAAGCTGATTACGATTTTTTATAATGTTAGCGTTAGGTGCCACTCAAGTGTCTGCGGCGTCACTTAACCTCAGTTATAACATAACGCCAAAAGTTCTCGTGTAGCTCTAGTGCCACTTTCATTCAACACAAATTCAAAAGGCCGCTAGTGGACAAACGGCATTTGTTCCACCAACCAGACCACCTCTGAACAGAAGTGATAGGTTTTTATGCCCGATTCATTCGAAGCACGGAACTCATAAACACCGAAAATTTGGAAATGAGTCAATAACCTTTTTCCTATAACGCTGCCCTCAAGTACGGAAATACCTTTGCGGTGACAAATGAACCAGTATCGTCATTATAATTAGAGATCTGGTTCAAGGCTTCCCTTAATGAAAGCTGATGGCAGGGTTAATTTACAGAGCAGCATCGCTGATTGACTCTTGGATGAATTTTCTTATGCCTTAGATTTTCAGAAAATATTTCGGATTTTATCGTTGTCTTTATTGAATAGTTCCATCACAGGTGAGCGGTACTGCCTTTAAAATTGTTACGGTACCACTAATAATTAATGAGAAGTCGTGGGGTAAAGGGATGCAGCTTTGGATGAATCAACATCTCACAAGAGCTAAAATAAGAGACTGGCACTTCAGCTGGCACACAAGTAACCTTATAGCGGCATCGTATGCAATGTCAAGACTTTGGACAACGACAAATTTGACGTGCACTAGAGATCGCGATAAATTCGATGTCAATTATTGCATAAAAATAACTTAATCCGTTAAAATAGTTAATTTTCGAAACATGAAGTACTACGTTTTTTAGTAAAATTAGTGATGATTTTATGTGCACAACAAAATATATAATATTGATGTTCTTATTTTATACAAAAGCATTTGTAAACAGCTTTAAAATCTTCAAATTATCCTGACAAAACCGCACTTTCCAGCACAAAAGTATTGAAATATTTGAAATGTGTAATTAAACTCTTAAAACACATAATTAAACGTTTGAATCATGCATAATAAACGGTTAAATCATGCAATTATTAAGTATAAAGTTAAAAACACTTTCATACTGTGACGATGATGACGTGAATATTATGAGCCAAATTAAAGAGTCAGAACTCCCTAATTAGTCCAGGCAACGAAGAGTTCTAGAGGGAAAGTTTTGGAACACAATTTTTGACTTCATAACTTTGTTTAGCCTAGTTAGGAGGTAAACATATCAAAAGTCCCCGCCCCTAGCCCCAGTGCTGAAGGGGGGAGGGGGGTTTGAATGTCCCATTTTTCGGTTTTTCGCTTATATCTCGAAAACTATAAGTTCTAGCTATATAATTGTAATACACAAAATGAAAGCTGATTAAATTTGCTACAAGCTGCACTCCTCAAGTGTTTTAATATCTTGTGTAGTTTTCGAGATATCCGCTCTTGAAAGTCAGTAATTTTGGAGAAAACACTTCTCCCCCCACATTTTCCCTCTGTTTTGACCGGATAACTCTTCAATAATGCACCGAAACACTAAATTTTGGCCCTAGATTAGTAGAGAATTTAATTCTTTTCAATAATATAACTTATTTTACTATTTTATCTATTTCCCTTCAAATTTTAAAGCGGTTTCAGAGTTGAGTGAAGATTGTACTGAAAGTCCCATAGAGCTAATGCATAAGTTTTGAAATCGCAACTTTTGGAAAACAATTTATTTGCCATGTTATTCCATTTTCACAAGGTATTAGAATCATCATAACATCAATTTAACACAAATTTGAAAAGAAAATAACATCCGGTTATTTAATTATTAATTAATAAAGTTTTAAAATAGTGGCGCCATCTGCTGTATATGTTTGAAATTTTAAAACTTCAAAAATATATAATTAAATAACTAGATAATATTTTTTGTTTCAAATTTGTTTCATTTCGATGTTTTGTTGATTCCCGTACCTGGATAAAAAGGGCTAACATGGCAAAGCAATACATCTGTGGAAGTTGTTATTCCAAAACTAATGCATTAGCTCTATCGGACTGACAACCCCTCTTATGTACACTTATTCTATACTGAACGTCTAAATAACACTGATACTCATTTTGTAGGCACGTTGTTACTTTAAAATTTTATCTATTTTATTTCATTCCTCGAACTCCAGTGGGAAAAACGGTCAGATGACCCCCCTGTTCTTTATCTTCGAAGTCAATTTGAGAGACCCTTTTGAGGCTAGTCCCCTGGGAATTTTGGCATTCTGAGGAACATTTGAGACTTGATTTTTTACAGCTACCCCCCAGTTTGAGCTGGCACAGACTTTCATGTTTCTGCAGAAAATTATTTTCATATTGTCAGGTGCTGCTGCTAACTCACTGTGCACTTTGACCATCAGGCAGTTATTCTCAATCTTCCAATCATACACAAGAGGAGGCAGGTCATTTCCCAGCCACAGCTCATCTTGGTGTAATATTCAGAGGAAATACTGTTTTACTGTTTCCTCGGTGGGAAGAAGACGATATATCAGGCTTGATGGCGGCTCCGGATTTCAAGAGTGAATTATACCTGTGCCTGTGGCGTTGGGGAAGGCCTCTTTCGTTAAAGCCCCATAACACCTCGAGATGCAGGTATTGCCTGCCTTTTGTACCTGATATGTGGTTAAGGAAGAGTATGAAAAGACCGCTGCTGCTTTCTGGACTTCTGACGACTTCGTACACAACTTCACAAATGCGATCCCGCTTTTTCGAAATGTGAAAGATGTAGTGTCGCATCCAGCTATTGTGTTTGCAAAAATAGCACGTCCTAAACCCAGTTGCTGCAACTCTTGGGATGAGAATAAAAATTCCTTTGTCTTCCCACGTCCAGGCTTTCTGAAACCGATGTCCTTATGCACATCAGCTGTAGCCATCAAGAGGACTGTAAGGTCGACACAAAATATTAAAGTATAACAACGTGCCAGCAAAATAAGTAATTGTGTCTTTTCCGACATTATCACAGCCGTATGCCGTATCAGAACGTCCACATCCCTTTCTGTTCGAAGGGTCCTACATTCAATTGTCCTCAAGCTACACCTTAAGTATGTTGATGAGACCATTTTATTTAAATTGTTCGACAGAAAATCATCTTGTTTGACGTTTATCTTGGTGTCTTCAGTGAAAAGGATATCAACCGACTGCGACTTCTTGAGTCGATAGCTCTTCTGCTGGTCCCAGTGCACAGTGAAATAGCAGCAGCACCTGACGATGTTCTGAAAATTATGTTCGGATGATGTAAGAAAGACTGTGCCAGCTCAAGTGTAGCAGCAAAAATAGCAAGCCTCAAAGGTCATAGAGCATGCCAAATACCATTGGAACAGCATCAATGGGGTCCCTCAAATTGACTCCGAAGATGAAGAACATGAATAGCATCTGACAGTTTTCCCACTGGTGTTTGACGAATGAAATAAAATAGATAAAATATTAAAGTAACAACGTGCCTACAAAATGAGTATCAGTGTTATTTAGACGTTCAGTATAGAATAAGTGTACATAAGAGGGGTTGTCAGTCCGATAGAGCTAATGCATTAGTTTTGAAATAACAACTTCCACAGATGTATTGCTTTGCCATGTTAGCCCTTTTTGTCCAGGTACGGGAATCAACATAACATCGAAATGAAATAAATTTGAAACAAAAATATTATCTAGTTATTTAATTATATATTTTTGAAGTTTTAAAATTTCAAACATATACAGCAGATGGCGCCACTATTTTCAAACTTTATTAATTAATAATTAAATAACCGGATGTTATTTTCTTTTCAATTTTGTGTTAAATTGATGTTATGATGATTCTAATACCTTGTGAAAATGGAATAACCTGGCAAATAATTTGTTTTCCAAAAGTTGCGATTTCAAAACTTATGCATTAGCTCTATGGGACTTACAGTACAATCTTCACTCAACACTGAAACCGCTTTAAAATTTGAAAGAAAATAGATAAAATAGTAAAATAAGATATATTATTTAAAAGAATTAAATTCTCTACCAATCTAGGGCCAAAATTGAGTGTTTCGGTGCATTATTGAAGAGTTATCCGGTCAAAAAAGAGGAAAAATGTGGGGGGAGAAGTGTTTTCTCCAAAATTACTGACTTTCAAGAGCGGATATCTCGAAAACTATACAAGATATTAAAACACTTTAGGGGTGCAGCTTGTAGCAAATTTAATCAGCTTTAATTTTGTGTATTACAATTATATAGCCAGAACTCATAGTTTTCGAGATATAAGCGAAAAACCGAAAAATGGGACATTCAACCTCCCCTCCTCCCTTTAGCACAGGGGCTAGGGGCGGGGACTTTTGATATGTTTACCTCCTAACTAGTCTAAACAAAGTTATGAAGTCAAAAATTGTGTTCCAAAACTTTCCCTCTAGACCCTTTTTTCAGCCTTCGTTGCCTGGACTAAATAGAAAACAACCAATTCACTCAGAGCCAATTCAATTTTTTGAAAGACAAATATTCATTTAACGAAAAATTTAACTTCCAAGGTCAACCTGGGGAAAAGGAATGCAAAAGAGCCTACCTGTCAAAACTTCTGACAATTAAGCCCACTAATTATGAGAAAGGACCCGTGCAGAATTTAGTCAAATGTATTTCTTAATGAATGCTTTGCACTACGGCAAATACTTTTCACAAGAGCCACTCCCAAAAAATAAAAATAAAAAATGAGAAATTATTATTGGATATTAAGTAATATCCAGCGACACCCCTAAAAGGAAGGAAGCAGGAACTACCCACTGCGCCGAGACGCACATTTTATGCGGGTCTCTGCCATTCCGTTAGTATTTAGTGAAAATTAATATTCAGATAGAAACCAGAGTAAAAAAAGGGTTATTTTCAGCAATTTTTAATTCGTTGATAGCAAGTACTCCGTAATGTCTTCCAAAATCCATAATAACATAAATTTAACGTATTTTTCGAACAAAAATGTTTTTTAAAGTAGTTTTTGTGCAAGAAATTTTTGTTAAAAAAATTACTTTTAAACGTTCAATCCATAGTTTGGGGGTGTTTAAAAAGGTTAGATTAGAGGCTTTCTTATAAAAATATTACAACTATTAAGTTCGAGATTCGCTTTGTAATTACTATTTTTTCGGTGTTTTTTTAATGGCCCTGTAAAACATGTTAAAGCAGGCGTCACACATAAAAAAAAATTAAAATACTGGGTTAACGAGAAATTTTCTGGATATTTTAAAAATACATAAAGACAAAAAATGGGAACTCAGTACCCCCAAATCGATAAATATTTTATGCATTTTTTGCTATTTTAAAATATTATCTGAACCTTCTAGTATGTTTCAAAACATTGGAATGTTTCTTGAATGTTTTGAAACAATTGGGAAAATATGTTTCACATAAAAAGCCTTTTTATTTCAGCTTCCATTAAATGTGAAATTCTTTAAATTGATGCAACTCAGTTTGAAATATCTGGAAACATGTATCCGTAATGCCTTACTTAATATGCTAAAACTTCAATAAATATTTATGGAAAGCTATCAATTTTTTAATGAACCTAAAGTAGATTGAATAGAATTAGGGATGAAATCATAAAAATGTTTGATAACTTTTTTAATAAAATAAAATAAAAATAGTGTGGGAGTTTACCAACTAATATATATTTCTTTTCGATGCTATGCCTCGCTTTAAAAATTCAATACCTAATGTTATTAAAAATTAATTAATACTGCTTACTAGAAAATTACCGCGGCTGCCTCGGTTTTATACCTATTTATGAAAAATCTGTGGTAGTGCCGGTGGCCGATCCATACGTAATATTTTCCTTACCTAATATTATCCATACGAATGGATAATATTAGGTAAGGAAAATCTTAATAGCCCCGAATACAGTGACGTAAAGCGTCAACACAATAAAGTTTTATAAATATATTTATTTTAAAAACTGGTTAGAAGCTACTCAAGACGAACCTACTGATTTCTATGAAAAACAATTCTTCTACTAATAATGTCCTTATGCCTTAGTTAATTGATAAGATCCTTTTTCGTCATTGTAATAAGTTTAAAATGAGTTAAATTAGTTTTTTTTTTTTGACTGACTTTAAGGGATTCACACAAAATACATTTTATGAAATCAACAAAATTTTAAAACTTATTTTTTAAAAAATACGTCAATAGAATCTGATAATACATAAATAGAATACCTATTGTATTGAGGTATTTGGCAAATGCAGCACATACTTTTCGGTAAATTCCCATCCCACACAAAGAAAGAGGGGTAAGAATGATTGACAGGTGAAAAATAAAAATCAGTACTTACTTCCCAATTCGGTCTGGTAGTACTCGGCTCATCAGGCCAACACAAATCCTCCGACATACTGATGGTCAGCCAGTTTGCCCGGCGGGGGTCGGACACAGACTCTGTCAACATAATTCCTGGATTTATAACAATTCACAAAAGTAGAATCCTGAGATCCATGTAAGCGGGAGGTTTATAAACTCTTCAAAGGGCAGGTAATAAAAAAAGCGTCCAGTCTGCCTCGCCGTGTTGTGTGTTTTGGATGGAAACGGCAGGTGCACGCACCTTTGCAGGGTTGCTGATTTTACCTGTCCAGTCGCCAAGGCGGCGAGTGTTTGTTGCTGTTTCGGTCTGTGAAGATGGGGAAGATTCAGTGAACTTTTGGAAATTTGAGATGTTGTTGCTGTGCATTCTTGAATTGGAATGGCGCGCGGTATCCGATATTATTTAGTTGTTGTTTTTTTACCATTGTAGGACTTATATTTTTGACACAGTTAGATTCAACTGCACAGTTTAAAGACTATTTCGAATGGCTAAAATCATTCATGTCGCAGCGGGATTCGAACTAACAAACTTTGGTCCGAGAATTAGCTTTATTGTTATCAGAATAGATTATATATTTGATTGTGGGCTCAATCGGCATCAGAGGAAAAGTATATTTTCTTTAAAAAAAAGTATGTCATTGTTATCCGTATGGTGATGCTGTCATACGGTCTCATGAAGCTTATTAAATATATATATATTTTTAATGTATATTTGCAACTGCCTTTAATGATCTGATATTTAGTTTGGGGGGTGGGGGTGGGGGGCTAGAGTTGGTTAATTCAAAAGTTGCTCACTACAGCTATACGAGCGTTATTTGGCGAAATGCATCGTAATTTTAAATCACGGTCACGTAACGAGGCTGGCACCTACTGGCTGACAAAGTGACAAAGCAAACTTGTAGTGACACCATATACGCAGATTCAGAACAAATAGTCTGATGATTATTCAGACCTGTGGGGACCATTTGTATTTTTTCTTCAATCTTGGGAAAGACTATAACGTTTAGTTCCATATGCATGAAATGCTATTTAAGAGGGTTTTTTTTTTTTTTTTTTGGTTTGTTCAGCCCGATCCGTTTTACCGTTTATAGAATAGCTTATGGCTAAGACGAAGATCAGATAATGGGGGTAATGGCAGAACCCATGGAGGTATCCATCCTTCTTTATTTAGGTGAGGTGAAGGAGTGTTGGGTACATGGTACATGAACTCGTTAACAATGATTTTTTTTCTTTTATAATATGTTCCATCAAAACGACAAATGAAAATCGAAATGATTTTTATTTTATGTCTTTTAAATGACACGTTTTAGACGAAATAATTTTGATCTCGGCTCGGGAGTGAGTTGATTTTTTACAAAGTTAAAAAAATTTCCCTTAAGTTAAAAAATTATATTGTTAAAAATATCGCCTCCATAGTCAAAAGCAAAGGGTCGCCTATGGCCAAAATCAATTTTAACTACAAACAATTTTGGGTAAACATATAATGTCAATTATTTTAAAGAGCCTGTAGGAAAAAAAAATTGGTAGATCACAGTGAAATATTGCTCCATGTCTAGGTTAGGTTAGGTTTGAATTGTCGTAGCACTAGGGCTATTGGCGACGGGCGTCGTATTTTAGAACCACAGTCAGGTGACGAGCCAGCACCTGAATAGGCACCCAACGCAACACTGCTCCATCTCTCTTTAAAGTATCGAGGGGTGTCGTAGAACGATCCACTACACAAAATATAACTTTAAAAAAAATTTATCATAGTTCAGTACAAAGTTCATTATAGTTTTAATGTTTCATTTCAGTATATCATGCTGTCAAAACAAGTTTATATTTTGCCAATTTACTTTGCCCCTTAGCCCTCAAAGGGTTAATGTTAACTATTCTACGCATCCATCACAGAAAATAACTGGCCCTGGGACTTAATAAGAATCAATTGCAATGAACGAGGACGATAAACAGCCAAATATTGGCAGACCTTATGTTGGCGCCATCACCTGAAACTGTCTTCTGGTGGGCAGTTTGTTGTATACCTGAGATGGGTATTAAAAAAAAAAATCCCGCCATCCTTATTTGAAACACTTTAGGGATGGACCGCCGTTGTAAAACAACAGCTTTTCTGAAAAACCGCCATCCCTACCATTTCTTATTTGGTTGGCGGCGAGTATAGATTATAAGGATGAACGGAAATATTAATTTGTTCTTTTACCTGCTTAGTCCGGTAAATCTGTCTTTAAGAAAAGCAGGAATGTTTCTTTACAAAAGGTTGGGTAGTCTTGAATTTAGGATATGTTTTATGTATTGGAGTTCGATTTAAAATTCCAAGTTTTTGACCTTTTTGGGCGCCGCGAAGGACTTTCTTTTTAGTTTTTGCCGATTTACTTCCTAAAGGACCGCTTTCTATTAAAGTAATGAATTCAACAATTAAAGAAGTATAACAAAGAAAACAATTTGAGTGCAAGATATTGTTTTCCCCTCCATAGGATAGATTTTATAGTAAAAGTATTGCAGTCTAATTAACCTGTACACGTTGCCATATGATAATTTAATGTTTCTTATGATATTTACGCTGTCTTATGATATTTACGCTGGTGTTCCTTTTTTAAGATTGGGAAAAGTCTTGCCACCATGCGCGCCCAAATGGAAAAAATCGACATCTATTTGGATATTTTCCTATAAAGTCCTAAAATATAAGAAACTGCATTGACATTTAATTTTCCCTTTTGGGAAAGAGGTTTCACATTTCAGTAGTTTCGGTTTTTCTACAAACGCCACGGTCAAAACTGCACAGAGCTTTACTTATAACATGTGTTTTGAAGAGAATAAATACCCCCACATGCTTTAAAAAAAAAAAAAAACGTATGTACAGTATTTGTTCTCTTAAAATAAAGTAAATGTATAAAAGTTCTGCCCAACTATAAATCATTGGTTTTATCAGGTTTAAATTTTTTAAGTTTTTTTTCCTTTTCTGAGAAACGTCGCTATCTTTACCTCTGTGGAAAAATTAAACTCTATGATTAATTCAAATGCTTAACATTAAAAAGAAATAAAACACATGTTTTGGGTGGGTCAACTTTAAAAGGGTATAAAGTAAAATCCTTAATATTCTTTCATTTTGCACAGATGCTACAAGAAGTAAAGTTCTTTTATCCTCGAACACTGAGTTATTATAATACAAAAAAATATATATTATTTACCCTATATAATCTATAAATATTAAGCTTACGAATTAGACATAGTAAAAGAATTGAATTTGGCAATTTCTAACGGGCTTGGCTTAGTGCAGCTTCCCAGCTATTCTTTCGCTCAATTCCAAATTCTCATTTTCCTTCGAAAAGAAGAATAAAACAAAGGAAGAGGGATTTATATGTGTTCTTAATTTTTAATTTCGAATGACCCAACTGTCTTTATCTCGCTTGTGCCACACGGCAAAGTGAAAAGTTTTAAGTCCAAACAAAGAAATGGAGATATTTTGGACGATTTTCCGCTGTATATATTTATCCTCCAATTTCATTGTTGCTGATAGCGTATTGTCCCAATGAAAAGTAGGGTGTGGGTGATGGCACGCGTTCGAATAGCGGCATTACTTGAGATTACATTTGAAAGAAGAAAAGTTTATAGTTTTCAAAAATTATATTTTAATGTTCATTCTATTTTAATAAACTATTTGAAATAATAAAGATGTAATAAACCAAAATAACTGCCGGCCTATAAACGGCCCGTGCAGCAAAAAAGGCCCGACAAATAATAATACGTGTTTGGGAGTGCACTTTAAATATCCTTCAAAGTCCTAACGCTGCGTACGATGTCGCCCTTGGCGGTTGCATTGGGTGCCTATTCAGGTGTCGGCTAGTCACTTGACTGTGGTTCTAAAATACGACGCCCGTCGGCAATAGACCTCGCGTAGCTCTAGTGCGACGATAATTCAAACTAAACTAAAAGATGTAATAACGACGATCCGACCTTCGAAAATTCTCAGTTTCGGATCCAAGAATTCGTTTTTGGTGCTGTATAAGACTTTTTACACTCAGGGCCGTCTTAAACTAGCCTGAGATACCCTGCCCTTGGGCACACAATAATCTGGGGCCCCTTTGGAAAGTAAAAAAAATCGAATTATAATAACATTTTTTTTACTGAGAATGACCATTTATTATAGGTAATCAAATACAGTACGATATAATATGTCATTAATGATATTAGAATGCTGCTGTTTTTTGGTTACGAGTACGGTTTCCTTCAGGATTTCTGTTGAGCAAAATCTTTTATTATACCACCAAAGTCAATTTTTTGAAGGATATAACGTTCTATGTACATAATTGACAAATTACTCAGCCGTTCTTGTAACATTGTTGCTTGCAATACATTTTTTATTCTCTTAAGCTGCGAAAATGACCACTCTCTATACTACAATTGGTAGCCATTAAGCAAAGGAATACTGTTGTTGCAATTTCTACGTTTGGAAAAGTTTCTTCGAATTTATCTGATTTTATTAGGTTATGTAAGGTTGAGATATTTAAATCCGCTGATTACTTTGCTATGTTTTTTAAATAGTAGCTTAATGAAAACATTCTGAATTGATCTCATCTGCAGTAATGTCTTCATTATAAAAATCTGTAAATTCTTTGCATTTTTTTGGTCAACTCGCCAGATTCGATTGTTGTTAACTTACAAAGAAAACTAAATTGACTACCAATTTCTTGGTATGCTGCCGAACTTTTTTTTAATGTGTATTTAATGTGTCACTTATGGGAATGAAAGTATCTACATGAAACTTCTCCTTGCCTCTCAACTGTGCAGTCTCTGATGATCCTTCAAAAAAAAAAAAAGTGATACGTGTGCTGAGGGGCGAAATCTTTTTCTTTCAAAAATGTATCTTTGTAGTCAGCATATGGATTTTTATCCTTAGCAGCCGTTTCGTACTGATCAAAATTATTGCCTGCGGTATACATAACTGATCAGTCATAGTGCTATTCTGTAAACTTAGACTTGTTTTATTCATCCCAAAAGATCATTCCATATTTCCGTTAGAAGAGTAGTCCCAAATTTTCTGATTTTTTTTCTAGGCTATGGGCTTCCTTTCTAGTGTTCCCTGGTTAATTGATATCACTTGCAATTGAAGACAATGCTTCAGAAGTATCTAAATTACCATTTTGAAGAGCATTGATAGCATTGGCGTTTGCAGACAAGACAATCTAGTTTCCGAAAGAGACTTCAGGATTCTTATTTGCACCTAAATGCTCTGTCAAAACTTTCCATCGTTTTGTCGTAGCTGAGAAAAAATTGTACAATTCAACCATAAATGCGCTTGGAAATATTATTAGTTAGTACAGTAGGGGAATAGGCGCAGTCTCATCGATAAAATGGCGTAGTATATGCCTTGTAAATAACTTCTGATAAGATTACTGATTTGTGAAAAAAGTGTAATGTCTCCGACAAATATGTTTTGAGAAAAAATGTGTGAGTGAAATTGTCGGTCCTTCGGGGCCCACTGAGAATGGGGGCCCTGGGCACGGGCCCCGTGTGCCCTTATGGTAAAGACGGCATTGTTTACACTGACCCTTTTAATATTAGATGGAGCTAATTAATTATTCATTAAAATAATTATCAATTATTAATAATTAAAAACTACTAAGTATTCTAGATTTAAAATACACAGCGCCTTTCATTTCACATTTTAACGAAGCATAGTTTTGTCCAGAACATAGAACATTTATTCTAAATTTATAGTAGTGACACTTATTAGACACTAATTTAAGTGGGATGGTGGTGACACTAGATGAATAATAAGCATTTTGCTTTTATTTGATCACATTTTTTAGTCCATAATGGAGAAGTTGCATCCTACCAGAAATGTAGTTGTAGATTCCAAATCACACCTGAAATTCTTTCAAAAGTAATTAATTTGCCCGAAATATGCATATTCATGTACATTCTAAGAAATTCACAGCGCGTGACGTAAAAAAATACATATTCTTGCCAATTTTTATAAAAATGTCACCACATATACGCTCTTCATTAAAGGTATATTGGTCGGTCCCACAGGGCTCCTGCTAATGAAAAAATCTTTCTTGAAATTGCAACCTCAGCGAAAGTATTACTTGGCCATGTAAGCTCTTTTCACCATGTATGAGAATCGTCATAACCTCAAAATAAAATCAACTTGAAAAGGAAAATAACTTCATTATTGAAAAATTGATAAAGTTTCAAACTAATTTCGCCTTCTATATAATATTTTAGGCTAATAAAAACTTAAAAATTAATTCTAATTAAATAAACATTCGATACTATCAGTTCAAATTTGTTTCGCTTTTAACCCTTTCAGTCCCAGTGATGCCATTTGGCATCATCACTTTCAATATTTTTTTTCAAATTTTTTATGTCCCGCTATGACATCCAAACACACATCATTCGATTCTTCACACTTTGTTCTATCAGACAATATTTTCCATTAATCTCAATAGAAGTCAGAACTACTATTTTTTTTATTTAGAAAATAGTCAACAAGCATTTCTCCTGATTTTTGATAAGTTCACTTCAGTTCCACATATTTAAAACACAATTTAAACTATTTCGGTTAAAATAATTACTAAATTTTTTTTTTAATAATATGGTCAGATACCTTAAAATATATAACTCAAAGTGTTTTTAGGTAATATATATTTTTTTATTTTGTTGTTTTCCACTGTAAAAGAATTTTGGCATTGTTTCAAAAACCATATAAAAAATTTAAGTGGATTTTTTTCTTATGGAATTCGTATATTTGACCTAAAATAAGCTTATTTTGTGAATATCAGATGTTTCTGTAGTGTAGTAAATTTTTGGGACTGAAAGGGTTAAACAATTCTAATACACGTTAAAAAATGCTTACATGTCAAACTAATAACTCAAATCTGTTTTTGGAATAAATTAGGTTTAGCTTGAATTATCCTCGCACTAGAGCTATACGAGGGCTATTTGGAAATAGATTAGATCAGCCTGTTCTCTCTTGGTATGGTAGTTTAGATAAAATCTCACTACAGTGCGCCGTAGATGCAATGTGCTTAAATGCCGTGAAGCTCGAATGGTCCGAGTCCAATAGTGGCGTGACGTCATTCGCGCGCTAAGATGTGTTTCAATTCAATTAGGAAATGCACAAGATCAACTAAACATTACCCATTTGCAGGCGAATCGTTCGTGTTGAGTTTCAGTTAAATTTTGGCCTTAGTCCAACTGTTGGATAAGTCAAAGTCGTCCGTAGGAAATCTTCACAAAAAATGGTACTAAGAATAATTAATATTCAAAATACTTTTCATATTATATTTAGCTATGTCCTATTAAATATCGGACTGAAGGCAGGGTAAAATAAGCCAGATCCTAGGAAGACTTACCTCGAATCACAGCCAACAAATGGATGTGAAGTAACTAATAATTGAAACTTGAAGGGAACAGAGGAAGCTTCTCAATAAACACTTTAAATCCAGACATTCTGATATAAGGTTGTTTTGAGTGTCGATTTTTAATCAGAAATTTTATTAAAGCATGCATCTTAAAACTAAAGGTATTATTTTGGTCAGTAGACCTTGAGACTCTATATTATACAGAGATTTATAAAAAATAATAATGTGTTTAATGTATATTTGACAATATCACGTTACATCCTTTACTTCATTATTGACACTATGCAACCATTTATATCCATATAATAAGTCTGTTTTAGAAAGTATCACTCTTATAATTCTTTTTGCAAAATAACGATTTTTTAATTATCTTGGGATATCACCATTCAATCTATAAGAATAACAATTTTTTTTAACTATTTTAAACAATGAACAAAAATGAAAATAAATATAAAATATATTTTTTAATATACATATTTACAATACTCAAAAGAGTTCTATACATTTTAGAAACTATGTATGAAATTTCACCTTTCGTGGCAGCACCTGATAGCTCAGGATAAAATAAAATAGTTTAACCTAGGACATACTTTTTAGAGTTCTTTAGGCAAAAAAACAACCCAATTATTGATTAACTTAAAATCAAATTCAGGCTAAACTTAGAGCTATATTACAGACTTAACACGGTCATGAGCCAGTTTACAATACTAGTTTGTATTTCCTTGTTACTTCAGTTGGGTGAGTGATTTTATTGTTAAGTCTATGATACACATAGCGATCATAATTAAAGTATTAGAGTGGAGGATCACGTGACCTCCAAAGCTAACGACGGGACGAGCATGGAGACTAACATTGAGTCCATAGGAGCCCCAATAGGGCCAGTGTTGCCAACACTTTAAAGAGAAAAGTGCTGTGAAAAATAAAATTCAATTCTAAAATTAAAAAAAAATCATAAAAATACTAGCTGTATTTTGGAATATTTTTAGTGACTTTAAAAAACTCTACTCTTACGTTTTACTCTTTTTCTTCTAGAATTTTATAATATTTTTTCGTAATTTTAGAACTAAATGGTATTTTTTGCGAGTAATCTTCTTTTAAGAAGATCTTCTTTTAGAAGAAGATTACTGCGAAAAAAATACCATTTAAGTTTAGTTCTAAAATTACAAAAAAAAATTCACAGCACTTTCCTCTTTAAAGTGTTGGCAACACCGGACCCATTGGGGCTTCTCTGGACTCTATGGTGGTCTCCCTGCTCGTCCCGTCGTTAGCATTGGAGGTCACATGATCCTCCATTCTAATACTTTAACTATGATCTCTATGATGATACATGAAATATATTTTGAAAATGAAGCCTTAAAAATGCTACACGTCCATTGGTTCCTGTTTGATAGGCACTGTAGACGTAAGTCCCTTTTTGATAGGAATTGGAAAAGCAATATAATTATTTGAACACATGTGTTCTTTTAAGTAGTCTCCACCTTTCTCTTCATATTCTTGACGTGTCACAGAAAACTTTTTGAGGTTGTCATCAGACAGAGCCCATCTACGGGCTCCTTTCCATGCATCTAGCATAGGGTCGTCTGAAAAAGTGGTTAAAAGTGGAAATGAACAATTTTAATCAAATATACAATAACTAATAATTAGATTTGGAATTGAGTCAGACTTAAAAAAAATTGAAACTAGATATAACCTTATGTTTTACAATTCAATAAGCTTCACAAGTATTAAATGTTTTTTAAGCAAATTTTAGAAAAGAAAGAGAACATTTTATTAAAATAAGGCAATTATAATTTTTTTAAAATCTTTTAAGCATAAAGCATAATTTGGGTTTTTATATTTTCGTGAAAATATTTGCTATTTCAACTAACATAATTTTTATTTTGTGTGTTTTTAAATGAATTAATAAGAATTTAAAATATATTAAGACTCACATACCTGCTAGCTTCACATTGAATTTTGATTGGAATGGTCTCATCGCCAGCAATTCAGTGTCAATCCTTTCTTTAATAAATGGAAGTTTAGCACATCCTCCAGTAATGAAGACATTCTAAACAATAAATAAGTTGTTAAAATTAGAGATAAAAAAAACCCTATAAAACACTATTTAGCATATGAGAGACAAAATATCTATGTTTTCATTTTTTAAAAAACCCCACAAGTTGTTTAAATTATTGCTTCATTGTTAAATTTCAAAGCCTATGAAAAAAATTCTATTGATTTCAAAGCTTATAATGTTAAATTTTCAGAGAGTGTTATTCATATGCTATTAACAAAAGATTTGTCAATTGTTCTGAAAAATTAAGTTTTAAGATAATATCAAATTTAGATAAATGACATATTATGAAACTGAAAGGCAAATAAGTTCCAGCAAATAGTCAAGTTTTAGTAAAAACCTTCTTGAAAGAAAAATAGAATTCAACACAGAATTAAAAATAAATGTTTTTACTTCTGCTAATTTTTGCTGATCTGTAGGGCTATATCTCGCAAGTACCATTTCAATAGTTTCAGCTAAACCAGCTTGTTCTATCCCAATCATTGTTGGTTGGAATAATATTTCGGGAACTCTAAAATAATAAAAGAAGAATTTTTTAAAAGGCACAGGAGTTAAAATTTATGAAATTGCATCAAACATTCACAAAAGGAAACAGCAGCATTACTATATTAAAAAAAAAAACTACCTTATTCTTTCTAAGCCAATTTGCAGTTGATAGTACTCCGCTAAGTTGAAGGAAAAGTTTGTTTCGGTTCTGAAAATAAAAGAAAATTTCACATTAATTTACTACTTTTTATAAAACCTCGTGTGCCTTGAGTATTTATCAATGGATGCATTGAACTTTTGAATAATACATATTTTTATTTCTTTAATTTAAATTAAACATTAACCTACTTAGACAATTCTCTATCATATCCAGCAAGAACTTCATCAATTATTTTAATTTCTTCTTTCTTTTCTTCTAACTCCAATGTCTAATGGAAAAAATAATACAATACAAAAAATAAAATTGGACAGAACAAAGCAAGCTAATGTTTTAAAATAAAATTTAATCCCTTTCTTCTGAATTCCAAAATCTGTGTCTGAAGGGATTTTTACATTAAGTTATTAACTATGAAGGTCTGTTTTAAACTATGAAAAAACATGATTACCATATTTAAAAAGTTTATAATGACTAACTATACTACTACAAATATACTTTTAACATTATACAATTAGATTAAACTGTATATTATTAATTTCTAATTAATAATTATTGATGAATAATTGAATTATTTTCTAATTAATAAATTAATATATTGTGATTATTAATTCATAATGTTTCTAATATCTTATTGTATTAATAATAAATATTAAATTAAAGTACATAAATTCACTTACATATTGTAGAAGTGATTTCCTTTCTACATGATCAGTATACATACCTAATGAAAAAAAAGATAAATGATTGATAAAATAAGGTACTAAAAAAAATCAGAAAAATAGTTAATAAATTATATACTAGCCCCCAAATAAATCATTGGCGGTTGTGAAGCTGAATCCTCCAAGATTTGTACTTTTGAGTTTATCAGCTGAAAGTTTTTCCCGAGCATCACACACATCCTAAAAAATTTATAATAATTTAGCATAAGAAAACATAATATTTACTTTTTGAAACTTATAACGGTATGAAATTAAGATACAAACACACAATGCTAATGAAAAAAACTTTTGTAACTTAAATTGTGTTCTAATTGCAATAGTAATTTTAACACCTAACTGCACCAACAAAGATATTTTTTAAAAAATACTGGTGCAATTAGTCACTACATCCTTTAAAATTTTTTAAATGATTACTTTAAATTAAGATCACACTAAAAATAAAGGCAGATAATATGCTTTTGTTAAAAAGTAGAGTTTATGTTACATGAAACTATCATTGCACATAACAATAGTTTTGGCGCTAAAACAAAAAATTTCGATAATTTATCTGATTTTTTTTACACAGTAAATGTGCAAAATCTTTAAATAAGAGTTCATAACATCCAAAATGTAGAATTCAAACCCTAAAAAGTATCTGATTATGGTAAAATATTTTAGCATGGGAAAATAAATTTAAAATTGTTGAGAAATAAAATATTTAAAGTAAACTAAAGCGATGTATCACATTTTACAACCTCTTATTATATAAATGAACAATTATACATTCAATAAATGAAATTAATACATACTGTGAACATTATAGGAACACAGCATTAATATTTTTATTAATGTTTCGAGAGAAAGATACAGATTTATAAACCTTTAGCAAATCTACGGTTTACCAGCATTACCCATAACTTTTATTTTAATTATAAAATTTTAATTTTACTAATTTTAAAAACTTTTAGGGTAAGGTGGGGTAAGTGGGCCACCTTTTTGGCATAATTCGACTTTAGACCCTCATACCACTGGATATAATCGACCTAACAACTTATTTTTTTGTGGTCCATTCTCTCATATGTTATTACTGTGCCCATGACAACCTTAACACAAATTGGCAAAAAATAAATTTAAAAAATATGTTTTTCTTTTTGGTCATCCGAGTGGCCCACTTGCCCCGCAGGGTGGGGTAAGTGGGCCACCCCCTAATATATTTTTACACATAACTGGTAGAGATATGATGGGGCAAGTAGAATAATCTACAAGATTTTTTGAGTGTTTGAAAAAAAAAAGCAATGATGTACCTTTAATAGTTCCCTGAATAGGACTATGAATAGTGAATATGACTAACCCTATGAATCAGTGAATATTATGTTTTTTTAACATATTAAAGAGTTGGGGCAAGTGGGCCACCCCTGGCCCACTTACCCCACCATTGTGGTGGCTCACTTACCCTAAACGCGGGGCAACTAGGCCACCCCAATTTTCTTTTAATCTTATCATTATCACAAGTACATGACACTAAAAAAAGATACTATGTTTTATACACTTTCAAAATATACAGCATTTTGTTTTGTATCATGAACCGTTTGGAAATAAATAAAAAGATAGTGTGATGGCGTGAATTACGAAACTATCAAATTTTAAAAATTTTAACAAAAAGGATTGTACCTTGTTACATACTTAAATGAAAATGATGCCATAATGTTTCCTGCATCGATTGGGGTAAATACGTAAAAATATTGTAACAGATTTTTTTTACGTCCATAATTCGGGAAATGCCAGGAGGGGTGGCCCACTTGCCCCAATGGCCCACTTACCCCACCTTACCCTAAGTTACAGAAGCGTTATTTATGATTATCTAATACAGAAAGATATTGAAAAAAATAAGAATTTAAGTTTTTAGTTTAAATTTTAATATTATGCAGTGAAAACAAGCTTACTGTTTGGCCAATTTGCTTAGCCAAAGGTTAAAGTTTACTTTGTTTTTGCAACAATTTTGAATTTTTCAATAAAACTAAAGTATTAAATTGCTTTCAGTAGAAGCATTTTAGCAAACTTTAAATAGTAATAGAAATGGATCGTTATCTATCAATACCAAACACTCAATTTAAGACAGTTAAAAGTATAAATGTAAGCAAGGTGTGCTAAAGATATAAGAAATAATTTAATAATGTACATTACTTTTCTCTTCAGTTTTACTGCAGCAATCCAACTATCAACGTCAGAAAAATTCTTCAGATTTAACTCATCACACCATGAAGTAAAGGGAGAATCCTATAATTTAAAAGCTATGAATTTGATAGTTGCAATTTAAAGAATTTAATATCATTACAGACAGTAGTATATTAATTGACATAAAAAAAGCTTAATAACACTGCACTTATTATATGCATTGATCACATAAAAACAAGCTTTATATAAAAATGCAATATATTTTATACTTATTGGATTAAATACACAAAGAAAAATAATAATTAACGAAGCATTTGGAACACTTAATTATTTACAAGAATTTCACAATACAATACAAAACTTCATTATTACAAGCATATACATAATATCTCACTATGTCTTTAATAAAGATAAATAAGATTAGGTTTATTTGTTGGGTATGTTGAAAACCTTTTATGGATTTTTTTATTACCCACAAACAAACTTATTTTTTTAAAAAAAGATATTAGTTATTTAAAAACTTAAATATTAAAATAAATTAGCAATTACTTGTGGTTCTTCATGTTGATTTGCAATCAAGGTTTTCAGTTTTGTTATGGTGCCATTAATTTTTGTAATACCAGACTCCAATTCAGTTGCAGAAGTGTATCCAAGTTCCTGTAATGCCTATGCCAAAAGTACATAAAAAATATTAATAAAGATAAATACCATAAATTGTAAGAAAATCAGGGACTACAGGTTAGGTTTTATTCTTAAGTTATCTTGTCTACTTGTAGGTATTTTGGGGCCTTCGTAGTATAACACAACTTACATGAAAAAATAACAAATATAGCATTGCTCATAAAATTTTAAATGCATACATACTAATATGGCTTCCTCATCACCATCATCAATTAGATCTTGAACAGATAGGTACTCTTGTAAACGTTCTTCTTCAAAAGCCAACTACAAATTTAAAAAGAAATTTTAAACAAAAGCATATTTTATAAGTATAAAAAATAAACTGCTAAACTGAAAATCATGATAAAATAGCAGTATACTGTGCTGATAAGCACAAATATACAATACTATCCCTCAAGACCAAGTAATTACTTTGTTGGAAATGAATTAGAATTGGGCTGGCAGGCAAAGGGTGACAGGATAAAAACTTTAATATCCTGTTACCTCCTTAACCTGTACCTCCTTATTGGTGATACGGACATGATCACAGAAATATTGAAGAGGCACTAGTTAACCCGATTCTGATCCTGGAACTTTATGCATTCAAGCCGAATACTGAACTTTCTGCAATAAAGGAATTACTCAGTCGCAAATAATTACTTTAGAAGAGGAGTGTACTGAGGCGACCAATACAAATATCCAATACTATACCTTGTCTACTTACAAGGCAAGCTTCGAAAACACTTTCTTCCCCCATCCCTTCGCTTGGTTTTCTAGGAAACGGGGGGAGCGCTGTTTCTCTAATCCTAACGCATTTGAGGTTCTGCTGTAAGGTTGACAGTTCAAACTTAAGTAGGGTGGGGGGAAAATACGCTCACGATGTTTTGAAGAAAACCACATGTGGGATGGGGGAGGAAAATGCCTTCGAAGTTTACATTCAGGCTAGACTGAGTATAGCCCTTGTGACTGAGTAACTTTTTTTGCAGATAGTTCAGAATTGGGCTAGCATGAAAGAGGTGCTGGGATCAAAACCAGGTCAAACTGTACCCCTTTATTGTTGAAATCAGTTGTGGGTGTTATCTAAGGGTGCTGGCAAGCAAAGCAAAGTCCCAAAATTCACATCAGACAGCATTACATCAATCGATCAATCCACATTCTTCAATACAAATTCATTAAAGTATCATCACATCATTTTGGATTACATTACCTTTTCAGACCTCTTTTTAAGTCGATTAGCTTGGACTCTTTTCAGTAATGCATGGCATTTTTCCAGTTTGCCACTGCTACTACTTGAAGAACCAGGAAGCTTTAAGTAAAGAAATGAATAAATTAAACAGTTAAAAATAGAACGGTTAAAAACATCAGATAATAGTTAATAAGCAAAATTTTAATTTGCACACTTAAATGTAGTGTTCGCAACTTTACAGCATTTTTGTCACAAATTTACAAAATTTGGGAAAATTTAGGAACAACTTCTAAGATGGTTTAGGACATGTAATAGTCATTTTTGTTTCTTTTAAAATTTGAACTTTTACCTTTTTTAAAAAACGAATGTAAGGCTTTATTTAAATAAAAACATAGTATTTTGTACCTTTTTACAAGCATCAATAAAACTTTACATTTAATGATTGAATCAATTAACATTTCAAACAAATATTTATGTACTGATTTGAATAAACCAAATGTATAAATGGAATGGATGTATTAGGAATTTAAATAACTTACTGGTGCATATGGCAACTGAATAATTCTTGTATTTATTTTAGCATAATCTTCATTTTCCCACAAACGTACATCATTCATATAATTTTCACTGAAAATCATGTGCTCATGAACTAAATTCTAAAAATACAGTATTTATTTATGTTATTACAAAAGAAAAAAGTTCAATAATTTGGAAACATATTAAAAATATCAATATTTAGGATGACACATTAACAAAATAAATATAACTATACTTACAAATAATATCAATGAAAACTAAAATAACTTAATTCGATATAAAAAGCCCAACATTTATTTTACAGTATAATAATCTTAAAAATGTCACGACACAACAATTTTTTTTAAACAAAATGAGTTTTTAAAAAATATTTTGTAACAAATAATATATTATAGATGGAAAAAAATTACTTCGGCTCGACTTGGTGCAATTACAGATGCATGTGCAGAATACTTTAATTGCAAAAGACGCTGGAGAAAATTGCTCATATTCAATGATCCAATATTTAAACGTTTTGCATTTTTTACATCAAATCTGGATTGAAGAACAGGCAATACATGACATGTATTGTACCCTAAAGATACAACTAGTCCAGACACACCTAAAGTAAAAATAAAATAAATACAGTACAATCTACAAAGCTTCCATCTATGCATGAACTATATTAGAAATAGGGCTCTAATTTAACATGTTTATATAAATTAAAAGGCACTTATGCACTACTTTATTATTTGTTGGAGTTGTGTTAAAAGCATTACAACTTAAATTTATAAAATATTTGAGATTTTTTTAGTTACATAAATTCATTCGAAATATATGAAAGTGCAATCAAATTAAAGAAAGGAGAAAAGTTTATAAAACTTACTTTTAGGTTTAGAATTGTAATTATAGAAGCTGAACAGTGAATCAACTCCAAAAGCCACTTTAGGTACATTGTAACACTCAAATAGAAGCTCAGACATAACTGTAAAAAAAGGCTTTGCAGTAAACAAAATAGCAAATAAAGGCTCAGTAGTAAACACCTTTTTTTTTTAGTAAATAGTGAAAAGGTAGCTATATATTTCATTGAACTTATAAAATATATACTAATTATCTAGGACATACATAAAATATAACGGTTGAAGACTTTTTTTTCTGCATTTAAATTTTTCTGCTCCAGGTCATATAACTCATGATGTTTGCAAACATTTAAAAAACACTTCCTAATATCAAGCTTCTTGAGATACAAACAAAATGTGCCCTGCAACCGATTGTGAAAGATATGCCATGTGCTATATCAGTGGTTCCCAACCTGGGGGCGATCGCCCCCAAGTGGGGGATTTGTGTTATCAAGGGGGCAATAAATAGTTTGGGGGTGATAGGGGGGCGATAAGTATTCAAAGGGGGGGGGGGATTATAATAATATACTGTACCATTCCAATTTTTATTGATCACATTGACAAGTTAAAAACCGACATGCTTTCAAGATTTGAAGATTTGATCAAGTTAGAAATTCATGGTTCTATTGTAGATCCATTCTCGTTTGAAGCTGGGGGTTGTGGATAAACTTTATAACTCTTTGCAAACGGAGTTTGTAGCTGAAGTATGACTGTGAGGCGAAAATCATTTTCAAGCAGAGAGGTTATGTGTTAGTCTGTGTAAAACTAATTTACACCAATCCAAATTTGTGGTAAAAAGCCAAACTACTTTTCATATCGTTCCCGTCAACATATTTAGTTGAAAAGGGATTTGGTTCTGTTATTATCCAGCTCCTTACTAAACAAAGAAATCAGTTGGACATTTGCCTCAAAGACTTGCGCATGAACTCGACAAAAGATAAAATAATAATAAAAAGTTTTCAACGTTAAATTTTTTATTTAATTTTTATTGCTAACTCTCTTAAATTTAGCAGATTCCAGTTCAAAGATCTTAATTATTTCACTTTTGTTCCTTAAAAAAAAATCTGTTAAATACAAACATTTTATTTTTACTTAAGAGGGACTGGATGAAGTAGCTTGGTTGTTTTTATATAAGGTAGTTAATGTTTAAAATGATAAAATTGCTTTATTAGTTATATTTTTACTCAAATTATAATTGTAGAAAACATGAAAATTTAAAGGGGGCGATGTGTGGCAGTCAACCTAACATAAGGGGCGATGGTCCAGAAAAGGTTGGGAACCACTGTGCTATATGATGTGATATTTTTATATGCTAAATTTAATTGATTCTTATTCATTTTGATGCTAAAAAGACTTTTAAAGTAGGCTGCTTTAGTTTTTTTTAATGAGGTGATAATATAAGTAATTTAAATTCCTTTCCCTATAACTTTAAGAAAGCGAAAGGTTGTTAATAGTATATAGAAATTACAGGGAGGTGGTACTTTTGTATTTGTTTTGTAATAGACAATAAGATAGTTGTGATGTTTGTGATGGAGTAGAAATTTCTTGTAAAATTGACACAAAAGAGTTCTATGCCAGAAAATAGTTAAATAAATTATTATACCATAACAAATATGTAAATGCAGACATATATATACTTACGTTGTCTTGAGTAGTTTGGATTACATACTGGTTCAGACATTACAATAGGATGGTTGACACATCCATTTGTGTTTATTCTAAGGTGACTAAAAATATGATCCAAAATTGTTTCCTAAAATCATTTATCAAAATATTATTGATATTTTAATGCATGGTAAAATTGCAAGAATTTAATTAAAAAAGAATATTTTTTAAATAAACTAGGAATTTAAATGAATAACTTAATAAAACAAAATAAAGTTAATTTTTAATTATCCACAATAAATATGTAAAAATAGATGTTTCAATAGCAATTTGCAATAAAAGAATGTCAAATGTAATAAACTGTTTAAAATTTAGATTTTTATAGTTGTTTGTAGTTTGTTTTCATTGAAAAGCAAAATGTAAAATTGATAATATATGCATGCATTAATAAATTTTTGCTATTAAATAATAATTAAAATCATGCTTATATAAATACATAAAAATTGAAATTTAAAAAATATGTTAATAATTTTTTGATTGTTTAAAACAATTCAACTACAGAGATGTAAAACAACCTTACCTGCACATCAAACTGGGTCACAACATTTTTATCAAATTGCGTTTTTAGTAACCACCTAATCAATTCAATATTTTTAATATCGTTTCCCACTTGTATCTCACTTTCCTGAAAAATACAAAAGTTTATTGAAAAATTGGAAAAATATACCATAGTATTTTATACAGTTAGTTTGATTGATAGTAAAATAATATAACTTTAGTTAAATTTTAATGAACAAATTTAAATTGACATTTCCAATTAATTAACCCAAACTTAGAAATTATAAAACACTTACAAAAATCTTCAAAAATAAAAGGAAATTATATGATAATGATCCATGAAGAGTATAGTGATTTTAGTATATATCTTTTGACAAAGGGATACGTAAAAAAAAGTATATATGTAATAGAATAACATCTATTACACATGAGAGTTTTCCTATTTAGTTGATCTAGAAATGAAGGAATATTGGACATCCAAAGAGTAGTTTATTGTAAAGAAATCATTTAAAGTATTTAACAGGAGCCGTATTTTTTGGCGAGCCATAGCCTGGCTCGCCAAAGAAAACACACAACCTTACATGTTGGAGTCGAATTAAAATGTGCGTCACAGCTATAAGATCATTATTGTTCATTCTTTGATGACCAAACAGAGATTAGGAATTTGCTATAAGAAAGGGTTTAAAAGGTCAACGTGTAGGTAGATGATGCACTAAAGGTTCATGGGAATGCTACTGCCAAAGTACTAAGTGATATTAAAGATATTAGAAAAGGTAATTTAAGTTATTAAATTTAAAAATATAAGTTTTTGAGGGGTTTAAGTCAGGATATGTCAGATATATATCAATCTACTTTTCGGTTACCTTTTTCCCTCGAAGCTTAGCAGCAACATTTCTGAAAACAAAAAGAGGGGATTCATTTACAACCCATCCAGCTTTGCACATATAAGAGCCTGTAATTCAAAGACAAGGAAATTCAAAACAAAATCTACATAATAAAACATTGAAACAAATACCAAAACAAATTCACTTGCATTACTTTATGGACTTGAAAGTCTCAGGACTTTCTGTACAATGAAGATTTAAAGATACTTCTAGTGAGATGGACTAAATTAAATTATTTAGAAATAATAATTTATAGCAACATTTGAAGGAAGGATTTAGTGATATATGTTAGGTAAAGTATTAGGTACCTTTTTTAAGAAAACGGTCACAGCATTGAAATAGAATGATGATTTATATTCTATAAATTATGCAATTGATAGTTAACACTTTTAAAATGCAAAGAACTAGTTTAGAAATAAACCTACCATTATCAATAACTATTGGTATTTTTGACTTGGAAAGATTGTCAGAATACACAACATATGGGTCAGTCTTCACTTGATATGATGGCAATGAATAAATTTTTACTGCAGCCAAATAAAAAAGAAAATATATGTAAGAAATATTATTTATAATAAAAACTGTAGGAACAAACAAATTAACTAAATACAGGAAGGTCAGGGTTTTCAGTTTATAAACTCTCTATAAAAAAGCAATAGATAATATGTTTTCTTGATGCATATCACACTAATAAATTCCCTTGAAAATAAGAACAAATTAGGAAAATTAATAGTTAAAGGTTCCGTTTGTTGTATCTTTTAGAATTGCAGGGAAAATTTCAGAATTTTTCAATAATAATGCAATTTAATAAATAAGAAATAGTACTATTATAACTGTCAAGAATTAATTATTAGTCCAGTAAAACGAATAACATTTATTTGTTTATTAACCTGTTTCCGTCATTTTCGACAAAATCCCTTGCCGGTTTCGATTTTTATTGACAAACAAAACAAACTGTTGCTAAGCTGAAGCTGAGTTTAATTGTATTTTGTATTCCTTGATTCTGATCATTCTAAGACGTGTAGATATCAAAGTGACTTGACCAAAAGTGGGCATGCGTCGTAGAGTAAAATATGCGCATGTGCAAATATGTCACATAGAGACAAATTTACGCATGCGTCAGACTGGTCAGGAACGAAATAGCGCATGCGTATAATATTTAATCTCTAGTGTTTGTCGTGTATGTACACACTTTAATAAAAAAATATTTATATATTTAACAACTTTTTATTTAAATGTATTTCAAGATTTAAATTTATGCTAGAAAAAGAGAAATGGGCAAACAATAAATATTATTTTATTTAATTAGATTTTAATATAATACGAAAGCTATTAAACAGCCTTTTAATTGATTCAAAACCAAAACTTCTCTTTAATCTCTTTTCAAATTTGGCATTGTCATCAAACGACTGGAGAAATGGAGATATTTTCTTGTTGATTAATTTGTTATGTTCGGTAATGTAATGTAATCGCAAATGGCGACTACAGAGAAAGAAGTAGATTATGCCTTTAGAGAACCCTCGATATTATTGCTTATTTCATCTCAAAGTGTTACAAACAAATATGATGTGTTGCAAGTAATTCGTTCGGTGATTAGGAGGTATGTATAACCCTGTTCTATCGTTCGTTTTGGTATCAATGAACTCTTGAACTGCGTAGTTATTAGCTTAAATTAATACATATAACTAAAATATTATAACAATAATCCTATTGCCTATGAAAATTAATGTTTCCAATATTTTATTACTTTTCACTGTCAAATTTGTGATACTAAACAGAAAAGAAACCACCTCTTTAAGTTCATCTGCAAGCAATTGAATTCGGCTAGTGCTTCAAAATATTGTTTATAATTTTCTATGTTTTAAAGTTTTTTTTAAATAATAGCATATTGCTTTGTAAATCTAAATATCAGTCTGTTTTTAGAGTTATGAGGGCCCTATGCACTAGCTCTGTATCTTTTAAAGGGTGTGAACTGAATACCTACCTATGTTCCTAATCTCATACATATTAAGTAAACATTTACTGCTATAAAAATTTGATTTTTTTTTTGTACATTTAAATATTAAATTTAACTGGTTGCAATTAAATTTTGTATAAATAAGCAAATTTAGCGTATTATTTGAATTTTAAATTCTCGTTACCTCTGAATTTTGCACCTCTTTAGCTGACTACATAGATGTTTTTAAAACTTATTTTAATAACATACACATGTAGTTTTAGTGACAAAAGCCTGCTGTAATTGGATTTTTTCAAAGTATTAAAGTAAATAAATATCTGAATATTATATTGCTGTTCTAGACAACAAGTGTTTTTGGAACATGAAGAAGAGTATGAAAATTTCTTTGCATCCTATGCGGCTTTATCAGCCCATTACATCACTTCAAATGCTTTCTACAGTAAGTTGCTTTGAGTTTACAAGTTCTATATTGCACAGTTGTAATTTTTTTTTGTTTTTAAATTATAGTATGACTGTATTACACTTTTTTTTACAGTTCCTAAAAGCCAAGTCAGTGTTGCTGCGCAAGCATGCAAAATTTTATTGCAGTACTTTCTGCAGAAATTGCAAAATTTCTCTGAACAGTATTGTATTTCACAGGTATGTCAACATATCTTTAAAACAGGATAGTTTCATAAATATTTTTTAATATCTATTATAATCATAGATATTATACTATGTACAGAGGAAATATGTGTCTTTATTCCTCGCCAATTTTCATATCTTTATTTCCACATACTTCCCCTATCTAATTTTGTTCTTTAAAATATATTTTTTCTTTCAGAAACAGATAGTTTCCATCATTTATGGGCTTTGTAATATCTCAAAGTCACAAATACTGTCTCGGTCTGAAGTGGCTATGTTGACACTGGTGCTAAAATTAGCCAAGGATCCACCAGCCTTTGCTATAAGGAGTAATGAATTTCAAGGTATTTAAATAAGTGTTCATTTATTTCTGTTTAATCGAAGATCCTTGGATAGAGATGTCGCAAATGAATTTGTAGTATTACTTACTATAATGATTAGTTATTCAACAATAAACATTGTACAACTTTTTATTTTTTAAAAATTAGTATCTTAAATAAATTTTAATAAGAGCTGCATCCCCTGAGAAATGTATTTAAATTTAATATTTTAAATCAAACAAATTAATTAAAATTGCTGTGGCCTTCAAAACACTCTTTATACTTCCAGGTTTGATATATTAAAACTAAACTTGCTTGAGATGATAAACAAAGTTCCATTTTCAAACTAGTAAATAGCTATGGATGGCTTTGTCAGTAGTTGTTCATATCTTTAAAACATAAAGTTCTAAAAATGTAGACAAACACCAACTGATGAGCCACTTAGACTAACCTAAAACTTGCATTTTAATATAGTTACAAGGCAATAGTGATTTGTTTAAATAATACAACCTTAAAAACATTTTTTTGTTACAGTATCTTTAATATTTCTTTAAATTACAGATGGACAAGATATTTCAAAGGAGCCCAAGCGACCCCGCCTGGACCCAAGCGCTAATATTTTGGAGCAGTTGATGACACCTATGCTGGATTCACACAATGCTCCAAAGCAAGAAGGCCCATTGGAAGTTGTTGATAAAGATGGAGATACAACTATTATTCATATCCCAGATCCTGGCCAAGAATGCAAAGTGAGGCCCTCGCATATACCTTTTGATTTACCATCATGTCTATGCACATGTTTTTGTAATGAACATTTCCCAAAACCTTTCACATTTTTAATACTTAAAAAAAAAAAATTAAGCAGTCTTTTGAAAACAAATTTAATTATGGCCCTACATTACAAAATGTAATTAAACTAATTGTACCTGAATATACATTTTCATAAAGAATGAATTTATCAAGCATGTTCTGATACAGAAGAGAAGCCACTATGAGGATTCTATTAAGGGTGTGGTATTCTGACAAATTCTGTCCTAAAAAAGAATTATGTTTTTTTTACTCTTAATTTCAATCTTAATTAACTTTTGCTTACAATAAGACTGATGCTCCAGTTTTCATTCGATTTGATTTAAGAAATATTTTTCAAGCATTGGTTTACTTATCGTTCTTTTTCCCTGCTTAAAGCTTTTTAAAAAAAATTTAAACATTGTTTTGCTAAAAGCCTATGTTAGCTGATGAAAGTTTATGTTTAACTAAAAACCTATGTTAGTAAATACAGTAAACTCCCGATTATCCGCGGGTGGATTATCCGCTTTGCGGTTTATCCGCGGGATACTATCCATTCCTTTTTTTCAGTGCAAATATAAAAATTTAATAAAACGCGATAAATGAATTCTATCTTTTTTTCCAAAACTTTTTGGAATAATGCATTCCAAGAACAACGAATACCTTTCCAGAACGACGAACACTTTCAAAGAACGACGAATACATTTAACAAAAAGAACACCAAATGCATTAAAATAAGAATGACTGTAAGAAACCTGGTGGGTGCCAAAAGGTGCTTATCACGAACAGATTTTTGTCAAAAAGCGTCATTTGCAAAATAAACTTTCCGCTATTTTAATTGAACTCTTAACATGATTTTGATAAGAGTAAAATGCTCGAGAAACGAAAAAAAGTTGTCTTGACAATTCAAGACAAACTAGTACTCATTAAAAAGATGAAAAACGGATCCTTTTAAAATCAATTGTGTTTGCAGCATGGAATAGGAGAAACGACAGTAAGAGACATTTTGAAGTAAGTAAATTTGTACATACTATACGATTGCTGTAATTTACTTTTATAAAACCCAGAAAGAATTTCGCGGATATGTATTTTCATTAATTTTGCGGATTATCCGCGAATTCGCTTATCCGCGGATGCCGCGCCACCCAATTCCGCGGATAATCGGGAGTTTACTGTACAAGCATCTTTTTCAGGCACTGCTTTTGGCCAAGAATAAATTGACCCTTCAAATCTTGAGTGGTGTGGATGTCCTTCTGGACACCTGCCTCTCCCTTCCCTCTATCAGTCAGTATGTCACCAAACTTCAGGACTCTCTCAGTGGAAAAGGACTTCTGTTACCAGCCTCAACAGCGGATGCAGTGCGCATAAGTGGCTCGTAAGTTCATGGAAATAATAGATTTTATTTCTTGAGTGTCTGCCACGACTCATTTTTATCTACCAGATTATTTTATGTATTTTTTACTGTTTTTGAGGATATAAAACTCCTTAGTTAATGTCTTTGCTGCCAAGTAAAAATTTTAAAAGAGGTCATTATATTGTTAGGTTAGGATACTTTTGAGACCTGGCTAATATGATTGTGTGGGTGTGTGAAAGCTATTTAAATGCAAACTATTTATTTCAAGTCTCAGAGGTTTAAAACTGCTGTTGCTACAAAATTACGGTTTTATATTATAATATGGTAACCATGAGTCATAATTTGATTTAAAAATAGTAATGTTATAATCAAGCTGTCAATGTCTTATTTAAAATAAATGAGGATAGTTTATACTGATATAAAAATAAAAAATTAAGAGTTCCAAAAACATACATTAACCTGTTATATTGGTTTTAAATTATTTCTTCTTTCTCTCGAAATTGTTTAAGATTAAGTATTATCTGATCTTGTTGTTAAAATATAATCAATTCATTATTTGTAAATTTATAAAAAAAATAGCCATTCTTTTCACGTACAACTGTTTTGAAAAAGAAGCTATAAGTCAACCTACAAAAGCGTATTTATATGTATTTTTATAAACGACTCATGATTTCCTTTTAATTATATTTCAGTTACAAAACTTTATCATGTGACGTACAAATAGTCAGTGAAGCTCTAAGTTTACCAGTTTTGGAGCCCCTCTCTGAAGACCGTATCACAAAAGTGATGAAAATAACTCTTAGTTGCTTGTATGCTTCAATATCAGTTGCTACTTCTAACAGCATTTTGGGGTTGTCTGGGGGACCCCAAATGAAAGGCTCGAATACAAAAGATGACGAAAATGAGAACTGTGCAGTCAGTGTAGTCGAAACAAGTGTAAGTATAGTTTTAAACGTAAGATATAAGTTATTAACAATTGTTGAATTTTGGATGGCTTCATATTTTTACAAATACATTTTAAAAATGTAGTGCCTACTTGATAGGGCCTTTATTTGTATTAAAAAAAAATTAAGACGGTATTCTGTTTTTCAATACAATTTAACATTATATATTAAAAATGTAAATTATACCAATATTTTATTTTAGCTGGAAATTTACAACACTATTGCAGATGTCATTTGTAATTCCACACGTGCTGGAGGTTATGTAAGTTTTTTTTTTTACTTGTAAGCTTTTTAGTTTAGTGCATAAAAGTATTTTTTGTTTGTATTTGTGCAGCGTTTTTGTTCAGTTTTTTAAGCTTATTAAAATATAAACTTGATATTTTCCTACTTTTTGCAAATATTTAGTACCTTTTTTTAATGAATTCTTATATTTAAAAAAAAAAACTTTACAGTTTATTTTCATGAGCTGTTATAGATGGTTAATAAAACACATTTAACCAGGCATATATAAAGATTTACTGCAGTCATGAAATTGATTAAAATATTCATTCTTTTAGTTCATTGCATTGGTGATTATAACAATTTTTTTTAAAGTCATATTTTTGTTTTTCCTACATTTACTGATTTCATATTTTAAGGTCCTTCAAAATCTGCACATGATCGGATCATGGATTATTTTGGGAGGTTTGCAGTATATCTTGAACTTGAACCCATCTCAACTGGGAGAGAGAAGCAAAGAGCCTTCCTCAAGGGGGAAAGTCACTCCTGACCAGACACCCTCCAAAGCAAAGGAGTCTGCTCCAGCTACAAAACCTGTCATCTTGAAAATGTATGACAATTTTACATTTGATTTCAATATTTAAGAAGAACTACAATCTTTAGTAGAATTCTGATTATATGACTGTTGAAAATCTAAAAATGACTTGATCTAAAGAATCGGCTCTTATTATTTTTTAAATTTCACATTAGCGTGTATCTGTATAAGTTATTTTGATTTTGAAGTTTTTTGTTTTAATATTTCATTTAGCATTGTAAAGTATTTTTTTTTACATTGTGTTACTAATTTTGGGCTGTTTATTAGGAATAATTTTCTGATAGATAGATATTTTTTTTTATTTGTGATAATATTCTGAGCTGCTAAATATTTAAGTTTCGGCAGTGATTTGAATGCTGTGTCAATATAGGAAAAACTCTTGAAACATTTTCCAACAATCATATTTTATATAGGTGAAAAACAAAGGATTCCTGGTTATCCCACATTACTAATAGAATCTTAATTGTTTAGGAAGTCGAGAATTATATAACATAATTTTTTTTTTAATATTACAAATAGATCTAAAACACATACAAAAGTGCACGATTTTACTTCAAAACTGTTATTAGTACATTTTTTACATTTCAAAATAGTTTAAAAAGGCATGCAGTCAGAATTTTTTTATTATTATTTTTTTTTTTTTAATCTTAACACACAATTATTAACATTGGAAGATTTAGTCCCAAGTAAATTAATTCATTGAAATAATTTTGCCTCAATTGCCTTTCTCTTTTTGATGTGTTGCTAATTATCCTATGTAAAAAATAATTTATGCATGTTTATTTTTCTCCTAGCCAACAAGGATTTGGAGTACTGTCTGTGGCTTTGGCCACCCATGCTATATCCCTAATGTCCAACCTTCTTGATGATTTGAGGGTAGAAGTAGGCCTCAATGTCATTGAAAGCATGGGTACCTCATCTGCTGCAACTCCAGAACAGTTTATTGTGACTGACATCATTGAACAATTCAGTGGATGGCAGCGAGTTCAAAAGCTGGCTACAACTTTGAACTTGACAAATTTGCTATTTAGCTTGGCTTCAGTCAGCTATCGTAAGGTACGTTAGCTTAAAAAATGTAATTTTTTTAATGTTTTGAGATATTATGATCAAGATGACTTTATCCCTTAATGGTTACATTGACCCAATATAAAGCATAATGTTACTTTTCAACTTAATCTTATCTTTCCTTGTTGACTAAAACCTTTTCACTACTTGTAGAAAGTCACTCAGTTTTTCTAGTTATATTTCCTAAGGAGTTGTTTTTTAAAAAAAAATCTTTGAACCATCATTACCTTTACAAGGGCCAAAGCTGTATTAGTTTACGGTATTGTAAAAAGCAGGAAAGATGCTTTTAAATATGTTAGTTTTCCTTAATATGTTAATTTATTTTTTAGGCTTGCATGTTAAAACGAATTCAAAAGAATCCTATTGATGGAGACAATTTCAGTACTTCTGACTCTAATACTTATTATGAAGATGATTTTAGCTCCTCTGAGGATAGTAGTGTTGAAACCGGTAAATACCTTTTAAATAATATTTTTAAAAGAAACTTATTCGTAACTTATACTTATTAAATTCTATATGAATACCTATGTATTTAATTTTTCTTATTGAATTTACCACTTCCTTGGTGCGTTTAATATTGTATTTATTTAAAAAAAAATCTTATAAGTAAATTACAATTTCTTTATGAGTAGTTTAAATTTATACTTTCGTTCAAAGAAAGGTCTTTTGATAAGTTTTTTTAAATTCACTTATATATTGGCTCAGTATTTATAAAAACTATTAAAGTTGTACCAAAATGTTGCCTTCTTCATTATTCATATGTTTTAGATGATTGAAATACTTAAATTTTTTCGCAATTTTATATTTATGTATCCCTTTTACCCATAGGTTTAACCAATCTGTTCTCTCATTGACTATTTATTTGTTATCCTTTAATACTTAAGGCTTCTCTCTATAAAACTTTAAAAAATATCTAAAATCTTTTTGTTATTCTAAAGTGAAAACTAGCAAACAAACACGCTTTTCATTTCATCCTGTCAGATATTTTACAAATATAATAGAATTTTTTTTAAATTAACTGTGAAATAAAAGATCATTGGATAAAAAAAACTGAAATCCTTCAAGCAAAAATTTTGTAAACTTAAAATCATAGGCAATGTAATCTATGTTTGATTCATCCCTTAGAATTTACATGAGATGTGAAAAGTAATACTTGTATTCCTCTTAAAAATCAATGAAACTTTTGTATATACAGATGATGACAGCGAGCCTATACTTGGTCAGTGGTTCGAAGAAACCTTGGCACCACCGGACCCTTCAAATGCTGTTGTAACACCATCTGCTGCCACTAATGAATCTGACAGTACCAATGGCAAGAACCAACAGCCGCAGCAAAATACACCAGAATCCTGCTCTCTTATTCCGGATAAAGGGGAACCCAATGGAGTGAGTAATCCTTTAATAGTGCGGCGACATGCTCAGACTACAAGTTTGCAAAATTGGCAGTGGCGGCGCTCTTTGCCTGTGTTCCCCAGTGTTGGCGCTCAAGTACTGGAAATGCTAATACGCATGCACCACACTTCAAGCTAGTTTATAAAAGAACTGCACGCTGGACTATCTTTCTCTTTTCACGTTCGGGTCACCACTGTACAAGCGTGGGTAATTGCTGGGTTAAATAACTACTGCCTTATTCAATGCTTGTAACAAAAATTTATTAAAGAAAACATAATCAAGAAAGGTTATTATTAAATGTAAATAATTAAAGTTGATTTGATTACTGGCACTGCATGCAGGCAGTAAACTTGGTGAATGTAACTGAAAAGAGAAAGATGGTATGGCAGACAGTTCTTTTATAAACTAGCTTGAAGTGTGGTGCATGCGTATTAGCATTTCCAGTACTTGAGCGTTACCACAGGGGAACACAGGCAAAGAGCGTCACCACAATAGTATGCTACAATATTTTGTGTGAAAAATTCCTCTAAGTGTGTTAGAAGCATTTGATTCAAAACACATACTAAAAGCAAATATTTGGTTCGGACAAAAAATTTCCTACCTCACATTGCCTGTGTTGTCGAGCTTTATCATAATTTTCAATCGATTTTCAAAATTAAAAAGATAGACTTCTTTTATAGAGTACTGTGTTGTTACGTTTAAAAAAAATGTTTTTATTTAATAAAAGGTGCTTGAAATGGAGCTTTCATACTGCAACATTAAAATCATCTTTTGCCTCTGTTGCAAAAATGTCTACTTGTTGAATACACTGGGATATACAAGCTTATTAAATTTTTGAGTCTAATGATTTTATGAAACTTCTCAAATGGTAGCACGGGTTTTGGCCTTGCAACCATCAAGTTTTGGGGCCAAAGGCTTAGTATACATACCATTTTTTAGGTTTAGATTTGGATGGTGACTATCATTAACATTAGTTTGGTGACTTCCATGTTTTTTTTTAATACTTAAATAGCAACATTTGTTTTGTCAGAAAACTTTTGTTAAAAAATTATAGATTTAGTTTAATAATGTTTTTGCACTTTTCATTATCAGCAATTAAATTCTGGGGGAAATTTTTAAGTTCTTTATTTTCTTTGTATTTAAAATTTTTTTAATGATATTTTAATATTTTTTTCCTAAATTACCAATTCAAGTAATAAAGAAATATTTGTTACTAAATTGTGCAACGATGAGAAGTATCCTTTGAAGTAATGTTTTTCTTCTAGTTACAAGCAAATATAAAGTTTTTTAATAAGTTATTTAAGACTTTGTTATAATTTTTTGAAATTATGTGTTTTTTAAATGTTTAATGTAGGTGTAAAAGTATTTCTGTTATACATTTAGTGTTATTAACTTTATGTATATTTGTTTTAGTATATAAGTTTGGCCTCCAAGATATTCTCCTTTATGAATAACTTCCTTGTCAATTTTGACACACAATGCATTAAAACTTTTCTTAGGTGAGTGCAGTTACTTCTATATAAATGTGTAATCAGTATATAATACTGTAGTTAGTTTTTGTATCTGTAATGTTTGTTAGTGTTAAATAGCTGAATTATTTGACTTTTTAATCTTAATTTTTGTTCTGGCTTGAGAATAGGTGTAAGCTAAAAGAAATTAAATTATGGTTCATGAATATGTGACAGAGGCTATTTAGGAAAACTGAACAGAATAACAACGATTAAACAATACGTAAAAAGACCAGTGTAATAAGATGGAAAACTATATCTCGATAGAACCATCTACTAATGGTAAATGTTTCATAGAAGAATAAACAATTTGATACTTATCAATCTTTTGAATGTGCCTATTAATATAAAAAAGTTCCTAAAGAATCCTATTCTCTAAAAATTAAGCAATAAATTGCTAGAGCAATTCATATGGAACTGAGCAATGGTCTCTAAATTGAAATAATGTATACAATTATTGCTATTATTATTTTAATCCTCTTTTTTAGGTACAATCTTGGCGAGTCACAGATGATTGTCTTGGCTGGGATAATAAAAGATTTGGATAGAGAAACATCAAGAACTGATAGTGGTTAGTAAATCCTCTTATTTTATGTGTCAAATTTGTCTTAAATTTATCCTGCATCTATGAATAATTGGCCAATGATAAACTAAAGATATATGTACAATTCCATAAAAAAAGTAAGAGTTTTAATTAAACTTATAAACATAACATATTAATTAAAGCACAAATAACAATTGTTACAGGCAAGTTGGGATTTGTCTGTGTTAAAAATAAGATGAATTACTGAGCAATTACTCTTAGTTTTTAAATGTTTACTATAAAAAATGTATTTGATAAGTACTATCCTAATAGCCTTGCATTGAAATTTCGTATTTTTTATTTCACGTATTAAAAATGACTTCCATCCATTATTTAAACTATAAAAAATGTAATAATTTCAAAATATATTTAAAATCATAATTTTTGTTGTAGGATCAATTTGTGTTTACTTTGGACCTGTGTTGGGACAATTATATGAAGAATTTTCCCAGTCTTTAGCGAAATTCATTCACAATATTTTAGCAACGAGTATGTTGTCAGATAATTTGCAGGTATGATATGAATATTTTACTTAATGTGAAACAACAGTATTATTTCTTATTTTTCTTTACTAACACCTTAATGCAATAACTAGTTTAGAATTTTGATAATAGTGAGTATCCACCTCAGACCTGACATCCGTTTAAAAGGATGTTTGTATTTACGTTACCGCATCTTCATATAATTTATGTTAATCTTTAAGAGCTGAAACTGTTTTTTCTAGCTTTAATAAATCTCCATCTTTTGTTTATGATTTTACAGAATGTCCTGTTAGCCCAATTAGGAGTCAGCCCCTGGAATGAGGAGACATGGCCTCTACAAGTCTTTTCTCGTACTTTATCTGTTTTAGCACAGGTATTTTGAAACAGTTCTATTTTGTCACCATTGGTATTGCAATTAATGTAGTACTTATCAGTACTGCTTTACTGCACTTACATTATGTACATATTTTATAAAGCTTTTTTTAATGAACTATGAATAATTCTGTTTTAGACTTTATTACTCCGTCAGCAAAGAGAAAAGGATGAACTTAGAAGTGACAGTGAAGCCTCCTGTGTTTTGATATGGCTACGACTGCTGAATACTCTTAAAAGGGCCATTTTGACACCATCTGCATTTACATCCATAGATGATGGGGAAGGTAAATTCTTTTCAACTTATAACTTAAATGTATTGTAATGACGTCACTTTCTTGTATATAATTATTTTTCGTAATGACCTATTTTTGTTTTGCAAACTGAAGTGAAAATAATGTGTAAAATTCGAGTGTTCGCTAAGGCGACGTTTTTTTTGTCAGAACTTGAAAAAAATATGACTGCTTAACATCTTTGTTGTAAAGCTCAAGAATTCTACGTGTAAATTGTCTGATACGTTTTGTGTTGTCCCTAAATAAAAGTTCTCGTCCAAAAGAGAGTTTCAATGCAAATAGTATAGTATGTTTAATATTTGATTTTAATATTAAATCGAAGACAATTTTACATATTGTGAGGAGAATATAAATGTATGTAGTGATTTGCTTTTATACTGAAATATATTTATTGTGAAATAAAAGTAAAAATCTGTATTAATCTTTTCTTTTTTTATGTATATAATAGATTAAGTTTGTCAAAGGTAAATTCGTTATTTAAAAATTAAAATTTGTTCTAAATGTAATTGATATAAATTTTATTAAGTAAGTTGCTAAAATAAAAAATTGTTTACTATTTCCTAGATTGTAAGGAGCTATGTAATATATGCTCACAAACCTACTAAGTCTCCAGTTTTATCTTGGCAATACCAGATTTTTAACTACCTACTGAATTTCTGAGTCATCTGTATTAAATGCCGAAATTTGGAAGAGGGGAAAGCATATTAAACTTTCTCTTAGCACCAGGAATCTGGTTATTACCGAGTTAACTGGAGACTTGGAAGGTTGGTTTGTTGAATCAATGTTGCACTGGAGCTACACTTGACCTGTCTGTATTCATTTATGTTTTTAATAATTTCAGATATTAATGTCGAACATGCACAGCTGCTTTTGTTTCTCTTTCACAATTTGCATCTTATGCAAAAGAAAGGCGTGCTTCTAATGATGGCTCAAACAATTATGGAAGTTTCTTCATCTGTTACAAGGTATGAATATTCATATTGATTATATCAGTTTATTGTTTTAAAGCAAACTATGTTTTTATATTTACACAAATTTATTTTAAAAAACACTGAATCCAGTGCAAATTTCTAAATAACCTCCGTGTCTTGCAATTAACAAGTTTTCCCCTCAAATGTTATATATATATATATATATATATATATATATATATATATATATATATATATATATATATATATATATATATATATATATATATATATATATATATATATATATATATATATATATATATTAGGGTGGTCCTTAAAAACAAATTTTCGATTTCAAAAAGTCTCACCCCCCCAATTTGTTCATTCATATGAAAAAATAATTCCTGCAAAATTTTAGCCAAATTAGTTAATAATAACACGTGCCCCACAGGGCTTAAAGTTTTAAAAAACGCAAATTTTTGGGGTGTTTTTTTAAAAATTCCGTTATAAATCAATATCTATGCCAACTACGAAAAACTACTCAATACAAATGTTATAGAACACAAAATTTCCTACAACTTTGTAATTTACAATTTTGATCTATGAGCAACAGGTTTCGAGTTATAGGGAAAAGAACGAGCGATATTTTACGAAATTTCAAATCATGGCCACACTACACAAATGCTATCCGTCACAATGGTGCTGCCAATAACTGTTTATTTAGTTAACTTTTAATCTTTCCTGCTTAAAAATCTCTAAAATGGGACAGATTTAAATATTTGTTTAAAAAAAAACATTTAAAATACACCACAATCTAAAGACTGTCAGGGCCGTCGCGTGGTAGGGGGGGGGGGGGCTGCTTTCGCAATGAAGTTAGCTTTTTTAATGGAAAAAGCGATACACCAGGAGTCAAACAGGGACCCACGTGTTTCTCAACCTTCTCTCCTGTATTATTAATGATTACTGTGTCTGTATTTAGTTAAAGCAAATAAAAAATCATTTTGTTTCATATGGTAATGGCAGAAAAGATGTTAAGCCTTTGTAACTGCTCAAGAGACATTGTTGCATTCTTTTAAGAAGCCTAATGCGTTAATTTGATATTGATGGAAAAAGCAACTTCGTATGCGTTTTAGTCATTTGTTGGTGCATCTGAAGTTGGTTTTACCAAATTATGAATCGAAAACAGATATTTCTTATTGCTTCACTGGGTGGTCATGTGGGTGATGGGGTCGTCTTTTTTATTAGGCACTTTTGCAAATTAAATAAAAGATTACCTACCGAACAATTTGTGTAGCTAATAAGCAAACGACATTCTTAGAAATTTAAAGATCACAGACAATGTCCCTAATCAAAGCCTGTTTGCTGGCACAATATGTGCGTGAGGGGGAAGGGGGGGTTAAAAGGGGGCATTGGCTTATAAATCTTAATTTTAATAAAAATAAAAATAAATTACCACTTACTATATTTATTTATTACAGTATGTATGGCTTCAGTACAGTTTTTTAATCGCAGGATGTGTATTTTTTGTGACAGTCTTGCGCAGTTAGTAAAATAAATTGTTTTTGGATTCATTCTTTGTAAATTGATCGTTGAATTCTTCAATTAACATCACACCTCTTTAAGCTGCCAAATTTACGAATTTTAAAGATCTTGTATTTCCCTTCCTTTTAAATAATTTTCTTAATTACACCAATAATGGATCTAGCTCCTTGAAATTTTTCAATAATATGAAATTTCTGTAATGGAGAGTGTATTATAATAGTTCTTGCGTAGTTGTTTCTTTCGCAGGCAAGAATACATGCTTTTCTCTAAAATTTGAGATCTTCATCCATTAAAAAGGAACCACTTGTGTAAATTCAGGTTTACTTCACCTATACTTAAAAAGAATATGAGTAGCAATCTTCACGAGATAGCAATTTGGCACCCGCTACTTGGTTTTTCATTGAAGCAATAACAAATATCTGTTTTCGAGGCATAGTTTAGTAAAACGAACTTCATATTCACCATTAAACAAAAGACTGAAACTCATACAAAGTTGTTTTTTCCATCAATTCCAAAATAACGCATTAGATTTCTTAAAAAAATTCAACAAAGTCTCTTGAGCAGTTACAAAGGCTTAACATCTTTTCTGCCATTACCAATGAAAGAAAATGTTTTTTATTTGCTTGAACTAAATACAGACACAGTAATCATTAATAATACAGGAGAGAAGGTTGAGAAACACGTGGGTCCCTGTATGACTCCTGGTGTATCGCTTTTTCCATTAAAAAAGCTAACTTCATTGCGAAAGCGGCCCCCCCCCCCTTACCCACGCGACGGCCCTGACAGTCTTTAGATTGTGGTGTATTTTAAATGTTTTTTTTTATACAAATATTTTAATCTGTCCCATTTTAGAGATTTTTAGGCAGGAAAGATTAAAAGTTAACTAAATAATCAGTTTTAGGTAGCACCATTGTGATGGATAGCATTTGTGTAGTGTGGCCATGATTGGAAATTTCGTAAAATATCGCTCGTTCTTTTCCCTATAACTCGAAACCTGTTGCTCATAGATCAAAATTGTAAATTACAAAGTCGCAGGAAATTTTATGTTCTATAACATTTGTACTGAGTAGTTTTTCGTAGTTGGCATAAATATTGATTTATAACGGAATTTTTAAAAAAACACCCAAAAATTTTGCGTTTTTTAAAACTTTAAGCCCCGTGGGGCACGTGTTATTATTAATGAATTTTTCTAAAATTTTGCAGGAATTATTTTTTCATATGAATGAACAAATTGAGGGGATGAGACTTTTTGAAATCGAAAATTTATTTTTCCCCATGTTAATAAGGACCACCCTAATATATATATATATATATATATATATATATATATATATATATATAGATATATATAGATATATAGATATATAGATATATATATATATATATATATATATATATATATATATATATATATATATATATATATATATATATATATATATATATATATATATATATATATATATTATATATATATATAGCATATGTAAGACAAAAAAAAATACTAGAAAAAAAATATAAAAAATATGGAATGAAACCAAAAGATAGTGGGAATTGCCAATTCATCAGGAGGTAAAACCCTAGACTACTATAAAAACAATACACTTTTCTGTTTTGGGAATGGACAGAGTCAAAAGAAAGATCCCAAATTACCTCGAAGTGCATTGTGGAGTATCCAAGATAAAACAGAATCAAAAATTAAAAACACAAAAACAAATATAAAATAAAGCAGAGGAAAATAACAACAAACCTGAGACTTCAGAATTAGCCGCCAAATTCACAAAAATAAAGAATAGACTATTGACAGTTGCAGTGTAAAAGGGATGCAGTTAAGGAAGGAAAAGGGGCAATTGGTAAAAATTATGTGACGTCACAGGAAAAATCATTGTAGGTACTTCTTAATAAATTTTGGAGGAAAATTGTTGTTGATGAGTGTACGTTGGAGGTCAAGTTTTTGAGAATATTTAAAGTTATCGACATTGCAGATGATATTAATGCGATGTAGGTGATTTATAATACAATTTCTAAAGATTTTAACAGAAAGGTTAGAATTCCAAGGAATAAGTCGAATAACATCAAAATTAAAGTCATTACGTTTATCATAAATGTTGGTGTTGGCAGAGTTATCTGAGATCTGAATATAAATATCTAAAAATTGTAATGAAGAGGTGGAGCTATTGGTTTTTTTAAGGGGAAGTTCTGATGGGTAAATTTTTTGCCAGAGAGGAATAAATTCAGGATAATCAAAAACAATCAAATCGTCGACGAAACGGAAAGCAGTAAAGTTTAATAAATTGTAGTTTTTTTTCAAACCAGTGTAAAAAAAGATTTGCAAGGATAGTTGAAAAGGAACTACCTTGTGGTATTCCATTAACTTGTTGGTAGATTTGTTCACCATTATAAATAAAATTATTAAAAATGCAAAAATTAATGAGCTTATTCCAATATTCCTGACTAATATTTAGTAAACTATTGTAATCATGATAATAAGCAGTGAGGACATCTTTTAGGTGGAATAAAGGTAGGCTAGAAAATAGATCTTTGAAGTCAAAAGTTTCTACAGATTGAAAATTCTTGTTATGCAAGTGCTCTAAAACAGGTTTATTGTTGTTGATAATCCAAGTAAAGCCTTCATTGACAATAAAATGGTATAGTTTATTCAGCAAATTAAAAAAGATGTCACCAGGTTTATTGATGTAAGTGTTGGAGCCACAAGTTATAAAGCGAAAAGCTAAAGGGTTTTTATGGAATTTAGGAGTGATGGTAACATAGGGAAATTTAATGGTGGAGTTGTTAATTTTAAAATATTTATTGAAGGCAATAATCTTTTTACAGACACTTTTGTAATCTAATTTGGAAAGTTTGTATGTGTCTGATGATTTTAGCTCATTGTCAAGAAGAGACAAGTAGAGGTCTTTACATATGAAAGCATAATTATTGGAGGCCTTGTCCACTGGAGTAATGATAAAATTCTTTTGGATGTGTTTGATAGAAGCATTTAAGTGTTTTTGGTGTTTTATGTTATAGGTACCTGTTAGGTACCTTTACCTGTTAAGTTTAGCATTAAATGTTATTCGACTTATTCCTTGGAATTCTAACCTTTCTGTTAAAATCTTTAGAAATTGTATTATAAATCACCTACATCCTACATCGCATTAATATCATCTGCAATGTCGATAACTTTAAATATTCTCAAAAACTTGACCTCCAACGTACACTCATCAACAACAATTTTCCTCCAAAATTTATTAAGAAGTACCTACAATGATTTTTCCTGTGACGTCACATAATTTTTACCAATTGCCCCTTTTCCTTCCTTAACTGCATCCCTTTTACACTGTAACTGTCAATAGTCTATTCTTTATTTTTGTGAATTTGGCGGCTAATTCTGAAGTCTCAGGTTTGTTGTTATTTTCCTCTGCTTTATTTTATTTTTGTTTTTGTGTTTTTAATTTTTGATTCTGTTTTATCTTGGATACTCCACAATGCACTTCGAGGTAATTTGGGATCTTTCTTTTGACTGTCCATTCCCAAAACAGAAAAGTGTATTGTTTTTATAGTGGTCTAGGGTTTTACCTCCTGATGAATTGGCCCTTCCCACTATCTTTTGGTTTAATTCCATATTTTTTATATTTTTTTTCTAGTATTTTTTTTTTGTCTTACATATGCTATTTTGTTTTTTACTGATTATGGCAGCTTCAGCGCCTGTTGGTAAGATTCTTTATTTTTGTATTCCGTGTTTAGTATTTTCCATTGCTTTATGTGTATATATATATATATGTATGTATGAAAGGCTATTATCAAGAACTAAACTCAACACTTTATTCCTACATTACTTTGCCTGTAAATAAAAAATATTTCGTTGACAAAGTTTTAATATGAAAATACTGTATTGGCCATGTGGTTCTACATTAGGGAAAGTATTGTTATCTTTTAATTTATAATTTTGTGTCTTTCATTTTTAGCCCTCTTCGGGATTTTCAAGTTTTATACATAGCAAGAGTATTGCTCATATTTGAATACATGATGCGAAATTTATATGATGCTCCACCGGCTTTAATTGAGCAGGTATAAATTGTTATTTATTATAAATTTTGATTGCTATGCATACTTTAATGCATTTTAATCTACCAATGTACTTTTCAATTATTTCGCTTATAAAGATATGAAGTCTTATTATTAAATGTTAGAAAAATAGTTTGATTTACAGTTTTTATGTCTTAAATTTCTTACAGATTCAAAAGAACTTGTTTAGTTTTCAAACTTCTAGTTCATCTACTGAAAAGGACAATACTAAAAAACAAACCAAAATGTTTTTCTCCTGCAAAGACATTGAAGAAAATTACGTGAAAAACCTACCTCCAGAGGAAAGTCAAGGTAAGTACAACAGAACAAAGACTTTAATATTTGTAATCTGCATTTTTATTTAATTTTCATCAAATATTTTCTATTAAAATATTTCTCTTTCAATAAATAAGAATTTTGTAAACTGAAACTGTGTTTAAAAATTAGTTATGCATATGTTTAGCTGTTAGCATCTTATTCTTGAAAATTATGAACTGTATCCTATAACTTTTTAGGTACTGTTGCAAAGCCGAAGTTTTTCAATTTGATGTCGGTTGATTTTAGCAATCAAGAAGTTCCAAAATTGGATGGTTTTGTAAGTTAATAATTTTTAATAAAATGTAATTAATTTAAGATTTAATCAATTTTAATAAAGAAAGTTCTTTTTTTTGTAAACTAAAATTCAAATGTTTCTCAGCATTACAACTAGCCATAATACGTGTTTATTATTTTTATATGTATTTTACTACTGTTACTATCATGCAGTAAACTATAAAATAAAAATTGACTTATTATTGTGAAAATGATACATTTTAACCTTTTAACCCTTTTGTTAATATAATTGTGTGTCTTATTTGGTTTCAGGCTTTAAGTTTCATACTCAGTAGCGGAGACATCATAAAGTATCCCAGTTTCTATTATTCCATCCAAAACCTAATATATTTGGCTTCTCAATGTGACATGAAAGATAGAGTAGCTGCAGATAACCTTTCGTTTCTTGTAAGTACTGTTTGAATTCATTTTTAAAATGAAATTTTAAGCTATTTGATTATTAAGTTGTGGTGCTCTCCTTTTGTCGTTGTGGATGTTGTAAAGAGTGTCAAGTTAATATACGATCTCGATTGTTTTTGAAACTGTGTTTTGAGGCCAGTGGGTTAAGGCTTCATGCAGCATATTTTATTTTTGCAGTGTCTGTCCTCCACCGGCCGTACTATGAACCTATTTTGCAAGGGGAAGGCCCATTAAATAATTACAATGTGTTTGAGACAAATGTTCTTGAAGTCTGTTTCTGTCCAAACTCTGCATATGATATCACCATAGGAGTTTTGGTTGGGTGCCAGTTCAGTTTCTTCCCATGACAGTTGTTCAAAATTACGAGACTAATTGTTAATAGCCTGCATGTAGCTCTAATGTTATGGTAATTTTATCAAATTAAACCAAAAACTGTCGTAAACCTAGTGGGTCTTAACCCTCCTAGTCTCCAAGTTTAGTTTATATAATAATACTTTCAAATGTTTTAATAAATTCTCTTATTTCATCATTATCATTAGACTTTTCAGCAAATACCCTCTCTTACACAAGTGTTTTTTTAATTAGTTGGGTAAATCCTTATTACTATTATTCCCTCGTTCTAAATCACTAATTTTTTTTTCTTGAGGTTTGTTTTCCAGGCACTGCAGGATATTTTTCTCCTTGTTTTGTAGCATATCCAATCAATCTCTTTATACATCTCTAATACATCCTTTTATCATTATTATTTCTAGGGTGTGTGCTCAGTTCAGTATGCAATGAATATCGCTTGGAGACTGCTGCTGTGCCTGCCGCCCTCTGTGCAATCCCTTGAATCAATTGCTACAGGAACTTCTACTCTTAATGATGCTGAGTGTTTGCATGCCATCATTTGGTCTTCTCGAGCAAGTCACAAACTTTTTTCAGGCTGGATGAAAGTAAGAAAACTAAGATTTGTTTGAATTTTTTATTTTTTTTATTAACTGTAAAGATGTTTTGTTTATTCTATGAATTTAAATTTCATAAGAATAAAAGCATGATCAAATTTGTAAGGAATGGGAAGATTGCCACTATTGACTATGACTAGTGAAGCATGTTTTTTTTTAAAAACCTATTGGTCTATGATAAGTAATTTTGTGTTTGCCATTTTGGTTTAACAATAAGTTAATATTAAGCCTTTGTTAAGGTATAGTGGTGTTTTTGCATGTATTTATCTTGATTTTGTTACTTGTATTTATAATAATAGTATTAATTACTTGCAGGATACTTTAGTAAAACAAGGATTGACCACTCAAAAGGCAGAAACTCTCTTGCGAACAGTATGGAAGAGTGCATGTGCTGTCAAATTTGACATTAAAGTTGCCAAGCAGCTTATCACCAAACTGGTAAGAGTACATTTATTGTGATAAACAAATTACGTGCAAGAAAAATAAACTAATTGAGTAAAGTTTATTTTTATTGACTTCATTTAGATTTGTGTTTAGTTTATTGGAATTTTTGTTTAAAAATCAATTCCTAATTTATTTATAGTTGGAAAAAATACCGTCATCTCCTTCTGAGCAGTGCACTAAAGAACAGTCACCTCGACTTTTCGACATATTTCTTATTGAATGTGCTGTAGCTAAAGTTCAAGTTGCTCTTGATGAATATTTCTCTAGACCATTGGTAAGAATTTTTAACATTTCTCAATGTGTTCACTAAGTACCATATGTACTTCCTACTTTGTTTTTATAAATTTTGGGTATTTACAATCATGTTGAATAATGTCTATTATATTTTTAAATACGAAAATAATTTAGTTTGATAAATTTTCTATGCAGGTACCTTTAGATTATTTATACATTGAAAAATTATTTTCAATGTATAAATAAAATTGGCCGTAAAATTTTAATCTTTTAAATAGTACTGAATTTTCCATTTATAGAGTGAAGGATCTAATACTGAAGCCAAAGAACTTGCTGAAGAAATGCTACCTATTATTCTGCAAGCAATAGAAATGTTGTCATCATGTATAAGGTTTGTTAAATCTATTAAACTCTCTTAGAAAAACTATTTATATAATATCTGAAACAGTCAAATTAGAAAAATTATATTTAATATTGGAAATTAATTATAATACAATATTTAAGCTCTTTATTAGCTTTTGTTAAATTAATATTGTGCATTTTGGGTTCTTATGTGTAGCCTTAATTTTAAAAATCTGTTAAACAAATATATGGTACTTTTATAAATATAAATCTTTTATTTACTTGAAGTAAATTTGTAATAAAATAATCTTGTTTTAAGTTATTGAAAATTTTAGGCTATTGAAATCGTATTATACGTATTATATTTATCTAAAATTCTTAAGAATTCTAAAAATAATTTATTTTCTTAAGAATCATTTTATATCCATTATTTTTCATTCAATACAACTAATTGCATCAAAATTATAATTGAAGATATTCCACTTATTTTACAGGTGGAATCTTTTGCACCAGTTTGCTGAAATGTCCACCAATGCTGCACAATCTACACCGGCACCCAACCTCAAGACTTTGCAAGCTTATAACACCGTTTTGAGAATGGCATCAAGCGGCTGCTCTAAAGTATCAACCTTTACATCTGCCATAGCTGACTTCTTGCCACAACTGCTTCGCAGTATTCTAGGCCAATGGAACTCCTATACCATCACTACAACTGCTTGGAGGAACGACTTTGCTAATGATATTATACCTTCTGAAAGCTACATTGTCTCCATTCAAAATGCCCACATGAACTGTCTCTCAAGCCAGACCAAATTTACTACCAACCCCAACCTGAAGAGACTGTTACACACCCTGGTGAGATTCGCTGGAGACTTGATAATCTGGTGCCCAGAAAATAACAGCTCAAAGGAGATGATCAGAGTTATGTTGCCACTTTTGCTCGATGCAACAACCGAGTCTCTTGGCGATTACACAACCTTGGCCCTGGAGAGGTTGATCGGCGCCCCAGAAGGAGATGATTACCTCTCCTTTAATTACTTTGAAGTTTTGACGCAAAGTTATGATCTTTTGATCAATCACTCAAGCAAAGAAAGTGATGTCGATGAGCATATCCTGCACGAATGTCTGAAATTTATGGAAGGGTTACTAGATAAAAGTGCTGGAAAGAAAGCAATGGAAACCTTTTTCACAGATGATAGCGATAATGATATGGTGAATATACTTCTATCAGCTGCAAATAGTAACTTAAGTTCTGTCTATGGGACCAGGGTATTGAAGTTCTTCAGTAAGCTGTTTCAACAAAAAGAAAAGAACCCTACTGATAAGACATTAGAGAAGCTATGCAGTTCTTTATGTAAAATGAGTAAGCTAGGTAAAGTTGATAGTGCTACATTACAGCAATGGCTTGGAAAGGTAATATTTGGAGGACCAACCCAACCAGTTGAGGAGGGAAATAGTGTTCAAGAAAATAGATTACTGTTGCAAAGTTTGACATCCTACATTGTCAAGCAAAATGGTGCAGTTGCTGAGAAAGTTGCACAGACTTTCCTAACTGCTATGATACCCATGGGCTCTCAAATCTTATCTCCTGCTTCAGAAGGCATTGGCTTCTCTGAATTAATGGTGGTTATGGCTATTTTGTCTGGTGCTGGAACAGGTTCAGGCCACTACCAACTTTTTCAATCGACACCAGCGTGGTTGGAGCTCTGCAAGAAGTACCTAGCCCAAAAGGATGTGCTCGAAAAGCTAGAGCAGAATGTCACCGGCGGAAAGCACCAGATTATGATGGAATCATGCTGCTATTTGCTGTCTTACATGGCTGATATTGTAGGTGCTTTGCGGTACCAACATGACAAAATTGCTGGCATTTCCCGAACAGGGACAGTTTCTCCTCCTTGTGATGGAGAGTTGCATCATCCTGAAATGGACTCTGACTGGGCTGAGGATATTGGTCCTGATGATGAAGAATCTGCAGGAGAAGATTCAGATGAAGACTCCTTGTGCAACAAGCTTTGCACCTTCACCATCACACAAAAGGAGTTTATGAACCAACACTGGTATCACTGCCATACCTGCAAGATGATCGATGGAGCTGGTGTCTGCACAATCTGTGCTAAAGTGTGCCACAAAGACCATGACGTCACCTATGCCAAGTTCGGATCGTTCTTCTGCGATTGCGGGGAGAAAAAAGATGGCAATTGTCAAGCTCTTGTGAAGCGCAACCCTAAAACCTCTGATAATGCAGTGGCTCCACCGGCAAGCAGTGCATTCACTTTTGGTGCAGATTCTGCCTTGCCTAGCTCTTTGCGCCGTAGACCATCTTCTCCCACTTCAACGATTGTTCCATCCAGCTCCACAGAGCAGTCTCGAGCTTCTGAGAACAAAAAGGCTAGTGAAGACACTCTTAAGCATAAGCAGAATCTGGCTAAACAACTAGAGGCATCCAGAGATGTCTTGTTAAGCTTTTTGTCAAGTACTAATATTCCCACCTTAGTCTTGGAACTTTTGCAGTATCTTATGCCAGCTATAAGTCAATCATGTCAGAGAAATTCTCCAATAGGAAGCTCAATTAGAGCTCAAAATGCTTTGTTGGAACTTCACACTCAAGATAAGGTTTTTGAACAATCCGATCAACTAATGGTTAGTGTTTAATTTTAGTCTATTTTATTTATGTGTAGAAAATTACTTAGTCTTTTTATACTTTGTCATATTTAAATTTAATATTAACTAAATATATTAAAATTCTATAATGAAACTAAATATCAACTTAAAAGTTAAACCAAGCTAATTTATTAGCTTTTATTTAATTTATGATGAATTCAACGGAATATATATTTGTGGTTTTCCTTTCATATGAATTAGCTCATTGTTGTAATATATATTTAGTTACAATGTTCATTAATTTTACATCAATAGCCTATTCCACGCTTAATAACTTCTCTCCATCTGCATCCTCACATGTAACTTCCCAGTAATGTTTTGATATATAATCTGTATTTACCTTCATGTTAGTCAAATCATTAAAAAAAGTGAATATTTCTTGCTAATCATTAATATTATATCTAAATTAACAAAGTTTTTTTTGGCTCAAAAGTTATATATTTGGGTGCTTTTCTCTTGAAATTATCATTTAAAAAATGTTTTAGCTATTAGCCATGGAAAAAATTGTACTGAAGCTGAAATAACTTTTTTTAAAGGCTGAAAATTATTAAACCATCATATAATTTTTCGAAACACTTCTGGAAGAAACCAATTCAATTGACCTTAATTAACTTTTTGACAAAGTCATAAACAAGTGTTATATTTTAAAGTAATAAGTGGCTAAGGTAACTCTCAAAGAATTCACAAAATTTTCCTGCAGGAAAAATTGCCACTTTTGAAGAATTCTAATATAGAAACTTTTAATATTAAAGATATGAATAATAAAGATAATATTAATTTCAAAAAAAGGACCAGAAGGTTTAGACTTTTTGAAGTTGATACCACCTGGGAGGAGGTATGTTAAAGGTGTTAGGTACGAATGTGCCTTTTTACTGTGTACAGATTTAAGTAAGAGTTTATATGTATAAATTACAAAAGTTATTTGAAAATTGATTGAATTGCAAACGTATAAACCATGTAAAAAGTCAATTAAATTTGAATTTATAAAGAATTTATTGGCAGCTTAAGATTGCTTGGTAATGTAGCGTGTACACAATGTCAGATTGATAAGCACTGTTATGTTGATACTTTCATAGTACTTAATATTTATGCCCTTTTTTTTAAACATCAATTGTTTGTGAAAATCCATATTTTTTTTAAACAAATTACAAAAGTCATGTGATTGTGCTGTGGTGAAATAAATTTCATTATTGTTTTAATAATATTTGCTATATCACCTGGTGAAAATAGTTTTAAATAGTTTCTATCAAAAATTGTAACTATATATTTAGCAATACTAACCAGTTATGTCCTGTAACATAAACTACTGTATTATCAAAATGTTAATTTTCTGGACTATTCCGTAGGTTCCTACCCTAGGCTCTCAAGAAGGTGCCTTTGAAAACGTTCGAATGAACTATTCAGGAGAGCAAGGCCAAACCATCCGACAGTTAATTAGCAGCCACATGATTCGAAGGGTTGCAATGTGTTGCTTAGCTTCTCCTCAAGGGAAACGTCAGCATCTTGCTGTGAGTCATGAAAAAGGAAAGGTAAGTGTGTGTTTTATAAATGTGCTAATTCTATCTGTTGTCCATACCCAAGTATAAAGGTGAAAATTAGTGGTGGCCAGTTGCCAGGTGGCGACTCAATTTTGAAAAGTCGCGACTAATTTTTTTTAGTTCAGTCACCAGTCTAATTTTTTTTTTTTAAAGCTTTTTTTGTCAAGAATAAAGAAAATCGTCATTCATTGAACAGCGACTATGCCCAGACAAGACCACTAAATTAGTTTATTGATTTTTGACTCTTTTGTATTTAAATCGGTGCTTCTCTTTTTATATTAATATTATATATTATAAGCAATTAATATAGTAATGATTTTAAAAAAAGGGTTCAGAATAATGACAAAAAAAGTAATTGCTTTGTACATATGTACGAACAATTTCAAAATTTGGCCACTGGATTTTGAAAGTCTTGTGGCCAGCAGCCACTGTTAAAATTTCTTAATTTCACCCTTTACCCAAGTGGCTAGCTAAAATGATAATTATCCACCATTTATGTTCCCAAGTAAGCCTGTAACATATTTCATAACCCCAGTGGGGCTTAATGTATCCAGTACCATCTGTCAACTCATTATGGGGAGTATGAAAGATATATGCTAACCCCCAAGATTGAATTAGTGACTATAATGGTCTTGGTAGAGAGCGAATAGATATAATTTGTATTCTTTTTAATCTTAAACTTGTGCTATGAGACATCATTTGTAATGTCGATAATGACATAACACTATTCTGCTGTTTAAAAAAAATCCATATTTTTTAGATCCAACCTAGATATATATTATATTACTTTTCTTCTATTTTTTGTAGCTTTTAAACTAATATTTTATAACCTCATTTAGATCACCTTACTCCAATTATCAGCACTTCTTAAACAAGCAGATTCAAGCAAGCGAAAACTTACTTTAACTGTAAGTAGGGTTTTTAATGGCATAAGTTTTTTTAAAAACTATTTTATGAATTAGGTTGCAAGTAGTAAACTAATTTTTTTTTTTTTTTTTGCTGTTTAAAAATAGCAATTTCTTATATTTAAAAAAAAAAATTATATAGGAAAGGATATATTTTTTATTGAAGTTTTTGAAACTTTGTTCAAATGATTAAGGTTACAATAAATTTTTTATCTATATATTTTTTAATTGACAAGCTTATATTTGTTTTTTTATTCACAACTAATGTAACTCAAATAACTACAGTAGACGCCGCTTAATGTGATCACATAGGGACGAACATGACTTGATAACAATAACCGATTGATTACAATACACGAAAAAAAGTTTTAACTAAAAAAAAATTACATAAGTATTAAAATAAAAATTAATTTTAAATTAGAAGTTGTTGCCGTAAAACTCTATAGTATTTAATAGAAATTAATGCACACTAAAGAAAAAAAATACTAGTTAGTATTCTTAAATATATAATGATGAACTGCAGAAAACAATACAAAAGGTTAATTATTAATTTAAAAAGAAATCATCAATTTTTGATTGTTTAGCATTCTTTCGAAGCAAGTCATTTACGAATCGCTCATAATCATCATGTTTATTTAAGTGTTCTGCGTCGGCTTTGTTTTGCACACCTAGATGTAAGATTCGAAGTGGCTCCCTCATCTGAAAAGGCTTCGGAATTTTGCCCCTTTTTGGTTCATCATCGGCAACAGAATCTTGCGACGAAGCTTGATCTTTGCACATACGGCTTCGCAAATGTCCTCATCTATTAAAGAAGAAGTCGCAACCTTCTCGTCAATCTCCATCCATGCTTCAAAATCCACACAAAATTGTCCGATTTAGGGATTGAACTTCTTTTAGGCAATTTACAAGAAAGCCATTTATGCACATACATACACATTTATGCACATACTGAATGTTACAATGCTTGACTGAAAATGACAAAATACCCCCCACTTTTGGTAAGTTTCAGGAAACACTTTAAACAAAAAAAGAAATCCTTCTTGTTTTTATTGATTCCAGGAAAATAAAATTTACATATCAACTGATAACAATAAACGAACATTTGATTACAATAAACGATGTTTTTTCAATGTATTTTGATATAAGCGGACGGGTCTAAGCGATTATGATAACATTAAACGATTGATAACATTAACCGTGATCACATTAAGCAGCGTCTTCTGTATAATTTAAATTAAAAAATCTTAAGCCTAACAATTATCATAACAATTGTTTTAGAATTCCTTTATGAGGAATATTAATCTATTGAATAAATTTTTGGTAAAGTTTTTAACCTAAATAGTCCTTAATTTATCATACATGTTCTTTCATCTCTTTAGAGACTTGCATCAGCACCAGTACCTTTTGTGGTTTTGTCTATTACTGGAAATCCATACAATGAAGACTTTTTAGCTGTTTGTGGATTAAAGGTACTTAAATTCTAATTTAATTAACTATGTATCAAAAGGTTATTCTGTTAATGGTTAAATGTTTTATTCTGCTAAATAAACTAATTTGGATTTTTTTTGTCTGTTTCAGGATTGCCACATTTTAACATTCAGTGGATCAGGGTCCGTTTCAGATCATCTTGTTCTTCATCCTCAGTTAGAATCTGGAAATTATATTATCAAAGTAAATAGGATTATCGTATCTTTTTCTATTGAATTGCTTCTTAAGTTGTAAACATAAAATGAAATTTTCTAATTGTTGTGTTACTAGTTGAGTTGGTTTGTACGTCTTGTGTATTTATTTATCATTAACTTCAACTTTTAAGTTTTGTTCTGTATTTTTTGTTTCATGCATTATTTAAATGGATTGTTGTCATATATAGCATATTCTTTTAATTTTATGAAATCTTGTATTAAATTACTACAAAACATTGTATTAATTAAGAATTAAACATGTCGGAATAAACTTATTTAATTTTATACTTAAACATCCCAATAATGATATTGTAGGGTCAGGACTAAGGTTAGTAAAAGTCATGATAGTGTAAACATGTCAATTTTTTTTCTTCAGGCCATCTGGTTACCAGGTTCCCAAACTGAACTTGCACTTGTCACTGTGGATATGGTGAAAATATATGACTTGTCCCAAGATGCCTTGAGCCCACAGTTCTTTTTCCTTCTACCTAGTGAAAAGATTAGAGACTGCTGCTTTATATTTTCTGATGATGGCCAAAGACATTTAGTGCTCATGTCTTCTGCTGGGCACATTTATTACCAACCTATGGTTGAAGAAAGCTGTGCTAAGCACGGTCCGTTCTATGTCACCAATATTTTAGAAACAAAGCATCCTGAATTAAAGGTAATTTATATTGTAGAAAATACATTTTTATGTTATTGTGTGATTTAAAAGGAAAAAATCATCAAATTAATTTGAGGAATTTCTTTTTTAATAATGTGGGTGGAGTGCCTCATGAGGCTTCTTTCAGATTTTACTTGATACATTAACTATATATTATAACTATATATTAAAATGAAAACAAGTAATTGTATCATATTATAAAAGAAACAAGTTTATTTGCTTAATTCAAAAAATTCAGAACACCAAAATGTTGGATGATAAAAGTTTTGTTAAATAATTTTGCTAGAATTATTTTCAAATTTGCTTACATTATTGAACATAGTTTTATACTTTGTTTTAAACAATTGTCCATGGTTTTAATTAAATTGGTACTTTATGTTGATGTTTTTTCTGTTACAGGACTCCAATGGTATGATTGGGGGAGGTGGTGTTTCTATTTACTATTCCCACACTCTTCAACTGTTATTTTTTAGTTATACCCAAGGAAAAAGTTTTATAGCCCCATTATCAAGGATTTCTTCTCAACTGTCTCAGATGTTTATGATTCAAATGAAAAACAACAGCAACAATGGCAATAACAGCGGAAACAGCAAGCCCAGTCCACAACCCTTATGCCAGTGGTCAGAAGTTGCAAACCATCCAGGTCTAATACTCGCTCAGATGCAGGCTTCCAACAATCCTGTAATCCTGATGGTAAAACCAGATACAGTGTTAGTACAAGAAATTAAATTCTTAACAGCCAAATCTAAAATTACTGATATGGTAGCCATTAGGCATGTCATCACTTGTGGTGAGTTGAGGACCACGTTGATTCTATTATGTGAGGACGGAAGCTTACGAATCTATATGGCAAACACTGATCAGACCAATTATTGGTTGACACCTGCTTTCCAACCAGCAACTGCTGCTACTGCTTCCAGCAAGCCATCAAAGAAGAAGAAAGCTGCCAAAAGTGGGAGACCTGTTGGAAGCGTGGCTTTTCCAGTTGACTTTTTTGAACACTGTACGGCCATGAACGATGTGGAGTTTGGGGGAAATGATGTTCTTCAAGTTTACAATACTCAGCAAATAAAGCATCGATTAAACTCAACTGGCTTATATGTTGCAAGCACTAAACCAGCTGGATTTACAATTGAGGTCAATAATTCAGATAACTCAATGGTGATGGTTGGGGCCCGCATCCTTGTTGGCAATCAAGACATACAGAGAGCACCCTCATATATTGAAATTTTCGGTCGCAGTGTTCAAGTGAACCTTACTAGAAACCGATGGTATGATTTCCCTTTCTCGCGAGAGGAGTCCCTCACGGCTGATAAAAAACTAACCCTGTTCTTTGGAGCTAGCTCAGATCCATCTGGAGTTACAATGGTTGATTCAGTTAAAATTTTTGGAAAGACTAAGGAAGCATTTGGTTGGCCAGATGACAACGATGACTTCCCAACCCAAAATGTGACTGGAACTGCAAGTGGAACAGGAACCGAGGCTGGTGTTGAAGTTGATGGAATACCTGCAGCTCCCTTGCCACTTACTCCTCTAGACCGACTTGTTAGCAGTAGTCTGGAGCTCTTGGATGGGTGCTTCTCTTCTGGCCTAAGTACAGACGATAAAACTCATCTCAAGAATTCAGCAGTGGATTTATCCACCACAATGCTGACTTTGCCCATGCCTTCAGTAGTTCATGAACATGTCAAGAATTTGCTGTCTACCTTGCATAGTAATCGTGCTACTTACTGCTCACACAAAGATGAGGCACTTTTGCAATATGTTCTTCAATGTTTGACTGCAAGCCAAGAAGGAAAACCAACAGATGAATTAGATGGTGAAGCACTCTATCGTTTGATTGCTATTACCAGAGGGGTAGCAGTAGCACGGCCTTCAAACTTGGTCCGTTTTGCAGAAACACATGATAGCATGACTATTACGGACTCAACAATAAATGAATCTGATATAAATTCATCAAAATTAAGTCAAGTATCAGATGAAAATTTACCTGCTAGCCAATTGGAGAAACAGGGATCTGGGAGCTTGGATAGTCCTCAAAAAATGGAACATTCTGGATCAGCTCATTTTATTGTTCAGCTTACAGATGCTTTCTGGCATCTTCATTCAATGCAGCCTTCTAATCCTGCTATCGCACCTGTTTCTTTCCGAGGTCTTGTACATGTAGAAGCAACTGTTCATGCTTTGGTTGAAGTTATCCATGCTTTCACTGCTTGTGATATGGAACATGTTCCTCTTGCAACAAAATTATATGTTAAACTGCTTCTTTGTGAAGATACAGTAGTCAGTTTTGCTGCTAAACAAGCTCTTATCCGTGTACTTAGGCCAAGAGTGAGGCGTCGCAAGGTCTTTATTCCTTCTCCTCCCCGCTGTAGTACACCCGGCGAAATCCATGAAAGCGAATCAACAGAAACAAGAAACCATCCCCAACCTCAAGTTCCCTCTCAGTCTCAACCCAGCACATCTGGCCAGCCCCAAGCTCAAGTCTCTCCACAACCTGAATTGCATGACTTCCAACAAGAGCTAGAACAGTTTGAGATTGTTGATGGCCTTGACCCCATGGTCCTCCTGCCTCCCGATGGAGCAGGTGGTGGCGTTCCAAATCTCGAGGCTCTCATTGCCGGACAGGGAGGATTCCCCTTACTTGACATACCACCTGACGATGACGAAACTATGGTAGAATTGGCCATCGCCCTAAGCCTTCAAGACCAACCTGAAGACCAGGCAAGTGGACTTTCTCTCCAGGCGTTGTCCTTAGCTTCTCAAGGCTCCCACCATGCCTCTTCAATTGAAGGGGGCCATTACTCTGACACAACTGCATCAGCAGGCGCAAGCGATGATGAGGGAAGCACTGCAGCCACCGACGGGTCAACGCTGCGCACATCTCCTGCCGAGCAAGGGGGCAGTGCTGGCTCTGAAAGCGGCGGCAGTGGGGTGGAGTCCATAATGGGCGAGCACAATGTCAGTGGGCGTAGCAGCGCGTACGGAGATAATGTGCCTGAAAGTATTGCTACAGGGGCGCGTTCGGAAACCAGCTCAGTTGGCATTCCTAGTTCCACCATGCCACAAGGAGAGGAAGGATTAGACGTGGATACAGATGTAGATACAAGCTTCCGTTTACATAACCTGAGACTGATTCTGCTGGAAAAAATGTTGGAATACTTTCCACAACTGAATGAAGTTGGTGGGGTTAGATCTATTCCTTTTATGCAAGTCATTTTAATGCTTACTTCTGATCTGGTTGGAGAAGAAGATAAGGACTGTGCAGCACTTTCTAAGCTCTTGCCAACTCTAGTAACAGCACTGGATATGAATAATAAAGATATATCAAAGATTGCAGAGAGAACACCTTCTAGGGAAGTTAATTTAATTGTTATGAGATTGTTAAGCATAATGATGTCAAGAGTCAAAGGCTCAGTTAAGTCAGTGGGAGAATCATCTTCCTTCTGCAGCAGTGCCACTGCATTGTCATTAGTTTCAACCAATGCTATTGATTACTGCCTACAAGTCTTGAAGGTCCTTTTAGATTTCTGGAAAGGTGTCCAAACTGAAGATAAGTCTTCAAGCATTACTGGAAATCTATTAAAATCACACCCACTTTCCCCTCCACCTGATATGTCGCCATTTTTCTTGAAACAGTATGTAAAGGGTCATGCAAATGATGTTTTTGAGGCATATCCTCAACTCCTTACTGAAATGGTATTACGCTTGCCTTACCAGATTAAAAAGATAATAAATTCAGTTCCACAGTCACAAACTGTTGTATTTTCCCAGTCATGGTTTATGTACTTATGTGAATACATGATGATGCAACAGACTCCATTTGTTCGCCGTCAAGTGAGAAAACTGCTCTTGTTCATATGTGGTTCTAAAGATAAATACCGTCAGTTGAGAGATTTCCATGCCTTGGAATCCCATATGAAAAATGTAAAAGAGATATGTAACCAAGGTGGATTTGAAGAATTTTCACAAAAAAATACTATGCTTAGCTTGTCTTATGATTCATTAATCAATATGATTGAACATCTGAAGGCATGCAGCGATATTGCAACTTCAAGAACAATTAACTGGCAAAAGTTTTGTCAAAAAGATGAAACCATCCTTCCTTTCTTAATTCATGTCAGCTTCCTGCTAGATGAAGGAGTTTCTCCGATTATATTACAACTTCTTCAATGTGCTCTGTGTGGAGCAAAAGCAATGCAACAGCAAAGCGTGCCTGGGAACTCCCAACCTGCTAGTTCACCTTCTAAACAGCGTAAAGATAAACCGGATGCTTATGATGAGGATGCCTCTGACCCTTCTAAAAATGATGCAGTTCAATGCATTGCTCTGGCACTGCAAGTCAACAAATTTGTTGAAAAAAGTCTTTTGATGCACTTCATGTGCGCATTTTTACTGGAATCAAATTCGACTTCTGTTAGATGGCAAGCTCATTCTTTGATATTTCACTTGCATAAAAACTCAAGCGCCTCCCAAGAAGAACTATTGTTGGATATGATGTGGAAATTATGGCCTAAGCTACCTTCTTTTGGTCGCAGAGCAGCACAGTTTGTAGACTTGCTTGGTTACTTTACCTTAAATATGCCACAACAAGAAAAAGATAAAGATTACATTGAGAAGGCATTAGATGTTTTACACCAGCAGAATCGGTTATTGATGAATCATCCTAATTCTAATATTTATAACTCTTTGCAAGGTCTTGTTGAGTTTGATGGTTATTTCTTGGAAAGTGAGCCCTGTTTAGTTTGTAATAACCCAGAAGTTCCATACACCAACATTAAATTGTCAGCAATTAAAGTGGACTCTCGATTCACTACCACTACCCAGATTGTGAAATTAATCGGCAGTCATACCATATCCAAGATAACCCTTCGAATTGGAGACTTAAAGAGAAATAAAATGGTTCACACATTAAACATATACTACAATAACAGGTCAGTTCAGTCTGTTGTAGAGTTGAAAAATAGACCATCTATCTGGAATAAGGCTAAGAAATGCACACTAGCAGCTGGACAAACAGAACTTAAAATTGAGTTCCCCCTCCCAATAGTGGCATGTAACTTGATGATAGAGTATGCAGATTTCTATGAAAACATCCAAGCCTCTTCAGAAACACTGCAATGCCCAAGATGTAGTGCTTCTGTGCCTGCTAATCCTGGTGTGTGTGGCAACTGTGGGGAGAATGTATTCCAGTGTCACAAATGCCGAGCTATAAATTATGATGAGAAAGATCCATTCCTGTGTAACTCTTGCGGGTTCTGCAAGTATGCTAAATTTGATTACACAATAACTGCTAAACCCTGCTGTGCTGTGGATCCCATTGAGAATGAAGAAGATCGGAAGAAGGCGATTAGTACCATAAACAGTTTGTTGGAAAAAGCGGATCGAGTGTACAAGCAGCTCATAGCAAATAAACCGGCGTTGGAGATACTCTTGCTCCGAATCTATGAACATGGATTGTTAGAAAAGACGGGAGATGAAAATGCTGGCACAACCACTGCTTCTACAGTTTCATCAACAAATGTGAATAGAGCTATCCAGCAATTAGCACAACGCTACTGTACAGATTGCAGGGCTTCTTTTGATGAGCTAAGCAAAATTGTTCAAAAGGTTGGTTAATATTTTTTGTTAAAAAATATACTTAATCTCTTACAAGTATTAAAATTACTTTGTGCATGTGCATTCAAGTTTTTCAGTAATGGTATAGTTTAAATTAATTTATAATTCAAGGTTTAAAAGTATTTTAAAAACTGCATTTTACCATTTTTTTAAAGAAATATATGTGTTGCGGTTTTGAACTAAACTTTTATATTATAATATTTTTCTTATTCTCAGCTGCTAAGTGCTAAAATCTAATTGATGTTGATTTAATTGTCTTACTGCAGCAAACTTTTTCCCATCGAATTGCAACTAATTTTTTTTATGTTTTCAAACTTAAAATGTAAATATTCCAAATTCATTTTATAGGTTCTGGCCTCAAGAAAAGAACTAGTTGACTATGAACGTCGCCAACGAGAAAATCGTGCAAAAGCTGCCTCTACCTCACAAATGGCCCAGGAAAGTATTATCTTAAAAAGACAAACCCCTGATGACCCCAGAAGTCCCAACTTGGCTGTCAATGTTCCTGGGAAGTGTTACGGTTGTGCCAGTTCTGCTGTTGAACACTGTGTTACATTGCTACGAGCCTTGTCCACCAATACACGCTACAGGCTAATCTTGTGCAGTCAAGGCTTGATAAGAGAACTTGTGGCTTACAACCTACGCCATGGTAACGTGAGAGTGAGGCACGATGTGCGACAGCTTTTGTGTTCTCTCACAAGGGACAATGCACGAGCCACGTCTGATTTGAATGCTTTGCTGATGGAAAAGATTGGCACAGCCTTGAAAGGACATGTGACTAGCCCCGACCTGGCTGCAGCAGTACGGCATGAAGTGGCACTGTTGGCTAGTAGTTTGCAGAAAGAAGATTCTTGTTGGGAGCAGAGGCTAAGGTTAGTGTGCTTTCGTTAATGGCACTTTCACTAAGTGCTTTCTAATATTCAAATTGGCTATAATTTTTATTAAAACTTTTATAATCTAGCAACAAAAATTACATTGTTTTTAAAAATAAAAAAATTACACAACATAAGAAAATCAAGTGAAAACCAACTTTGTGAATAGATGTATACTCTAACTTTTTATTGAAAAAAAAATGAATTGAATAATTAGTTTAAAAATCTGTTATAAATCTATAATTCGAAAATAAAGAACGGTTAATTTCTTTATTAATTTTAAATGATTTTTTTTAAAAAAATTCTCATTTAATTAAATAAGAAATAAAGTAGGAAGATTCTTCAAGTTTTTTGTTCTAGTTATTTCTTTTTGTTCTGTATATTTTTTTTTAAAGTATACTATATCTGCTTACTAAAAATATAAAATGTAATACAAACTATTTCTTTTTAATATATTAACAAACAAATCCTTTTTCAGGTGTGTTTTAAAATTGTTTCTCATGGGAGTAAATGCTAAAAATTCTGTAGTAATGGAAAGTATAACTCTACCTTGCCTCAGAATTCTTCAAGTTCTCATCAAACCTGAGCCCTTCATGAGTAAGAAAAATAAAGACAGAAGTGTAGATTCTTTGGCCACTGTAAATGTGGCAGGTAAGTCGATTGAAAGCATGATTCTACACCTTGTACTTAAAAAATCTTCATCCAATTAAATTCATGGAAGGATTTCCATTTACATTTTTTGTCCCAAACCACATAAAAAAATGACGCCCAGCAAGGTGTCTAGAGATGCTGTCCTATTTTTTCTTTCCAAAGTTTTTTAATGAAATATCTTAAAATTTTCTGTATATTTTTGCTTAAATGAGCAATATATTATAATAATTCAAATTTCTTTATAAAGGCTTACTAAGAGTTATTTTTAAAAATTGCAAAGCGTGCATCCGTTCATGTTAATATATTATATAAATAATGTATTTTGCAGGTGGTATGAATGTTGGTGTTGATCTCAAGGGATGGTTGACTGGAGATTCCAAACATTCTTATAAGGCTTGGAAACAACAAATGCCAGCTAAAGTAACTGATCAGAATGTTCCAAATATTTCAAAAATCAAGAAAGAAGACATTCACAATCATTACCTCATGGAAAAGTATGCTACACGTTGGAGGGAGAAAACGCGGCATGACATAATGCATGTAAAATTGCTGCAATCCAACTGGCTAAGAAGAGTCATGTTTAATCCTTCATCCCAAGCAGCAAGGACTATGGCTTGTAATGTTGTTGAAGCTTTATGCCAGGTAAGACTGATTTAAAAAAAATTATAATTATGATAGCAGATAAATAAGGTCTTTTTTTAAGGCCCTTAACACCAAATTCTACTTAATGAAAAAAGGCAATATTAAGGAAAAAAAGTATTTAAACCAACTATAAGCCTCCTTAAAAAAATTGAAATTGTGTATTATTTCTATATTTCATGTTCCTGATATTTTCAAGAGATTATCGTTATGGTGTCTTTATTAGTTGGGTTAGTCCTAGCTCATCAAACCAATTTTTAAGTTTTCTCCAAATATTGTTCAATTTAATCTTGAATCAAAGTAATTATAATTTTTTTTACATAATTTAAACTCCCAACTGGATATATAATTTAGATATTCATTATAAACCATTGAATCAGATTTAATTTAATAATGTGCACTCAAAAGCAAGTAAGTGTCATTTTAGAAATAGTAAGTTTACTTTTTTCAACTAGTAGATTGTATTTTTTTTATGCCTTAACATTGGTTTTGAAACATAAACAATTACTTGAGTCTAATAAATCAATGAAATCTAGCATTTTAGTCATTCTGCTTTTAGTTTCATCAGGATAAATATTTAAATGCAGAAAAATAAAATATTTTTAAATACTTAATTTTTTGTATAAATTTTTTCTTAGATCCCAAGTCGCCGTCGGGAAGTACTCGATATGCTTACGGCCTACTTGGATGATATCGGAACTGCCGGAGAAAGTGCTGCTGAATTTTTGACATTGTACCAAAACCTCATTAGTCCTGTGGTATGGAAGCATTATTTAGCATTGAAGGGATTGCTTCCCCATATTGGAAATTTGATAACAAGTGAAATAGAGCACCTTAGTTACTTAGAAGAAACAACTCTTAATTCTGATCTTTCTCAAGGTAATGGATATTTAAATCTTATAAGTCAATCACCATTTTTGTTAATAAAAATAATTATAAAAGTTATAGAAGAATATTTGACTGTGTTGAAACTTTTAAGCTATGTTCTTGAAAGATTGCTGCATCACATTTCTCACTTTATAATTTTGAGTAGTTATTCCTTTTTTTTTTTTTTCGCAATGGGCTTGTTTCAACACTTTGTCAAAGAAAACAAAACAAATGAATTCGCAGTATGGAGAGCATGACATCATAAGAAATATTCCTATTGATGCACCTTTTAATTCAAAGTAAACCTTACTCATTGCAGGATATGCTTTGAAAATGCTCACCGAATTATTAGAATCCTTTATTGAAGTTGACACCATACGCCAGCATTACAAATCCCGGCTAGTCGGATGTGTCCTCAATGGATATCTCTGCCTTCGTAAATTAGTTGTGCAACGAACCAAACTTATTGATGAAACTCAAGAAAAACTGTTGGAGTTGCTAGAGGAAATGACTACAGGTACTATTTCCTCATTTTAAGTTAAATGTTGCCACTTAAAACCTAAATTGGCAATTCATTAATTTACATCCTGATTTACTTTAGGTACTGAAACAGAAACCATGTCCTTTATGTCTGTTTGTGTTGAAACTGTTAAGAAGTATGGATTGGACGATTTAAGAACTCCAGTTTTCATTTTTGAAAGGCTGTGCTCTGTTATTTATCCAGTAAGTATGACTCTTAATGTATGGTCTTTCATTTTTTTTTTCTTTAAAAATGCCATTAACATTTATGTAAAACTCTATGAACACTTTGTTTAAACACTATGTATTACTTTAGTTATAAATTTATTTTACATTACCTGAACTATATTCTTAGTAGATAGATTGAAGATATGACTTTTGTTCTAAATGCCATACAGTTTGTAAATCATGATCTTAATTTTCATATCAACTGATTTTAAAAGATATGTATTTAGGTATGTAGCTTAGTTAAAATTGAGGATAGTTTTTGCGAATTAAATAAATAAAGATTTTTTTCATTTTTAAAAATTAAAATATATATTTTTTAACTGAAGACTTAGCTAAATATTGTGAATTTAATTGTAGGAAGAAAGCGATTCCAGCGAGTTTTACATCACACTCGAAAAAGATCCACAGCAAGAAGATTTCCTTCAAGGCAGAATGCTTGGCAACCCTTACAGCTCCAATGAGCCCGGAATGGGACCCCTCATGAGGGACATCAAGAACAAAATCTGCCAGGATTGCGAACTTGTAGCTCTTTTAGAGGATGACAGTGGAATGGAACTATTGGTGAACAATAAAATAATAAACCTTGACCTACCAGTTAAAGATGTCTATAAAAAGGTGAGATTTTTAATTATTTAATTGCACATAAGTTATCCAGGGTGGTAACAGAACCTGGAAATCAGGGAATTCTCAGGGAACTTTTTAATTCTGGAAATATCAGGGAATTCTCATGGAATTTTTCAAATTTTGCAAAATATCAGGGAATTATTTCCATTTTGGATTACTTAAACATCCAAGTTTAGGTTCTTAGGATCACTACTGATGGACACTTGATTAAACAAAATATTATATTTTATCCGATTTGCTTGAAGAACCAATCTTGGAGGAAAGATGAATCTCTCTCGTGAATCATGTTATAATATGATTTTCTGATCACATTAGACCTCTAAGCTCAGATTTTCGGAAATGTAAAAAAGTTAGGTAGGCTGACCTATAATCCCGAAAGTCTTAATTCCTGCGATGTCCGGATTAAATTTTCTGTACTGCATTGTACTGTGTGTATTGGAAGTTTTAGGTAATTGTAAAATCAGGGAATTTTTTGTGAAGGTATCAGGGAAATCATGGAAATATCAGGGAACTTTTTTTCCAAGATTTTGTAACCACCCTGTTATCGTTCCTGAAGCCAAACTAGGTTAAGTTTTATAACCTGGGGCTTCATGTTATTTAATAAAGCTTATTTTAAGTTATATTTGTTTTAAAAGAACTTTACTAGTTGAAAAGAAAAGTTACTTAAATAAAGAATTCAGTCTGTACCATTAAAATTATTTAAAAAGTGGTATGGGCTGCAATGGTTTGTTTTTAATGGTTTGCCTTTGACCATATACAAGTATTCTCATAATGATGTAGCTTTGGTAGGGGAATTGATTTTTCATTAATGATTTCATTGATGAATCTAATCCTGATTTTTCTTTGATAATGTTTTCCCTAACTGTAAACTACTTCAAATTAATAAAATGTTATGAAATCACCCTAATGGAGCCATATACATCCAAATCATTTTCACTAGCAAACTTTTCATATATTTAAAAACTTGCTGCGTAACAGTATAATCTATCAGATTTTGACTTTCCACCCACAGGATGGAACCTATAGATATTACCTTTGTGCCAACATAGTTTTAGAAATGTGTGTTCCATCTCTTTAGGTGTGGTGCACAGAAATCAATGAATCCGAGGCAATGAGAATTGTTTATCGTATGCGAGGTCTCCTAGGGGATGCTACTGAAGAATTCATTGAGAACTTAGACACAAAAGACAATGAAGAGGTTGATACTGAAGAAGTTTATAAAATGGCAAATGTCATGAGTGAGTGCAGTGGGCTGGAAGTTATGCTAGAGAGAATGGCTACAATTACCGACCTGTCAAGAGGAAGATCTTTATTAACTGTACTCCTTAAACTATTCGGATTTTGCATTAAGGTAAAGTTTATTTGTACATTTAAGAAATATGATAAAAGTTTAGCCCTAAAAGAATTTAATATTTTTTTCAAATGAAATTTTAATAAAACTGCTTCTGTAAAAAACAAAAATTGTTTTTAAAGATAAAAAGAAAATACTGAAAACTAAACATCTGCAGGTTCAACCAATATCTAAAATTTTTTTTATAAATATAAGAAATGTTCATTGCTGAGAAAAATACTGGTTGCAATAAAATGAAATATTTTTTTTAAGTTAATTCAATTGTTACGAAAACTGTAAATTGTGGTGCATGTCTTCTACTAATGTTAACGAGTACATCTTTTCTAGGTGAAAAGCAACCGTAACAAGCTGGTTGACCCTGAAATGGGCGCCATTCGAGTCATGCTCGGCGTCCTCAGGCTAGCCTTGTCAACTGAATCTCCTGAACTCTTACAAGCTCCAGCTGGTGGCCCAACAATTATCGAACAGCTGCTACAGATCATGGAGACCATCTTGGCCGAAGCAGCCTCCAAACACCAAGCTGAATATGCTGAGTTCTGCAAAAGCTGTGGAGAGAAGGAAGATATCAGCTTCTTGCTTTCCTCTGCCAGCAGTGTTCCAATGAAAAATTTCTCTGTGCTGCTGCCGCTCTTGATGAGAGTGGTGCCATTCTTGACATTTGGATCGCAGGTGTGTAATGTTTAATTATGCAGGGCTCCCACAGGTACTTGAAAGTCCTTGATTTTTATTTTCAATTTCAAGGACCCTTTAATACTCCTTGATTTTGTCAAGCGATCGTTGAAAAGTCCTTGATTTTCTTAGTTCGCGACCTTCAAATTTCGAGAAGTAATTTCTTAAAGCATTGCTAATTGGTCAAGTTGTCTCTAAATGACGCACATAGCACTTCGCCATTCAGTACAGAACATTGCTTACATATAAACTCTTATATTTTTGCTAAATACTTCTGTGTTTTCCTCTGATATAGTTGCCATAACACCTGGGGTCGGCGGTATTTCGACCGCTATGTTACTTTAATGTTTGGTCGATTTAATAGGTAAAGTAAACGATGCATTATGATTAAGGGTCCTTGAGCATTTTTTTGGGAGTCCTTTCAAAGTTCTTAAAAACTCTTTAATTTTTATCTTGAAATAAGAGTGGGAACCCTGTTATGGATATTGAGTTTTTTTTTCAATGGTTAAGAGATGGTCATTAAGCATAAACAATTACTTATAGTATAATTAGTTTGCTTGCTTTGATAAACCTCTACTCAAAACTGTCAAGATTTACAAAGCTTTTATTTTATTTAAAAATAAAAATTTGAATTTTTTACACATAAATATTAAATATAAGTTTACTTCTTCTTGAAAGATTTATTTCTCTTTTGTATACTTTATATAATCATGTAGTTGGTTAATTATATATTTTTTTCACTTTTCTAGGAAAAAATGGAGTCATTAATTAATCATTTCAAACCATATTTAAAATTCAATGAATTCGACTATGAGCATACAGCCGAAGCAGATTTGCAATTAGAATGCTTTTGCATGCTCACTGCAGGAATAGAATGTAACGTCAATGGTGACCAACTAAAAGACTTATTAGTGGAAAAACATGTAGTTCAAGATGCTTTAGAATACATAACAGCCCATGCTCCTCCCATTAAGTAAGCAAACCTTAAATAAGCAGATTTACAAAATTAAAAAAGGTTATATCAATTTAGTTATTATTTTTCTGCTGTTGTACAGGTCTCATTATTAAGTTTCTTTTTATATTGTAGGAGTGCTTTACTTGGAGCTTCTGAAGAGTGGAAAGAATTCACTTCCAAGCCTGCTTTGAAATATGTTTTGAAATTGTTAACAGGTCTTAGTCAAAACCACAAAACTACTCAGCATCTAGTCAGTGCTGAATGCATTCCCATTATTCACAGGTATATATATATTTCTATAATTTTTGTTGGAACGAAAACCTAGCATATAAATTCAGATTTTTCTTCCAATTCTCAACTTTATGCTTTTAATAAAAACCACTCTATCTTTAATTATTTTTGTTTCCTGTAAAATTCTTTATTAATATTAAAATTTTAAGTAAAGTTTTAATAAATATTAAGTTTTATGGGTTCAACCGAATTTTTAAAATTTGTACTTTTCCAGATAGTATTCAATTAGGTTTTAATTCTAATTAAGTTTTAAAAGATTTTATTACACAATTATTTTTTTAATAAACCAAATGTTGTTTGAAAATGTAGGTTGGAACAAGTATCCAGTGATGAGAGAGTGGGGTCCCTTGCTGAAAATCTGATGGAAGCTATCAAAAAGAACCCAAGTGTGGCACAAAAGATTGAAGAAGTTCGAAAACAAACTAAAGATGAAAAGAAGAGGCTGGCCATGGCCATGAGAGAAAAACAGCTGGGTGCTTTGGGTATGAGTACCAATGAAAAGGGTCAGGTAAATAAATTATTAAAACATTCTGTGGTTAAAGATATAGTATATATTTTTTATCCTTTATCTACTTTGGAATATTTCGATTATAGTAAGATTTAGAAGAATTCATCGCTATGTACTGTACTTGTGATTAAAAAGCCCATTGCTTAGACTAATTGGGTTGGTTTTTTTTTTGTTTTGTTATGCAAGTATACTTATAAAACAAATAATTTAATTTTCACTGCTTAACATTAAAAGTTGTTTCAAACATTTAAGGTATAATTTTATAAAGAAAATTATCTTAAGTACTTTTAAAAATTATATGGTTAATTAACTTTTTAAATCACATTTCCACCTAATACAAAGTTAGTTATAAAAGTAACAAAAGATCTCACTGTAGAATTGCTCATGAAATGTTTAAAAATGCTAAACCATTTATCTATATCTCTCTTACATTTCTTAAAAGGTAACTGCCAAGAGCTCTCTTCTAAAAAATGTGGAAGAACTAGGAGAAGAATCTGGACTTGTGTGCATTATTTGTCGAGAAGGATACAAATTTCAACCTACTAAAGTATTGGGTATCTATACATTTACAAAACGATGCAATGCAGAAGACTTTGAAAATAGAGCAAGAAAAACACCTGGTTATAGCACAGTGACACATTTTAATGTTGTTCATGTTGATTGCCATATGGCTGCTGTGAGGTAAATTTTACATTAAGAATTTTACAATTCGTATTTTTTTAATTCAAGAGTTAGACATATTGTATGATTATTGCTACACTAATATTTACTTGTGTGTTCCTTAAAAAAATGAATAATCTAACTGCAATTAATGCCTCAACAGTTTCAAAACTGACTTTTTTAGTTATTTATTGCTCTAAATAAGAGCATAAATGATCCAAATTTAGGGGAAATTTAGATTTTACTTGTATTTTTAATTTTAAGTCAGCAAAGTCATAAGATACAAAAAAAAATGTACAACACAAAATTTGGCCCATAATTCTACACAATAGACTAAAAATTCCATTTTCAGGCCATTTTCATTTGGAAGGCTTTATTTAGAACGTTTTATGATCTCAACATCCATCAAAATTTATGTGCAGTCAGCGAAAAATTGCAACTGTTATTTTTTTCAATTCCTCGTAAAACGCATTTCAACAACCATTTATTTGTTTAAGTGTGTTTATATAAAAAATATCTGAGTTGCTGGATCTCTGAAGGGTCTTGCTTGACGAAGTTTTGCTGGGTGTTGGAAGATAGGTGAAAAGTTCTCTAAGTTTTTAGAGGAAAATATTTTAGGTTTGAAGCTAATCACAAATTCATACTTTTCTAGACATGCTCGTGGCCGTGATGAATGGGAAAGTGCTGCTCTACAAAATGCCAACACTAAATGCAATGGTCTTTTGCCACTATGGGGCCCACAAGTCCCAGAGTCTGCTTTTGCTAGCTGTTTAGCCAGGTAATCCATATACTTTATTTAAAAGCAGTCTAAACTTATATTCATGACTAAGGTGCCATTAGAAAGATAGAATTAAGTATTGTACCAAAAGTATAAGATATTTGTTCTAAGGTTATGATTGAGGCTAAATTTTGAGTCATACTATGTTTGTTATGACTTGAGACTAGTAGAAAGAAAATATCATTCTAACCATAAATCATAGTTTTGTATTAAATACAAAACTTTATAATTTATGGTTAAAATCATGATTAATAGATTGTTGGTACTTTTCTTAATGCTATTTAGAAAAGTACCAAAAATATAACCTTACTATTTGTAAGGTTATATTTTTTGGTTTGGTTAGTAAGGTTATATTTTATTTTTTTAATGTTAAACCTTACTATTTGTATTCTTTGGGGCTTTGTCCCAGACTCTTAGCAATAAAACTCGGTCTCTATCCAATAATAACTCGTAGCATATTTGTTTTATATTTAACTACTAGTACATGCTGCTGTACCAGCTCAATTATGACCTTATAATATTCATAAAACTATATTTAGTAATATTTCTGTTACAATAAAGTTATTATATTTGCCAGGCACAACACCTACCTTCAGGAATGCACCGGACATCGAGATGTTGGCTATGCCTCTACAGTACACGACCTGAAGCTCCTTTTACAGAAATTCGCATTTGAGAAATCTTTCAGTGAAGACAGTGGTGGAGGAGGCCCTCAAAGCAACATGCATCTAATACCCTACTTAATGCATATGATTCTATATGTTATAAACACGTAAGTTCTATACATTGTATTATGTATTTTTTAAACCTTTTGAATGTCCTAAATTCTAATTTTTTAAGTAGTCTTAAAATTGGCTAAATTTGCTATTAATCTCCCTTTTTCTATGTTCTTGATAATTTATTTTATAAAAAAATAATGTTTCTCAGATTGTTCCATGAGTCATTAAGTTTCAAACAAACCACAAATTTAGTTTGAAATTTCCTTTAATTGGGTTAGTTATATCAGTTTAATTCCCTAATAATAAAAATATACAAAATCATCTATATGCAGTAAAAAAATTCAGGTAGCCCCCCTTTTTTTTATAAGTGGCAGGAATTGATCTTCCATAAATTGCATTAGGCTCCGGCCTAGGGATCCAAAATTTTAGGGGCCTCTTAATTTCAGTTTCTTTTATGCTAAATGTTGTGGTCCTGTGTGTGTGGTTTTAGTAGGTAATTTTTATAGTTTTTTTTAAAACCTCACTTTTTTATAATATGACTTTGACTGAGTATGTTTAGATTGAATGTAACAATTAAGGTGATAAAAAAACTTAATTCACCAGTCAAATTAGCCCTGTAATCAAGGGCAATCATACACAAAAAATTTTGTAAAAAGGGGCGCCAAAATCTGTTGTGCCTATATGTGTTTTCCTATATCAGGCCCTGATAAATGTTTAACCGTCTTTGAATTGTTTCGAAAAGGAACTATTTGTTACTAAAAGTTTGCTGCCACACTTTTTGACCTGGTTTTTATTTATGTGTGTGGTGATATTTTCTTTATAGCACAAGATTCGTGAATAGTGAAGAGAAAAATATCATTAACTTCTTGGAAATGCAAAAAAGCAAGTGGGTTGAAAACTGCTATGAGGTTAGTATTTTTTTTTTTTTTTTGATAGCTCATCTCATATTTAAATTAGTTACTGAACTGACACACCGTAAATGTTGGTGCTGTAATTGTAATCTGTCCATTATGTTTATTTAAGATCTAGAATAATTGTATTTAACTATTGTTGACAGAGGCTTTATCTGTCCACATTATGAATCAGAATAGAATTTAGCTAGTACAGGTATCTTCATGAAATGTGAAATATTCCCTTTTTATTCACTAACTCAATGTCCATAAATGCTAAAATAATTTCCTTTATAATGCAGCAGTTCAGTTGTTATAAAATGAAAACCATTATTAAAGAACTTGCATGAAGCTGTCATATTAAAAAAAAAACATTAAGCTCTTTCAGAACTTGAAACAAGTCCCCCTCATCATTATTTGTACCTACTTCCCTGATACTTATTGCTCTTTTTTAATTTAATTGTCAACGTTTGAAGGCTGTAGTTGCAAAATTCATATTCTCCAAAGTATAACTAAGATATAGGGTCAGTTGTTCATTGGCAACTTAAGTATAAAACTTAGTCCAATGATAAACTCCATTGAACCAAGTAGCCAATGATTCGACTCGACCCTATATCCTTTCGAAAGTACGATTTTTGAAACTACACCTTTCATTTGTTTTGTTCTTATATTATTATGATGTAGCCAACACAGTCTTTAAACTTTTTTTATTCCTCATGTATTACAATCGTATAGAATGGGCAGTGTTTGAAATTTGCTTTCTTTGTAACCAGCTTGAAGGTCCGTTGTATTGGATGACCATGTGTGTCATCGTTTTCCCTGCATCCAAGTGGAAGAAGCTGAGGGTCAACTTCTTGATTCGAATTCTCCTTCTTGCCCAGTCAAGGCACACCAACCCACAAGGCACTTCAAATTTAACTGATAATTCTGTTAAGGACTTTAATGTGTACAAGTCTTACCTCTTGTTTTTTGGACTCATTGATGGGCTCTATAAGAAGATGTTCAAGGTAAGTTGTGAGTTCTGAAATGTTATTAAATGAAATAATAACAAAGTTCTAAAGTTTCTTTTATTCTGTACTTTTTATCTATTATATTGTTATTGAACTTCTTTTAGAGATAGTTTTGAGTTTGTTCAAGCATATTTTTAGTTCATTTAGCAAAACTTTTAAAAGGGGAAAATTTCTTTTCTAAATTTTTTTTTAAAACCAAATAAGTTGCTGATTCTAGATTTAGTGAGTATTTTACTTAAAAAAATCATAATCAACTGCTCTAATGTTCTATTTTTTTATTATTTTGTAAGATTTGTTTTAAAATGGAAAGTAAGCAATGTATCTTTTGTCGACTGTCAGTTACTTCCTTCCAAATTATGCTCTAACCGTTAAATTTTTTAACTTTTTTTATTTGAATGAATAGCATCAGCGGCATATCTATATTTTGTGTCCTTTTGTCTGTACGCTTTTCCATCTTTACGCTTGCTTTTGTCTGTATGCATCTGTCCTATGACAGTCTGTTTTAACTTGAACTCTTACTGCCTGATTTAAAAAATTATTTTTATGGCCGGAAGATTGGCCAAGAAATGCATCTTTTTTTTTATTCCACTATAAAAGTTTATTTCTGTGATTTTTAGAGGCTATTCTAGTTCTTCCAGAACTTGTCTACCTTTTCAGTTCTTAATATTGGCTATATTTAAAATTATTGTACTCTTCAGTTAAAACTATTTGACTGAAGTCTTAAAACTATTTGTGTTTTATGATCAAAAAATTTTCTCTATAGAAAGTTGCTGTAACAGAAAATGAAGAATGGGCTGTTGTATTAGCTGATTTTGTGCGTCAGAATGACCAGCCCTTGCTAGAAGCTGGTGATAGTTTGCTGCGTTTCTTTGAGGATGATTTAGTGCCAGTGCAATCGTTTGCAGAGTTCTGTGATGTTTTGGGTAAGGATTCAAATTAATTTTTAGTTTTTTTAAAACCTTTTTGTGCTATGTTTACTCCTTATTTACGTCATCTATTATTATATTTTGTTTAATAGTCATAATATCTTTTAAATTTTGAGTTATGAATTCATCTAAATTTTGGATTAAATTTTTATTTTCAGATTTCGATATCTCTGATCCCCAAAGTTTTCTGGAAGATGTGTTAGACATGGTTGATACCCACGAACATTGAGTTCCTTTTGCTTTATTTAAAATTTTTAATGTTGTAGCGCTGTGAATAAAAGTATTTCTTTTGGGAAAAATAAAAATTGTTTTTGTTCTTTTATAATTTTTATACTTATGTTTTACTGCAACCCGTTACAGCCTATCACTTCAATATATGGTCACAGCAGGAAAAACATTTGCCATCATAAAAGCATACCTTTTTGTTTTTCACTTATCTTGAATCATTTTTGTTTGCATTATACATATGCTTGTTAATATTTTTAACTATCTATAACGGATTTCACTACTAGTCATTTGTTTTTTCCTCCCAAGCTAGTGAAAAGTTAACATCACTATAATGTCTAAGATATACAGGGTGGAAATTTTTGATGGAGACCTCTTATTGCAATCCTTTATTCATTTTGGGACCTACCACCCTGCTTTTAGTCATTTTAGCTTCAACACTTGGTTTATAATTTTAAAAAGTTGAACTTTTTTTAAAGGTTATATATCCGTTACTCACTTTTGCAAACAAGCTACAAATGCCACATACAAGCCTTTTGCCAAAATTTCTGCGCATTGCAACTAAGTCGTTAAAATCTCAGAATTTTTTCAAATGTACTTCGATTACTAAAACACTGCAAAATTTAATCTTTATATATATATAAAAAAAAAAGTCCTGACTGACTGAGGCATCGCATCAACGACCAGCCAAAATTAGTGGAAGGTGCAGCTATCAAATTTTAGGAGAATATTCTTTTTATATCTTTGGCGTCATTTAAGAAGCCATCTTTCGAAATTCGAACCCAAACGGGTGTTGGAAGGTAAAACGTGATCATATTTCTCCATAGGAATAGCATTGTAAGATTGGAATTTTTATTTTCAATTTAAAAGAAATTTCAGCGCGTTCAGTGCGAACGAAAATAAAGAACAAAAACAGATAATTTGCTGGATTGTTATTTGAATATCAGTATTTTATTTATTGATTTTAAATCTTGAATTTTTTTTTATGGTGGATCAGATTTCCTCAAGTAGATTTTAATTATGCTTCCAAATTTCATTTAATTGGTGTTTACAAATGGTAAGAAATGAAGATATGGAGGAATATTTTCAGTATAAATGAGGAATTTGACTTTATTAAACTTTTCCAACCTTAAAGGAAGACGAATGTCTGTTTTGTTTTCTGTTATTAAGATTTCTTAATGGCTGATTGAATTTTGACATTGGCGGCTTTTGGTGAAGTTGAAAATTTTACGTAAGATAGATAATCGAGTTGTATGGGTAAAGGTTAGCTTGAATTATCGTCGCACTAGCTACACACGAGGGCTATTTATTGAAAATATGAATAGTTTCTGTTCTGTTAGAGGTACGGTAAAGTATGCATCAGTGAAGAATACTTGGAGTATCTAACCTCTTGTCAATTTTAGGCTTGTTTGTGGGATTGTTTAATGGTTTACAGGAAAAACTGATGAAAAGATGCGATTAAGGTTTCAGAAAATAATGTTTTAAAGAGCAAATGCAGAAAATGTAGCTTTACGTCATTTTACCTTGCTTTAGTTGAAAAAATTAGCTATTAGTACAAAAAAAAAAATAGTTTCCCCTTCTATGTGAAACTCATTGTTATAAAACTAACACAACCTTCAAAATTTAAATTATTTTAGCTTTAGCTAGTACAATACGTTTGTAAGGTTGACAGTGTAAGGCTTTACAATGACTCTGTCTGCTACAAAAAAGTGTGATATGATTATGATACTTGAAATTGAAGAAAAAAAACGGCCAAGTTAGACCCATAGATTAAGAACAAGACCAAGCTGATAACAATAACCGGTTTTTTACAACGCCGGTAAAACCGACCCGGTTGTACCGAACCTTAAATACCGGTTTTCCACTAAACCGGTTTTTCAATGGGCAAAAAAAAAAAACGGTTTTTCCTATTTTTTAAAAAAAAAAGTTTTTCAGTTTCTTATTAATTAATTGAAAAAATCCATTTTTAAACTTTACTTTCGAACTAACAAAAACAATTTGCACAGGCTTGATGCGGGTATTTGAGGGTATTTTCATACGAGATTGAGGGTAAAATGCAAATTTTCGATTGGCAACACTGATTATTTCACTTTGTTTTTGTTTAGAAAAAGAGGTCAAGGTGTTCTGCCGATCCAGCGGCATAGTGGTTAAGGCATTGGCTTCTGGAGCTGCTCGGTCCGGGTTCGAATCCCGTTCAGGCATGGATGTTTGTGTTTGTCGAGTATATGCGGAGTACGTGCTCGTAAAATCTGTTGGGTCCGAAAGTCCTGTGGGCGGTCATTGCGCAGTTTCCCATGGGTACAGGTCCCTGGAGAAAATTTCCCTCCCCTTCAGGGACATGTCTAAATTGCGGAGGTGGAGACAGATGGCAACATCTGTCATATGTATTTGTGTGTGTCTTGTGCTGTCCTACTTGACGATGGTTTATAAGCGGGTCCTTGCGACCAAGCACACAAGCCAGAAAATATATGTCTACCAACCAACCAACCTACAAGGCGTTCTGGCCTTATTCGCACTGACTTATCACCCGCCAGGAAGTGGAAGTTAGCCTCTTCGACGCATGCGCATCAGCCTTCAATACACGGCACCGAAGTTGGCGACTTCAAAGTAGTTGGCGATGGCGATTTATTTTTCGCATTTCGCAACAACCCATGTCGGCCGCCTTGAAGCTCGTTACGTTATATTTTTTTGTTGAGTTTTTCGAACGTATTATGCAGATTTAGTGCCACAACTAATAAAAATATTAATAATTATTATATGTTTATATTTTAAGGAGTCTAAGGTATGTACTTACTTTTATTAGTTTGAAAAATTGAATCTTCTACCTGTATGCACGTGGTGAGTAATGAATGAAATTTGTGTAACTTCTTTTGCTTAACTATGTTTTACGATTAAATTAATTGCCGTAGAAATTAATGCTGTTCACCATCAATCTTGAACGTGTGTTTTGCTAGTCAAAAGAAATGTCTAAAATTCCTCAGCTACAACTAACGCTGGTCCGAAGTATTGTGTGAAAATATGTAAATAACAATTTCAAAATATGCCGATGTAATATAGATTTCGCTAACTGTATATTGTAAAATGCTTGTAAATTGAAATTGTATTAAATTATTCCATAGCATGCGTTGCAAGTTTAATAATTCACTAAAGTGCAAGTTAAATAACATTCTCTTTTTGTAGGATGCTGCTCAAATCGGTTTTATATCAAATATGGGCAGTAGTAATGAAAATATAAGTAAATACAGTCATTAAAATTTTTTTTCTTTGTGATTCTGTATTGTCTGATGCGAAAATTTTCTAAATTAAATGCTTAAATCTCTCAACTAAAAATAAAATTTTTTATTTGACAAAAATAACTTTCTTGAAGAAAAACCCATGCCTAGAGTTAAGAGAACTGCATGAAGGATTTGCAAAAAACTTTTCAATTCTTAATTCTTCTTCCCCCCATTATTTGTATGATGAATTTTGGGATGTTAGTTCTTGTATTTATTGATATAAAATGACCTTAACAATGACGTATGCAAGTAAAAAAAGCCGCACTGTCTTAACAGACGAAAGAATATAGCTTAAATTGGAAGTGTTGTCATCGATGCATGTGCAATCAGCCTACCATGAAGAGCAAAAGGTCAATATATTCTTCTTTTAGATTTCTAATTATTAAGTGTTTTGAAATCTGCGAATAAATCTTCTGATAGTATGCACATGGTGAGTAAAACATGCATTTTGATGGTTTAAAGAATAATAGCATAATTTCCACAGGTTACCACTAAGCTGGATTATTACATCAAATTGAAAGTGTAAGTGAAAGAGTTACAAAATACAGCTATTATATGTTCATGTGGGTTTTCTATGATTAATAATGGATATATCCTAATGACCATCCTCTTTGATTTGTCCCAAATTAAAAGATAGTGGCATCTCATTGCAGTTTGGTTTTTCGGAATCCATTGTGGTGAGTAACACACTAAGCATGTATTATTGATAATGGAAAAATCATGATAATAAAATATCTGTGTATAAATTTGAGAGGTAGATTCGTCATGTCTTCATCGATGCATGTGCAATCAGCCTACCATGAAGAGCACAAGGTCAGTATATTCTTCTTTTAGATTTCTAATTATTAAGTCTTCTGAAAACTGCGAATAAATCTTCTGATAGTATGCACATGGTGAGTAAATCATGCATTTTGATGGTTTAAAGAATAATAGCATAATTTCCACAGGTCACCACTAAGCTGGATTATTACGTCAAATTGACAGTGTAATTAAAAGAGTTACAAAATACAGCTATTATATTAAAGCTCTAGAGTAACGGTCGCCAGTCGCCAACTGGAGACTATTACACCAAAAGTGGCTACCTAAAAATCGAACCCCAGTCGCTAAAAGTGGCTATCATATTTTTTAATTTTTGTTCAACAAATAATTAATACTGAAGCTGCATTTCTAAAATAATAATAAAACGCTCAGATTCGATTCAGTCGAAAAGAAAGACTTGATGACAGTTGTTACTTGTCGGTGAAATTTTCCCCTCATCATTGGCCGGTGTTTTGTGTGGATGTCACTGAGTCGGCCTCCGTGTGACGTAAATGGAGCTGGGCGAGAAAATCTTAAATGCAAATTTGATTTTCAAATCTTGCTTTACGATAGCGGCAATTTACAAGTGATTGATTTACAGCTGATTAAGATCTCAACTATTTCTTTAAACAACTCTGATGTGAGAAAATTTCATGAACTATTATGGCGATTCGAATTCTCCGAAACTAATAGTATATAGTAAGTACATAAATTAATTTTCTTCTTTTAACAATGGCCAATCACATAATACTTACATATTTGGTATGATCCTTTTTTTACTGTCAATCTTTTTTATCAAAAATGTCTTTAATAAAATTGTGTTTTGTGGAAAATCGCAGTTTATTTTTGCCTTATATACTTAAATTTGAAACTGGCTACTATAAATCCAAATGTGGCTATCATTTTTTGTCATTCTGGCAGCCACTGGCTACTATTAAAAATTCCCAGTCTACAGCATTATATTATATGTTCATGTGGGTTTTCTATGATTAATAATGGATATATCCTAATGCAGGGCATATTTTAAGGAAATTTGACTGTGTGGGCAAATCTAACTTCTTTGGGGGGGGGGGGGATTGTAAATGTGCAGTTTATGGTAGTTGAATAATCGTCAAAAAAAAGTTGGGGTGTGAAAATTGGAATTACAGAAATTATTATTGAGTATAAGGAACGTAAACACTGTGACTTTTGAACTATTTTAATTTCATTCAATATAATAATACATCACCCATATTCATTGTCATTTTAATACCCAACCAATTACAAATTACATTGTCTTTTTTAAAAAAAGGATTTCGTATAAAAAAAACTCTCTTTGTAGAGTTTGTGCGTCATTTACGTCATCTTTAAAAAAAAATTATTGGTGATAGGACAATTTCTTGTCTTATTGATTCAAAATGTTGCGACATTCGATTGACTTTCTCCTTACGTTTACTGGAAGTACCTTATTTTATGGTCTTCTTCCTTTCCTTCCTGCAAGCATCGAAACCACCGGGATAAGGGACATTTATCATTAACTCCAGTTTTTAGTTATGTTAATATTCAAAACTGCGATGATGTCTGATAGAATAATATTTCTTTTTTGAAAATTTTCTTGGAAATATGTTGCAAATGTCACCCATGACTAAAGTCAGTTGAAATTTTAAAGGACTCTCTTGCCACATGTTAAACATCCCTTTTGCAATAGTCTTGTCTTTCTTGTCCTCTTCCGAGTCAGACATGATGTTCTGCCACTGTTTTCGACAGTAAGTTTCAAAGTGGCGGGGAAAAGCTCTATACTATGGAAAAACAATCGCATGTTTGTATGTCTTGCCGATTTTCGGTAATAGGTTAAAATACTGCTGAGATTTGCTCTTCATAGTGTGAGTTCAGGGACGGACAACACAACATTTTCAAATGCTAAATCGCTTTTGTGTTAACGTACCACACTGTTACTAATTTCTTATCTATAGTTCATTTTTAAGCAACTGCCATAAACCCGCCTTGTGTCCAGTATTCGCCGATTCCATCCGTCGTGATAGCAACAAGCTTTGCGAAATCAATGCCAATCGTGCCTCCGTGACCTTGACGTAGGAATACAAAGACACCTCCCCAAGTGTCCCATAGTAGGAAAGAAAGAGAACCCCATGGTTGTTTCACTCTTTTGCTTGTGGGAAGGATTAGGGGTCCCGCTTCCAAGTGGCATTTTTTTTACAGAAAAATAAAAATTATCCAAACACATAACCGCTGGAAAAAATTATGAAAATGTTAGTGGGGAAATTCATTTGACTGTGGGGGCAATTTATTTGACTGTGTGGGCAATTGCCCAAAAAAATCCCCTTAAAATATGCCCTGTCCTAATGACCATCCTCTTTGATTTGTCCCAAATTAAAAGATAGTGGCATCTCATTGCAGTTTGGTTTTTCGGAATCCATTGTGGTGAGTAAGTAACACACTAAGCATGCATTATTGATAATGGAAAAATCAAGATAATAAAATATCTGTGTATAAATTTGAGAGGTAGATTCGAGCAAATTTGCTTGACACTAAAGTTGCTGTTTTTTGCATTGCAAATTATAAGTTGCGAGTAGAAAAGATGTCATTTATAGATTTAATAGTCTTGTCCCAATTTTTTTTTATCGCCGAAAAGCCGAAATTGGCCTTCCAGGATGCGGTTGTTAATTTAAATCAGAGGTTCCCAACCGGTGGTATGCGTACCACTGGTGGTACGCGGGAAAATTTCAGGTGGTACGCATGATTAATGTAAGCAACATCAGGCTAATAATAGCTTCTGTAGGCATGAGCAGTGAGCAAGCAAATATATTACTCATTATTTTGAACTTTATTATTATTTTAAAGAGAATTCTAAATTCACTTCTGGCTCGGATGTAAAACCTAGTGCCCCTTCATCTCCCGACTAGCTCTGCTATTTTTGATGATGAGTTCCATTCCTCCTAATGTTGATATTTTAATCAAAGGCAAATATCAACAAGTTTCGCACTACAGAATATAAAAGTATATTTTGTATGATGATTATTGTTTTTGATGAGTTTGTACTACTTTCTTATATGTATGTTTTTTTAAAATTATAGGTAATAAATAAAACAGTAAATTAATACCATTATTTTTTTTTATTTCCCGTTTATTATAAGCATGTTATGAATAAACAAATATCTAACCATTAAATATGAAGTTTTCTCAGGAATTTATTTCAAAAAGACTTTGAAAACTTTTAGAAGAGTGAAAATTATACCTTTATTAAAATATTTAAGTCTGGTGGTACGCAACAATTTCTTAAAAAGTCAAGTGGTACGCAGATCCAAAAAGGTTGGGAACCCCTGATTTAAATAGTTCAGATTGTAGAACAAAAAATATAATCCATTTATTAGTATTCATGGTTATTAAAAAGAATAAATTTGAAATATTCTTCATTTTAAGCTTATATTATTTTTTAAGTGACAAGTAAAAAAGTCGGCAATCAAATTCCCAAGAATATGCAAGATAGTATGCAATTATTGCCTTAACAAATATTTAACTTTTGTACATTAATGCAATGCGTCTAAATTTTCGAGATATTTGATGGCAGTATTATTACTTGTACTTGTTCTCTTTAAATTAACAGGAATTTTTCCTCGGTTTTAAAAGTTTTGACAGTAGAATATTATTTAAACAATGTATTTACATCATTATTATTTGTATTAAATCACAACTGCTACTTCATTAATATTGAGTTCAATATTGTTAAGTCTAGGAATTATTCAGTTAAAAGTTTTTAAATGTATAATTCTGCTTAGCTAGTTTCTATAAAATTGCAGCTGTTTTGTTCATATTATGTGTAATATATACAATAAATATTTGTTTGCATAATAAAGTGAAATTTTTAAAATGTTTTTTCTTATCTGTGTGAACAAAATAAAAAAAATTTTATTGTAAACTTTGATGAAAAATAAAGTCAAGCTAATATAAAATTTTATATTTGTCAGTTCATTACCATTAGGAAGAATGTATTTTATGCATTCAAATTTATTAATGGATTTTTTTTTAATCTTAACTTGATTTTAATAATATTTTACAAATGATTTAACTTAACTGTCAAATGGTAATAAATTGAAACAAAATTTCTCGATAATTTGAAAGAAATTGATTTCCATTGTAATTTTTGTACTTTTTAATTAGCCAGGTTCAGTGGTGCCTATAAGTACTGGTTGAGGGGGTTAAAAAAATAAAACATTTTTTCGTGCTAATTGATAGTAGATAGTCATCTTTGTAATCAGTGGATTAAGAAGCTGCTATCATACCCTGTTTTCTTAATACTTCATATGTTTCATTCCTGAATTATCGCAGAAAGGTATAAAGAAATTATTACAAAACACAATATGAGCTTAGAATAAAGATTAAAATTAGTGTTTTCCCAAGTAGAACATTGTCCTTTTTTTAAAACTCTTATCATCACTAGCTGTATTTCTGCTAATCTTCAATTGATGAATTATGGAGATTTTGAAAAATTATGGCAATTCAATAATTTTTTGTCAACAAAATGCATGAATGAAATACGAAAATGATATTTTAAGTTTTTATTGCTTGTTGGAGTATGTCAGCTTATGCTGTGCTGGATATGAAACCTTAAATATTAGTTCAGTATTGCTAATAAATGAATTATAACAAAAGAGATCTTTCAATAAAGCAGTTGCTTTCCCTTATATTCTAAGATTTTAACTTATCAGAATATAAATTGTTAATGTTTATAATTATTTTTAAAATCTTGTGCCTAAAGCTAATGTGACCAAATTTCTAAATCAAAACATTATATTTCCTATAACTCTCATAATAAACAACAAATAATTGAGAAATAATCGTAATTATTATCTTTATGGTAATAAAGGTATAAAAACTATTTAGTATTTTAGTGTCATGTTAATATTTTAAAAAAAATTATAGAGCAAAAATTTTGTCAAATCAACCTGTATAATTTGTAAATCGGATTTATAAAAACAAAATCTTCATATACATGGTGAAGATGCATTTTGTGAACCTCATTTATTCAAAAACAAAAAAGTTCACTTTGCAACAGATAGTTTACGTTAGAACGTCGCAACATGATGAAGCAATAAATGATAAGGAATGCATTACATAATTTACTTAGAGGTTGCAAAGAATTATACAGGGGGGATGATCATGTTTGAATTTTTCTTTTTCGGCAAAGGTATTGGGTTTGAAATACACTGCAATAAATAAAATTAACCAAAGGTAAAATAAAATTAACTCTAAGACAGTTTTAGAAAGTAAATTGACCCTAAATTTTTTAGGGTCAATTTAGGGTGTTCTTGCATTTTTTAGATGTTTAAAAATAGATTTCAACTTCTTTTTTAACAAATAAAGTTTTGAAAAGATTGCTGTTCTAATTTAGAAGTTTTTTCTCCTGTTTTTTACTATTTCTTTCCGGATGTATTATGAACCTAATTTCACAAATTCTAGATTTTTAGAATGAAAATTAAAAAGTTGGGAGTGAAGTAAAAGTTGGAAGTAAAACGTGCTCGCTAATTGCGTTGATCAGTGTATATTAATTAATGCTAAGGAGGGGTTTTTCACGTTCAAGATTTACCCACACAAAAGGTAACCTAGTTTGTAACAGACTTTTCATACTTGTGTGCCTGTACCACCAGATAATTTTACTACGCCCAGATGTAAGGAATATATAATTTAATATAAGTAGTGAGACTAAGCGAATCCGTTACATATAAAAAAAGAACCAAAAGCATAGAAAATATGTTAAGTTTTTTTTTTATAGGAAGTTCTTTGGTTTGTACAGCGATACCTTGATCCTAACCTATAGCAAGCAAAATGATTCTACTAAATTTATTAAATAAATTAATTAAATCAAATGTTATTTGTTGAAGGGAACATCAGTTTTCAAGAAACACCAAAAACGTATTAAAAAAAACTAATTATTCATGATTTTTTTTATTTTGCATAAAAAATTAATTGATATAATTTTGCATAAAAAAACTAATTATTTATCAACAAATGTTTAAATTTGCATAAAAACTTATTTATAATTCGTATAAAATTAAAAAACATATTTATGTAATCAGAAAATAACAGTACAACACTGCAACCGCTTGGAAATTTCCAATTTCGTAAACATTGTAGAAATTAATACAAGTGGCGATATAATGCCAAATCTGGTTTCCATCTGGACACCAGTTTCTAAAGCTACGACAGTCGGACGAGGTTCCGACTGTCGTATACGGCAGGCGGAACCGATATGATTGGTTGCTATTTGACTTCCTGGCGGCCGTGTAGCAACGGCCATTTTTATTTAACAAAAAAAAACATAACTTTCTTTTGCGAGTTTGTATTGTTTTTTTACAATGGAAAAGCTAGATGAAAAGATAAAAAAGTTCTTGGATGAGGAAGGTTCTAAAGAAGAATCACCTATAGCTAAAAGGATCAAAGAATTACCTAAAAAATTTTTAAAACAAGGAACATCTGTATCTGATAGCGAAATAAATAAGATAATTAAAAAATTAGGTAAGAGTATAGACATACCCAATATAGACAAAGAGTACAATGAATTTTTAAATAGATATGGATGCATATATGGAGAAGGATTTGAGATATGTGGACCTATTGAAGGTACTATTGATAGCAAAATGAAGACTGAATATATATCATTAAAACAACTTGGATTTGAGAATCGTTGTAGGATGAATAGAATGACAGAAGAAGAAGTAAAATCTTGCTGGTTAATAGCTGAAATAGATCAAGGAGATCAATATTACATTAAATGTAACCAAAATAAGAAATGGCTTATATACTCTATGGATCGTTATGGCAAGTCTAAGATATTTGCTAAAAATTTCTTGGACTTTTTGGATAAGTTCTTTGAAGCTTATGAAATAAAAACAGAAGAAGGAGATTCTGAAGAAGAAGAATACTCTGAGTTAACTGATTAACTTAGTTGTGTGATTCGTAGAGGTCGTTACAACTTGAATATGATGCCGTTGTGAAATGTTTTAGAAAATTAGTTTCATTTTGAAGTTTGATATACAACTAAATGGTGCGTTTGGCGCTTCTTTACGTGCATGAATTTTGTATGGAAGCGGTTCTAAGTGAGTGACAGTTCAAAACAAAATAATTGGTGTATTTCCTAAAGTCTTTAAAAATTTAAGTATCAGTAAACTGTAAAAATTGAACTTGAGATATAAAACTAGTTTTTATATTTCTCTTACAAACTTATGCGGGATAACCTAAGATGATAAACCCAGAAAATGCTTTACAACATTTATGCTTGTCAAGATACTATTTAAAGATACCTTGCCCCACTGTTTACATATAGTTACTGAACAAAATGCATCAAAAACAAAATTATTAATGCACTAAAAAAATAGTAATCTGTACAAAATTTGGTAAAATCAACTAACTTCATGGACAATATGGAACGATACTATTTTGTAATTTTACCAGATAAGACACTACTGTGTTTACTATCAATTTGATACTTTTACTCATTGATTTAGTAGGTGTGTAACTAAAGTATTTTATTTGTAAATGTTACTAAACATTTGTTTATGAAATACGACACTGTTGTGGTTACTAATAATTTGGTAATTCCTACTCATTGATTTGGTACATGTAAGTATTTTGTAAATGTTACCAAACATTTGTTTATGAAAAACCACGCTGTTGTGTTTAGTAATAATGTGGTAAATTATATTCATTGATTTGGTTGGTGTAACTAAAGTATTTTGAGAATTTTATCAAACATTTTGTTTATAAAATACGACGCTGTTGTGTTTACTAATAATTTGGTCATTTATATTCATTTATTTGGCAGTCGTAACTAAGGAATTTTGTGAATTTTATCACAAATTGTTATATTTACTAAAAATGTAGCTGCTGTGTTTAATAAAATTTGATAATTTTTATTCATTAATTTTGTAAGTATATTACCATCTTAGGCAAAACATAGCAAATAAATTATAAATAAGTTGAAAATTCAGCTTTGCACTTTTTTTACACAATGAATTGTACCAAATTATAATTATTTTAAATCACATTTTGCCAGAAAATTATTTAATGAACTAAAAAAAAATTTAATGTTTGCGCAAAATTTGGTACAATTCAACATGCAAAAATGTTTCATCACTATTTTAGCATTTTGTAAACATAAAATAAAAGTAGAAATTTTGTACTTTTATTTTATAAATAATAGACAATAACTGGCTCTATTTACAAAACAACTTATTAAATCAATGCAGGTATCTGACAAAAAATAATTATATAATATGGTCTGGATGAATTCACATGTATTAACCCACAATGGAATCTAATCATACGATATCGCAACTTAAAGTATACTTATATACACAGCAAATCAAAACGACTTAATTTCAGGCAAAAATGTGTCAGAACCAGATGACACTATATCCAGACCCTAAATTGTGACTGAAAGTTTAAGACACTTGATTTGGTAACGTCTTAAATTGCTATGTTTTCAGACACTTGTCATGACTTATATGGAGCTTCTTTTCAGAACTGAACTTTTCAACTATCGCCAATGGTTTACAAAAACTACCAAAATCAATTTTTGGCTGACAATTGAGACTTGCACGTGAAATAAAATTATTTTCAATTTAAATTTACTACAAAATACACAGAATAGGTATTTTTAAGAGGATTTCCAATCAAATACAGTTTTAGTTCTAAAAATATATTTGAGTAAAACTATAATACATTTGAAATTGGTATCACAATATCTTTTACCAATTAAGGGTCTTCCGTAGTTAAAATACAAAAATAAATTTCTATGTCTCAATTGTTAGCCAGAAACCCAATTTTGTTGGGTTTTGTAAATAATCGACTATATAGTTGGGTTATGTAAACAGGTATATATTTGGAAATTTAGTTCATATATGATATTGTAAAACACTGAACGATGCTGAGGCGTGATTAGTGTACTGTTTAGGCTGAAAAATCAAATTTTGACCTGGATGTTTAAATACTGACTGATAGCACACTCTTACACATCAAGAGAAAGGTCTTGGCCTCTAAAAACAGAATTCACCACAATTTTAGGCACCATCTGTCCCCAGAGAGTTTTAGGTATAAATGTGTCTTAACTAGCGTTCATCTCTTTAAAACAATAAATAGCAGGGGGGGGGGGGGAGCTTGAGAAACCAAAATATGCTTCTGAAGATTTAAATATTGACTGAAAATGAGATTGTCATGCCTCATCATAAAGGTTTTAACTTCTAGAAACACTGACGGAATGGTAGTTAAATATACTAGCAAAGTTTCAAGCTTCAAGATAGCATTTAATACAGTGTCGTCCAAATTAAGACACAGAGAAATGCAATTTATTATCAAATACTAGGGGGTAAAGCCCCCTGCTTGCTACCATTTGCCAACCCCTGATAATTGCTCCGCAATCCCTCTTTGTTTGATTCGCAAACAAACATGCAAGACTAAGATATTTTAGTTAAAAGGTCCCGACCAGTGGGGAGAGTGCGCAACACGAAAAATTGAAGATGCATTGGCTTCGACTGTTTTTTTTTACGCTGCGTAATGTACCATCACACAATTTAAAAAAAAGCTTTATTTTTAATGTTTTTTATTGTTTTGATATTTATATACTAGTTAGAAAAGATAAAATTTATGCCAAATTTCAGTTTTAATATGAATAATAAAGTTAAATAAAAAGAAGACGTTTCGTGCACAATTAGAATATTTAATAACAAGAGATGTAACCACTTGCCGATTTTGTTTTAAGCTTCTGGCTAATTTAATTTTAAATATGTACTTCATAAACAAAGTTGTTGAATAAGAACATTAAACAAATATTTTATATATTGCTTTGAAAGAAGATGGTTATTTGATTGGTTAGACATAGATTTATGAACATATATTTTCAGGCTTGTGTGCTTGGCCAGAGCAAAGCGTCCTTGATATAAATCCTGCTGATCGAGGATGCTTTGGTCATTTGGTCACTGGCGACTCGCTTATAGGGGAATGGCGCCACCATAAGGGAAATTGAATTTTCATGCAGCAGAATTGTGTTGCAATTAATGTCAATTGTAATGATCATAGCATACTACAGTTCATTACCCATCTTGTGGTGATTTTTTAATATTTAAATCTTTAACAGAAACTGAATAATTTTTTCTTCTGGCGGAATTACCCCGTCCCGGTACCTGGGGTAATGCCGCCACACCACTATGGATGTTGTCGGGACCTAAGGTAAGGACGGCTAACAATAAAAACGTATCTTTTAAAAAAATAACTTTACGCTAACACACCGCACGGCCTTTAGCGTCTCTACTACAAATCAAAATACTTTGTTTCCTGCTACAAGTCAGCGTTCATTGCCCAAACACACCGATGGCGAGATACAAGGGGTGGCGGGAATTCCCCGCCCTCCCCTAAACCTTTGTAAAATAAGACAGACACAACAAGCAAACATAAGTGACAGATGCAACACTTGTGTAAATTGTGGTGGTGGAGATAGATTTCTGCATGCAGCAATCTATCTCCACCTCCGCAATTTAGACAAGCCCCTGAAGGTAAGGGAAATAGTCTCCAGGGACCTGTACCCGTGGGAAATTGCGCCATGACAGCCCATGCACAGGACTTTCGGACCCACAGATTTAACGACCATGTACTCCGCATATAGTCGGTGGGTCTTCAGTGGTATCGGGAGACGTGAACAAATTTCAGGCAAAATAGATAAAACTTTTCAATTCAGATTACAAATATCAATCCATGACTATTCTGCATAAGTTCACAGGTCAAGAACAGCTATGAGTGCAACAAATCCAAGCAATCGGAGTTTCCATTATATTATCTATTTTTATTAGCAGTGGTTTACTTTTCTAACTAATTAAGTACTTGCAATTTTTTTAAAAATTATTATACAAAATCTTATGTAAAAATAAAAAGCCTATGTGATTGCAAAATCATATAGATTTAAACATAATAAATGGGGTGAGGGTGCTGAAAATAAGCGAATGGTTTATTCTAATTAAACACGGATGCTTGGTCTTAAAACTTTATTGTGACGTTATATTTAAAGATAATAAACAAAACAAAATTATAATCATGCAAATTTTAAGGTCTTGTCGATTTCTTCTCAATTTAAGTAAACCAAACCTTTGACGTCACAATGACTACTTTTTACTTTTTATAAGTGAAGAGTAAAGTGAACTGAAGACGAAAATTCTCTATAGTTTGTTGTCGGTCGGTCGTGTTTCCGAAGCCTACGGAAAGGCTAAAAAAATTCAAAATGGTAAGTAGCAATCTATGTTAATCTATTTTAAATTCGAAAATATTTCAAAATAATCATTACTTTTATATAAATAGGCATTAAAACTTTTGCTTGAATGGTTTATTTTTTTGTTAACGAACGTGACCAGAGACGAAAACTAAGTATTCCTTGTCGTCCCGAAATGGAAAATTTACTAATAGTCTATTTTTATTTTCAGTTGCAATTAGTACGACTTCCTGAAAAGTTTTTAGCATTTATTTCGTGTTATGAACACCAATATTGTCATTCCGAAATGGAAAATTTACTCATAGTCTATCTATTTTTATTTTTAGTCGCAACTCGTCCTTCCAGAAAAGTTTCAGCATATATTGCGTGTCATGAACACCAATATTGATGGCCGACGAAAAATTATGTTTGCCCTAACTGCTATCAAGGTAAATTGCTCTTTTGAATTTATATTTACTATGTGTTACAGTTCTTCTGATTCCCTGCTAAATTTAAAAACATTCATTATTTATATTCATTATTACGCGCGTGAACCTCTTAAGTGTATGTGGTTACATGGTATTTCTATGTTGATATGTTGAAAAACACAGAAGATCATAAAATTTCCTTAATGGTTAGTGCTAAGTCAGATTTTTAACAAATGAATGCTATGCTAAAAACTTGAAAGTATCATAAACAGAAATGTTCACTTATGGCTTTGATTTCATTTATAGCAAAACTGAGTTACTGAGCAATTTTCGCAACCTGTAAATATTACAAATTTATCTGCCATAACTGCCTACTTGTTGTCACCCCAAGAAAATGATTAAATTGTATTAACTTGTGCCATGAATGTATCTGTGTGATCTGTGTTATTCGTAGAAACAAATAATAATCTTGTTTATATGCTCCAAATTACAGTATTAATAACATGCAACTTAACACATCCCCTGATCTACTTTTACTTTGTAATGTTAATACTATCGTTTAGCTATGATATAATGGTCGTTTTTTATTGGCGAGCTTGAAAGCCGGCTGTTATGCCTATCAGAGTTGTAAGATATTAATATAGGAAGTTGAATGTTATTAACATAAGAGCCACGGTAGCTCAGTCGTGTCAAGCGTCATGCTCGCATCGAAAGGGTTGTGTGTTCTGTCCTCGGCGGTGCTCAGATGGTTGCTGGGTCGGCGCTTGTACTCGGCTAAAGACCGCCCTGTTGACTAATGGTGGCTGGGGCTCGTTAAATATGTCGTGGTCACAAATTCCTCCATGTTCCCATACCAAATTAATACCTCTGGGGGTGCCAGATCAGGGGGTTGTGGGTCTTTGATCTGGATCAAAATTTCGTACAGTCAAGTGAGTGAGAATGGATGTGCGAAAGGGACCTTCCTGTAAAACGGATGTGTCAGACTGACAGGAACAGTCGGACTTCCTCCCTTGTGGCGCTCAATAAAAATGGTAGCTGTCCTCTTCGCCTTAATTCAGGTAGTCCTCTACTCCGGGCTCGGTTACCGAGTGGCATTAGAAACAACAGATTTGTATGAAATGGAATGCTTACCAGGCATTTCGTTGCTTGGCAACATAGCACAAATCGCTGAATCGAGAACGGAAAATACGTCATCGCTGTTCCAAATCAACAAATTCACTTATTTTTATTGAAATTGTAATAATGCACATGCCCAATGATTAGAAACTCAATCCAGAGGGTGATTGGCAAAATCTAACATCCTCCCCTTCTTTTTTTCTATTTTATTTCTGTTCTTAATCATCTCTTTCTACTAACAATTCTATTCTACTAACATGTCCCCATCTCCTTCTAATGTTAGATTTTGTTCTTGATCTCAATGAAGGAAGATTATGAGATCTGAGGGCTTTGAAAAAATTAAAAGCTGTAATATTTATGTGCTTAATTTATTTCATTTTCAGTTTTACTGTACATCTACATTCATACACAGTACCAGGGTTGGATAAAAACAGTTTTTTCAACCCTAATATGATAATAATAAACAAAGATATTCATTTTTATTCCTTGTTACCTCCTGAATTTACATTATGCACTCATGAAAAACCCCTTAAAAACTCATGAATTTCACTATCATAAACTGTAGAATGTGAACCCTGCACAGTCAGACATAACAGCCATTAAAATTTGTGACGAATGTCAATTAAACCGCTCACAGCATTATAACCTTAATTGAAATAACTAAATTGATTATGAAGTAATGTTTCCAAACTTTTTAGATACAATTTATTATGATCAAATATAACTATAATTCAACATTTTAAACAAAAAAAGCAAGCTTTGCAGTTTTTTCGATCCTAAGCTTATTATGCAATTTAGATTGCACTAGACCAATAGAGAAAAAAATGTTTTCAACATTGGCTGTTGTTTCAGCACTCTGAATGAGTTAAACTACACTAAAAATGTTACTGTTAAATTTTTTAATATCTACTGCTTGGCTTCTCCACCATTCTATTGCTGACACCTTTTACAAGATCGCTCTCAGAAAGATATTTCCGAAAGGGAGAGGTATTGATACAATATTTCTTATTGAGTTGTTTTGTCAAAGTGGAAGTTACAAATAAACTAATTGGTTTAAACCATGCCACCCTGCATTGTACATTTAAAAAAAAAAATTCAGTATGGGCTCAATCGAATAAACCGGCACATATGGAAGTAGTAATGCATTGAATATTGTGATATTACCTGAAAACTTTTTTTAAAAAGCAGTCTTTCACATGGTTGATTAATGACTTTTCTATGGAACAGTCTGGTCAAGACCTGTTTAATGAATAACTTTTTTCTTACCAGACTGCTATATTCTATAAGCTAATTGATAATTATTTGTAACTATTATTACCAATTGTGTTATAAAATTGTAACCCAATTGCTATTTCTCCCTAAATGTTTAAATTGCATTCTAGGGTGTAGGCCGAAGATTCGCCAACCTTGTTTGCAAAAAAGCAGATGTAGATTTGAATAAGCGAGCCGGTGAGCTAAGTGAAGAAGAGGTAAGCCTTCTCTCCGAAATATTATATATTTATTGCTTGATGATAATACTACTTATATTTATGTGTTTATTCTTAAATTCATGGCAGGTTAGTTTAATTAATGATATTTATTAAATATACTTAGTGCTAGTTTTATGAGCTTTTAGATATTCATTATTAGTGTTTGTGAAAGCCAAATGCCTGTAGATTCCTGATTATTATTCCCTTTTTTAAGGGATTGTGCAGTACTATTTAGTTGAGATAGAGTTTTTGTTTAAATATATTTCATAGTTCTGTTAATTTTTGTCTTAATGTCTCTCTGCCTCGTGTGTAATTTTACTTTTTACAGCAACCTCGATCTTTTGTATTGAAGATTGGCTGACTCTAACAATATTTCCTATAGTTAGTTTTTTTTAAATCTTCCTCTCGGCAACAAAAAAACACATGGTCTTTAAAGTAGTAGGCTATGATGTAATAAATGGGTAGATCATTATCTTAATGCAACAGACATCAACTCCGTTCATAAGGCTAGGTTGCGTGATGTGTCCTGAAACTAACAAAAAAAGCTTATCTTGCGGCATGATCAACCAATATGGCAGGTCATGGTGGTTTGTTCAACCAGTCTGTACTGAACTAATAGTAATCTGTACTAGAAATATAGTGATCCCTTCTCTGCTTTGCTATAAACTAGAACTGTTGATTAGTTACTATTGGCCGAATGGACGTTGATGGATTGTTTTTATAACAATTTCCCATTCAAATGTATTCAAGGTAAAACTGAACCTGTTTTGCTTAGTTAATTTTTGCATTCATATATCCATGCAAGTTTTAGGTATGTGAACATACGAAAGTGCATATTTTAATGTATGCTTTGTTTTAGACTATTCTAAATTAAATAAAAAAAACTTGAACATTGTAATAGAAATATGGTATTAATCTTATGTAATCTGGAGTAATCTTGTGTCACTGTGTGATCTAGTATTTAAATAATATTTATTTTGCAGGTAGAAAAGCTTATCACCATTATGTCCAACCCCCGTCAATACAAAATCCCAGATTGGTTTTTGAACAGACAGAAAGATATCAAGGATGGTAAATACAGTCAAGTTACATCCAACGGTCTTGAAAACAAACTTCGTGAAGATCTTGAAAGACTAAAGAAGATCAGAGCCCACAGAGGTCTTCGACACTACTGGGGGTAATTCTATTTGCCTTTTTCTATATTATCCTTATTTTAATAATTTTATATAATGATCATTGATTTGGGAAATTTTCATTTTAGGGTTAAAAAAAGCACCTAGAAACCAATTTTAGGTTTCCATATATCCATGTGTTTTTGTTATATGGGTGTAATTATTAAACTCTTAAATCTTCTGAAAAATATTAGTTTAGCAATAATTTTGCATGAAGCCAAGTTTACCTCTCCCCAATCTATAATCAATTAAAATCTTGAAGTTTTTAAGTAGTAGTAGACTAAAGTAGTTTGACTTTACTAACCGTACAGGTATTTTTGGCTTTCAAGACTTGATTTATATTGTTCGAAAGCCATTTAATAAGCAACTTATGAAATTGATATCTCGAAGTTTTTGTATGGGGAAACATGTCCCATGGGGTTTTCTGTCCATATCCTAGCTTTTTTTTAAAAAAATGTTTTTAGTTTCCTCTATATGCTGTATTTCTTTTTTATTAATTTATACAATATTCATTTTAGTGGTTGTTTATGGCTTGCATATTGTTGAAAGTGACTAACATAATTTTCATTAAAAAATTATACTTCCTTATTTACTGTATGATGGAAAAGTGGGCAAAGGTCTCTTTTTTAATTAAATATTTTGCTAATTGTTGTTTGAATGCAATAATGCAAAATCTTGCGGGCATCTACAATACTTTATTTTATAAAAAGTAAACAATTTTTCAAAGTGAATAGTGAAATTGATATCAAGCATTATTAAATTAAGCCGTATGTAAATTGAGTTTCCAAAACTCAACCACAGGCAAAGTAATTTATTAATAAATTCATTTATTATTTAAATGTAAAATTTAGTGTGACTTGCAACATATTTTTTTATAAGATATTTAGTATAAATTTAAATTTTCAAAAGCATAATTTGATAGGTTGTTACCAAACCAAGTAATATTCATAGTTTATTTCATTATTGTAGCCTAAGTTACCAATGATACTTGTAAAAGATTTTTATTTCTAAACTAGGAGGTTAAAGGCAAAAAAAAGTGTCTACTTTTAAAATTTATTTATGGAAGAATATATTGAGTGCAAACCCTAACATGCATTTAAATTGTAACCAGACTTGCCATTTGATTGCCCTTTGTTATTTTATCAGATTAAATTAAAATTCTAACTTTTAATATTATTAATACACAAATTGTGTATTGTTGAATCCGGTCTGCATTGATTTCAAATAGTATTGAAAAATGTCCAATGCAGGGCGTTTAGAGTTGGTCCCTTAGTCCCTTAAAGTCCCTTTTTTTATTTTCGGTCCCTTTTAGTCCCTTTTTTCCACATTTGGTACCTTAAGTCCCTTTTTAAAAAAAAATGTTACCATGTGACTAGCGCGCACCATTTTTTTCGATATTCTTTGTCACTCAGAAATGAGGCTTGGGCATATTCTTTAGCATGACAATAAGTTACCATGCAATGAGAAATAGTTTAATACAGTCCTGCACAAAAATTTAGACACAGAGTCTGTGTCTAAATTTTTTTTGCGTCTGTCAGACGCAATTCATGAAAAAATTGGCAATGTTACTATTTTCCGGTAGTTTTTTTTTTAAATATATATTCTTCAGGCAGCATGTAAAAAAATAAGGTGAAAATTTTTGCCAACAAACATAACTAACTTGACTTCTATCATCAAATTAAAAATGTAATAACTTTCCTTGCCACAAAAGTATAGGCACAAGTTTCAGTTTTATGCAAATTCTTTACAGGAAGTGATTGGGTCATCAAAGAAGAAGGTTTTTAAGTTGTTTTAAAAGGTTGAAGGTAATTTTCAATGCTTAGAACCATTCTGAAGTCAACTGAATTTTCGTACAAAGAGAATTTAAGGATATGGACAATAAAATTCAGAGGTAAATCTGTTTCTGATATTTCTACTCAATTAAAGCGTTCGATACGAGGTATTTTTTAGAGTGTTAGAACGTGACGATCATCCACCAAAATCACGGTCTGGAAGACCTCTAATCACCAGGAAAAGAGAGGACAGACAAATAAGAAAATTGGCTTCAGACAAACATTGCTCTTCAAATAAAATTAAAAGCCTGATTGTGGCTCAATTTTCACGTAAACCTATTGAGAGGTTAGTCAATGAATCTCTTGATAAAATCCAAGCTGAAGTGCAAGCCTAGCTTGCTATCTCGTCATAAAGATGCAAGACTGCAATGGATAGCTGTAAGACATGTGTTGTTGAGTCCATTGCAGTCTTGCATCTTTATGATGAGATAGCAAGCTAGACTTGCACTTCAGCTTGGATTTTATCAAGTATATTCAGATTCATGGACTTGCCTCCTGATAGGTTTACGTGAAAATTGAGCCACAATCAGGCTTTTAATTTGATTTGAAGAGCAATGTTTGTCTGAAGCCAATTTTCTTAATTTGTTTGTCCTCTCGTTTCCTGGTGATTCGAGGTCTTTCCAGACCGTGATTTTGGTGGATGTTGATCGTCACATTCTAACACTCTATAAAATACCTCGTTTCGAACGCTTTAATTCAGTAGAAATATCATAAACTGGTTTTCCTCTGAATTGTAATGTCCATATCCTTAAAAGCTCTTCGTACGAAAATTCAGTTGACTTCAGAATGGTTCTAAGCATTGAAAATTACCTTCAACCTTTTAAAGCAACTTTAAAACCCTCCCCTTTGACGCAATCACTTTCTGTAAAGAATTTGCATAAAACTGAAACTTGAGCCTATAGTTTTGTGGCAAGGAAAGTTATGACATTTTTAATTTGTTAATGGAAGTCTAGTAACATAGACGATTTTTTCATGAATTGCGTCTGTGCCTAAACTTTTGTGCAGGACTGCACACTGATAATATTCTTACGCCGTCTTCTGTTTTTCTTGTGTTTCTTTTAGTCTGGTTTAAAAAGAAAAGAAGGGTTTTTGCCTTAATAAACAGTTTGCTCATTTCCAACACGTCTTAAGCACTTGTTGATTTTTTAAGTGGTCCCTTAGGTCCCTTTTTTTAAAACTTTAGGTCCCTAAGTCCCTTTTTTTAGGGGTCCAAGGTGCAAAACACCCTGCCAATGGTAAACTCTTAATGACTATCTAAAATCTAATGCCCTTCTTTAGCTTCCTCTTTTGGCTCTAAATGACTTATCAGTTCACCTTGCTTTTGATTTTTAGTTTACCAAGTAGAATTCTTTTAGAAAGTCTTATGTTCTTTTCATCCAGTGAAGTTTTAAATTTTGATTGTGCCTGTACTTAATTTTTTTAAAAAAATTAACCTTTAACCCAAAGCTTACTATCCGGGCCTTTTCCTTTCTCAGAGCCGAACTAGTTAAGCAAAAAGTTATGAGTCACCCTAATTTTGGCTTAGAAAATAAATCTGCATGGTTCGTACGCCTCCTGAATTTTCCTGAAAACTCCTGAATTTTACTTTTTTTGTATAAGGGCCCTCAAAACTCCTGAAATTAAGTTAATTTTCCTGAATTTTTGCATATTTCTATCTTTTACTCCTGAAATTTGTATATCTGATTTTCTGTAAGTTTGCTGCACAACGAATGAATTTTCCTAAGGGCTCTTAACAGCTGTTTACAGTAACATCACGGGAACCATTCACGAGAAAACAAGTTTTAGTGCACATGTTTTTAGTCAAGTACTTTTTTTTACTAGCTGAAAGTCGTACGAGTTTTCTTGTTGGATATTTAGATGGTGATTATACCTGAAATCTACATTGAATTGCAGTGTTTTTAACTATATAATTTTTTTTGTTGAAATCTGCCGTAAGCATTTTCCCGCGTTAGATAAATTTAGCCTCCTGAATTTTTGGAAGACTCCTTCTGAAAAAACTCCTTAAAACTCCTGAATTTCTGTTTCTCAAATCGAGTATGAACCCTGAATCTGTCATTATGAAATTATGAACTCAAAACTAAAAAAAAAACCCTCAGAGCAACAGCCTCTTTGTGGGCCAAGGCATAGTGTGCCCATTTCAGCTTACTTGACCAAGGGAACTATAAACTAGTTTGATTAAAATGTATAAATTAGTTATATACAAGTTTATAAAATATTAGTACTTCTATATAACTGCTAGTGTAATGTATGAAGTGCCTAAAATATTCTTTATCGTATGGTGTCAACTTGCATCGTCAATGAAATTACATTGGGGTATCATGAGATAGTGACCAAACAGTTACATCCCAACTAATTCATTAAAATCACTAGTGGGTTTTGCACGAGAGACTTCAGTATAGGATCAAATATTAGTGTGGGTTCGAATTCCACCTCTGCCACCAGTCTGTCTGTGCTGTTTTGTGTGGAATAATCTTACCTTCCTTTAGGACAACACATATATTTTATCATATTATCTAAACAACACAAAACGTACAGAACTAAACATTTCAGACATCTCGTCTGGCCAGGAACGATGTTGCCGTTTCTTTCCCAAAAAAGTTCGAAAACAAATCTGTCCCCAAATCAACCATCGATTTTTTTTATTTACCTTTGTCAAATCCCTTCAGTTCAAATATGAAAGTCAGTATAATTTTTATGAGAAAGTCTCTTCACTATAGTCTAATATATTATTTGCTACTGTTCATTTAAATTTTTAAATGAAAAATTGTTATTGCTGTGGTTAAAAGTTTAAATCCGATATGGTACCTTGATAAATTGTGATGTTTTCTGGCCGCCTAAAATTCCTAATACTATTTTTACTTTTTCAGACTCCGTGTGAGAGGCCAACATACCAAGACAACTGGCAGGAGAGGCCGAACTGTTGGTGTATCGAAAAAGAAGGGTTAAACGAACTGTATATTTGTATCCAGTGAATAAAGTTTTCATTGGATATACTTTTGCTATCTAATGCTTTTTGTAATTACTGCAATTTAAACATCACATTCAATTAACTTGCACCTTTTTGATTTCCAAAAATAAAGTATATCAGCTTTAGGTTTGAATATCTTGTCCTCTAGAAATACATAAATTTTACTTAAAATATTGAGTTAGTTTTTTTACTATACATATTTTACTGTTGACATTTTGAAGAGCTTATTTTTTACTATACATATTTTACTGTAGACATTTTGAAGAGCTAAAAATACAAATTTACTTATTTTAAATAGCAATTACATAAAAAAAATTTGCCCATTGTCCAAAAGCTCGTTAAACTGCATTGTAGTTTAACGAGCTAATTTGTAAATAAGTAGGGCTCTTATTAGCAAAAATATTAAAAGAACATAACTGTGAGTCACTGCATTTAAATGTCCTTAATTAAATTTTATATATAAAAATTAAGACAACTAAACGTTTAAGGTAACTAAATTAGAAAAAAAAAACCTTTGAAAATTTATTTAATGTTTGATAACATTTATTAATGTTTAAAAATAACTAGGGAAAACTGTTAATTTAATATAGGGCTTAAACTAACCCAAAACATAATTTATAACCTTTAATATATGACTCTCGAATGTTCTGATGAATCAATAAGACATTTAATAATCTTGGTTTGACTGGCGAAATCAATCTCAACGCTTTCACTTATTCATTATATTATTGATACCAACTTTCAAAAGTCATAAAGGGATTTTCATTTCATATACTAAAAAAACATAACATTTCCAAATTTGAATTTAAATATTTTCCAATAACAAGAACTAAAAGATTTATATTCTATTATTTAGGGCTTTTTTTTCTATTTAAATTTTCAGTGGAGATGCTTTATCAAGAAAAATCAAGTATATTTTAACAGTAAGACCTAGAATGTCTCAATATTTATACAGGTACACGTAAGAAGAATATCTTCAAACACTAATTTACTTCGCAATTTAAACTTCTAAAAGCTAAAGATGGCTATTTTCTTTATGTAAAATTTATGCAAAAAATTTTATTGTTTACTGAATTTCTGTGCAAATATGAAGAAAATATCTAAAAATGCTTAAGGTTGCCGATCAGCTTTGACAGCAAGTTTCCGAAAAATCTATCTACCATGACGTTGAGCGATTTTATTATTAGTTATGAATATAAAAATAGTTTTAAGAAAATAAATCGTAAAAATAAATTTTTATTCAGTATTTGTGGAAAATTGTAGTAAAATATGCTTCAAAAATCACGCTTACGCAAAACTGTTTTGTAATCATGTTTTAAACATGATTACAAATTTAAAATTTTTTTTCAATCGTTTATGCTTAACAAACGTTATATAATCGTTATATGCTTAACAAACATTAATATAGGTCATGAACTAAAATTAAGTTATCAGTGTCCAACTTTAAGTGTCTTAAGTCAGTGGTTAAGTCTTAAGTTATCAGTGTCTTAAGTTTTACACGATTCTAGTTCAGAACCTTCTTCATACCGTTTCAAAAATACTGTAAAAGTTTGGAAGCAATTGATAATGCGTTTGCGTAATGCGTTTTGAAAAAAATGCAAAAACAAGCAAAAAGAGCTTTGAAGTGCAAAAACTTCGGTTGTATTAAAAACTATAATGAAACAGATTTAGAAAGCTAAATGTTTATCTATAATAATAAAAATGAAGTTTTGTGTGTGTATGTCTCTCCGAAACTCACAAACTAGACATTTGTTTGACTCGTAACTTGGCACAAATGCGTAGTTCATACTTGAGTTACAAAATAAGAACTTTCAGAGCTCAAAATGTTCTAGACCGAGAGCCCAGGGCCCCCAGACCTAAGTCATTTTGGCAAGGATGAAATGTACGTGATTAGGTTCGGTTTTCATTTACTTTTAGTGTATGCATACCCGTTAGAGTGGACCGACGGCCAATTTAGAGGTATCGGGTACAAAAAGTAGGTAAAATATAAGTTAACCTAAGTCATTTAGGAAAGGATGATTTTTACATATGTTTTAGAAAATAATGTTAAAAGTGCATTTCAATTTCCCAGACACTTTCCGTAGGCCGATATTTCTCCCAGACGCTTTAAACGTCTTCATCAAGCTCAGACTTTGTCAATCACATCTAACTGCGTGAGATGACGCTACAACCGTTCTCGGACATCAAGGAAGGGAAGTTAAGCAAAAAAGAACTATGTGTAAATTTAATTTAATTTAAAATTAACGAAATGGCAACAGTGAAAATATTGAATGAAAATGGAATTTGCATGTTATTTCAATGTAGAGAATAAACTTTTAGTTATTTAAATTTTACATATAAATTTTTTAATGAAATTTGGAATGTAACCTAGCTGGATATTTTGCTTTAAAATGACGTATCCCACTTTATTTTGCGACTTTCGGTTCGTTCTGTGAAAGTAGATGACGGGGTAGGAATGTAATTTTCTGTATTTTTATGGTGACAGAATTAAAACTAGGTCGATAAGCAATAAAAACGAAGAAAAAATATCGTTTCGATTTAATTAATTTTTTTAATTGGAAAATAAATTAATAAACAAGTTACAATAGCTGTTATGTCCGAACAATGTCCGAGAACGGTTGTAGCGCCATCTCCCGCCGCTAGATGTGAGTGACAAAGTCTGAGCTTGATGAAGACGTTTAAAGCGTCTGGGAGAAATATTGGCCCACGGAAACTGTCTGGGAAATTTATTATGCACTTTTAACATTATTTTCTAAAACATATGTAAAAATCAGCCTTTCCCAAATGACTTAGGTTAACTTATATTTTACCTACTTTTTGTACCCGATATCTCTAAATTGGCCGTCGGTCCACTCTAAAGCCCATTTCACACCTTGTCACAACTACTTGTAACTCCCGTAGGACACCGTGCATTAAAAAGTTGCACTCAGTTCGTGAGATTTTTTCCTGCAAGCACGAAAAAATCGCAGTTGCATGTACCCTTAGCCAATCAGAACTCAGGATTTCCTTGGCTGCATTGTGGCGAACTAGACTTCGCCAACTGGTTGTTTATTTACTTTTTAAGACGCCAACTTTCCCCGTTTGCAAAAATCTGCGCAATTAAAAATGGATATTAAATGGCTGACAAAGATGAAAATTGATCTAATTAAGGAAGTTCGGAAACATAAATTTCTGTTTGATGCAAACAATGCCCATAGTTTGATTAAAGTTTGCTTTCAAAAAGATGAAACTTGCCAAATTTTGAGAAAATAATTTTTTGTGGAAGCCCGAAAATCCAGGTTACCACAAGTTGCGAGTTGCAGTTGCAAGTAGCTGTGCAGGTGTGAAATGGGCTTAACGGGCATGCATATACTAAAAGTAAATGAAAACCGAAACTAATCACGTACATTTCATCCTTGCCAAAATGATTTAGGTCTGGGGGCCCTGGGCTCTCACTCTATTCTATTTTAAGAGAAAATTCGAATTTTCTGGAAAAACTACACAACTTTGGCTCAAATCCGATCATTTTTTTTTTTTACTTTCCTGATGCCATCTGCTGAAACAATTAAATAAAACTTTCAACGAAAATAAATAAAATTGAAAATGTTTATTTTATTGTGTTGCCATAACTTTCAGAAACTAAATTCTTTTATTTGAAAATAATTGATATGTTTCAAGTGACGTATTTCCGACAAATCTTCATTCTTGGATTTATTATGGTTTTAGTTGATGATTTCTTCAATGATGGTTCTGTTGATTGCAAATATGCATATTCAGGCAATAAATGTGTAGTTAACGGCCTATAAGTTCTAGAGCTGCACATTAGGTCTTTATTTTCTCGCCAAATACGTTGCCAATCCCGTCAAATTATAATTAAAACTCGCCAAATGGGCAAATGGTTTGTTATGCTATTACTGAACAATGATGGTTAATAAATGCCATCGCACGAGCTGCATATTAGGGTTTTATGTCTTTATTTTTTCGCCAAATACGTTGCCAATATCGCCAATTCATTAATTAAAACTCGCCAAATGAGCAAAATGTTTGTTAAGCTATTACTGAACTATGATGGTTAATAAAGGCCATCGCACTAGAGTTGCATATAACGATATTATGTCTTTATTGTTTCACCAAATATGTTGCCAATCCCGCCAAATTATTTATTAAAACTCGCCAAATGGGTAAAATGTTTTTAAAAATAATTTATAAGCTGGTTGGTTGTGATAAAGTCGTTGTGTTAGAGCTGTATAATGGATGTGTTTGTAGCTATATCTATTTTCTCGCCAAATTATTTCCCAAAACGAGCCAAAAGAGTTAAAAGGTTTTATGTATTTATGAGGGAATTGTGATGACATTTATGAGTGCATTTTACAGCGTATTTTTGATTGTAGAATATTAGGGCAATGAATTGAGATTTTTTACTTGATAACGAGTGGGAAGAGAATAACTTAAGTTTATGATTTTATAACAGGTTATATGGTACACATACTTGGATCAATTTGATATTTATTTAATCCGTGCGAAGTACGGGTATAAATTTGCTAGTTTTATATTAAAATTCAAAAAACAAATGTTTGATAATAAATGATATTTAGTCGATTTTTGCTGAAAAAAGGTGATCGGATACCTCAAGTCAAATCGTAATATCCATTCCAGAGATATATGCCTTTTTTTAAACGTCGTTAACCCCTAAATTATGAGCTTCTTATTCCTTAAGAAAGAGCATATACATTTAAAAAAAATTCCACTATTTAGTAGTAACAAAACATGATATAACTTTAATTAGCATTAATATATGAAGAAATGTAAATTAAAGATATCCAGCATAAAAAATGAAACGCATCAACTTTTTCCTGGTAAACAAATAATGAACAATCAAAGAAGCACATTTTGCTACATTTAATAAAATGACAATTCAAACTAATTCTTGTCGCAAAAACAAATTTCCTTCAAATATTAATTTGAAGTGAAGTTTCTCATTTTAAGCTGATAAAAAAATAATTTGTTCCAATTTAATGGGTAGTTCGGTAACGGCCAACAGACAGTTGGATATGTCCGTTCGGATGTACAAACACTTCAGCCATGAAGTATAAATTGTGTAACTTAAGTCATACCAATCTCTCTCTGTGCAATTTTTTAGGGAAAAAAAAACGATTTTGGAAAAGTACAGACGCCAGCCTACTATGAGTATTAGTTATCCCCCCTTTTTAGCCTACTTTTCCTTTTTTAATTCGAAGAATTAAAAGAATGAAAAAGTAGGTATTGACATGTCCGTCTATTTGTCTGTCCGTACCCCCCTTCCAAAATCAGGTCTATCAATCCGATCTTAAAAATTCTTTTTTTGTCAGAAAGGTTTAACCTCAGACACCCAACTTTCATACTTTTTGTCCGTCTGTCTGTACGATCCGACGGACATAAATCTATTATTTGTCGACGAATTTCCCATTGAATTATCATTGAAATTCAATTTCGAGTCATTTAAATCGCTGAATTTAACTACAAATGCTACGGACAAGTGATATACGTCAAAAAGTTCAGCGTGTCCAAATGAGAATACATTAAAAATTTCAGAAAAGAATTCGAATTCTAAGTACATACTTCAATCATTTTAAAAACTTCAAAATTTAATGATTCTCATTTAAATTATCTCATTTAAAAAGCACAGGAAGCCATTTTTATTAGAATTAAATCACCATTCATTTCCATCGCAACAATCGCTCAAGAAACTTTAATTCTTTATTTAGACAATGAATTAAAATAAATTTATTTTTGCGACATCGAGCGGTTTGAAATGACGTCAAATATATTTCACTTCAGATTCTGTATGTTGGTAAGCAATGTTTTCATTCTATTCAAAAGAGAAAAATATTAAATATTTATTCTTTGAAATATATATTTTTGCAAACGATTTAAGTAATAATTATTTCATTTTCCAAATAAAATAAATGAAATTAGCCGAATTTAGCTGGTAAATGTTTAATATAGAATTAATGCTGTGTTTGGCGCCTTTTTACCTGTTAAACACAACTGTTGTGTGGAAGCGGGTTAAGCGACATATTCTGTTACAAACCTACTTGTTAATTTACATTTCCTATTTTAAGTGCATTTTGGAGTAGTTTTATGGTTTTTGTTCAACGAATAATTAAATATTTATTTATAACTGCAAATAAATCATGCGGTCGATAAGTAATATTTATTTTATTGGCGAATGAAAATTAATGAAAATAATTGGCTTTACGAAGTTGAAATTATAGCTGGATGCTGTGTTTAGTGAAATTTATTCTAATGTATATAAATTTAATGTAGAAACGGTGTCGATAAAGTGGGAAAACAAAAGTGGAGAAACAAACAAGTTTTTGGCGCGATCTTCAATCAATGCTAAACGCATTGAGTTATAATAAGCTGAACGAGATAAAGTTATCAGCAGTTGATAGCGGGTGATCGAAACCAATCAATGGATATGCGTATATCCGGGGAACAGGTAGGGAAATTCCAAGTATTTCTCCCATTCAAGCAAGTATTATTGGATTGTGGAAACGGAAGCAAGAACTTTCATTGGGAAATACCTGATATAGGGGAGAGTGTTGTACCTTGGGACACTGAAAATTTCTAAGAATCTATTGTATTAGCAATATTCATACATTGTTTATTTCCAATAGTAGCCTTAACCAACAGACACCATCAAGATAAAATTTAACACTAGCATCATTGAATTGATGAATTGGTGAAAAAAATAATATTTCATTACCCCAAAGTAAATATTTTTCTCATTCTAATATAATTTTTTACCTTTGTACTTTTACAAAACGTCAACGGCATTTTATTTTCTTCATAAAAGAGAAGATTTTAAAATATTTTGGCATTATTATGAGAAAATAATGACAATGCATTTAGATTAGCCACTATCTTGCTTTTATTTAAACCATGTAGTGTGTTGTACCTAGGGACAGTAAAGCATATTGTATCATCATATAATGTTAAATAATTTGGACTTGTAATTTCGCTGTATAATTTAAATTATCTTGAATTATGAAGTTTTATTTGTGTATTTCCTTGAAAAAACAATAAAGTTTGTTTCCTGACACGAATTAGTTCAAGTGTATGACTATTGACTGAATTATAAAGTATGTCCAAAGGTACAACATCATATTGTACCTTGGGACAGTTTATCCTCTCTACTTTAAATGAGTGGCAATTTTTTAATTTTAAGCTGCCAGAATTTAAAAAAAATATATTATAGAGGAATATATTGGTGTGTTGAAATGCTGCTTTTAAATTTTTATTTCAGCTATAATTATTGAAGAAAAAAAAAATAAAATGTAAAAATTGTCCCAAGGTACAACACTCTCCCCTACAGAAGTTACACTAGAAACACGCTTTTATACTGAGAGAAGGATCAATTTAAATAGCAAGATAAATAAATAATCAGAAACTATTGTTACTAATTTTAAAGTGCGGTTCAACGACTATGAGAACCATACCCGAACTGGAATTACTATTTACCCTTTCAGTCCCAAAAATTTACTACACTACAGAACCATCTGATATTCACAAAATAAGCTTATTTTGCGTCAAAAATAAGAGTTCCATAAGGAAAAAAAAAATCATTTTAATTTTTTATATGGTTTTTGAAATAATGCCAAAATTTTGTAACTGTGGAAAACAACAAAATAAAAATATGTTTTTTTCCTAAAAACACTTCGAGTTATATATTTTAAGGTATTATTAAAAAAAGTTAGTAATTATATTTCAACCGAAATAGTTTAAATTGTGTTTTAAATATGTGGAACTGAAGTGAACCTTTCAAAAATCAGGTGAAACGCTTGTTAGCTATTTTCTAAATAATAAAAATAGCAGTTCTGACTTCTATTGAGATTAATGTAAAATATTGTCTAATAAAACAAAGCGTGAAGAATCGAATGATGTGTCTTTGGATGTCATAACGGGCCATAAACATTTGGAAAAGAATATTGAAAGTGATGATTCCAAATGGAATCACTGGGACTGAAAGGGTTAAAAAAATCGTCCTACAAATGTATTCATTTTAAAGACAAAATAAAGGGAACACAGTTTTAAAAATGCAAACTACGAAAGGTGCATCATGGAAGCGTGTCTAAGTGACAGTTACAATTGCGTAGCGATGTATTCCAACAATGCCAATTAGAAATAATCCTAAAACATTTTCAAAAGAATAAAATTCTATTAGCAACAATGACTTTTATGAGTACAACAAAAAAAATCAATTCATTTTGATCAAAAGCAATTTCTTTGTTTCAAACTCAACAAGCAACAATTGAAAATTGTAAATTCTAACATTCTTCCCCAAAATCTTCACTAGCTAAGCTGCTAACTTAAACCTTCCACAAAATTGAAATCAAAACCCCTTAAACTTACAGTCCGTTCATTAAATTAATAAATAAAACAGTAATATTCGACATTCTTATATAAATTATGAAGTAAGTAGTTTCTATTTTAAATATTTTAGCTGTCTCCAGTTAACACAGTAGATTAGCAAACTCTTAAGATTACTTAGTATCACAAGAAGTTTGTATGAAACATTAATTTTTAAAAAATAATGGATGTTTTGTTATGAAAAGAATTAATGAATTGAAATAACAATTTATGTATAAGTTAAGTTTTTCTTTATTTTTTAAGTCATTTTAAACAAAATATGTATTTTAATTTTTGTTCACAATTCAATTTGTATGAAACTTGCTATTCCTTTTTATAAAACAATTTTTCTGAACTTTAACTTAAATTGGATTTAAACATTAAAATTTAATGTTATATGTTTAAGATTATTAGAATTTGAAAAAAAAAAAAAAATCTGTAATGAATGTCCATCGGAACTCGGTCAGATATGACATAATATTCCGATCGTTCAATATCTACTTTTTGCGCTAGTGTTATTTAGTAATATAGACTTGATCGAACTATCAAGTTATAGTGGAGCTGAATTAAATGAATATAATAATTGCGGGCTTTTATGGCTTAGCAACGTAATTGAAATAACCGAATCCCCTACAGCTGTCCTAAGTTTTTTTTTTTTAATTTCAACGATTTTATACTTTTAATTGTTTCGTCTGCGAATATTTTAAATGTACACTCAATTGTTTTGTTTGCAAATATTTGAAATGTACAATAGTGCTTACATTTAAATTTATCATTTCAGGAACGAAGTTAGAATGGTGTTGTTGCCTGAAATCAGATGTTGGGAGGGAGGGAAGGGCTGACGGTTTGAATGAAATGGAATGACACCGTTAGCCCGGGTCAGAAAGCAAAGGAGGGTCGGTGGCCAGGAATTAAACATGAGAAAGTGCCACCGGCCCGGGGAACAGTAAAAGACTACAGAAAGTAAAGGAGGGTCGGTGGCCAGGAAAGAAACATGAGAAAGTGCCACCGGCCCGGGAAACAGTAAAGACTACCGAACGGAAAGGAGGGTCGGTGGCCAGGAATGAAACATGAGAAAGTGCCACCGGCCCGGGGAACAGTAAAGACTACCGAACGGAAAGGAGGGTCGGTGGCCAGGAAAGAAACATGAGAAAGTGCCACCGGCCCGGGGAACAGTAAAGACTACCGAACGGAAAGGAGGGTCGGTGGCCAGGAATGAAACATGAGAAAGTGCCACCGGCCCGGGGAACAGTAAAGACTACCGAACGGAAAGGAGGGGGGTCGGTGGTCAGGAATGAAACATGAGAGAGTGCCACCGGCCCGGGGTGCAGTAAAGACTCCGGAAAGAAAAGGAGGGCCGGTGGCCAGGAAAGAAACATGAGAAAATGCCACCGGCCCGGGGAACAGTAAAGACTCCAGAAAGAAAAGGAGGGCCGGTGGCCAGGAATGAAACATGAGAAAGTGCCACCGGCCCGGGGAACAGTAAAGAATACCGAACGGAAAGGAGGGTCGGTGGCCAGGAAAGAAACACGAGAAAGTGCCACCGGCCCGGGGAACAGTAAAGACTCCAGAAAGAAAAGGAGGGCCGGTGGCCAGGAATGAAACCTGAGAAAGTGCCACCGGCCCGGGGAACAGTAAAGAATACCGAACGGAAAGGAGGGTCGGTGGTCAGGAATGAAACATGAGAAAGTGCCACCGGCCCGGGGAACAGTAAAGACTCCAGAAAGCAAAGGAGGGTCGGTGGCCAGGAAAGAAACATCAGAAAGTGCCACCGGCCCGGGGAACAGTAAAAGACTACAGAAAGTAAAGGAGGGTCGGTGGCCAGGAAAGAAACATGAGAAAGTGCCACCGGCCCGGGGAACAGTAAAGAATACCGAACGGAAAGGAGGGTCGGTGGTCAGGAATGAAACATGAGAAAGTACCACCGGCCCGGGGAACAGTGAAGACTCCAGAAAGAAAAGGAGGGCCGATGGCCAGGAATGAAACATGCGAAAGTGCCACCGGCCCGGGGAACAGTAAAAGACTACAGAAAGTAAAGGAGGGTCGGTGGCCAGGAAAGAAACACGAGCAAGTGCCACCGGCCCGGGGAACAGTAAAGACTAAAGAACGGAAAGGAGGTTCGGTGGCCAGGAAAGAAATATGAGAAAGTGCCACCGGCCCGGGAAACAGTAAAGACTACAGAAAGCAAAGGAGGGTCGGTGGCCAGGAAAGAAACATCAGAAAGTGCCACCGGCCCGGGGAAAAGTAAAAACTCCATAAAGAATTGCGACATCCTGAATTTTGACTACCTACTATGACTTCCCAAATCTAGACATCGATATATAACTTTCTTTACTTAGACAAATCTGTTATGACGTTTTCTTTTCTTACTCCCTATTGTGACGTTTTCTTCTTTACTACCGATTATGACGTTTATCCTTCACTACCGAATATGACGTTTATCCTTCACTACTGATTATGACGTTTATCCTTCATTACCGATTATGACGTTTTATCTTTCTCTACTGATTGTGACGTGTAACCACTTCTGTGCTAAGTACGACTGGATGATTTAGGTTTGCCATTTGAGATCTTTTTGGCAGACAGTGCATTAGGGCTACTGGCGACAGCACTATAAAAAAAAACGCACAGGTCTATTTCTACCCCTAGGGTCTGTGTGGAAATGAAATAGAATTAAAATTTTTAAGTATGAATATTTTTCAAATTTAAAAAAATCTTTCCACAGTATAGTCGAAATGTCAATGTTGTTAGAAAACTTCGGTTCGGTTTGGATGATATTCTGCGCTATTCAGAGAAATGAAGCGAAATTAAGGAATAGTAATTTAACGTTGTTTACGAACAGAGAAAAGCTTTTGTTTTACTGAAAGAAAAGTTTGAACATGACATTCGTGAAGGAAAAAAACGCAGAAAACTCACTTTCGCGAAATTCAAAAGAAAATTAATTAAACTAGAAAATTAATAAGATTAATTACCAGAAAATTAATGAAAATAATTTATTTGGCTTTAAGAAGTTGAAATTATAGCTGGATGCTGTGTTTAGAGAAGTTTATTCGAATGTATATAAATTTAGTGTAGAAACTGTTGTTGATGTCACTTACTGTTACGAACCTAGTATTTTCAAGACAAGAATTTTAGTAAGCATTTAAGTAACAGGAAATTTGGCTATTTTAGTTCTTTTAGAACTTCTTGTTTTGTTTTCAAATCGAAAGAATTAAAAAGAAAAGTTGGTAGCAGTATTGACAAGATGTCTGTTCGTAATTCCCACCAAATTTGGTTTTATCCGCTGGATCTTAAAAATTATTTTTTATTGGAAAGGTATGGTATCAGAGACTCTTTAATTTTTTTGTCTGTACGTCCGGTCTGTCGACGAACTACCAATCGAATTAATAATGAAAATTAATTTTGAGTCATTTAAATGGCTCGCTATTGCCAATCAATCATTAAAGAGTTCTATAGGAGGGTTGAGAAACGACTCGCCAATTGGAGCAGTAGGGCTATTTGATTGTATTTTAAATGGCTTATAAATTTTACCAAATAGAAGTTGATTTAAAATTTTATACTTATTAGGATTTGATATTTATGTATTGAGAATATATTCGTTTACAGAAAAATTGTATTTAATGAAGTAGCTCAAATAAATTATTTACATGAACATAGTTAATTATATGAAACTTTAATTATATGATATGATATGGTATGGTATGATATGATACATATATATTCCAGCTTGTGTGCTTGTTCAGAGAACCGCTTATAAGCTTTCGTCAAGTGGGACAGACACAGAAAGAAATTTTACAGTCACAAAGAAATGTATAACACATAGACAAATAACAACATTTATTGACTGTCACAAACATCCATGCCTGACCGTGATCCGAACCCGACCCCAGCAGCTCCAAAGGCTAGTACACTAACCATTCAGCCACCGAGGCGGCTAATTATATGATATATTTGGGATTTGTTATTAAAAGCTCAAAAACTGTAATGGGATAGAGTCATTTTTTAATAATACAATACATAAGTAACAATAACTAATAGTGAATACACTTACTATTTAATTGATTTTTCCTTTGAATTTATCGGTGTCTATTAGATGGTGAACTAATTGAATTTTAATTGAAATTATTAAATATTTAACCTCGCAAGTAATAGTGTTAAGACTCATTTTAAAATAAAAATTATACACATATTTTTTTCTTTCCCCCAATGAATTTTTTAAAAATATAAAACACCTGACCCTTTTTTGTCACAAATCTTCATATATATTATTATCTATAATAATAAAAATGAAGTTTTGTATGTGTGTGTGTATGTATGTCTCTCCGAAACTCACAAAGTAGACATTTGTTTGACTCGTAACTTGGCACAAATGCGTATTTCCTACTTGAGTTACAAAATAAGAACTTTCAGAGCTCAAAGTGTTCTATTTTTCGAGAAAATTCGAATTTTCTGGGAAAACTACACCACTTTGGCTCAAATCCGACGATTTCTTTACTTTCCTGATGCCATCCTGAAGAAACAATTAAATAAAACTTTCAACGAAAATAAATAAAATTGAAAATGTTTATTTTATTGTGTTGCCATAACTTTCAGAAACTAAATTCATTATTTGAAAATAATTGATATGTTTCAAGTGACGTATTTCCGACAAGTCTTGATTCCTGGATTTGTTTAGTTGATGATTTCGTCAATGATGGTTCTGTTGATTACAAATATGCATGTTCAGGCAATAAATGTGTAGTTAACCTATAAGTTCTAGAGCTGCCGCTAGGTCTTTATTTTCTCGCCAAATTATAATAAAAATTCGCCAAATGGGCAAATGTATTGTTAAGCTATTACTGAACAATGATGGTTAATAAAGGTCATCGCACGAGCTGCATATTAGGGTTTTATGTCTTTACTTTTTCGCCAAATACGTTGCCAATCTCGCCAATTCATTGATTAAAACTCGCCAAATGAGCAAAATGTTTTTTTAAATAATTTATAAGCTGGTTGGATATGCTAAGGTCGTTGTGTTAGAGCTGTATAATGGGTGTGTTTGTAGCTATATCTATTTTCTCGCCAAATTATTTACCCAAAACGAGCCAAAAGAGTTAAAAGGTTTTATGTATTTATGAGGGAATTGTGATGACATTTATGAGTACATTTTACAGCGTATTTCTGATTTTAGAATATTAGGGCAATGAATTGAGATTTTTTACTTGATAACGAGTGGGAAGAGAATAACTTAAGATAATGATTTTATAACAGGTTATATGGTACACATACTTGGATCGATTTGATATTTATTTAATCCGTGCGAAGTACGGGTATAAATTTGCTAGTACAAAATAAACATCGAATTGTTATAAAAAGTTACATGGTAAATTGAGTTCTAAAACATAAAATATATTTACCAAGAAAAGTAGCTTAAACTAGCTCATATTTTTTTAGATACATGTTTTCTGTTTTGCATAAGGACTAGGAATATAAAAAACCTTGTTGAATGCAATTTAAAACTAAATAAAAACTTAATGAAGCAAATCAATAAATAAATTATGTTACATTTATAAAAAAAAACATTCATAAAAACTTTTCAAACACTTATAAATAAATCTTACTGTAATTAAGTACACAGATGTAACATTACATATTGTATTCGAAATTAATAAAAATACATTAATCTTTTAAAAAATATCCTTGGACGTATTTCTTTTCGTTAAATTTTTAATGATTATGCTCTGATAATTGTTGGTTCACTATTCATTAATTAAGAACTTCTTGCCTTCTTTTTTCTTGCCAAATACGTTGCCAATCCCGTCAAATTATAATTAAAACTCGCCAAATGGGCAAATGGTTTGTTATGCTATTACTGAACAATGATGGTTAATAAATGCCATCGCACGAGCTGCATATTAGGGTTTTATGTCTTTATTTTTTCTCCAAATGCATTGACAAGCTCGCCAATTCATTAATTAAAACTTGCCAAATGAGCAAAACATTTGTTAAGCTATTACTGAACTATGATGTTTAATAAAGGCCATCGCTTTAGAGCTGCATATAAGGGTATTATGTCTTTATTGTTTCGCCAAATATGTTGCCAATCTCGCCAAATTATTTATTAAAACTCGCCAAATGGGCAAAATGTTTTTAAAAATAATTTACAAGCTGGTTGGTAGTGCTAAATAAAAACATAATGCTACATAAAAAAAATCAGAAACATGATGCTTTTATTTTTGGGATTTGTTGTTAAAAGCTCAAAAACTGCACTGGAATGCATGGAATAATTGCATGTCTAATTAACAATAATTAATAGTAATGCAAATACTTTAAAATTTATTGTTCTTTGAATTTATCATTGTTATTTTAACTAGATTTCGGGATTTACACCATACTTCAGGACAGGGGACTTTAAGGAATTTTCAGCAATATTTTGTGTCCTAAAAATTTTTTGGGATTCCTTTGTTTTAAAATACAGTTTTATATTTTTACAAGGACCACTCTGCTAGTATTATAAAAAAAGGAAAATGAAGTTATTGATTTTTTTAAGTTATGCCAAAGGCACATAAAAGTAAACAAGAAGTTCTTAAAGAACTAAAATAGCCTACTTTCCTGTTACTTAAATGCTTACTAAAATTCTTATCATGAAAAAACTAGGTTCGTAACAGTAAGTGACATCAACAACCGTTTTTCCACCTTAAATTCTAAAATAAATTTCACTAAACACAGCATCTAAATAAACACAGCATCTTTCACTAACACAGCACTAAACACAGCTTTATTTGCAGTTATAAATAAGTATTTAATTTTTCGTAGAACAAAAACCAAAAAACTACTCCTCAATAAACATTTACTTGCTAAATTCGGCTATTTTTATTTATTTTATTTCGAAAATTAAATAATTATAACTTAAATCGTTTGCAAAAATTTATATTTCAAAGAATAAATATGTAATATTCCTCGCTTTTAAATAGAATGAAAACAATTTATAACAACATACAAAGATCTCGTAGTGAAATATTTATTTGACGTCATCTTAAATTGATCGATGTCTCAAAAATAAATTTATTTTAATTTATTGTCTAAAAGAATTAAAGTTTCTCAAGCGATTGTTGCTATGGCAATGGTGATCTAATTCTAATAAAAATGGCTTCCTATGCTTTTTAAATGAGCATTAAACTTTGCAGTTTTTTAAATAATTGAAGTACTTAGAATTCGAATTCTTTTATGAAATTTTCAAAGCATTCTCATTTTGATGCGCTGAATTTTTTGACGTATCTCACTTGTCCGTGGCATTTCTAGTTAAATTCAGCGATTTAAATGACTCGAAATTGAATTTTAATGCAAGTTCAATGGGAAATTCGTCGACAAATAGTAGATTTATGTCCGTCCTATCGTACAGACAGACGGACAAAAAGTATGAAAGTTGGGTGTCTGAGGTTATACCTTTCTAATAAAAAAAGAATTTTTAAGATCGGATGGATAGAACCGATTTTGGAAGGGGGGTACGGACAGACGGACAGACGGACGGACAGACAGACAGACGGACGGACGGACGGACGGACGGACATCGACCGCATGTCAATACCTACTTTTTTTATTTTTTTTAATTCTTCGAATTAAAAAAAAAGAAAAGTAGGCTAAAAATTTGGAAGAATTGACCATATTCTGATAAAATTCATGCGTGCCATTTCGCCAACTGCCAAACTCTACTAATAGACTTAAAGAGTTGTAGCACACATCAATTACTTTCATCGACTTATCTTAAAAAATATATGCATGCTAAATAAATAAAATGTTTTATTACATTTTAAAACGTTATGCAAATTTTGAAAAGTATTATATAAAACATATTGAAAATTTAAAAAATATATAATTTATTTGTCTAATTTAGTGTACAAGTTTTTATTTATCGAAAATGGATGCTCCATTAACAAAATTTAAATAAATATATTGCAGTTCTAATTTGCACAAACATGGAACACATTTTTTTTTGCCTCACGACACATTGTGTACTTTACCTTTGCCGATATTTATTGAGTTTCTGTTGTTATATTATTGTATTTTTATAATTAAACCATAACAGTAGATATCTTTTAACTGTTTCTATGGAGATAAACTTTTATCTCCATAGAAACAGCGAAAAGAAATCTACTGTTAGGCCTAAACCAAAAAACTACTCATGCATAAAAAGTCAAACTAATATTAACGTGTCATTGTTTGTTTTTAATGAGAGTAAATATATAAGGTTCCCAAAGAATGAGTGTCCAATTTTATTGTGCATGCTTCTAAAAATTGGATTCAGTAATCGATCAAATTATGAATTTAAGTGGCAGAACTAGCAGAAGCAAAGATATCCCTGTTGTAAACGGAATAATTTGCCTGCATACCGGTGCTGGGCATTAGATATTTACTATGATTGCAGCCAAAATGCCTTCGCCTATACTAAGGGTAGCTAGCCTTCAAGTACGTGGTATTTTCGGTATAAATGAAAACGACAATCCTAATATTACATCAGGAATGGATGGCCAACTTCTCAATTGTGTGGCTGAAAAATTGAATTTCCTGTACGAGGTACGTCTAGCACCTGATGGCCAGTGGGGACAGATGGACGGCAACGGTACCTGGTCGGGCATAATCGGAATGCTAGCCAGAGGGGAAGCAGATTTAGGAATCGCCTGGGTGTCCATCACTGAAGAACGATCTCACGTGGTTGACTTCAGTTCGCCCTACTTTTTCGAAGATGGTACCTTCATCACTGAAGCTCCAGAATACCGACAGAAAGTCGAGGGCTTCATCTATCCTTTCAGTCAGGATGTATGGATTCTGTGTTTTATCATGACTTTGATATTTACATTATACGCCCAAAGACATTCTTTTGTCAAGTTCTTGGTGACATTTATAGCTTTGGTGGGAAGCATGCTGCATCAACCACTTTGCATTAAAACTATTCAGTCCCCAACTAAAAGAATCGTGTGGGCTATTTGGCATATCTTTTCGGGAATCATGCCTTTCATGTACAGCATCAGTCTTTTGTCTTTCTTGACAGTTCCAGAAAGGCATGCTGGATTAGAGAACTTCGAAGATCTGTCTAAGGCTGTTGAAGTCAAAACTCACAAGGCTTTTGTTTGGTTTGGTACGGCTTATAGACAATTTCTGCTTCGAAGTACTGTTAGACATTTGAAGACGTTGGGGCAAAACATTCAACAAAATGGCTGGATTTTTTTCGGCGGCAGATCGATTGATTTTGATCAATCAATGGCTATAATTGGGCCAAGGCAAGCTATTAAATTGGGTCTTTTAAATTCGTTTATAACAAATAAAGTTATCTCTAAAGATTCCTTAGTGGTGTGGAGTATTGGCATTGCTTTAAGAAAAGGCTTCTGCTGCAAACAACGCTTGAATACTGTCATACACAGAATAGTTAGTGGAGGTTTAGTGAACAAGTGGTTTGAAGATGAAGTCTTTTTCTATAACAAAGGTGTGCATTCAAGTCCTCCTTCAAATGAAAATGTAGCAAACAGTTTAAAATTGGAAGATTTAAAGTATACTTTTGGGATATTGATTCTTGGTTATGTCTTGGGACTTATTGTTTTGTTCTTTGAAATACTTTCAAAATCCTTTCTAAAAGTTCGTTTGAAAAAATACATTAAAATAAAACTACCGAATCAAGAAAAAGCCGAAAATGTCAATGAAAAATATACATAAAATAACCCATTTTAAAGTGAAACACAAAAGATTTCATTATAAATAAATCTGCTAAAACTGAACTCTGGTCATAATTACTCCTCTTTACTTTCAAATTAAATGAATCTTTACATCAAGAGTTTAATATATTGTCTCTTAATGATGGCATTTCTTTTTGTCGCATTTTCATACTCAAAATATTTAAAAGAACAGTAAACAGTCAAATTTTGTTCACAATTTTAATATGTGAAATATTTTATATATTTAATTTATAATGAATAATGATTAATAATAACAACAACAACAACAACAACGACGACGACGACAACGACAACGACAACGACAACGACAACAACAACGACAATAACAACAATAATAACAACAATAATAACGACAACGACAACGACAACGACAACGACAACGACAACGACAACAACAACAACAACAACAACAACAACAAAAACAATAACAATAATAATAATAATAATAATAATAATAATAATAATAATAATAATAATAATAATAATAATAATAATAATAGTAATAATAATAATAATAATAATAATAATAATAATAATAATAATAAATCCCTTCCCCCAGGTTTTCTTGGGAAGCTTATATTTTCTTTGAAAAACATTAACGAAAATGGTGTCAGGTTGGTTGGTATACACGTATTTTCCGGATTGTGTGCTTGATCCAGAGCACCGTTTATAAACCTTAGTCAAGTAAGACAGACACAGACGGAATTTTTACTTACACAGAGAGATAATGTACACCAAGGGGGAAGGCGGGAATCGAACCAGCACCCGGTACAGTGCGCAGCCTGTTAGCGTAAGCAGCAGCTACACTGCTCAAAACAATTAGGGGAGCACATGTTTTAAACCCTTTCGCTCCCAATGATTCCATTGGGAATCATCAGCTTGTGATTTTTTTCTGACTAAGTTAAATTCGCAACTTATGTGTCGTTAGATACATCATTTTATGGAAGAATAACGTATTTTGAAGAATTTAATATTTTTTTTAATATTAATGAAAATATGAAAAATATAGTAAAATAAATTTCACTTTAAAACCGTTTTAGAAAATAAATTGACCCTAAATTTTTCATGCTTGCATTTTTTAGATGTTTAAAAATATATTTCAACCATTTTTAACAAAAAAAGTTTTTAAAAAATTATTGTTATAATTTATTAAAAAGTTTTTATTCCATTTCCCCCCTTTAAATTTAAGTATTAAAAACTTAAGATTTTTTTCTCCTGTTTTTTACTATTTCATTTCGAATGCATAGTGAACCTATTTAACAAATTTCAGATTTATAGAATAAAAATTAAAAAGTTGGGAGTGAAGTTAAAGTTGGAATCAAAAAGTGCTCCCCTAATTGTTTTGAGCAGTGTATCATAACCACTAGGTCACCCTGGCTCCATTAAGTCAGTTAATAGAAATATTCAAGCTACTAAACTGCCTGTTACTTTTCCGTTAAATAAAGGAATCCTTTTTGAGGGTGTGATGACTATAGGCAGGTTTTCCAAAACGTATTTGGGTATTCAGTGCACGCCAGTTCAAGTGCCGGCTTCTCGATCATGGTTCTAAATTCTAAAACCACCTTTAATCTGCCATTTTGGAATTATGCAATTCGATAAATAATTATTTATAAACGCTATAGGTATTTTTTAAAAAAGCGATACGCTGTAAAGTGAAAACCATTTATAAATTTGTTTTCTATAAAAAAAATCGAATTGTATAAATGCATGGTGGATATCACAAGAACTTGGATGAAATTTCTTTAGAAATAAAAAGAATCACATTTGAAAGTTGAAGAAACATAGAGTAAAATATACTTTTCGAGGCCTACAAGCAAACTATTTTTTTAAAAAAAAATTAGCTTGCTAGTAAAGCTCAAAAACTATCTTCGTCTTGAGTCTACTTCTCATGGTTTGGCACTGTAAACTACTTACCTAATCTAACGTACTGTTATTGTATCTTTTTTTTTTAAAAGTACTTATAAAATTAAGCATACAAGTGAACATCTTTACTCAAGCTCATGAAACATACGTTGCGGATCTTACTTTCGGCTCATACAATTTATGTTCAACATTATCTATCGCTCGACTTTTCCTGTAGCTATGCCGAACAATTAGAAAAACGGGCACATTCTTTTATGCTTCGTTCATTTGGATTTGACAGAAACAGAGCCTCTCCGCGTGAGCCTTTTGGAATAGGAGTAGAATCTTCCATTTCCCTAAACTTGTAATGTCAGAAATAATTGGAAGGACAAGCACACAAGTTTGTAGCTTTTTCCGTATTCCGAAGTATCGTGTCTATTAATTCTGCAGAATAGACAGTGTTCGCACGTGACGCTGTAGGTGGTCTTTTATTATTTTTTTTTATTCTGTATCTTTCGTGAAGCGCCATTTGGTTGATTTGCTGTTTTTCAGTTGTTTTTCAAAAGTAGGTTGTCTAATTGTTTTCTTTGGGAATTAACAAATATTTAACCAAAAATGAAATAATAGAATTTTTCCAAATCCTGCAGAAACATATTGTACTTATGTGATATTACTTGTCCATTTACTTTATGACTATTTGATTTATGTAAAATTTTCTTTTAAAATTTATATTGGCGTGGTAATCATTTACTTTGAATCACTGGTTTTAATATTTTGTTCATTACTCATACTAACGTAGCGAACTTCATGCATATAAAAATTGTGACTCATAATTTTGAAAGTGTGTTTTATTATTTAAAAAAATTGCGACTGTTTGTAATGCTCTACACTTATATCTAAGGCATTTCGGGAACTTGAATGCTGTAGTCTTTTTACTGAAAAAGATACTAATGATATTATAAATTCTTAATTAAAAAGTTACGCAACTGCTATTTGTTTACGAAGTCGCAGACCTCATTACATGTTTCATTCTCCCCAATTAAAAGCTGTTCCTAAATACTTTTCTTGACTTAAAAAAAACCTCACTAAGAAAAAAATGAAGTCATTAAGGAGTAGGAACTTGTGATTGTGACAATAGGAAGATAGATGTGTCGAATTTTTCACTTTTATCATCTGCTTATCACCGTGGTAAGCAGGAATTCTAAGACGTTCTTAATGAGTCACTTTAATGCTCGTTTGAAATTTTTACATTGAACAAGAAGCCAAAATTAAACTCTCACTATGTCTCTTGCAAGTTAAATTACTTTTATCCTGAAGAGTAATGAATTTTTGTGCTTCTCAACTTTATGATCAAGATATTTAAGAACATACCTTATTAATTATAGAAAAAAGCAATAGTATGATAGTAAACCGTTACAAAGCTAGGTTTTGTTAACCCGGGAGAATAAGGAGCTGAATATTTACGGCACATTTCAATAATGATTATTTTTCTAGGGGGTATCTCTGCCGTAGAGAAATTTAGCACATACGTTAATCGAGTGACTTTTCAAACAGATCTAAAGGTTTGGGAAATTTTGAAAAAAAAATCAGGTGTATAAGGAGATTAGTTCTTAAAAAAACTTGGGGCATAAACTACCCAGTGTTCCTTCTGCCGGGTTAGTTGCATATAATAGCTATAAAAGTTAAAAATTTTAAGCGCTCGTTCAATTTTTAAAATAATTTGTACTTAAATTCCTATTTATATTTCGTTGCAACAAATAAATGAGCATAGTATTTTTTTTAAGGAATTGATAATTGAATCGAAAACTATAACTTATAAAATTGAAACAATTTCTAGCTTTTTTAGTGTGTATTCTATAAAAGAACAAATCTAGAAACGTATTATCGGATTTTGTTTTGTTTTAGGGGGATGTTTTATTTTTAAAACAAGCATTTTAACTGATTTAAGTCAGTCGAAAAAGATATTATCAAAGGCAGAGCATCTGTTATGTCATGGACAATCCTCCATTGTAATTCCTTTCTCCCAGTTCTAGCGATTTACCATTCGGGCATCAGACTGGGGAGTTATTGCTCTTTCCCTTTTTTTTGTTAGTTCGGAATTTTCCAGTGGTGCCGTGGAACTTATTTTTGAAATTAATTTATGATTTGTTAAGCAACTTTTGTAAATTTGCAAAATTCAAAGTTACTTTATTATTTTGTTTACTGATACACAAAGTATTATGCCTTAAAACTCCAATATTTATTTCCTTCTCCAAAATTATCATACCGAGTTTGTCCGAGTTATCGTTTTTGGGAGGAATAACTCAAAGATATGAAGTTAGAATAGAAAATACTGAATTAAATTAGTAAAGAGTTAATTGAGCTAGATTATAGAGACTCAAATATTTTATCATTATAATGTTAAATGTATTCTTCAATTTAGCTAAATACTTGATAAAAATTAATTTTTTCTAAGCAGGAAAATATTTTATCTGTCAAGTATTAAACAGGAGACAAGGCGGCACGCCTTTAGAAATTCGTAACAGTGACCAGCTGAATAGGCAGCCAACTGTTCCTTACTTGTAGCCAGATGTACAGATGTACAGTGTACACTGTAAAAAATGTCTGTTAAACTATAGCATATTTTGTGGCTATGTTTTACATCACAATGTTGTAATGTTTGTTTTACAAAAAAAATGATTTTTCTTGACTTACAGAGAGAGCCACATGAACAACTTACTCCAATAGTATTTAAACTGAGAAGATGGGTGCATCCAATCACTGTAATGTAAATGAAGCAAACTTTTTCTCGGTACAAACAATAAATTTTATATCTGATATTACTTCAAATCAGAAGGTGATGGTAGCACTTTCACCATCAAACTGTGATGGTAAATTAGAGGGATTTTTTTATTAGTGCACGCAAAAAAATGGTGCTGGTCCTGCAACTGAACCAAGTTCGGTTGAAGGGTGTTTAATTGGCACAGCCAAACTGGTGGTTTCTTTCAAACCTACCAGTTTAGTTACCATAACTATACTCGTTCGATTGAACGAGTTTAGTCAATGAGACCAGACTGCCACAATGAGTTCGGTTGAGACAACTAAACTCTGTGTGAGAACTAAACTGCGCGGTATCAGTGTAGTTCTCTCAACCACACTAGTCGTTTGCTCCAGCTAAACGCTTTCTAACCAAACGTGTTTGGTTCCTGCAACTAGAGAGTCCTGTCAGTCCTATAGCAACCGAACAGTTTGGTTGGGAGAACTCAATTTTCGTTTGTACGTACCAGACAGTTTTTTGCGTGTGTAAGAACAGAAGTATAAACCCTTCGTTCGAGAGCTATTCTCACCGATGGGTCCATTTAACTCCTGTTAAACGCTCTATTTCAGCACTGCCTGAGACAAGGCTCTAAAAGTTTAAAAGACATGCCGGTAATGAACACTCGCCATCCCAAAACAATCGATGCTCAGTTCGTGGCGTCACAAGGCAAGATTGTCACGCTTCGATATCAGATGAAAGACATCATTCATCTCTTGGTGATGCGAACCACCGAACGATTGTCGCGTTATCTTGTGGCTCGTATAGGTGATGCCGAGAGGATGACAGCTAAGTGGTTGGCGACAACACCCGAGTGACAACAGGACAGTGTCGAACTCGTGCCGATCTTTATCAGGTGCGAACTGAAGAAATGTCAAAACTACGCCACGGACAATGCGCCTTCTTCTGAGATTCCGAACAACTTCTTCCTTTGTCTTCTTGAGGATGGCGCGATCGAAAGTCTGCCTCTAGAAGATTCTCGCTTCTTCTCCATCTAAACTGACTTGACGTAGGTATAAAGAAAGAAATAAACTAAATTATTCAAACACATTTATATTTTGTAACTATAAAATACATACTTGTAAAAGAAATTGCTTCGGATCCACATCTTTTTCATTTTTTCAGGAATAACGTCACCTGAAACAAGCCTATTGACTAGTTTCAGTTGACGTTATTCCTTCCGGTAGCTCCCACTCCAAAACCTCCTTCAATCGCTGTTGCGATTGGTGCAGATTTTCTCTGGTCAAACTCATGATACAAGTACGTCACGATTAGAGTTTTTTTTAGCAGATAAACAAAGCGACCAAAGTGTAAAAAAAATTGCACAAAGATATATAAAAACTGTCACTGGTCACTAAAGAACAGTTTTTAGAATTTTTCATTCTGTATATACGTATATATTTTCTAAGAACATCGTTTTCATGTGAAAACTCTACGACCGACCACCTCCATTAAACGACCCCCTGCCGCCTCGGTGGCACACTCGTTAGGATTCTAGCCTTTGGAGCTGCTGAGGTCGAGTTCGAATCCCGGTCAGGCATGGTTGTTTGTGACCGTCAATAAATGTTGTTATTTGTCTAAGCGTTTGTGTCGTCTCTTTCTTTGTGTGTCTCTTGTACTTGTGTCATTTCTGGGGCTTAGTACAATAGACTTAAAGTCGCAGTGCTTGGCGATCTTGCCCCCCACCAAGAAAGTCATAAGTCATAAACGACCCCCTCTACTTACGACCCATTTTTCCAGGCACCGATTTCCCCCCTGTGAGTTCAATGTTAAAAAACATTCTGGGAGAGACCAGTATTAACTCCCCAAACAACCGGTTTCAAATTCCATTTCATGAAAAAATCCCTTTTTGTAACACTACTTTTTTCGATTTAAAAAATAAATTAGAAAAACAGGTAATTTGGGAAAAAAAAAAATAAAAAAAATAAAACAGTCAGATATTTCTTCTTACTTTAAAAAAGGTTTAATTAGTTCACAATAGTTTGTTAAAATATGTCAGTATAGTATCTTTGTTTTACATTCTACAGTTTGTTCAAAAATAAGTTACTATAATTTTGATTACATTATTTATGAATTTATAACTATACGTAATGATAAATAGATTTTTATAATTTTGTAATGGTTAATAATACGCTGTAAATTTATATTTCTTTCTAGCTAATTCACTTTTTGTACTCTAGGAGCGACCAACCTCCATTTATGACCAATTTATTAGGGAACGGGCGGATGGTCGCTCTCAGAGGTTTCACACTACATTTTAACACTCTCTTAGAACTTTGTAGGCATAATTTAGAGTTAAAGTTCTAAATGCGTAGCTAAATGTAGCAACTTTTGGCTATTATTACGCATGCCTGCTTCATTTTGCGGGAGGTGAAGTTAGTCATGCTTTCTTAGATATGTTAGAACTGGGTGTAATTCATACAGTATATATTACAGGTCGTTCAATATACGTCTTCTATTATTGATTCAAAGGTGCTTACTGGTTTATAATTATTATAAGTAAATGCAACAATCTTTATATTCTATACTAATTTTCTTCTATAAAGAACTATCATATACACGGATAAAATCTCCATTATTAAAAAAAAACGTTGCCGATTAATCATAGCATTTTTTTTTGTAAATTTATAAATTATCTAAAAAGCCAACCTATGAAATCATTGGACATTTAAAAACGATAACAGGAGAGTTACATCATCTAAAAGAACCTCATTATAACAAGGGTTCAAGTAATTTTCGACAACTTTCATTTTTTAGGAATTTAATTACTGGAATAGATGCACGAATTTGAGCTACTGTGGGTTGTAATGAAGATTATGTGTGTTATGATCTATGTTTTATTATCTGATTTGTTGTTAAAGGGACATTTCTCTATAGTGCTGAAAATGTAATGGGCTTTTTTTCATGTACTAGCTAAATATGGCGCCAAGAAAATCGAAGTCTCCAAAAAAATTGGGCCAAACGAGGAAATGAGCTTTTTGCATCTTGATTGAGATTTTGACTTTAGATGATATTTTATTTTACAATTATGATTCAATAAACTTACCTGGAATAAAGTGGGAAAATAACAGGAGGTTTACCTAATAGCTGATTAAATGGTAAAGAATTACTTGTGTGAATACAGTTTGAGCATTATTTCTTAGTCTATGCAAAGAAAGAGTGTATTATTTCTCTAGCACATTATATTTTAAAGATTAGTCAGTACAATAAAAAAACTGATATTTTATGGAATAATTTGATCTAAATTAAAACAATGCTTTTCGCTCACCTCAACAGAACTCTCAACATCTCATCAAGACATAAGACTCGCAAGCAATACGGAATGTGATCTACTTTTCACCCCCTCCAACACCGTATTCCGTCTCTCATGGCATTAAATGTTACGCGGTGGTGTACATTACACTGGAAATGTGTTTTATCCGGCGAAGATGAGAACGTGAAAGAAAGTATGTAACAGAAAAAAAAGGCATCTAAATAGAATTCATGTTTTCCCGCCCTTTCACACAAGCGGTTCTTTTTCAAACGACCGACGACGGTTTTTCTGATGCTGGCTGCTGATGTTCCACGGGTCACGGTTGCAGCGACCTCTCACCGGCAACATCAAAAACCATGGTGGATGTTTAATTGGGGCCGCCATTTTGGCATCTCTTGTCTTCGCCGTTTCCTTCGGGGTGCCACGCTCCAAGGGACTGGAGGTTTTCCCTCTGGAAAAAGCCGACAAGTTCAGCAAGGGTTAACTTGTTCACATGTCATGTTCTGTGCTGCTGCCACCACAAACGCGCCAGTCATCACGATAGGAGAGACCGAAATCTTTAGGTTTTTTTTTTACTAGTTTCACATGCATCCAGAGCCTGATCTACCATAAGGCCCGCCAGGCCCCTAAATTTTAAAACTACCAAAAATTCAGTAAATTGCAAATTTTTTGAGACTCCACTATGTTTTTCGCTTGACTTTGACCTATGTAACCTGATTGGTTTGATCGATGTTATAAGGAAGCCGTTAAAATGGTACTAGGAAAAAAAAAGATACATCGGCCGACTAGCACCATCATAAGAGGCAATCTTTCAGAAATAATCCCGTTAATGGCCATCAATATTGATTTTCCTATAGTCTGAAATTTCCTAGATCAGACCCTATATGTATTTTTTTTGTTTCCTATCAAGTAGGCTTATTTCAAAAATTGAGGGCACTCAAAAATTTTATTTAAAAATTAAATTTTCCAAATCTTTGCGACCTTCAGTTATTTCACTTTTTTCTTTAAAATTGTACTGATGATGAAGAACTGAATTGATAATAATTTTAAAAGACAGGATAATGTGCAACATTAAATATTTATTATTTAACAAAGGGACTGTATAGCGATGAGGAACCAATAGAATATAAATTTTACTTGCTCCTGTAAATAGCAATCAAAAGATCCTTCTTTTAAACACATACATTTCCCCATGCCTTAGGACTTGCCCTTTCATAGAAGGTTTCCTATATCAAATAAACATACATAAAAAAAAATACCGTTATAGAAGTTATCACAACCTTATCCAGAAATAGAAACAGGGTCTATGATATTCTATACTTAATCCTGGAATACAAGTCGGGGTATATTTAGGTTTAAACGTAGGTTTGCACTTTAAGGGTTTAGCTTGTTAGTGATATTATCGACTATTATTTAAATCGATATTTTATACAAACTAAGCGTTCAGAAAAATTGAATTTGTTCCTAAAAACTATCTTCGGCAAGGAAAAAAATTACGCGAGTGTCAAATTGCTGCTTTCAGAACGATTTTACCAAGCAGCATATCCTAGGGCTCAATATTTACCCCGGTTTGTAGTTTAAAGATAAAATAAAAAGTTTACATTTTAAGGGATAATTAAAAAAAATTTACTTCATTAAACATTACTTACGAGAAGTAATGCTAAGTTACAAGAAGAATAACTGCTGAACTACAATTAAAAATTAGTTCTTTTTTATTGAGATTTAAGAAAAACTTAAGATTGAAAAAAAAAAACCGCAATGATGTGAGACATAAATAAAATATAAAAAATGAAAAGTACTTGAAATTACAATGGTTTTATTAGAGGATGTAGTCCAATATTGTATAATATTAGTTCTTCATACACTCTCAGAAATAACACTTTCATTTTTGACGATTCATGAATCCTCAAGCCTCATTTCGTTAATTTTGAGGATTGTTTCGTCAAACTATCACGTGACCTTTGAGTAAACGCGAATCCTCGTTTTTACGATCGTGATTTGACGATTCTGTATCTTGATTTTGAGGAAACTGAATCTCATTGGTGTACTCACATGCTCAAAAATGACGAAATATTTCTTTAGATTAGACGACATTCAAATCCTCATAAAAATGACGATTCAAATTTCCTCATTTCGAGGAAACGAAAACTCGGAGCATTTGCCAGTAACGGAATCGTCAAAATTAAGGAAAATTTCGCCGTTTTTGAGCATTCATTTTTTAGAGTGTAGGTAAGAAGTTACACGAAAATATTCAAGATGGGAAAAAGAGCAAAGAAATATGAAGCTGAACAAATTCTTCAAATGGCATAATGAAGTTTAGTTAAAAGTCTGTAAAAAGTGTGTGGTCCAATATTTTGCAATGATATTTCTTGACATCACCAGTGACCCCTGGAAACAGTAAAAATTATTAATAAATATGTATTTAGGCAAGAGTTGAAAAAGAACTTTTTTGTTGTTTAAAAGTTTTTTTTTAAATACAATTTTCCTAAGTACTCTGATAAATGGGAATGTTTTGAACAAATGTGAACGTCTCTGATACATGTGAACGTCTAGAAATATACTCCATGTCTCTGTCTGGGGACAGAGACATGGAGTATATTTCTTGACATGGGTACTATAATGTCAACAAGATAGTTCTTTTAAGCATCAAGTTTGCATTTGCTAGGACGTTAACCTGTTTTTGTCGCTTCACTTGATGTGCAAACACTTCTACAATTTGTTAATTGTTGAAAATTCATAAACAAAAACTAACCCAGAATATTTTTGAACTATGACAAGACAATGCTGTAACATTAACGATTTACAATCAGCGGCTGGGGATCTTAGTGCGTTCGCCTTGCACGCGGAACGTTCTAGGTTCGGGTCCGAGCATCGTCAAAATAACTCCCGACCTATAAACGTATAAAATGTCCGAAGAATAATACCCCATGTAGAGGGAGTGCACGTTAAATTTGCTCCAAAGTCCCGACAACTCCAAGCAACGAAATTCCTAATATTTAACGACGCAGCGTTCAAATGATGAGACTTGCACCTGAGTTCCAAATGCAACCTTATAGCGACATCGTATATGCGGGGGGGGGGGGGGGGGGGCCATATATCGTATACACAGGGCTCTAGTATAAACAGGTTCAAAAGTTTCCCTATTGGAATTGTACAGAGATCTGTTACCATACAAGACCCTTAAGGGGTCACAGGAGTCTTAAAAATGTGCAAAGAAGGTACTACAAAACATAGTTTGATCTTTCATGTCATTTTTGAACTACTCAATGTATAAGTATAATTTTTTTTATATGTAATTCTATAAAATTTATTTATTATAAAACAAGTTTTAAAATTTATGAAACTTTAGCCAAAACTAAAATAAATGATATTAAACATGAAGCTATTTGAACACATTGTGATTAGGCTTCCGCGGCAAATTGTGAGGTCAAAATTGAAAAAATGACCAAGAAAATGACTTTATATTGTACAAATATGTGCAAACAAAGACTTATACCTAAATTCTCAGCTCATTTTTAATTAGAAATTATTTTTAAAAAAACTTAAAATCAAAATTTGTAAAATTTTTATTAATTTTTTTAGAAAAAAGTTCTTAAAATAACTTCCAATTCAAATTGAGCTGAGAATTTAGGTATAAGTCCTAGTTTGTACATATTTGTACAATATAAAGTCATTTTCTTGATCATTTTTTCAATTTTGACCTCACAATTGGCCGCGCAAGCCTAATCACAATGTGTTCAAATAGCTTCATGTTTAATATCATTTATTTTAGTTTTGGCTAAAGTTTCATAAATTTTAAAACTAGTTTTATAATAAATAAATCTTGCAGAATTACATATAAAAAAATTATACTCATATATTGCGTAGTTAAAAAATGACATGAAAGATCAAACTATGTTTTGTAGTATCTTCTTTGCACATTTTTAAGACTCCTGTGACCCCTTAATTTAGGAAGCCAAAGCTGTACCTTTTAGAATTGTAGTGAAGTGATTCCCATCTGTCGAGCACATTCCACCAAGGCCTCCAACTGAGCATAGCTGTCGACTGTCGCCTGTCCTTTGTAGATGAGTTGGACGACAAGTTTCACGTCCTCGACGTCGAAATTCGGCAGGGCGATTAATCTGTTCGCTTTGTGTGCCAGCATCTGCTCAAAGAAAGGGCTGGCGTAGGCCAGGATCACGCGATGGGCTTCGATGGTGCCGCCCCGGCACACCATGGCGCAGTCCTTGGGAAACTTTTCCGCGCACTGTATCAAGGACTTGGCGGAGAGGAGGTGCGGATCTCGGATCAATAAAACCATCTGAAAGTAGAAGAACACAGATTTGGTCAAAAGTAGATAATTCACTGATAGGGTGATCAGGCTAGTCTGACCACATCTGATTCAGTGCTATTCAACTGTGAAATCATCATAATAATATTTTTTAAAGATCATACGTTATTTACGTTGTTTTTTGTTTGAAAAACTAGGAAATAATTAACCAGGGACAATTTCCACGATTTGTAAGGCTATGTAGTTGAATAGCAAACTTAACAATACTGAGCAAATGCAAGGTTCTGGGACACCCTAAATCAGACGCATTGCATTTCGAAGTACAGTTTTGTTTGTTATTATCTACAAGTTAGTTTAGTTTGTTATGTAGATGTAAAAAAGTACGCAAATTGATATTTTTAAAAATTTATTATAGTTTTTGCAAACGAAAGCGACGTAAACGAAATCTGATTCGTTAAATGTTATAGTAGAAACTTTAATCATTGAAACAAATACGATTCTTACACTGGTATTATTCACTACCTAGAATTTATGCTTATGAAGACCACACAGGCCAAAGTCTTGGAACGGGCACGCAGTAGAACGACGTCACTAAAACTCGTCAATTTGAATCATCTAGTTAACACATTAGCTGCCACTATATCATCGATAGGGGCTTCATCGATAGAAGCTGATAAAGTAAAAGAACATCCTGTTTTTTTAAACCTGTTCGTTACAATGGAAATAAACTAACTATTCTTCATTTTCGAACAAGTACAAATCTTAGTTCGGGGTCGTAAAGTTGCAACGTTAGGTTGTATTAACGTCGCTAAAACTAATGCTACACGACAGCTAGTCGTAAAAATACGAAGAAATGTTCCTGGCCTTTTCCATCCGGATAACTCATCATCTGTCACTAATTATTGAATTAAAATCCAATTACCAGATTTGCTCCAGTGATTATCTTTTTGACTATAAAATCATCATTAAATTTTCATAATTCATATTTTTTGGTTAGTTTTTGTTTGAAAAAAAAAAACAAGAAGTTCTTAAAGAACTAAAATAGCCTACTTTCCTGTTACTTAAATACTTACTAAAATTCTTATCTTGAAAAAACTATTTTCGTAACAGTAAGTGACATCAACAACCGTTTTTCCACCTTAAATTCTAAAATAAATTTCACTAAACACAGCATCTAACTAAACACAGCATCTTTCACTAAACACAGCTTTATTTGCAGTTATAAATAAGTATTCAATTTTTCGTAGAACAAAAACCAAAAAACTACTCCTCAATAAACATTTACTTGCTAAATTCGGCTAGTTTCATTTATTTTATTTCGAAAATTAAATAATTATTACTTAAATCGTTTGCAAAAATTTATATTTCAAAGAATAAATATGTAATATCCCTCGCTTTTAAATAGAATGAAAACAATTTATATCAACATACAAAGATCTCGTAGTGAAATATATATTTGACGTCATCTTACATTCCCCCCTCTGAGCGTGACGTAATTTATGTACGTCCCCTAGATTGTTGAACAACAAACCGAATCACTTTACGAAATGCAGTATGTCTGGTCGCCCTACACTTGAGACGAAGGATTTAATTTCCTCGTAATTTTAAATAGAATGCCCTCTTTCAAATCACCAAGTATTATTCCAAGCACAGAAGGATCGGTTGCAAAAGTTACAAACGAACTTGAACTCATAAGAACGGTTGGCGAAATGGTACTATGAATTTCATCAGAATGTGCTGTTATCGGTGAATCGGAACCAAGCGACTCCCTAAGGAGTCAGTGGCATCCAACGTGTTAAGATTAAACTGGAAATAACTCAAAATTGTGGAATAGGTCCTCATGCGACCAGTCATCAGAATCGAAAAATTGGCGAAGTAATCTCTCAAAAATCAAATTTAGGTACGAGTAGAACAAAGCGTTTATGGGTTGCTGTAATCTATAAGATGTTTAGAACGTTCCAAAAAGCATAGGGCGTGCCATGGTTAATTTCTAATTTATTTTGTTGTGGACACAAGCTGTTAGCTGATGGAAGTCATGAGTCTATGTGTTCTGCTCCACCCTTACAAGCAATTCTATGATAGATAATGATTATATATAACCTTAATGAAAACGACCGACTTGCTTGTCCAAGTTTGACCGCACACAAAGAGTAGGGTAGCTATATAGACAGAAAGTTCGCCTTGCATTAAGAATTTTAAAACGTTTTTTGGACTGACAAGTTGCTCTTTTCGCAAAACGAAAAGAAACTGCTTCAAATTTTGAAACATTTGCGGACAGATTTAAAGACCTTTGACCTTTTCAAGTGCACTTTATATTTATATGGACCGAATTTTGGATTTACTACATTATTATCCTTGCATTCATAAATTTTCTAAATAAATCTACTTCCCCAAGAATACCTATAAATTTATGTTCTTTCTATATGCTTTTAAAAATCAGTGAGAAAAACTGTAAAAATTAAACAATCATGTTAAATTACTTTATAAATAGGAATTAAGTAGTAAAAGTTCTATTAAAAGACCAAGTTTCGGTTTAAAATCAAACTGCCTAAGATCCGACCCATCCGACAGACAGCAAATTCGTTGGTGGTGTCAATCAACCACTTTGCTTGAATCACGGACAAAATAAACGGATAAAAAATAGCTTTAAATTCTTAATCAATAGAACTTGATGCGCTCATTATAATGTGTTCTAAAGAAAAATAATTTAAATAATACGAATTATTCTTAAAATAAAAAAATATTAGTATTCGTGCATAATTTTAAATAAAACATTTTAACATTGATTTACCTTATCTAAGAGAAGTTAATGATGTTGTAGATAAATAATACCTTTCTAGATAGTCCACAAAATGTAACACTTTCTATTTTCAAATGTGTTTTAGTTAGGTTTGGTTAGAACATATCCAGGTGCCTATTTCTAGACTCTAAGAGGAGCTTTAACACAGTCATGTAGATACGTACTTTGTAGTTTTAAACCGTGTCACGGTCAACATATGAAGATTTGTTTAGTTTTTCATTTGCTATGTCCACACTACGACAATAAAAACAAAAACTGACAACAAATGCTCGCGCATCCACGTACAATTTGTACAGGCATGCGCTCATAAAGGTAGGTGTGTGCGCATGCCTGTACAAATTGTACATGCATGAGCGCGCATTTGTGGTCAGTTTTTGTATTTATTGTCGTAGTGTGGACATAGCAATTTCAAAACAAATATTCGAAGGCAGGCCGATCGGCGGAGCAATGGTTAGGGCGCTAGCCTTTGGATCGAGCCTCTGGGTTCGGGTTCAAACCCCGATAGGGCATGAATGTTTGTGTTTGTCGAGTATATGCGGAATACGTGCTTGGTGCTCGTTAAATCTGTTGGTTCCAAAAGTCCTGTGGGCGTATATTGCGCAGTTTCCCCCGGGTACTAGTCCCTGGTGACTATTTCCCTCCCCTTCATGGACGTGTCTAAATTGTGGAGGTGGAGCGCGATATATGGCAGCATCTGTCACGCATGTGTGTGTTGTGTCTGTCTTACTTGACGAAGGTTTATAAGCGGGTCTCTGACCAAGCACATAAGCCTGAAAATATATGTCTACCGACCAACCAACCAATCGAGGGGAACGCCAATCAAACATAAGAAGAACATAAAATATTCTATTAATTATCTGAACAAATAAAGAAAAAAAAGTATTTGACTTAATATGTGCGACTGGCCATATTTTACGACCAGTTTACCTATTTTCAATTTTCCAATAAATTTATGATAAACGCTGGGTGTAGGATAAAGTAAATTTTAGTTCAATTTGAAAATCTAACCACTAATGTTTAACTAACAAAAAGATGAATTGCCTACCATCTCTATACATACCAATAAAATTGCGTTTGCTTTGTGTACGAAAAATATATATATTTTTTTGCAATAAAAATACCTTTGGACTAATAAGTATATTGGTAGTAACCGCGGAAATTTTATCAAACCACAATTTCATTTAATGTATTCCTGAGTTATTGAAGAGGTTCTTGAAGTATCAGGAAGAGTGTGAATAAAATTATGTAAAAAAAAGTAATTTTTTTCCTGATATCACTTACTTAATGTGACCGCACCAGTTATCTGAGAATAAATAACTGTGTTTCATAAATATTCCAAGTTTTAATACATAAACTCCCCTTTGTAATTAATAAACATTGAAGTTAGAACATTTCAGCAAAACCTCTTAATCACGAATGTAGTTGAGAACCTAACGCTTTTTGTCGGTTGTTAGAGAAAAATGTTGGTTGGTTTTTAGGGCTGATTGTATGATTATTGTCTTGTTATCATATTCTGTTGGATAACGTCACAAGTAGAAATTCGGTAAGTCAAAAGGCGTGAATGGTTACCGATTAGTGTGCTCTATGGATTTTTTTAAAAATATACTTACAACCTAAAGTGCTATCTAATGACAGAATATGCGAGTCGAAATATATCTTGCAATAATAAAACTAGCATATAAATAATATTATTAATTGATTAAAAAATCCCATGTATTTCTTACACTCTTAAAACGAACGAGCGATTTTAACTCAGTCTGAGTAATTTTCACTCCTCCAGTCTGAAAAATGCACTGCTCCTCTTGGAGTGGATCCTTTGTGTGTTATAAACCTCCGACAGGATCACTCCAAACGAGTGATTTTAACTCAGTCTGATTTAATATTCACTCCTTTCCAGTGTCGAAAATGCACTTCTCCAACTGGAGTGGATTTCACTCGTTTGTTTTAAGAGTGTAGGTGCCTTAACGTAAAATATATTTATGAGGTCATATATATATATTACATCCATCTATTGGGTCTTCCGTTTTGCATTTTAAAAAAGATCCATATGCAAGAATGCTTCTAGCAAACGTTGGGTTCCAAATATTCTTGGACCCGTTGGCTGAAAGCAATTTGCCACGTTCGGGTTTTGGTATGTGCCACCCCGTACAAACTTTAGTACCTGGTAATTGATTAATTCCCTTCCATTGTCTTATTCTAGTCGTCACCTCTCTGTCGGTTTATGGTAAATAGTGGCGCTAAGACAAAAAAGAAGCTCGTCAGCCCTGTTCCACCAGTGTTTCATTCAGCCAACACAACCGATTCTTCTGTTCTTTTCGAAGACCGATACGGGACGAGATCTCGTTCTAAATGAGGCAAAGAAAGAGGGTTTTATACAAAAGGAGTCCTTTGTTGCCGAAATCGTACGATGCCGGCTTGAGAGATCTTGTGCCTGAACGGTAGAGCGGCTGTGTTGCTTTTGTTATCCGAGAAGATTCTGGAACTTCGGATGGAACTTGCATAAAATCAGGTGTTGCTTTGGTGAATGGAACGCACATCTTGAACTGAAAGAAAATCAAACGTTTGACTAAGTACTATAAATGTCCATTAATTTTATTTCCAAATAATAATGAGCATTAAATCATCATAATACTTATGCATATGAATTATCATTGAAATTCAATAAATACTAAATAATAACAATGGTTTTATTTACATATATTATCAACTATTAAGATAAGTTCATATTTTGGTTCACAAGTATCCAGAAAAAAACCTCGGTGCGTAATCTTACTCCCATATAAAAAAAGGTGAACATGTTTGGATATTCCGTTTTTGCTTATATTATGAAAGGGATTCCAGCCTGAACCAATTTGCAACAATTCTTAAATTTAAAGTCCCAACGTTAACTCAAAGTTTTCCGATTTTTAAAAATTATTATTTTAAACGACAAAAGAAACTGTTGGCAACATATTGCATAAGGTTCCATTGGAAGAATTGTTCTATTTTGACGGAAAAAAGTAACAAACCCTACAAATATTTGGCATTCCAAAGTCACCTGGTACAAGTTCTGTCTGATGGATCCACGCTTCTTATGTCTGCAGTTAAAAGAATTCAAGGGAAGCATCTTTTTCCTCCCTCCCATCCAGACTGCCATATAAATTGATACCTTACCAGCACTGTTCTGTGCTCATGTTCTGTCGAACATTTACACCGCAACGACAGGACCCCCACAGCAGCACGGAGACGAATTCCGGTATTCTTCAATTACCACTCCAAGACAAGAGAAGTTGGACGTTTTTAGAAACGTCGTAAAAAAGGTGCGAACTGGTAATGGCTCACTACGGTTTCCTCTTGCAGAAGAAGGGTTTTGTTTCGTTTTTTGGACTTCCTCGAAACTAATGTCTCGTTTCAGGAGAAAGGCCCTCTTCCACACTTGTAGCAGCGCGACGTGACCTAATTTCGTTGCGAAGACAAAACCATGCCGAGATATTCTTTTACAAAATATGTATTTTAGGTGAGCGAGGGTCCCCTAACTCGCCGGAAACCAACAATGAGGTTGGCTTCTTTGGTAGGTATCGATGGCGACAGTAATGGATGACAATTAGCCATTTGAAACTAAGTCTCAGAGCATGGGACAAGAAGTTGGGTCTCTTGAACAATTACTGTTGCCTTCTTTCAAAAAGGCCTTTTTGTATCAGAGGGAAACCGCCACAATGACAATAGTTTTGGATGTACCGTTAATGGAAAGGGGTATCAGTTACTTTAAGACCTGAAACAACTGTTTTCTGTATGGTGAAAGCAAAGTAGTAGTTGCGAATGAGTTTAGTTCAAATGACAGAAACGACTTGAGTCTCATTTACCAAGTTATTCCCAAGTATCCATAATTTGCATGCATTGCAGTTTGGGTTTATTCCTAAAAATTGCCTTTTTTTTTATCCAAAAAGCTGAAATTTTAGACAAGTAAAAATTACTGCAAGTCTGGATAGACCTAACATGTCTCGTATTCATTTTTAAGTTTAAATTACCCAACATATTCTGAAGTGGGAGACACTATTTTTTAAATTTATGAATCATTAAATAATTATTAATCAATTCTATCAATTATAAAATAATCGGATGATATTTCATTTCAAATGTGTTTATTTTTCTGTTATAACGATAAGAATCCATGGTAAGTTTTAAAAAAAATTATAATGCAATACTTTCGCTGAGCTGCGTTTTCAAAACGAATGCATAAGCTCTATGGGACTGATAAACGATGCCCCGTAAGAAGTAGAAATAATTAATTCTCTTTCTTGAATCAAATTGAATGAAAAAAAATTATATAGTAACAGGAATGACAACACTTAAATAGTTAAACAAGTATTTTATTACGAAAACTATTAGACAGAGCAGGACCAGCATTTTTTTTAAATGACTTCGCTCCTTTGATAAATGAGTTCTTTGTTCACACATCAGAATGCGAAAGGAATGACATTCTGTGGAAAGTGTCCAAGCAGGGAAGTGAGGAAAACCGACAAGAGAGGGCGCTCACGCAGGACCCATCTGTCAAGATGTCGGACAAGGAACTCCAATAAATCGTATACAGAAGACATCAGTCGAACAAAAACCAAGATAGGCACTCGTAGAAAATGTTGTTAGATATGCCTGCTTCGAATCTAAGATTAACGCTGTTTCCAGTATCAGTAGATTGGATCCGACTAATTAATTTACGATCACTTACATTTTATTAGACCTCCCCGGCTTAGGAGAAGATGAATTAAAATTTGTTAAAGCTGTTTTTATGGTCCAAATTTGTTACAAGAAAATGATAGAGTAGTACTTAAGTTGTGTTAAAAATGAATATTTGTTAAAGTTGAATAGAATATTAAGGGCGCGAATCGTGATTCGGCACAAGATGTAATAAAAATTAAAACAAGTTGGTTTGTAACAGAATCTGTCACTTAACCCGCTTCCACACAACATTTACGCTCAACAGGAAACACACTAACAACACCTCAGAAAGAATTTTTCCAAACAGGGCCGTTAGGTAGTTCTAATTCAAACTTTTATAAGCCAAAATTAATGATTATTTTTATTCTTATTTTTCAGTTTTGATAATTAATCCTTATCGTTTGCTAATTTTTTTTTAAGTTCGAAGAAGTAGAATGTATTTTTTAAATAAATACCTTTTACAACCACAAGTTTACATTTCGAAAAATAAATAAGTAAAATTGTTTTTAAAAATAAAAGCGAAACTTTGCATATTTTTAATGCAAATTAAATTTTTTTAATGCATCTTTCTTCATTCATATATGATGAGCCTTCAAAATAACATTATTGCTAACACAACAATCCAAATTGAATTATTAAGCAAAAATAAATATTTTTTCAAGAATTTTATTTTTATTTTAAATAAAGTTTTTTGTTCGTTTGTTGTTATGGCAACAGTGAAAATATTGAATAACAAGAAGTTCTTAAAGAACTAAAATAAGCCTACTTTCCTGTTACTTAAATACTTACTAAAATTCTTATCTTGAAAAAACTAGGTTCGTAACAGTAAGTGACATCAACAACCGTTTTTCCACCTTAAATTCTAAAATAAATTTCACTAAACACAGCATCTAAATAAACACCGCATCTTTCACTAAACACAGCTTTATTTGCAGTTATAAATAAGTATTTAATTTTTCGTAGAACAAAAACCAAAAAACTACTCCTCAATAAACATTTACTTGCTAAATTCGGCAGGTTTCATATATTTTATTTCGAAAATTAAATAATTATTACTTAAATCGTTTGCAAAAATTTGTATTTCAAAGAATAATTATGTAATATTCCTCGCTTTTAAATAGAATGAAAATAATTTATATCAACATACAAAGATCTCGTAGTGAAATATATATTTGACGTCATCTTAAATTGATCGATGTCTCAAAAATAAATTTATTTTAATTTATTGTCTAAAAGAATTAAAGTTTCTCAAGCGATTGTTGCTATGACAATGGTGATTTAATTCCAATAAAAATGGCTTCCTATGCTTTTCAAATGAGCATTAAACTTTGCAGTTTTTTAAATAATTGAAGTACTTAGAATTCGAATTCTTTTATGAAATTTTCAATGTATTCTCATTTCGATTCACCGAATTTTTTGACGTATCTCACTTGTCCGTGACATTTCTAGTTAAATTCAGCGATTTAAATGACTCGAAATTGAATTTCAATGCAAGTTCAATAGGAAATTCGTCGACAAATAGTAGATTTATGTCCGTCCTATCGTACAGACAGACGGACAAAAAGTATGAAAGTAGGGTGCTTGAGGCTATACCTTTCTAATAAAAAAAGAATTTTTAAGATCGGATGGATAGAACCGATTTTGGAAGGGGGGTACGGACAGACGGACGGACGGACATCGACCGCATGTCAATACCTACTTTTTTTTAATTTTTTTTTTAAATTCTTCGAATTAAAAAAAAGAAAAGTAGGCTAAAAATGGAATTTTCATGTTATTTCAAGGTAGATTAAATTTTTAGTTATTTAAATTTTAAATAAACTTCTAATTAAATTTTTTTAATGAAATTTTGAATGTAGCCTAAGCCGATTTTTTGCTTCAAAAAGACGTATACCACTTGTTTGTGAGACTTTCGGTTCGCTCTGTGAAAGTGGTTGACGGACAGACGGACGGACAGCACGATTATAAAACCTTCCACTTTTTACGTTATAAACGTAGTGAAGAAGCTAAAAGAAAAATAGTAGACCTCAAAATAACAGTTTTGTACTGCCCTTTTAAAAATAGGCTTTACTAAGTCCTACAAAAATTCTATCGATTTTAATATAATTGATGCAGTTTAAACTTTTAAAGCTTACACATATTCGTTTTGTTTTATCCTAAACTATTTCTTTCATAAACAATTATCTGAAAATATCTATCTGCAATTCGAATAATTGAAAAAAATTTGGAATAAAAATATTTCTCATTATCATTCATTTAATGATTGCAAACAATCTGAATTATAATATAGCATACAAAAAAACTACCATTGTATGCTATATTATAATTCATACATATCCATTTCTTCTTCTATTATGACAGAACACATTTCTATACTTATTATAAGGTAGATATAAGCTCTCTCAGGCGAATCTGATCTGCGTATTTACACCCCCACCGTCATAAAACCAGGTCCCCACTTTTTGCATGTGCCATCGAAGGAATCCGAGACCATGGGATAAAACTTTTAAAGTTGGCTCATGGTTTTGACGGGCGACAGCTGACAATCGTAAAAAGTTCATCGGTGGCATGGCATTGGAAGCAGATCCATTAAACGGGACGGTGGTTGTCATCCCGGAGTACTTTTATTTGGTCTTCTTCGAATACATTGACTCGGATTTCGCGTGCGCGATGAGAGGTCCCGGTGGTAAATGCCTCTGGGTTAGGGTTGAGAGTGGTATCTTTCCTATGTGAAAGTGCAACGTGTCGTTCAACGTCCAGAAATTATTCGTTAGCGAGTTGTTGAGTTGACTTATATAAATGTTGGGTGACGAATAGTTGGGGGAATTTTGTAAAAAAACTTTTATCGAATGTAGTATCGTTATTATTTTTAGGGGGAAGGGGGGAGGAGAAATAAGTACACATGTTCATTACACTTTTAGTATATTGTGCTAGGTCAGTTACGAGTAGATTTCAGGAATACATAGAACTGAATACTTGTTTATAGGGAGATAATTTCGCTTGAAACAGATTAGATTCATTATAAAAACGTTAAAAGTACATATTGTTTAGACTGTCCATAACCACTACGGTTATTTTCTTTTAAATTTAAATTAATGCCGAAGAATAATGATAAGCTCACCATACTTTCACATACATTAACTTGCTTAAAAACTTTGCTATAAAAATTTCTGTTTGAGTCCTTTAAGTTTAAAAAAGAAATCACGGTCAACCCTAAAGATTTCAAATGTCTAAAGTCCTAAAGGCAAAGCCACGCGTCATCCAGTACGAACTTATACTTATCTCCTGGATGAATACGCTGTTGTGTCATCTTATCATGTTAGCCCAAACTTGAGTAAAGAAGTGAGGTCCTCTTTACATTCCTCATGGTAGGTGGCACGCGATCGTCCTCTTAAAAAAGCCTATCATCGTCGAAGTGTCCTCTACAGCAATAAATTAAACACTTGGTCTTCAAGTCGCCTTTTCTCTTGACTCTCGTTCAAGATGTGTTACATAAAGGACGAATTAATAAAAGAGCTATTCGTCGGGTGTGAGTGTTAGCTTTGAGACAAATATACTGGCTCAAATCCTTCCCCATTAAAGCTAATTCATGGCGTTTTTAAGGAAACATTTCGAAACAATGCAAATTAGACATGTTGTAGTTAATTGATTTTTCGATATCATGTTGTGTTGTAAAACTGGGGTTAAAATATATCTTGCGTCTGAATATTTTAAATATTCCACTTTTTCCGTGATTTTTTTGGATATTTTAAATAAAAAAAAGAAACATCATACACAATCGAAAAAAAAAAAAAAACGATTGACGAAAAAAAAAAAACGAAAAAAGAAAAACGACATTCAAATAGGAAATTCACTGAAACATTTTCTTGTCTGCATTTAAATAACAAAAAACTCAGTTTGTCTAAATATTTCGATTCTTTGATGTAAATATTAACTGAATGAAAGCATATAACTTCGCAATTCTGTTCAATACCAAACAAACGCCTTGGTGCAATTGTACATCTCAAAGACAAGAGATCCTTCTGTGACGCGTCATATTCCGAACCCGTAGGAATTAAGAACCTCAACAAAAGATGAAATCTAGCCTTTTTACTTGTTGTTAAATTTAAAGAAAAGTAGAACAGCTTGCTCTTAAATTATGGAAATCGTTTTCCTCGATGACTTTTATGCTATCCTATATAACGAAGACGCCCAATGATATTCATATTCTATTAGTGGTCCATGAACTTTAATTTTTAAATTCGCAAATTTAGTTTTGATTATTCATTTTTTCATTACTTTTTGCATCGAAAAAGTTTTGGTAAAACAAGTTTAGTTTAAATACATGTCTTTAAAAATATTATTGCTAAACTATGTTTAAAACAAACGGAAACATTTAATTGATAATTCTTGGAAAAAGTATTTATCATGCAACTGTTATAAAACTATTGGTGCTAGATTCCACCGAAATTATGGTACTCTGTAGCTACCTTCACCATTTGGAGCTTTAATTTACCACTTTTGCGGTGCATCAAAGTCACGGTTCAACAACAAAATGGTGTGAATCCACACTCCAAATTAGAAAGTTCTAGGAATGCGGTGCAATCAAGCACAAAAGAAAAATTCTTAAACAGTGTGTCTTTTATACTCTACAGGACGAATTTTTTTCTCTTTTTTAAATCAATACCAGACAAAATCTATCAGAAACAAATAGAACATGTTCCAAAGGAATAGCCCAACCACCCCACTCCTAACCTCTACAACTGTTGAGTAACGGCATCTGTTGCGTCCCCTTGAAATGCCAAACACCTGCGACTGTTTACTTACGGTCCACTCAACACCCCCACCCTAAGAACGGGTGGAATCCCCCATAAAATTGTGAATTATCGCCCACGTGTACGATAAATCTGCCCGGGTTTTTATGCGGGTGGGGTAAGAAAAAAATTGGGATTTATCCCTTGGGAATTGTGTGCCCACACACAAACAGTGTCAGAGATCTCATGACCACGGAGGAATGTCATCCTAAATAAGGCATAAATCTTTGTCTGTAATGTGAATTTATGTTGATTTTGTAAAAATCTTTTTATGTTTTTTGTTTGGTTTTAAATATTTCTTTCATATAAGTCCATGGGAAAGGACAGTGAATCAGAAGATCCTGAGAAGTAACCAAAAAGGATCGAAATTCAGATACTTTTGAGTTTGATTTTATGGATCGCTTTGTGAAAACCCTTAGTGTTGTTTAACTGTGTAATAGGATGAGTGATGTAATGGAAAGTTTTTTTTTCTTTTAAGTAATTCTTTAATATAATTTTTATTGAGAAATCGTTTAATATAATTTTTTATTAAGTAATCGTTTAATATAATTTTTTACTAAGTAATGTTTTTAAATTTTGTTATTTATAAGGATAAAGCAAGTGAAACATTAACTAGAAGCTATTTTAGTTTTTTAATAAGAATTGAATTTTAAACTATTTTGGATGCTTTTCCATTTTGTAGAGCAAGCGATAATTCGCCAAAAATGTACAGCCAAAGTCGAACGGAATAGTTCCAATGATAACCTTTAACTGTGTATACTGTGGAAATAAAAATTACTTCTTGCGTTCGATTAAAAAAAATCCTGTATAATATTGAGGAGCTTTCAAATGAAAGTATGAACCGTTTAATATATTGGTAAAAGAAGGGGGCGGGGTAGGGGCAGGGGGTAAAAAACCACTAAGTCAGTACGGGTACAAAAATACCTTTAAAATTTACGCTACAAATATCTTCACAAAATCACTTACACAGCAGATTATTTAATCCGTAACAACAAAAGCACATGCGTTTTGGCAAGAGTCCTCCCCATCTACAACACCGTTCAAGCCAATTGCCACAAGACTAGAAGGTGGGCTTGTAAACTAATATTTCATCAAAGCCAGCTTTTTGTCGCCACACTAACAAGGCTAATTGGCGAAATTTTCGAACCGTTATCCACTCGTTTAAAAGGGAGAGAAAAAAAAACATTTCTCATCGCACAGGATGCCCAAGATGAAAGATGGACTGTAAAAAGGCTGGAGGAATAAGGTGAGGAGAAACCCTTTTATGAGAAGCCGCCTTTAACGAATTGCCTTGAGAATTACGCATACGTGCCGGAAAGATACGAATTTGGTAGGTTGAAAAAAGGGAAATGGAGGGGATAAGATTTAAGGCTGGTAATAAATTGTTCTTAGAAAGAAAAAGGATGCGTCGTTTTTGTATTTGAAGAATTTTTCTTCTTCTGAAATATAAATATATAAAAAAATCCTACTGTAATTTATAGCGGTGTACAGAAATCTGAAATCAAATCTGTAGCAGTAGAAAAGGTTTTTGAATTTTACTTATTTCATTGATTTGCCTTGTGACTCCTTAAGCGCCAGTAGCGCATGAGGCCACGACCTATTTCATTAGGAATATAGAATAAGTATTTGAAGAAATTCGTAAGGCAGCTATAGAAAAAAAAATAGCTCACTCTCAGAAATAACGCTTTCATTTTTGACGATTCATGAATCCTTAAGCCTTATTTCGCTAATTTTGGAGGCTTGTTTCGTCAAACTGTCAAGCGACTTTTGAGTAAACTTGAATCCTCATTTTTACGATCGTGATTTCACGATTCTGTATCTCGATTTTGAGGAAACTGAATCTCCTTGTTGTACTCACATGCTCAAAAATGACGAAATATTTCTTTAGATTAGACGACATTCAAATCCTCATAAAAATGACGATTCAAATGTCCTCACTTTGAGGAAACGAAAACTCGGCGCATTTGCCAGTAACGGAATCGTCAAAATTAAGGAAAATTTCGTCGTTTTTGAGCATTCATTTTTTAGAGTGTATGGCTCCCTAGTCGAAGCCGAATAGTTAATCAACATCCCAATGTCGAAAATAAACCATTAATAAATGTATAACTGTTTTAAGCACCGTTTTTTTCTTATTTTCAAAGGAGAAAAAATATCCTCGAACCTTCATGATTCACTTCACTACGAAGCGATCACATTTCAATGACGAACCCGACTCTTCCAAGAAAATAACAAACAGCTCTAAAAGGGTGATTGGCAGTAAAAATAATCCCGTTTTACCAAGAAAGCATAAAAATCGGCACATGGGGCAGCCAAGGTATATACGAAAGAGGTGCTCCTGCAAAAGACTGTGTTTGGCAAATAAACACCTTTTTCGCAGTCGGGGGAAGGATGTCGGCCGACTTGAAAGGGTTTCCCGCGCGTGGCGCGCAGATGCGGAGTCGGCGCATGAAAGTGATTGCGGGGGCGGGGATGGGGCATGTGCTGGCCGCATGTGTGTGGTGGCGGGAAGGAATGTCCCACTTGGCTGATTTCGAAGATCGAATTAAAAAAAACTTTCTCAATAATAAAGTTTTTAATAAACTCTTGGAATAGGGTCCTAACCAGTGAACCTAACCACTAACCAGTGAATGAACGTTTAAGACGCTGCGTTCGCCAGTGAATGAACACCAGGATATAATGACCAGGACAACCAACCATATGTCAGATATCTTCTTACTACATGGGAGGAAGTCAGTGTTGCTAATCCATCTAGTGGAATGATTTTCAATCCTTATTTTTTAATTATATTTACCAAATGTTCATTCGCTGGGGCGTGTTCACTCCACTGGTCAATCTACCCTATCTGTTTAAAATTCGGTCTAAGGAACTTATGTATTGTGGTTGATATATAGTTTCGTAACCGATGGCGAAGAGACTGATCTGGAATTGAGCCTTCCGTACATGTGGACCTTTTACTATGTTACAAATAGCAATTACTAAAAGATAAAAGGAGGAATTTGCTACCTTGTTCATTGGGGGTTACTTTATTTTTCTTCCAACCAGGCTGGGGAGTCCCGTCATTAAGGCCCTTTGGGTGCAGGCGAAATGTCATAGATTCGAGTCCAGGAATTGAAAAAAAAGGAATAATAACTACCGACCTTTAAAAGGCTTGTGCAACCAAAAATTAGGACGAAAGTGCACTTTACATATGGTCCAAAGTCTCAACACCGCATACGCAGTAGCTCTTAAGAGTTGCGTTGGGCGCCTATTCAGGTGTTGGTACCGTCATTTGACTGGGTCTCTTAATTATGACTCACGGCGTAGCTCTAGTGTGAAGATAATTCTACCTAACCCTTTTAGTACTGCAGTTAAACTAAATACATTTCATTTACTTATGCCACACAACGATTTCCTCGTTCCTAAAAATGAAATTTTTTTTTATTATCACGAATGACTAAAGACAACGAATTTTACGTTGAAGGTAAAGCAATATGGGGCGAAGGATGAAAAATAAATGATTTCTGCTATTCTTTTTATAATGAAAACGTTCCTACATAAACAAACTATACTGCTCTCTCTCAAAATAACCAAACACCAATAAATTGCCTCCTGACACCAAATAACACAAATATGATTCCAAAAGGGGCCATTTTCCCCCAGCCATCCCTCCTCCACTGCCCCCTCCTGGTATCATCACCCCACGGAAGGATGCCAGTAACGCTATCTCGAGATTATTAGTGCGTAGGGGGGCGTGTCGGTGACATGAAAGGAGCCGCCCCATGCGAAGAACGAAGGGGCGGTGCAAGGGGGCATTTCGGAATCCCGACCATGAAATGAGCACCCCCTCGCGACGAATTTCCACGCTCGCCTGACATCGGGCTTTTGGGGATGCCGCGGCATTGCTGGGAAACGGAGACTAAAGGAGTTTTTTTTAAAAAAATATTTGTCGTGTTTTGATATCGTTTGGCCGTGTTGGTGTAATTGATTGACTTTGGTACTGAAGTGACTATAATCAAATAATGGTTTAATACTGTGATTTGAGGACGCGAAAATACGTGCTTTTTTGGGATGTGGTGTCATTGCTGGGAAACGGAGACTAAAGGAGTTTTTTTTTTTTTAAATATTTGGCGATGTTTTGATGTTGTTGGGCTGTGTTGGTGTAGTTGATTGACTTTGGTACTGAAGTGACTATAATCAAATGATGGTTTAATACTGTGAGGATACTAAAATACGGGCTTTTTGGGATGTGGTGTCATTGCTGGGAAACTTAGACTAAAGGAGGTTTTTAAATGTATTTGTCGATGTTTTAATGTCGTTGAGCTGTGTTGGTGTAATTGATTGACTTTGGTACTGAAGTGACTACAATCGAAATGATGGTTTACTACTACGAGGATACTAAAATACGGGCTTTTGCGGATGCCGCGGCATCGCTGGGAAACGGAGACTAAAGGAGGTTTTTTAATGTATTTGTCGATGTTTTGATGTCGTTGAGCTGTGTTGGTGTAATTGATTGACTTTGGTACTGAAGTTACTATAATCAAATGATGGTTTAATACTGTGATTTGAGGATACTAAAATACGGGCCCTTTGGGATGTGGTGCCGTTGCTGGGAAACGGAGACTAAAGGAGGTTTTTTAATGTATTTGTCGATGTTTTGATGTCGTTGGGCTGTGTTGGTGTAATTGATTGACTTTGGTACTGAAATTACTATAATCAAATGATGGTTTAATACTGTGATTTGAGGATACTAAAATACGGGCCTTTTGGGATGTGGTGCCATTGCTGGGAAACGGAGACTAAAGGAGGTTTTTTAATGTATTTGTCGATGTTTTGATGTCGTTGGGCTGCGTTGGTGTAATTGATTGACTTTGGTACTGAAGTGCTGGTAATTAAATGTTAATTTAATATAGCGATTTAAGGATTAAAAAATATACGGGCTTTTGGGGATGCCTCAGCTTCAATGGGAAACGGAGTCTAAAGGTGAAGTTTTGATGTTGGTATGAGAGAACACTTGGCTATGTTGATGCAGTTGATGGGTTTTTATACTGATGTGACTATAATCAAATGATGGCTTAATATGGTGATTTAAAGATATAAAAAGTACCGTATTTTAGGGATGCTGCGGCACCACTTGGAAATGGAGACCTAAAGGAGCTTTTTTTAAAATTATTTTTTAAATGTTTGATGCTATTGAGGGTGAGTATCTTTGGCTGTGTTGGGGGGATTGACTTGAGTATTGAAGTGACTATGATCAAATGATGGTTTAATGCTGTGATTTAAGTGGGATTGGGAGAGGGTCTCCCAACTGAACTGAGAGCGGGTGCGGTGAATTGGGAGCGGGTCTCAAACTGAAGTGTCTCTGCGTTATACCATAATGGGAAAAATAATTTTCTAAGCCACATCACTCCAACAGTATTGAATCGTTTTTTAAAATGGTTTTTTATGCGATAAATGTAGATGGCTTACAGGGCTCTATAATCCCACTTTTTGAAATTGGTTCGAATGTATATATATTTTTAAATTTTCAATAAATAATTTTAGAACTAAATATTTGAACTAATTTCAAAAAGTTTGATTATAGATCCTTGTAAGCTAGCTATATTTATCATATAAAAAACCGTTTGTTAAAATATTCAATACAGCCGGAGGCAAGCGGCTTAGAAAATTATTTTTCTCCATTGTATTAACAAAGAGACACATCGGTTTAGAGAATCGCTTCCTAAAAGATAAAAATTAACTTGAAATATGTATAGTGCTATGGATTGTGTAATGAAGTACATAACTTTGAAAATGATTGTTTTAAAACATTTTTTTAAAAATAAATATCCATGAAGGCTCTTAACTCTGTTAATATATCGTTAAAGACTTTCCGACCTATCATTTAAGCCGAAGGTTGTCGCGTCGTTTGCTTTAACGAATCTGTCATTAAAAGCCCTTATAAATTTTTTCTCCCTTCCCTGTTATTGATTGCTGAGAATAAGCCGAGTCTTTAATAACACCGCCAGTGAATCAGTACTTTATTTACACAGCTTTAGTTGAATGCGCAATCTAAGTTATTCCCTGCTTGACAGTTCGACCCCGGATGTCTAATTTATCAGTCGCTTAGCATCGGTAGCACTTCACTTGAATTGTGTTTGTTTTAAACGTTTATGGTAAGAAACATAAGTATGTTTGTGTTTTCTAGCTTTAACTTTTGAAGCAATCTATTTTTTTCGTCTACTAAAATACCGAAATTGCGTAAAAGCAATTTGAGTTTCTGAAAGGGTTAAAATATGTTGTAACATGTAGGTTTATTAGAATGCATTCAGAAAGCTTATTACTGACAAAGGTAAACGAGGCATAAAAGGCTTACAAAAAACAAGAGAAAAAGTAACCCCACAGTTCTATCCATAAAATTAGGTTTCATTACTTATTTCCGTCTCTACAAAAAAGTTTGTCCTTTATGATTTTAACAATTCCATCGTATTTGAACTGTAGAATAAAATAATTTTCAGATTCAGTTTAATATTTTCTGTTTTACGAGTGAATGTGAGAAGGAATGGTGGCTAGACAGCAGAAATGACTAATAACTCAAAGCAGACTTCACTCATTCTTAAATTATCTTCTGCTTTTTTCAACTTCAAAGTACCTGTAAAATTTGAAATAGCATTGCCGGAGGCCTGTCATTTACGAGACAACTAATTGCTTTCCAGAACGAAAACGAATGACTTGATGAACCCTTACATCAACTCACCAAGATCCATGATGGAAGTTTTTATCTTTCTGCAAGTGCCAAGTGCGACGAAACAGACGCGTGTTTGAAATTTAGTTCCATCTAACAATAAAAAAAAGTCCTCTGCAAGAAAAAAAATTATATCGTGCATTTCCAGATATCTCCAGAATAGATTATCCAAAGGAGACACGCGACAGCGAGAATTCTTATCCAAGCAAGCAGATTTTCTGGAGCGTGCAATCCCCTCGCCCCGTAGAAGTGTTCTTGCAGAGCCCAAGTCCTAAACGACTCAAAGAAGGCCGCCTCAACATACAACACACACAAAAAACAAAGAACAGACCTCACCACTGTGTCTTGCACATGAACACCACAGCCTTTATTTCCCTTTCCCTTGTCTTGTAGTTGGGAGCGCTAGGGTAAAGTTTTGCTTGGAGAACAGTCTTCAAGCGTTCCTTCACTTACTTTTCACTTAGAATTGCTCATTATACTTAAGCCTCCACCATTCTTTATGCTAAAAGTACTTATTCATTAGAATTTTATCTGAGCAATATGATTAGAAGAAGTATGATAATTTTTGCTTTGTACCAGGCTGTATTATTAACAAAAGTTTTCTTAACAAGACTTAAAACCTCGAAAAGCATATAAAGAACTTCTACATTATGAAGATTAAAATATCGATTCTTTATGTATAAAAAAAATTTGAATTAAAATTTTTACAAGTGATATGTTTCAACACGTTTGGTTTGCTTCTCTATTTCTATAGCCGCCGTAAGGATCGTTATTTGCTTATGTTTACATTTTCAAAGAAAGCTGATTACAACTGTTTTGGAGGGTATGTCATTGCAGCAAAATAATAGTATTTATGAGTTATTTTTATACGATTTAACCAAATTGACTACTTAAAAAAATCTTCAGCCTTGCATATTTATTATTACAACAATTCTAATTCCATGAATCTCCAGAATCTTATCCATTAATATTGGCATTGGATTTCTGGAAATATTACAACTGTCTATGTGAACGACGTAGATACAATTTGTCATATTTATGTTCCCGTGTAGTAAACCAGTTCTGCTCTAGAATTAATACAGAAAACAAATCCCAGCCCATTCTTCTCCTTCACATCCCTTGTCGTATACAAGCGACCGCCTTGTACACGACGCAATTCTAATGAGGATGCCGGCGAACAGAGATGCTGTTCTTCGCCGTCATTCATCAAGGCTTGCCGCGTGACATGACGGACTTCTCAACGGGTACCTTACCTGGATCCCTCGCGATGACAGCAGCCGAATGTACCTAGATACGCACATTTCTCCGGTGTTATAGATAGATCAGAGACTTGGGCTAATTATGAAATGTTAGCGTCGTGTGCCATCAATGGCTGCCCTGTCTGGTAGGACTTATAGCACGGGCTTAATCCTTTGATGGAATGCCTTGAAGGGTCTTCGGGTTAATGTCTTTTGGAGCTATAGGATTGTAATTAAAAAGCAGTTTGGGTTCTGATAGGGTCGCCCTTAGCTGGTAGGTTTGATTGATTGTATTGCTTGAGTCAATCACCTAATTGGAACAGTAGCTTTATTTCTGGAAGCCCAGGTAGCACACTAGTGTGGGATCTATATATTAGTGGTTCGTGAGGGCAATGCCCATTTGGGGTTCAGAAGGAAACGAGCATACTCTATATTTGGTGATGTCACATGGGCCCACTTGGGCTACTCCGCGTCCAGCCGAATGTACCTAGATACGCACATTTCTCCGGTGTTATAGATAGATAAGAGACTTGGGCTAATTATGAAATGTTAGCGTCGTGTGCCATCAATGGCTGCCCTGTCTGGTAGGACTTATATACACGAGCTTAATCCTTTGATGGAATGCCCAGAAGGGTCTTCGGGTTAATGTCTTTTGGAGCTATAGGATTGTAATTAAAAAGCAGTTTGGATTCTGATAGGGTCGTTCTTAGCTGGTAGGTTTGATTGATTGTATTGCTTGAGTCAATCACCTAATTGGAACAGTAGCTTTATTGCTGGAAATCCAGGTAGCACACTAATGTGGGATCTATATGCGTCCACTTGATTAGTGTGTGCTGTACCTATTGGGGTTCAAAAATAAAAGATATCCTTTACTTTTGGTCAAATCTACTGAGCTCGCTTGGGCTACCTGGACGTAGGCACACAATTTTAGCTAAACTTATAGTCATTTCCAAAAACTGTTCTAATTAAGAAGCTGTTAATATTTTTCAGTTCAGCGTTTTAAAATACATTTAAATTACTCTGTATAAATAATTATTAACATGTTGTTAAAGATGACTCATTTTCATAATATATTTTTCATAATTTCATACTCATATGGGTAGCTTAAAAACTTTTTTTAATAGTTTACCCATAACTCACCTATATGAATCCCATTTACAATTATTTTCAAACAAATAACATCACGCAGATCAACATGGGGTAGTGGGCAAAACCATAAAGATTATTATATGCTACCTATATAAAGCCCAAATTCTTTTAATGCGTAAACAACACAACGGCAAGTATAAGTTATTATTGGGGTAATGCAATTATTATTTAACTTTAAAATTATGTATTATTGTAAATTTGATATCAATATATCACAAAAAGCTTACCCGTTTCTTTATTGTGAGTAATTTCTCTCGAGATAAATGTTAGTAAGACATAATCGGAAATGGACTTACTTGGGATTATGCAGCAAACAGAACAAACATAAAGAGGGGTCGTTTTTACTAGGGCTCCATAAAACAATTGTGAACCCGAAGCCGAATCACTACTTTTGGATTTTTTTACCATGCGTTTTGTTTGAAGTTATATGCTATTTAAAATATACTTTTTGTCTTTGTTAAAGTCAGTTTTTCCATTGCGCCAGTGGACCGGCTATTTTAACCGAAATAGTTTAAATTGTGTTTTAAATATGTAGAACTGAAGTGAACTTTTCACAATTCAGGTGAAACGCTTGTTAGCTATTTTCTAAATAAAAAAAATAGTAGTTCTGACTTCTATTGAGATTATTGTAAAATATTGTCTAATGGAACAAAGTGTGAAGAATCGAATGATATGTGTTTGGTTTGGATGTCATAACGGGACATAAACATCTGAAAAAAAAATGAAAGTGATGATGCCAAATAGCATCACTGGGACGGAAAGGGTTAAAACGTATGGTTTATGGTTTTTCATCATTTTGAATTCTTGCATTTTAAGCTAAGTACTATTTTTTTTTGGTAAAATTATTAAAATACACTATATTAACTATCTTAAAAACGCATTTCAATATCAATTATAAGTAAAAGTTACTTATTTAGAAAGATAAAAATCCCATGTTGGGCTGTAGTGTAAGTCACCAAAACATATAAAAGTTTATCTAACTATTTAAAATAAAGTTTTGTTTAAAAATCTTAAAGATATTTTCTTTCTATATCAGCCTCTGTGTAATTCCAAATCTTTTAAATTTGAAATAAAAAGCATTTTCTCGATTTATAAAACATTTTAGCTTTGTATTGAGTCACAACGTAAGTGTCAGTCACAGTTTCTTTTTAATTTATCTGTTGAAGATAAGCTATAATATAATATATGTAGATTTCTTATATTTTGATAGCTTTGATTTAAGATTTCTAAATCAGCTGATGAAAGAAAAAGAGAGCACGAGAAAGACTTTAATAAGATGAGAAAAATTTCAAAGAAAAGGAAATCAAAAATCACTTTACGGTTAATACTTTAATTAAAAGTATTCCACCTTTATTGCAAAGCTCCAAGTGTTTGACAACATTGAGTAGTAATTCTTTTCCACAGTCATGGTCATCTTTGCTTCTAGTCATGGTAAATTAACAAATGAAGGACTTGGTGATACAATGAAGAGGGGATAAAATAATTAATACTTTCCATTAAAATTGATCCACATTCTGCTGAAGATTTCTTCACTTTGCATAAGAAATATCCCCAAATATAACACTATTGTAGTCTTCTGACACATATGTCGAAGGGAAAAATAGGTAGATTAAATGATATTTGCTCATCAAAAGAAAAATGAATATTTCTGATTCCTGACACTCAATAATTGCACTGTTTTTTAAAATTAAACTAATACTTACTTAAAATTTCCAATGTTTCATTAAATCCCCAAGAATACTGCGCGACTAATTTAGCAAATGCCAATTGTAAGAGTAAATAATTTTCAACTCAATTTTTAAAACGAATTTGATGCTGGGAATCGGGCTTCAAATGCTATTATAGGAAAAATTATTATTACATTTTTTGTGTGGCAAAAGTTGAGTAAAGATGTTTATTCAATTACACTCTAAAAAAATGAATGCTCAAAAACGACGAAATTTTCCTTAATTTTGACGATTCCGTTATTGGCAAATGCTCCGAGTTTTCGTCAAATTGAGGAAATTTGAATCGTCATTTTTATGAGGATTTGAATGTCGTCTAATCTAAAGAAATATTTCGTCATTTTTGAGCATGTGATTACAACAATGAGATTCAGTTTCCTCAAAATCAAGATGCAGAATCGTCAAATCACGATCGTAAAAGTGAGGATTTGCGTTTACTCAAAAGTTACGTGATAGTTTGACAAAACAATTCTCAAAATTAACGAAATGAGGCTTGAGGATTCTTGAATCGTCAAAAATGAAAGTGTCATTTCTGAGAATGTAGAGTGAAACATCTGCAATGTAGGGAAGTCTTTTCGAGGACTGAAAGGGAAGATTTTTCAGACATTGCTATTGAAAAAATGAATTAAGAAATAACTAGAAAACAACTTTGGTGTGCGTTGTGTATTTTTTATTAACTATGATTTTTGGAATTCTTTACTTACCATGTTCAAAATCATTTGCATATGTCATGTTATTATTACCTTAATTTCCATTTCTGTGATAAAATTCACATGATGTAGCATGAGTCACAAATTGAATGTAGTCAAAGTCAAGCACAAAAATTTTTAAACATTATTTTATTTGGTAGTTCTACTCTTGTTTGTGATTAGTGTTTTGAAGCTTTAAAAATCAAGCTTAAAATAAGCAGTGATAGAATGGCGATTTAATGCACTACGAGGAAGAAATTAGTTTTAAATGATAACCAAAAGTTGACTTATTTTCAGGTAGTGTAAGTCACATGCTTAGGACATTTTGATTTACTTTTTAGTAAAATACTAAATGAAAAATGTTTTTACAGATTGCTAAAAATACTATATGCTCAGAGTAAACTGACACGCAATATTTTTTTCAAAATAAATATTTATTAATTACAAACTATGCAAATTATTTGTTAAATCGTCAAATGTAGTGTAAGTCACGAGTGGAAATGCCCCACTAACTAAAACTAATAAAAATAAATCTTAAAAACAGGCACACTAAACATTTGAAATGTTACAATTACAAAAAAAAGGAAATTCATAAATAACAGTGAAAAATGTATCCATCTCCAAACAACAAAAAACAGCAACCTTCCTGGTAATTTGTTAACCCCAAAATGGACGTAAACATCCCTAACTACAAGCCTCCCGCTATACATCAACCTACCATAAAAACAAGCAAACCCTAACTAATATCTTCAAATGCATGAATATTTATGTCCGCACAAACACGCGGAGTTCCGGGTCCCTTCCAGCGGACAAGCATTGAACGTTAATGCCGCATTAATTACCCCTTCGCCCCGACAAAGGGACGTCTTTGTCGGCGACTCGACGTGGGGCCCCTGCGAGGAAGCGGACGCGCGCTATGCCGAGGAGGGTACGGAGGGTCGCCGCATGGGGTGCGGCCGCCTGCCTCCGTCGCAGCGGTGGCCCGTGTCTGACAAGGGGTCCGGGGCATGGCAAGGTTATTTTGAATGTCTTTTTGGGAGTAGGATTAGGGTGTTTGGGTAGGCGGGTGGTGGGGTTGCGTTTTAGAGGAAAATTCGGAATGGAATGGCGATACTTGAAATAAAACGTTAAGTTTTTTTTTTGAAAATTATAATACAGGAATTTTTATAGTCAATTCAAAGAAACCACTTGAAGTATTTAAAAATATTTCCAAATACAGTTATTTTTGTTAAATACCATAAAGGAGAAATTATCCTTGCTAATATTATCAAAAATATATTACATATTTAGGAATACTTTAACACGAGCATCAATACCAATCAAAGAAAAATTGAAGAAAGCAATAGTTCAAAATATCTATCGATTATATTTCGGGACAGACTTAGAGCATTAATTGTACAGAGTGGCTTAGATCCGGCTAAGATTAAAAACTGACCGTCCCCTTTTCAAATCATTAAACGACATTTATTAAAATTCTTTGCAAAACATATACGTTTAAATGTATAATAGTTTGAAAAATATCTTTATAAAGAATATATGCGCATGATTTTTTTTTGGAGTGAAGAGGATAAATAAATATTCGCGCATACATGAAAAATTCAAAATGGCACACCCACTGCACCAAGCCCTACATTTGGAGGTTAAAGCAATAACTAATCAATCAATAAAATAATTTTAAACCAAATTTTCCCCCTAATAGTATTCCAAACAAATATGTTTTTTTCATTTTCATTTTAGCTAAGATACTGAGTTCTGTTGGTTAGGAAATTGTTTTCAGATTTCGTATAAAAACTTAAAAAATTTAACTGCACTTTTGTTCATTTAATAAAATTAAATTTTCTTATCAATGCTGTAAAACTTTAGTGGACGTTACTCTGTAAACACTGATGGCAAAAAATTCTGCTGCTGTGTTTACTAAGTAACGTTGCGCAATGTCACATCGCAAATTCGGAGGAAGGTTCCATCACAAACGTTTTGTATTCGATTAATTCCGGACCATTAATGTATCGTAAATTTAACTATGAATTGCTTATAACCTGCTACCTCACCTGATGAGTCAGAATGAAAAAAAAAATGCAATTTTTCTTTTTTTAAAAATTGTTTTTTTTAAGAGACTTAACACTCGAAATACAACCCCTTTTTTATTTTTAAACTAAAAACCTATAGGTAAATATAAACGCTCTAAGATTTTTTGTTCGTTAAATCATTCTAAAAGCAGCAATTTGTCAAATTACTTACATGATTTTTATACCAAATAGAATTTTTTATGAAGACAAATGAAATTTTATTAAAGTTTAGTTTGAACAAAATTGATTTCAATGGTCATCGATAATGTTATTGACCCGCTAAACCCTATAGGGTTTATAAACTGTAAAAAATTTCAGTACACTCTTAAAACAAAAGAGTGAAATCCACTCCAGTTGGAGAAGTGCATTTTCGACACTGGAAAGAAGTAAATAGTTACTCAGACTGAGTTAAAATCACTCTTTTGGAGTGATCCTGTTGGAGGTTTAACACACAAAGGATCCACTCCTTTAGGAGAAGTGCATTTTCAAGACTGGAGGAGTGAAAATTACTCAGATTGAGTTTAATTCGCTCGTTTGTTTTAAGAGTGTATAAAACCCTACCCCCGCTAAACAAAAATTAACCTATATTTTTCGATCCTTTTGAAGTAACAGTATCTGAAGATACTGGATTAAAGTGAAAAAAAACCCAATTAAACACATTTTTCCTACCACTTGGGCCTTTTTGTACCACCAGTGATCTTTTAGCCTCTTTTGGAATAACAAGTTTTCTCATACCTATTTAGTCAATTTTTTTTGAAGGAACAGCTGTTCTTTCGAAGTATTTAGCCTATTCTAGGGTTCTTGCAAAACTTTTTTTTTAAACAAAATAATGTTTTTAGTAATCCGTATTGCGCTCAACCGAAGTACTTTTGGTGAACACCGATGGTCATGGTATGATAATTATGTTTCTATATACGAACTATAGAATATTTGATAGAAGTGCGTTTAAGGGTTTGAAGCGAATTATTAGGAAACGACTTGAGATTCGAAAAAATCATAGGGCAAAAATTTATCACCGCTTTTTTTTACTTAATTGTTATCGGTTCTTTACCTGCAATACTGCAATTATTACAATAAATTGCTTTGTAAGCTCCAAACTGATCTATAAACTAACATCCTTAAAGAAATGGTGTAGTTTCGAGAAGTTCAGAAAACCGTCAAAATATATCAGCAAAATTTCCTACAGTTTAATTCATATAAAAATTTAATGCCTTTCAAAAGTTGCTCTAATTTACTCAAATAACTATTACGTAAAGAAAATTTTGATTCGAATGGCACATGCGCTGTAAAGAGGTATTTCTTTTAAGTACCCATAGCTTGTTGGAATTTTTTTTAATTAAGAGGTGAGAGTAAGAAAACACAAAATGAATACAAATAATGTTTTTATCGTATACGTAATGGCATATTGCATTCATCTCATTTTCTTGTAATATTTTCTATGCAAATAATTTAAATTGGCTTGTTTCAGGTGATGTATTTCCTTCTAGTTTTCATTCCTGCATTTCCCCGATTTCATTTGGTGAATGTTGGTATGACACGATAAGCTCCGTCCACTACATTGATTAACCAATCGCGACCATATTTTTATTCTTGTGGAACTATTGCCTCTCAAGACGAGAAACATGCCCTTCCTCTATAATGTTGTAGCCACAAATGTTTAAAGTGTTCTATAAAATGTTTAAAAACTGGATGTGCTCTTAAATTTAGATCAAAACACAATCAAAACACATTTCCTATCCTTGGAACTTATTTCAACAACACATTTTTTATTTCTAACAGAACACAATCCCAACACAATGAAAAAAAATTTGGTTAAAAGTGTTCATTATTGTGTTCATTTAGTGTTGCAAAAGTGTTTCACGTATTTGCAGGGTTTGATTGCCACTGCACAAACAACTGTTTTGCTATTCATTATGTATCATATTTTACGATTTCATTATATATGTATTAACTTTTGCAAAAACTGGATCATTTCAAGCATAGTTATCTTTTTTTTTACATATGACGACTCACTAGTTATTGTATCCGTGAATAAAAGATAAATATTTAAAAACATATGCAAAAACCTTCTTCTCTTAAAATGTATTTAGCGCAGCTGTAAATGCCATTTGGGGAGGTCATGAGGTATCATTTTTATTACACACTAAAAAGTCGGCTAAGTGGCTGATCCGTGTCAAATATTAGTAAAATTATAGAGGAAAACTGCTGCACATTAAAACTTAGCTCTAGGAATATTCAAATGCAGCAGAGAAAGCGTGATTATTAAATAATGAAACAATGTATCCATTTAACCTCATAAAACTTCTTATTGTTAATAAAATGAATATCAAGTGTCGCTGTTATATTCAAAAGAGGGTCTATGTAAAGGGATGTCCTTGATTTTGGTTTTTCGAAGAATAAAGGTTATTGGGCTAATTTACGAGTTTGGTGGCTCTTTTAAATTATAGCTAAATAATTCCAACTTGCATCTATTAAGTTAGAACACACACGTAGTTTTAATGCATGCTCGTTTTTAATGGTTTATATATAAAGCTGGTAGTGTGTTGGTAGTTAAAATTTATTTTAGAATGAATTAGTTTTAAATATAGAGAATTGTTTAGTAACTGACATTGTAAGTTTGCATGACCAATTGTAATTGGATTTAAATTGATGCCGAAACAAAAAATAAAATTTGGGGAGTAAAGTTGAAACACAAGATATAAAATTAAGTGTTTAGAACATTGCACTTATAATTAATATAAATGACATAACTAAGTTTCACAAATATAGTAGGCTAATTCTATGTAACTGTAGTGTAAATCAAAATTTAAGAGGATATTACAGCCATTTTAAATTTGAAAAATGAATCAAAATAAATAAAGCAAGTTACATTATTTAGTTTTAATAAGTGTAAAACAGCTATTCCGCTAATGTTTTATGATTTAATGTTAAAAGATTAGTCTTAATTACTTTTTGCAAACGTGATTTACACTACAGAAATGATAATTTTGCATGGAATTAGCAAGTAGTGTAAAAAGACTTAGAAATTGTTTCATTGTTAGGGTAGAATTCAATTTTTAGCTTCCACACTACGTTTATAACGTAAAAAGAGGAAGGTATTATAAAAAAGTATTAATTACTTTTTGCAAACGTGATTTACACTACAGAAACGATAATTTTGCTTGGAATTAGCCAGCAGTGTAAAAATAGTTATTGCTGCATTGTTAGGGTGGAATTCAATTTTTACCTTCCACATTACGTTTATAACGTAAAAAGTTGAAGGTATTATAATCGTTCAGTCCGTCTGTCGGCCTGTCACACACTTTAATAGCACGAACTACAAATGCTACCGCAGCAAGTGTGGTACGTCAAAAAATTCAGCGCATCCAAATAAGAAAGCCTTGAAAATCTAAGAAAAAATTCTGTTAAAAGATTATAACAATGGATATATGTGATGTTTGTAATTGATTAAAAACCCACATCATCCATTTGGAAGTATCTGTAGATAACACAAATAGTTTACTACGCGTAACAAACTGAAAATTGTCTTCCTCGTACTTTCAATTTCATTATCACCAGTTTCAAAGTCTAATATGAGCAATATGTCTAATGTCTCATTTTCCTTCATATTCGGTGCTTTTATTCATTACTAATTTGGTCTTATATTTTTAAACTAGTAGGTTTGTAACAGATTTTTTTCACTCAACCCCGCTTTTACACAACATTTGTGTTCAACAGGAAAAAAGCCTCCAAACACAATATTAATTCTATAGTAAACATTTACAGGCTAAATTTGACTAGTTTCATTTATTTTATTTTGAGAATTCAATAACTATTTCTTCAATAAATTTTATCGTGTGCAAAAATTAATTTATATTTCAAAGAATAAATATGTAATATTCCTCTCTTTTAAATAGAACCAAAACATTTCATATCAACTTACAAACATAAAAAACTCTTAGTGAAATATATTTGACGTCATTTGAAACTGATTGATGTGGCAAAAATAAATTTATCTTAATTTATGTTTAGATTCTTTGTTTGTATGTTGATATGAAATGTTTTGGTTCTATTTTAAAAGAGAGGAATATTACATATTTATTCTTTGAAACATAAATAAATTAATTTTTGCAAACGATAAAATTTATTGAAGAAATCATTACCTAATTCTCGAAATAAAATAAATGAAACTAGTCTAATTTAGCAAGTCAATGTTTAGGGGAGAGTGTTGTACCTTGGGACGCTTGTACCTTGGGACACTGACAATTTCTAAGAATCTATTGCAATATTCATACATGGTTTATTTCTAATATTAGCCTTAACCAACAGACATCATCAAAATAAAATTTAACACTAGCATCATTGAATTGATGAATTGGTGACAAAAAATAATATTTCATTACCCCAAAGTAAATATTCTTCTCATTCTAATATAATTTTTTACCCTTGTACTTTTACAAAAAGTCAAATGCATTTTATTTTCTTCATAAAAGAGAAGATTTTAAAATATTTTGGTTATGATAAAATAATGATAATGCATTTAGATTGGCCACTATCTTGCTTTTATTTAAACCATGTAGTGGGTTGTACCTTGGGAAAGTAAAGCATATTGTATCATCATATAATGTTAAATAATTTGGACTTGCAATTTTGGTGTATAATTAAAATTATTCTTGAGTTATGAAGTTTTATTTGTGTATTTCCTTGAAACAACAATAAAGTTTGTTTCCTGACACACATTAGTTCAAGTGTATGACTATTGACTGAGTTATAAACTATGTCCCAAGGTACAACATCATATTGTACCTTGGGACAGTTTATCCTCTCTACTTTAAATGAGTGGCAATTTTTTAATTTCAAGCTGCCAGAATTTGAAAAAATATATTATAGAGGAATATATTGGTGTGTTGAAATGCTGCTTTTAAATTTTTATTTTGACTATAATTATCGAAGAAAAAAATTAAAATGTAAAAATTGTCCCAAGGTTCAACACTCTCCACTATTATAGAAATAATATTGTGTTTGGAGACTTTTTTTCCCTGTTGAACATAAATGTTGTGTATAAGCGGGCTGAGTGAAAGATTCTTTTACAAACTTATTGTTTAAAGATAAAACACCAAATTAGAAATGAATAAAAGAGCTGAATATGAATGAAAATGAGAATTATAGTTCACATTAGACTTTGAAATTGGTGACAAAGCAAGTGAAAGTACGAGAAAGACAATTTTCAATTTGTCACGCGTAGTAAACTATTTATGTTATTTACAGATTGCTTCCCAAATGGATAATGTGGATTTTTGTTCAATTACAAACATCACATATGTGCATTGCTCTAATCTATTAGCAAGAATGCAAAGATATTATATGTAAGAATGGAGTATACGCAAGAGAAGTTACAGGAACTAGGGACACCCATATTTTTAATACTTACAATTTATTTGAAGATTTTATTTCGGAAATATAATATTTTTTATGGCATTTAATATCATGAAAATACTTAAATATAAAAATTAGAATATTGTGTAGAAATAAACATTATATTTTACAGAATATAATCTTTATTTAGGGACAACCAAAATAGGTGGGAACCAACTTTGAAAAAAAAGTTTAAACTAGAAAATAGATTATAAATCATTATTAATGCATTTTTAATGAAAATTCAAATGTATTAAAATTCAAATAGCTAGTCATAAGTGAGTGGAAATACTAAATATCTTTTCAAGAAATTTGGATTAATACCAGGTCAGGAAATCTGCAGACAATTTGAAATGCTCTATAGGAGATGTTAATATTATATTTGCATTTTTGTTATTGTTAACATTATGAAGTATTTTAATAATATCATTTAGTTTTTGCCTTTACATTTTTAGTTTTGCCAAAAAGATGCTTTTGACATAAGCGTTGCTAAATAACAGTTATTTGTACCCTCTCGACTAAATAAGTATTTTTGACTCTTAATAACTTATCTTAAATCCTGAGTTAGTAAGGTCGTTTGCTACCCCGGCGTTTTAAATTTTTCTCTTGTTTAACATCGGATAGACAAAAAAAAATCATGCACTTTGTCGCATATCAACATTATCATTAACCCTTTTCCATGGATAGATCTAGAAAGCTTTGTTCGAAGGTCAAGGTATGGACGATCTGTGTAATTTTAAAGCAATTTTTGTGAACGTGTATTAGTTAAAGTTCATTTTGATCAATGTACAATGCTGGGATGGACCTGTCCACTTGACCCATGCTCCACACTTTTCCCAATAATAGTCTTATTGTACGATATATGTTTTTTTTAATGCTTCAGTAAAAACAATAATGATTATACTGTTGGAATAACGTTATCGCATTCAAATGATTTGCCAAGGAAAGGAAAATGAAAAGTAACTTCTTTTATCGCAAAGCACTGATCTTTTTGTCTTCGAATTACGGTGTCACACTAGTCACTTTCATGTGTGCCAAGATTACATTAATTGCTGGTTTTCGGTTAAGGGGTCATAGGAGTCAGGAGCAAATTTTGAGGTCAAAATTGAAAAAATGACCAAGAAAATGACTTTATATAGTACAAATATGTACAAACAAAGACTTATACCTAAATTCTCAGCTCAATTTTAATTAGAAATTATTTTAAGAACTTTTTTCTAAAACAATTAATAGTAAATTTTAAATTTTGATTTTAAATTTTTTTAAAAATAATTTCTGAATAAAATTGAGATGAGAATTTAGGTATAAGTCTTTGTTTGTACATATTTGTACAATATAAAGTCATTTTCATGGTCGTTTTTTCAATTTTGACCTCAAAATTTGCCGCGCAAGCCTAATCCCAATGTGTTCAAATAGCTTTAGGTTTAATATCATTTATTTTAGTTTTGGCTAAATGTTCATAAATTTTAAAATTTGTTTTATATTAAATAAATCTTGTATAATTACATATAAAAAATTATACATGTATATTGAGTAGTTAAAAAATTACATGAAAGATCCAACTATACTTTGTAGTACAGCTGGGGAAAAAAAAAACGAATCACCCCTCGTTTCTCGGCTGGTATTGATCAAGGAATTTTGAGTAAGGTGTCAATTTTCAGGAAATAGCGTGAGGAATTGAGAACTGGCAACGAAAATTGTAATAGGGGTCGTCTACATATTAAAATGAGTACCAACTTTGAAAATTCCAATGGCAACACCCAATTTTTTTTACATAAAAATGTTCAGCACCTTCAAAATACCCCATGTATAAAAAATAATTGTTTATTCTGCATTATTTGCTGAGATATAAGTATTCAAAGTTGAACGCCCATAATGTTAAAAAAGTTTCACAAACTTTTATTCATACCTCTACAAATAAAATGAATTAAACAAAGATTTTTTTTCATTATGTGCTTCTTAATTTTCCAAAAACAAATCACACATTTTTTTTCATCAATATTTCATTTTTAATAATTTTTTATTTAAATTTAAATAAGAAAAAATAAAACATGAATAGCAACCCCAATTTTTTTTTTGCATAAATCGATAAAGTAGATCAAGTAGAACCAAAATCCCGAATTTTTTGATTCAATAACAATTATTTGCCGAGTTATTGTAAAAAAACTGAAAAAGACGAATTTTAGGGACCGTTTAAAAAATTACTCGGCACATTTGATCCTAAATTGCATTATCGTTTGGTGATTAAAAAGTGTTTGTTGGTAAATGTTTATTCAAATTATCGATTTCTGTCAAATGTCTAAAAATCTTTTCTTATTTCAAGTGCATACAATGAATTTTGTTTGTATAATTAACATTAAATTATATCGGTTACTAAATTTTTTTAATGTATGTTATTTCCAATACAATTTCAAAAAGTGCGTTTAATATTAAAAATTAAATATCCTAGAATATAATTGGAATTCGGTTTTAAATACATTTGATTGATACCACATTAATTATTTAAAATGATTAGTGCCTACTGCGTTGGTTAAAAATCATTACCAAATCATTCTGAGTAATTTTATTTTGCTTTCCTTAAATATCGTGTTAAGGTCGTAACCCTCAATTTGCAATACGTGGTTTACCGTTGAAAAACTAAACTCCTCGGCGCAACATCCCATTAGTGGGAAAGGGCCTGCCGTGCCCATTTCAGCTTTCTTGATACAAGGGCTCTGGGGTGCAAGGCATATGTCCCGGTAATGTGGAAAGCCTCACGCGGAACGCCAAGCGTTTAGTTCCCCAAGCATGCTTGGTCCCCAATTTATCGACCCACTTAAGGGATGAAAGGATGGGTCAGCCCCGCCCAATCCGGGATTAGATCCCCGGACCTGTGGCGTTTCAATGCGAAATAAGCACTACCACTAAGCCACTGGGCCGATATTACAGATATGGTGCGACGAATTTTAAACAAACTTTTTGCAACAATGTGAATGAAACAAAAATTTGCATGAAAAGTTTAAAACTGTCTGATTGTAAATAATAGCATTTGAAAATCTGTTCGTTATAAATAACCGTATATGCGACTTAATTTAAAATTAAAACTTTTCATCTTCTAGCCATTATTTTATTTCTGAATTTTAAAATAAAAAAAAATCGAAAAATCCCAATATTACTGAAGAAAGTTAAATTCTAGCATCCGTTGGCGAGATTATGCTAACCCTTTTTTAGCTTGTCGTTTTGAAAAGACACAACCAAAATATTACCTTTTTTCACTTAGGAGATTTGCCCCTAAACGAGTTCAAAATTAAAGCTTTAATATCTCACTAAGTAATGCCAAATAAATAATTCTTTTTTATACATGGGGTATTTTGAAGGTGCTGAACATTTTTATGTAAAAAAAATTGGGTGTTGCCATTGGAATTTTCAAAGTTGGTACTCATTTTAATATGTAGACGACCCCTATAGCAAATTTTGTTGCCAGTTCCCAATTCCTCACGCTATTTCCTGAAAATTGACACCTTACACAAAATTACTTGATCAATAGCAGCCGAGAAACGAGGGGTGATTCGTTTTTTTTTTCCCCAGCTGTACCTTCTTTGCACCTTTTAAAGACTCCTATGACCCTTTAATAGGTTTCGAAACTTAACCGTAAAAAGTATTGCATAATTAAGCTGGTTTTTGACACTCACAAGCGTTAACAGAGGGCATTAGCAATGAATAAGTTAAACAGACAAAGACCAGTTCAATACATGACGAGAAAACTACATGACGACGTATACAGTATTAAAATATACGGTATTGTTCCTTTATCTTTTTATCTTCCATTAGCTAGACCGAACAGCTAATTTAACATGTTTGTGAGACTTAAATATTTTTAACAAGCATTATAGGTTGATTGAATTGTTTGCCGAAAACAAAACTCAATTAAAATTATTATCATACTGTTAAAATGGACGTAGAAGACAGGGGAAGGGATCATTATTTATCACGAAATGGAAAGTGAAAATGCTTAATTGTCATTATTATTTTGTTATTAAAATCCATCAGGGTAATGTTAGAGTTAAGCAACAAGGCGATCCAAATTGATACCCGTCACGTTACTTGGCACCAAATTACGTGACTATACACTCTTAAAACCAACTAGTGAATTTAACTCAGTATGAGTTAATTTTCACTCTTTTCAGTGTCGAAAATGCACTTTCCTATTGGAGTGGATTTCACTCTTTTTTTAGTTAAAACTACGACAGGATCACTCCAAACGAGTTAATTTAACTCAGTTTGTGTTAATTTTCACTCCTTTCCAGTGTCGAAAATGCACTTCTCCTATATGCATGGATTTCACTCTTTTGTTTTAAGAGTGCACAGGGTCTCTTTTAGGTTTGCCAACGCGTAGTCTAGACTATTCTGAAAAATGTCTTTAGTCACCGAGATATTATACAAAATGGATCACTTTGTATAAAGCTAAGAAAGGCCTTTTATAAAATGTTAAAAAATATGTAATCTCACCTGTAAGAGAAAGGCGTATGTTTGATATGTCGTTGTCTAAGCGTTCCATATCAGTCTTCGTCAGAAGGCAGCTTAGGTTGTCGATAATTCCAATTCAGTATAGCATTTTTATTCCACTAGCTCATCTATTCCACTAGCTCATCTACCCATTTTTTGTGGTGGCTACTAGTCAGAAATAGTATAGGTTCTTCCATGGAAAGAATAGTTGCTCGTTGGAATAGTGAGAGTGTATTTTATATATTCCTTAAACTTGTTGCCTTTAACAGGTTGCGTAGTGCACAGACTCAGTGGTTGTCCTCATCATCCGAACGTGGTTAAGAATTACGCATCACTATTCCTGGTTCCGTCACCGAAATAATCCCAGCCGCGCATTTTAGTATGGCATCCTTTCAAAACAAACAAGGGACAAAGTCAAAAGCACAACGCGACGGCACTTCAAACCCGTCGACTCCGAACTTCAAAAAGCGTTTCTCAGGCAAATTGTCCCTAAGCAGTCGTGAAGAAGCCTCCTAATTCCAATGCCAATGTGTGATTAGAACCCATTGTGGACTACGCAAACGACGGACAATAGATCAACTGTTCGGCCGCCTTTCAAAGCCTCTCTGTCGGCGTAGAAGATGCGGCATTGTCCGTCGCCCCAAGAGGGCTCGTTGTTCCACCTGGTATATATAAGTGACACAAGGACCTGTGCTGTTTTTGTTGGACTTGAATACACTTTTTTTTATATGTGTATTTAGGATGGAGAAGATTTTGATTTTGAAGGTGACTTTTTCTTTCGCTTCACTTTGTTGGTTTTAAAGAGATGGAGACACATCTCACTGTGCGTGGTAAAGTGGTGTTACTTCCGTTCAGTTAACATGGAAGAAGTTTCACTAACTTTCGGTGTGTTATATTCACAAAGTCGATTTTGTAGGGGGATAATGGAATCGTTGTGAGTGTAGTCTGAAGGTGTTAATTGTTGAGTTGAAGTGTTTATTGAAGTAGTTGATGCAGTTAGGCTTGTCGTTAAAAATACCAAAAGACACACAAGTTGAGAGCATAAAGTTGAACCGACTATATGAACAGATAAATAACAAGAATGATTTAAGGCTCAGGTAATAAAAAAATGTGCTTTTTGTTATGAAATGTTATCTTTGTGTTTTGCTGTTTTTAGCCTAAATTATGCAAGTAGTTGGATGTATATTTAAGTGAAAATTAACTGAACGAAAAACTTTTATAAATATTTATATAAACTAAAAAGACTATCTATAATAATGGATTGGTATATTGTAAAAAATGTATAATTTTATCGAAACAGGTAACTCAAATGTTCAATGACAATCCACTAAATAAAATATTTACTCAAAACCATCCATCTGCATTGTTCTGTATTAGTATATTAATTTTCTTTCAATGTAAATGTACGACTAAATCAGATTTTCGACAGATGCCTGAAAGCTAGACACGAGCACTAAATTCCTTCCGTCACAAACATCGGATTCGAGACGGTCTTTTCTGTTTGCGCTTGTAAATAATAACTAAAAAGTACAAATTATCTTGACGGAGAGAGGCAGGCCGAACGTTAACAGCGTGAAAGGGGCCCTTTGTTGGATCACGTGTGCGGTGCCCAATTCCGCCGAGATCGCATCTTTTCCCGAGATGGGACGAGATAGAACGAGACGAATGGTTTGGGAATGGCAATTGTTTTGTTGACAGACATAGGTTAGGTCACTTACAGCATAAGATTGTCGAAATTGTGATTTGAGGAAGACTATTTCATAAAATAAACGTTAATGTGTGATGCTATAAGTCACCTAATGGTTAAAAGTGCGTTAGTAATGTATTTTCAACGTCAAATACGTTGAAAAGAAGTAAAAAATTAAAATTATTATACCTAAAATAAGTAAATTAACATCTTAAAAATGAGCGTTTTTCATTCGATTTAAAATACATAACTTTGTTATTTAAGAAAGTTAGTCAAATTTATCCTGCTAAAAATAAGTCAGCTTATTTAAAGTTTCATTAAATTGAAAAAGAGTTAAGACCCAAGATGACCTTCAAGATGAAATTATATAAGATATTTCTTACTATAATAACTAGTTCTACCTCTGTTGAGCACTTTTTTCAGTTATAGAAAATCTAATAAAATAAACAATTCAAAAATTCTATAAGTCGTCTTAGAACATGAATGCCTAGGAAATATATTGGAGGTAGGCTGAAGGTTTTCCAGCTGCCCACTTCTATTCTCCAAGTGGGCATGGACACATCCAATTAGGAATCCATATTTTGAACCCTGTTCAAGTGACGAGGTTGACACATGAACGGAGCACCTAACGCAACCTCCAGGACTTTTGTCTCATCTGATTTAACATGCACGTACGTCACAGTGTACTAAAGCCTGATAAACAGAAGAGCCCATTCGAAGAAGTTGAATAAAATCATAAAATTATTTTAAATACATTGAGAAACATCCCAATCCTATTTTCTTACATCTGAAATAAAATAACCTTATCACTTAAGACTATTCCTTGACTGAATTATTTTTACGACATCATTATTCAAAAACAACTTTAGTTTGTGAGCACGCGCGTTGTGTCTTGTCATTTAAGTTTAACTTTGTTTAACGTGTGGCAATGATTTAGAGTTGTATAAATTCTAATCTAGATAAACTTAAGCCTTAAGCCAATAAAAATAACCATCTCTAAAATCTGACATCTTGGCGAGCGTCTTTCTAAGTTCAAAATATATTTTTGGCTGGTACATTCCAACTCTCCTAATTTATTCAACCTGTTAGGTATTTTATAGCTAATAAAAATACTTAAAACACGCAATATGCACCCTTTTAGTCCTTAACTATTTTACTCTCCTAGTACTAGGTAATCTGTAAAACTTGGTTTTCCTTGCGGATAGTTTTATTGCAGAAAAATCAACCATAAGTGTTTTGTAACCAATATAAAGGATTTACTATCTCCGTACTAGGTAATCTGTAAAACTTGGTTTTCCTTGCGGTTAGTGTTATTGCAGAGAAAGTAACTACAAGAGGTTTTTTTTACTGATAAGGAAAAGTACTAACTACTTGTATTGTCCTTGTACTGGGTAACCTGTAAAACTTGATTACCCTTGCTGAGAGCTTAATTGCTGGGAAAGTAACTATAAAAATTTTGTGGGCAATTCGGAGAAATACTGGTTATTTTAATTTTCTTAGTTCTAGGTAATCTATAAAGCTGAGTTTTTAAATTTTTATTTTTCAAAGAATGCAAGTGTAACCATAAGAGAGTAAGATATCAATAAGGAAAATACTAATAAGTGATTAAACGATAAAAAAAGTCGTATAAAACTATACGGTTCTATTTTAAGCAGTTAATTTGTGCACATAATATAGTTGTAAACTATAGGCATTAGATACTAACATGGAAGTTGTTGAGCATGACTTTTCAAAACTTGGTGGGTTATTTATTTTCAGAAAAAGAAGAGTTTACATTTTTCTTACTGACTACGGTGAGTTTTTTGAATGCATATCTTGTTTATACATATTTTGTAAATTACATGTCTCATGATTTTTTTAATGTGTTAAGTGCTTAATTATTTTTTTAAGTAAGCAAACTCCTTATAATTACGACTGGCAATTTTTAGCCACTACTACCGCAAATGAATCACACTGATGGCGGCTTTCTAAAAACCAGCTTGTGGTTTTCTTAAGTTCTCCTTTTCTGTGCGTGTGAGCGGCATTTTTTCTTCAAATACTGAGTAATATGAAAGCAACCTCAGTTGTAATTTGGAGATAGGAATTTTCCCCAGACATTTGTATAGGTTAGTAGGAGTATAGTTTATATTGTTGGATGATACAGTTTGAGCGCACTTATTAACAATGAGATCAATCAAAAAAACTGTATTCGAGAACATTTAAATATAGTTTTAATATCACATGGTATGCTGACTTAAAAAGAAGTGTAAAAAATAATAATAATTCTTATTTACTGTTTTAATTTTGAATTGGTTCATTCATCCGATTCATCATTTTCATGCAATCCCCCTTTACCCCACAAAAAAAGCATATTTTTCCTGAAGCTTTATTAAACTTTTAAACCTGACAAAACTATAATAAATCTAACTTGCAAGATAAATATTAAAAATAGGGATCTATCTAGATTTTCTCCGTAATAAAAGATACAAATATCTAACTTTGTTTATTTAAAAACTGTAAGCGTATTCGAGTTGATATTGTCAAAAAATGTGTGGAGAAGTGTGTGAAAATACATAAACCATCACAAAAATTACATAAAAAAAATAACGTATATCTATAAGATAGGCTTACTGAGACATCGCCTTGGCTTATGTTTAGACATATAATAATAATAATAAAAAATCTTATAAAACACATTTATTGCCTTTTCAATTGTTTGTCCAAAATTCTCACAGTTTATTAAAATAAAAACATAAATGGGTATATCTCTGTAAAATGGTTTAGCCCTTTACGCAGTAGTCAACTGTCTACTCCGTTTGATAAAACTGTAACTAATATACTTTTTAAAGTTTTATACTTGTACTATTAAGAATCGCTCCGCTGTGTACGGTGGTGCTATATAAGTTTCTTTTTGAGCCAGCTCAGGTGTTGTCCTCATCATTTGAAATCCATTCCAAATTATAAGGCTCATAGTCAAGTGACCCCATGTAGCTCTAGTGCGATGCCCATAGAACCATACCAAACTAATTTTCGAAAAGTCAAAAAACTCTTAATTTTTTTTTGTTAATTACAATTTTGTCATACCAATGCACCTAACTTTCATCTGGGCGGTGACATGACAGACAGGTAAGGAACGCAAAGCTCACCCAGTGGGCGTTATCTACAAGTCACCTGCGGCCAATGGGAACAGGAATCACTCGTGACGTCAACAAACTTTTTAGGTAATCGTTCGCGACAGTGAGCACGCAAATAGAAGTTACAGCAACCCTGCTGTTTTTTGCATTTACCTCAGCTAAAAAGTTTTACTCTTCTGGCGGATGTATTGATTTTTGGGTGTCGCATGGTGGGTTTTTTAAAAATTAATAATTATCGCTTTATTTGGCGTTAGATTTGATACAATCGACAGATATATGCTATGTTTTTATATTAGCTTAATTTGGAATCATGCCATACTAAGTTGATGGTCAAAAATTATTTTGTGAATTTGTTTGCAAAGCTGAAAAATGTCTTAGTAAAGGACCGCGGGGATTTTTTATTAAACACTTTTTCCGGAATACAAAGATTACCAAAAAGGCATTAATAACTGAAACTTTGCAACAATTTGCTCACCCCCCCCCCCTCCAGCCAGCTTAATATTTTTTTGTAGTCATTCAAGGCAGTTAAAGTCTGTTCACATGGATGGATTGAAAATCGTGTAACATTAATGAAGAAAAAATTAATAATTATAAAATTCCTTACAAAAAATGTATTTCGTAATTTCCAACGTATCTTGGGGTATTTCATAACCCCAAGATTCCAGAATATAATAAGCAAAGACACGAAATTTACCTCAACCCTATTTATTGAGACAAAAGCTCTAATCATCCCATTTCTCCAACTTTTAATCCCTGTCATTGAGCATCAATAAAATTCCCTTTTTCTTATTTCAGACTTAAGATGTTCAAACAATAACAGCCTGGTACATTTCACTTGTTTTAGCTGACTCGATTAAATGTTTTTTAAGAAGAGAAAAATTAAGAAATTTATTTTCCAAAACATGTGTCACTGTATTATCCATTTATTAAAGCTTTCTTTAATGTTTATATATCATGGACCAAAATTGTTTTCATGAAATCAATTTTTTTTATTTTAATACCAATTTATTAATAAACACACATTTATGAATTTGCATTATTTTACATGAAAAAACAGTGTGTTTTTTCAATAGTGAATTTTAAAAAAATCAGTTGCCTGTATAAATAGTATTTTTGTCAATTTTACGTGTGTGGTGATATCATTGAACTAACTATTCTTCCATAAAACTGATTAAGCAATATTTAACTACACAATTCAATAACAGTTATAAGTAGGTAAACATTAAAAATATAATGAGCTTGTTTGAAGACTGTTCTATTGTTCAGTTGTGTTTGCTGAATATTTCTTTGAAACCTATATAGTATCTTTTTCTTAAAAACTTAATTTCTTTCTTTACATTTTAACAACTAATATTGCTGAAGTTCATATAATTAAGTGCAATAAGTTATTAATTTATTGTATGATTGTATTGAATTGTATGAAATTTTGGGATGGATCTTTCCCTGAACACTTTTCTCGACACTGTAAAACATTAAGTCTTAATGGGTGCTTGATCAAAACGTCTGTCTCTCATCGAGAATGTTCCTGTTTCTGAATCCAGTCGTCCTACAAACAAGTTTGTGCTGTAAAAACCCTATTCATGGGGTAAAATACTATTTTACGGTCACTGGCCGGATAACGGACAGATAGTTTGTGGTCTACAACTTTCTTTATGAGTGGGAAAGGAGAAAATACCAATAAATGGGTGTTTGGCTGAGACTTTTGCTGAGGGTTCAAAAACATAATTTACTAGACCGTTTACTTAACCGTAACTTTATCAGACCGTTTTCTTAACCGTAAATTTGCCAGAGTTTTAACAGTATACAGAAGAATAGACATCCTAACATAACAAAGCAACAGCTACGCATAAATAACACAAATATTCCACATCTACCTGTAACTTGCTGTAGGTCCTTTTTCGAGCAATTAGCAGCTAGATCCGCCGCACGCCCGACGTTTTTACGACCACTACAAAGGCCGACTCCGCCGATCAAGGTGTTAGCGCCCTGATAAAACCGACTCCACGTGACGTCATGTTAATGATTGTGGAATCTCAGAAGGAGGCCCTGGATTATATTTATGTATTAAAATAGGTTTAGGGGTGAATTAAAAAGTCATTTGGAGTCTGCTAATCCGACATTAAGCTGTTTGTAACGAGTGAGGATGAAATGTGCCGCAGCGTAATCGTGCGGCCCTCTTGGACTTGCTCAACACTTTAAGTTGAAAGTATAAAACCTCCGTAATATTTGCTAACTAGTTTAAGTTTTGATTATTTTGGTTTTCTATTTGATAAATATAAGCACCATTTTACCTCTTACAATTTTGTAACACTTACAGTCATCGCTATAAGAAAACAATTAAAAAAGAAAAGTTAAAAAATTCGGTACAAAGTTTTCAAATGAAAAATTAAATATGATTTTACATTTGAATTACTCCTTCCAAATAATAAATAACACTGTGCCCTAGATGACACCTTTCGATAAAAGTGGCCTCATATTAGGTAACCCATAATAATCTTTATGGTTTACCAATTTCCCACCTATGTGAATGCAATTTAAGTGATTTCTTTCAGTAACAAAAAGTTTGACTGTTTCGTTATTTTGAATAATTTCTCGATATCCTATCTCTATTTCTCGATATAGGTTTTTTATCTATATTTCTCGATATAGGTGTGAGTTAGACATAATTTAAAATGAACCTACGTGGAATACCCCAGTTGGGCCCATGTGGTTTGACTAAAAATATAGGAGAGAACGACTTCTTTCTGGGCCCCATATGGGTAGTGCCCTTACTAACCAAGCGAGCCCATTAGGTCCCCCATTTGTGCTACCTGGTTAATATTTGCTTCTTATCCCCATTAATCGTCCTAACAAGAACATCTAATTTTAGGCAAGCGACCACACAATGGCTCCGTGTTGAGTCTCCTTCCACCAAACTTAAATAAATTTCTCTAAAAGATAATGTCTTCACTGGCCCCCTTGTTTGTGTCTCCTCCTTCCACTTATATCCAAACTGTCATCTTTCTCAACAAGACCATGCTAAAGGTGCTCTACTTAATCCTGAAGACAAATGCTCTCCTGAATGCCACACTTATACCCATGCTTTGAAACAGAGATCGCTATCGACAGTTACGAGGAATTCCGCTGTCTTTCACCTGTGTTAAGGTCCTGGAAAGAAAGGGCGGCTTGTTTGTGATGGCAGGTTCTTTTGTCAAGGCCCTAAATTTATTTCTTGGTGATTTCCGTCGGATATTGGGAATTATCTGATCTACAGAAGAAGGAGTTAATTGATGAATTTAAATAGGAGAGGTATAAATGGATAGAAGGAGTTTTCATGAATAGTATTCCTAGTACTGTTAAACACACATAGAATTTTTGTCCCTCAATTTCTGATAAAAGTTTTTTATTTTTTAATCTTAAAAAGAATTTTTTGTGGGTACATTATTTGGCGAAAATGTGTGTTTTGTAATAATGAAAGCAAGAGGAGGGAAGGGGATATCAGATTGACCGATAAAGAAGTTAACTGATTATTCAGCATTTCTATTTTTAATGTTAGTGAATTTAATGGGCAAAAATGATTTCATGGCAATGTATAAAGCAAGAATGCAGAATGGCTGTTACACATCTGAGGGTTACGACGTATGAACCCATCATTTCACTCTCACGATTTTTCAAATATTTTGAAAACTTTATGAATTTTATTAAAACTTTAACTATGGACGAGTCATCTATTAAATTGAGAAGACCAAAATTGTACTGTTTATATGAAATATGGGTGTTAGTCCCGGAAATTTATGTAGTAAAAATGATATTTAGAGACTATCAAATGTCTCGAAAAACGTTTTATAGACGAATTGATATAGATGTATTGGCAGAGTAATTAGGAATGGAAATGAAAGAGAGACGCTGAAATTAGATGCATCAAGGAAATTTTATTTCAATGGGTTAGTCAATGTAATTCAGGAAAATATACAGCATTTAATATGAATTATATATCAGGACCAAATTAAGCACAAAATTAAATGAATTAAAAGTTATTCTCTTAATGGTTTAACCTGATATGTTAAGACTTAGCTTTTATTAGAAGCATTAAAAAACTTGTAAAGTAATAAATTAAAAAAGTAATGCAAAGACATTTCATATTTTTATATTAAGTATTATATTTTATTTTTATATTATATTTTTTATACTTATTATAATTTTATATTAGTATGATATAGTATAAATAATAATTTCTATATATTATTTTTATGTACTAAATTATTTTATGTTTAAAATGTTGACAGTTAATTTTTTTCACACTTTAGTGCTATACTTTGCTACTGTGCTTACTACTATATAATAAAAATATTAAAACTAACGGGAAAACAAGTAATCCAAAAGAATTTGACATAATTTATGAAATAATTAAACAACAAAGTGAGAAGTTTCACTATTTAGCGCTTAGCACCTGTAATAAATATTTCATTCAGAATTAATATGGAAAAAAAAAGTGTAATGAAGGTACTTCCACTGGCAGGAAAAAATGTATATAAATTTTTTATTTGTTTTTAAAGGAATTATACCCAGCGTAACTTTGTTTCCTTCTCCTACCCCTTCCCTGGAGCAACCCTAAAAACGAACACTGGATCTCTTGTTGAAAGCAAATTACAGAACTAACAACTTCTGCCCGATGCCGCCAAAAGAACACGGGGAGGAAAATCCCATAACCACGCCCCTAAAAAGACTCCATCTTTTTTCTCCATCCCTAACTTCTGGCGCTCGGCGACTTTTCCTTGGCGACTTTTGCCAGAGACTTCGGTTCATCCGGAGACAAGGGTCTGTTTCATTCGAAGCTGCGATCTCGATGGTGTCTGCATCAAATGGCTCTGTTGTGCGTGGACAAGGTTCATATCTGTTCGAGTCCGTGCTGAGATAAGGCCAATATTGTCTTGGTTTTTTTTTGAAAGGGTTCCTCTTGAAGACCGGCATTGTGGACTGCAAGAAGTGTGGTATTGTTGTCGTTGACGATCGTGTCGAGTTAGGGAAGGTGTTAAGAGTGATGACAAATATATATTGTTAGGACTTCAGAATTAATCTCTTGTGAGCAAACACTGGCCTGTTGATTTTGAGGTTGAAGTGATGGACATACGTGTAATGTTGTCATCTCAAGATTTGAAAGGAACAAATTAGTCTAATTTGTGAAGATAAATTACTGTATTGAAGTATAATAATTTAGTGGTGATATTTGAAGTAATTTACAGTTCAGTAACTTTTCAAGTTGTTTAATTACTTTTTGTACAAAAGTACTGCTAATATATCCAGTGCATTATTCTTATGAAATTAAACTCTTTTCACAAGGTTATATACATAATATATTCATCTATAGTAATATAATATATTCATCTATAGTAATTATTTGCAAACTCTGCCAGTAAATATAATTTACCAGTGTCTCAGATATTTATCTCCAAAATGAACTATTCAAACATGCACAAATGTTTCTGACATATGAAGACCATAGTACCAATACGAAACGGACATTAACATTCTAAAGAAATCCAACGTTAGAATTTACCATTTAACGTGGACTTAACACTTGATAGCAATAATTATCAAGAATATAAAAAAATAAATCGAAAACTCAATCATCAACACTGCTCCTAATTCAACAGTGCGACAGACATGAACAATTAAAAATTAGTATTATTCAACTCAAACTCAACAACTTGAACTTCGGACACCAACCATGATGGACCGAGACGACTGCAAACACGAGTACGACGACGACTTGGACATGGCCGGCGGGTCATCAGGGGGCAACTCTCCAGAAGGACTATCTCCAGACGCCCTGGAAGCCAACCCAAGAATCCAGGCCGCGGTGTCCAAGGTCCTCCAAAGTTACGACTGGTCCCTGGTGGCCAAGACATCGAGACAGACAGGAGACAAGAGGAAATCGCATGTGAAGAGGCCGATGAATGCTTTCATGGTATGGGCACAGGCTGCAAGGAGGAAGCTGGCTGACCAGTACCCGACACTGCATAATGCAGAACTTAGCAAGACGCTGGGGAAATTGTGGAGGTAAGAGTTTATTGTAGTTTTTATTACGTTGCTCGTTATAAAAAAAAGTTCTCTAGTTTACCATCACAGTGTGATGGTAAAAGTAATGCCATCACCCTGTGGTGTGCATTTACATGTGATGGCTAATTCCATGTATTTGAACTGTACGTTATAATTTAAAAAAAAAGCTTTTTAAATTTGAAAAATATATCAAATAAATAAAACATGTTGCAGTACTTAGTTTCAATTAGTGTAGATCAGGTATACCGCTATTTTTTTCGGTTAATGTTAAAAGTTGTAGTGATAATAATTTTTTTACGCATGTGACTTGCACTACAGAAATGGGTAATTTTTCATGGTTATGTTGTAAAATTTACTGTGAGATGCCGGCGAAAATGTTTGCCTCACTGACCTCAGTGATTGGATGCATCCACTTTCTGTGCTTAAACTCTGTTGGCGTAGCTTATTAATGTGACACTGCTAGTCAAGAAAACATCAATTTGCCCTAAAACATTGTAACATTACATTAGGATGCTTTCTTGTGGTTCTTCTTACTAAATATCTTTATTTGCATGAACTTTAAATTGAAAAGAGCTTGTAATTTACATTTGATCTCCAAACTCGGTTAAAAGTTGATATATTAAGTGACAATTCCTTTATATTTAAGACATTTAGCAGTTGGGATGTTTAATGTTTTGAAAAGAAAGTGAGAAGAGTTACTAAAACAATTCCACTAAAACATTTTGGTCATGCACTAAGTACTTGACCAAATGCGAGGTAATGCAGGAAAATATTGGCATTAATGCATTATCTCGGCTTTTATTAATAGTTTTTACTAGCTAAACGCTAGACAGTGGACATTTATGTTACCATTCCATTTATATTTTACTTTACTCCATAGTTTGGGATTAATTTTGAAAAATGTTAGTGAGGTCTGCGAAGTACTTCGGTTTAAATTGAATAAATATATTAATGCAGAACATTTTGGGAAACAAAATCGGTGTTTTACCATTAAAACTATTCTTTCAATAAAAAAAACAAGTAATATTATATTTTATATTTCTATTAATAGAAAAGTTGAAAGGGCAAAACAACCATTCCAAATTGACTTAGTAAACACTCAAGTTGAAACGAATTATTTCAAAATGTTAAAATTAATTGGAAACAAGAACAAAATTTCAGCTACATGGCTGTAACTGTCAGCTACATGGCTGTAACTGAACATTTCCCTAAAAAACAAAACAACTTTGTATCAATTCGAAGAATACAGACAACTGAATACATTTTAAATTAAATAAGTTTAAATAATTTTTGTAAGTTAAAATTTAAATGTTTAAAGCTGATTTTGACAAATTTAAACATTTCATTATTTAATAATGTAATAAAATTACAAATTTCGTAAAATATTGTTTTATTCATCCATTCGGCACATTTTATAAATGCATAAATTTAAAATTATACTTAATTAACATGATTTATTTAAAATAATATTTAATTAACAATCATGATACATTTTAAATTTTACTTAAGGTAGGCGAATACCCAAAATTCTAAAATTTTTACTATTGGTTTAATCTTTTCCGAATTTGGCATAGTGATTGCAAATATAATGAACAAATGCTTTTTGGGAATTTTTTTTTATTTAAATATAATTGATTTATTTTAAACGGTGTTTTTCAACTAAAAAAAGGGGTTTACGCCAACACTCCTAGCATAAAAAGTTTCACATTAATTTACCTGAAATTTTTTACAAGTGTTATTTCAATATATATCTGTGCCATGAACCTCTAACATCTGGTGTAAATATACAAGTTTTTTTTAAAAAAAATGTCCAAGTGTAAGTTAATCGAAAAAAAAATCCTTTTTTGTGGTTAATTTATAACATTTTTCTTAATAATTTCTTTTCTTGTAATTTGTATGTAACTCTAGAGGGTCATTGCATGCATCAGTTCAAAACGAAGAATTTAACACATAATTAATGCTTATAGGATGAAAAATCAATGTGGTAGACTTGGTAGCGTAAACCTCTTTTTTTCGTAGAAAAACACCGTTTAAAATAAATAAATTATACTGAAATTTAAAAAAAATGACGAAATAGTATTATTCATTATATTTGAAATCACTATGCCAAATTTGGAAAAGATTAAATTAATAGTAAAAATTTTAGAATTTGGGGGAATTTTGGGTATTCGCCTACCTTAACGTGATACATTTAAAATTAACTTATAAGCTTATAATAAAAGTTTTGTTAACCATTTAAAAACGTCTGTAACCAAATGGGTTAAGGTTTTCATTAAAATATTCAAATTAATGTAAAATTGTGTTTTTCGTGTTTTGTTTTAAATACAGATTTAAAAAACATATTTCCCACCTACTTCTGAAAACAACTACTATTACGCTTTTTCTTTACTATATATCTAATAGATAACAGATTTTATTGAAAAAATTCGTGTACTTTATTTTCAAATTTCTAGATAGAATCTAATTTTCCTTCGATAACAAAAGGCAACACTGCAAAAAGAAAATCAATATCTTTAGGGAAAAGTTGTTTTCCTTGAAATTTAAGTTAAACTTATTTATAACGTTAGTTTGTAATTAATTTATAATTCGATACCTTATTTAGATAAATATAATCCAATCTAGGTAACTTGCAAAGTTATAACTGGTTGGTATTACATAACTTTAACAATTAAGTAGGTAAACTAAAATTATTATTTTTTAATTATTTTGTAGTGGAAACAGCTTATAATTTGTAGAAAAACTGTTGTTGTTTAATGATTCTTGCAGTAATACGATTCTGAAACGAATAGCTTAATACGACTAAGTTTAATTATAGTAAAATGTGTTAAAATTAATTTTACTTATTAATGAAAATCCCAATAAATGTCAAAACACATCATAAACACACAAATGCAATTTTAAATAGTCTAGATACTGTTTGAAGTTTTCGTTAGCATCGTTAAGCGAAAATTTGCCAGCGCTAATTTTAACTAGCTGAATGTTTTCTGATTGTAAATATGATGTAAATGTTTCATGAATGTAAATGTAATGTAACTTCCATGGTGACAATTGTATAAAATTATTTCTTATAAAAATATGAAGCTCTGTTGCATTATATATTTGTCAAGACATACAATTTCTATTAATTGCTTTATATAAATGATAATTGAGAAGTTGAAATGTTACAACTGTAAAAAAAATGGCGTTTCAAAATAATGTTGGACAAGTAACTTTGTTTTTTTTTACATATAAGAATAAATTTGTCGTTTTAATGTTTATTCAATAGGTACTTTAGAGCTGGGAAAAACATGCTTAAAGTGTTTCCTGCATCTCTAGGGTCAATAACACTTTTAATTTTTTATCTTTTAACACATATCTGAAATGAAGTTAGATATTTTACTTATTTATTTTAACTATGCAAATCGTACATGCTTATCTAAGTGACATCCACAAATCCAAGTAAAATAAGAAAATATATAAAAGTATCGCATTTTTAACATCTTTTACATACTTTAGAGATATTTATCACTTTCCGTATGCATTTCATAGAAACGTGCACATATCCGATCGACAATTACTGCGCTACAAATGATATTATTTGTTATTTCAATAACAATATTTTCGTTAATAGGTTCTTGAAGCATCTATGAAATGAAAATGTTAAAATTCTTCATATTTTTAATAAATATCCTTAAAACTCTATTTTGCGGTTATCATTTAAGTTGAATTTATAAACAGATACAATTGTTTTTATTAGATTTTTTATGAATCTTTAAATTCCATTTTTTAGACAAATATTTAATTCAAGAGAAATGAAAGCTTACCATCGACGTTTAAAAGACTGTCAGTGTACGATTTCTTAATAGTAGCAAATACCAAAATCAAATTTTGTAAATAATGATGGAAAACCGTACTTACGTAAAAACAAGTTCATGTAATCGTGACAAAATACGGACTTAAATTTTAGTAAAAAAGTAAAAATAATCGAGTCGTCGTCGAAACTAATATTAATAAACAATTATTAATAAGCTTTTATGGAAATTATTCAAGAAAATTTGGTATGTTTCAAGAAAATTAAGGACGAATAATGACTACTTATTCTGTATGAAAAAGTTTTATGTGTTTTGAAGTAGATACTGAGCTTAAGAAGACCAATTTTTTTGTTTGAAATGTAAAGTATTTGCTCAAATTAACTTTGTGAAAAAACTAAAAATAAAAAAGTGACGCGGATGCGTCCGTCATAGGAGGATCTATCTTAAAAACCATATGTGTATATAGTATTCAATATACATTTTGGTGGCGAGGGTTTTACAAATTTTGTAAAAATTGTTTTTTGTTTTGAAATTAATCGGTTGGTTGTCCTTCCTATTACATTGAAAAATAAGGAAATTTAATGCAAGTATTCAGATTTTAAATAATGTAATGAGTTGTTCAAAGAGTACAATAAGCTTTTTATTAAGTTATAAATATTCCTTATTTCAGCAACATTAAAACTATATGGGGTCGAATATTTTTTAAAAAATAGATGTAGCTAATATACTGTTTAAATTAAAGAAGTTCTTTCAAATTCATTTAGAAAAATGCTCGCTATTTTTCAATCTGAAAGTTGTTGAAAAGTTCACTAAGAGGCTTATTTTTTAAAAAAAAACATAATCGCAGATCATTAAAGAAATTTTTATAATTGCTTGAAAAAAATACGACTTTTATATTATAATTTTAATACCAGACGCGTGCTAAGAGTTAGACTTTTTGAAATTGTTAAAAAAAATACTCTTTTTTCATTCATTAATAATTTTTAAAAAAAGTACTTTTTTCACTCAAAAGCAGGGAGAAAAAGTACTTTTTTTCCACCCTTTTCATAAGATAGCAATATTTCAAGTGAAACTTTATTTCAAAGTATTAATTTTAATTGTAACATTGGAGTTTTTATTGATGCTTATGTTTTGTACTATAGTTATATCGGAACCACTGTTGATGTGTTTCTCTTCTGAAAGCTAAACACTTTCAATTTGTTGTTGAAAATCCGAATAAGAATCCGTTCAAATATGTGACACTTTAAACTAAAAACAACAATTTGCCTTTTGTAGTTCCAGAGATTTATCTATCTGCTTTACACTCTAAAAAATAAATGCTCAAAAACGACGAAATTTTTCTTAGTTTTGACGATTCCGTTACTGGCAAATGCTCCGAGTTTTCGTTTCCTCAAAGTGAGGAAACGAATTAACGAACGTTATTTTTGAGGATTATTTATTGGAAACGTTATTTTTATGAGGATTTGAATGTCGTCTAATCTAAAGAAATAATTCGTCATTTTTGACCATGTGAGTACAACAATGATATTCAGTTTTTTCAAGATCAAGATACAGAATCGTCAAATCACGATCGTAAAAGTGAGGATTCGCGTTTACTCAAAAGTCACGTGATAGTTTGACGAAACAATCCTAAAAATTAACGAAATGAGGCTTGAGGATTCATGAATCGTCTAAAATGAAAGTGTTATTTCTGAAAGTGTACGTAAAAAAATTATGCAAACGAGCTATTTTTGAACTAATGATATTTGAATTTTTCCCACGTAATTATAAAATGTAGTGTTTGCAACGCTTGTGAAAAGTAAACTTAAAAAAAAATTCATTATTTCACTCTCTTTAAAAAGTGTTACTTTTCAGACTAGTTGCATAAATAACTATTTTTAATAAATTCCTAATATTTTTTAAACACTTAATTGATATGAATAGTATTACAATAAAACTTATTTTTTTGTTGAACTACAAAGTTTGAAATTATAAAATTTCAGCACGCCTTATCAGCTTTCTTTAAAACTGCCCCAAGTTTCAAGCGCAAATAAAACTTAAATTAATAATATTGAGAAGAAAAATGTAATTTAATGTGGAAATTAAAGCTGAATTGCTTAGTTTGATAAGATAATAGTTTCACGAATCATTAAACAAAGACGTTCAATCCATAAAATTTTTTTTTTACAAGTTTTCAGTTTTTATATACTTAAAACATATTAAATAAATTTATAAACTTTGATAAGCAAGGACATGTTCACCCAAATACATTTCAGGAATTTGCAAGCAATTTTAGTACTGTATTTACAATAGTGAAATTGGATGACATTTTCAAATTTACAATCTTAAGTACTTCTAAAAACTATTTAAATAATGTTTCGAGAAACCATATATGCTATGGTTTCTCTTAATATTTTATGGTTTACAGTAATGAATCACATTCTTGCACTGGAAAACTTAAAAGCAAATCATTGTCTGTAACTATATTATCATCCTTTTAATTATGTGATTAAAATACTAACACAAAACCCACACATATAAGTTCTATTTCAAAAATTAAATCCACAACCTAAAAATTATGGCGACATTTAAAGTGCCTGAGTCACATTTAGCAAGAATTATGTATCCTGAAAGTGACGCGAACGAGTCATGGTCTTTCCGAAAATCTTGTTCTCTTCGGAGGATAGCTCTATAGACAAATGGCTCTAAAACGTGTACCAATATTACGTTCGAGACATGCTAAGCAAGGATGTCCTTCGCTATTGGAATTTATTTGACAACGAGAGGAATTTTTCCGCCATCTTGTAGAATTCACGTGTTCGAGGGATCGTATTCCTTTCACGTTATTTGAGCAGTAAAGCGCTGATTGTTTGACATCGTAAATGTAATTAAGTGACACGATGCGATAGTAAGCATCGCTTTTAATAAAGATTGTATTTATAGTTGTACAAATAAAAAAATTTGTTTTTGGAATCGAGATTTGTTCTAAATTTATGTATATTTAAATTATTTATTAAGAATTGTAATGCATATTTTTAATTGGAACATACGTAATACATGAAAATTGTATTAAATTAGACTTAGAATATTTAGTTTAATTTGCATTTTGTTAAAAGAGCTTCATTAAATTATTTTGCAAATAGTATACTGTTAAAATTTCGCACTAGATTTCACAAAAATCAAGAAAAGCAGTTCCTAGTGTTATGTGGTGAAAAGTCTCAGCATACTTTTGGAAATATGTAGGTTGAACAATTTTAAAGGTTTTGGTTTCTGATATCTAGAAAATGGTTCAACCTATAAAACCGAAAAAATAGTGAAACGTTTCGCCTTACATCCTTTGCAGCCATTAGGAACCATTTTCTTCTGGTGAAACCAAGTAAGAAATTTTTTACAACGTATTATAAAATTTTATTTAACAAAATGTTGATATTCAAATGGTTCTACCAATTTAAAATTTTCTGATGAATTATGAGCTTCTTTTAAACTCCAATATTCGTTATATTGTTTTAATTCATTATGGTTTGAACTTTTCATTCTTGATGACTTAGATACAAATTAAAAAGATTAAAGTCACTTTCAAGATCTTGTATACGCGGGCACATGGCATGCTTGGTCAAGACACGCAAATAAGCGTTTCTCGGTAACCAACCCTTAACCCTTTCTAAGAACCCATAAAAAAAAAAGAGATACACCGCCCAATCAATCCGCCGGCCTCACTTAGCGATAGCCGAGAGAAAACAGACACTACAGGGTTAAGAAATAAAAAGAAAAAACCTCGACCAAAGAGTTCCGACATGGGTTCTTGTAATGTCAGCAGGAATAAGAGTCCCCGGCGACGACATACGGTTAATAACGAGGAGTCGTCTCGGGTTCGTCTTTTCCAACCACTTGTGCGTTTGGGTGTCTCGGTGAGAGATCCACGCTATGGGCCTCAAGTGGATTTTGTCGCGAACGGTTGGTCTGTAAGGTTGCTGATTTACATTGTCACTGATTTAGCTGTAATATAAACACGTTATTACTATAATAACCTTTTATACACCAACGTTCCACTTGTGGAACATATTATTTAACCTGTTTTATAGCCCGGAATAATTTTAGATGTGAAAAATTAAATTACACGAAAAGCGAATTTTAAAAAATCGTTGTACATTTTTTTTAGGAATATGGCATTGATGCTGTTTAAGGCACCTTTTCCAGTAAAACTCTTAACATTTTAGTCTCATAACCTTAATTCAGCGCCATCTGAAAGGGTCTTAAAGGGTTAAAAAAGTTAGATATAAAATACTTTTGAAAAATTAAAATATTTTTGCTGAAATACTGACAAATTTAAGATAGCTTATCATTTAGTACTAGTAATGATAGTATAAAGATCATATAAAGTTAAATTAATATTGTTAAAGGTGTAAGATTGTATTTTTTTAAAAATAAGTTTGGTTTAGTAGAAATTTGGATAAATATTAGATATCTTTGGTTTTTTAATCAAATATTTTTCTAAAATTGTTACAGTAATTATGAATATAATGCACGCTAAAATAATATTATTTAAAGGATAATTGTTATTAAGTATTAATTATGTTATTTAGATGGAAAAAGTTAAGTTGCCGTACAGTCATTATGTATTTCATAAACGCTCAAAGCGCTCAAGATTAGTTGAAAAAATGTAATACTTGAAAAGTTGTATAACAATATAAACTTTAACATTAACATTAAAAACTTTTTACAATTGGAGTACAATGTCTTTAATATTAATTTTTTTTAAAAAAAAGTATGTTAAAAATGTTAATTAAAATTTCTTTCAATTTATCTAGTTTAAATGTGTGTGACATACGTTAAAATTTAACAATAAAGCACAATTGTTTGGACAAATCTTTCAGGACTTTCAGTTTTTGCTACTTTTAATATTGATACAACATTAACAAAATAGGTACTTTTATTATTATTTAATATCAAACTAGGTACTTACATTATTTATTATTTAAGGGTTTAAAAAGCCTATTAATCGACTTTTCAACATTCAAAAACAGACTTCAGATTCCTTTTACATTTTAATTATTTAACTCCATATAATAACAGATCAAACAATTAAGAATGTCCAAAACCCATAATTTTTTTGTCTCAAAATTGAATTATAAAATAATAAAGTGTAAATTAACAGAATTAAAGCTATTGTCCATCTTTTAAAATTAAAAAACATATTAATTTTTGATTGTATAGATTAATTTGACTTTTTAATTTTTTAACTTTACTCAGCAACAAGTGAAAAATAAATGTCCTTGACAAATGACAGTGATTGCGCCCTCTAGAAGGGAGAGTGTAGACTTTATAGCACATTACCCAGCTCGCCAGAAGAGACAGTCACACGATACACACAAAAAAGGACGACACAAACACAAAGACAACTAACAACATTCATTGACAAGCACAAAAAACCATGCCATTACCGGGATTCGAACCCGAGCCCAGCAGCTCCAAAGGCTAGAACACTAACCATTGCTCCGGCCGGTAATAAATGTCCTTACTCCGTTTTCTATACGGAGAAAATTTTCTGTCACTTGGTTTTCTTTTTTCTCTCGGATATTAATAAGATGAGGCAAGGCGTTTTCTGCTCAGTGTCTTTTTTGGAGGTACCGTCAGTGCGGGTAACTTTGGCCAAAATCATAGTTTTTTTTACAAAAGAAGAAAAATTTAACTACAAAAACGATTTAAACACAAAAAAATCATGATGCATTCTAAGTATTGTACTTTTAGGAATAATTTTCGAACATTTTTGTTGAGTTTTATAAATTAATAAAAAATTGGCATTGCTTTAAAAAATTAGGACACTGTTAAGAGCCGGGCGGGTAACTTTGGCCACCCATGAAATACATAAGAAACATACTTTTTAACATCATTAAAGCCTGTGTTACCGAAATAAATAGCAATATTAAAACGTTTAAACCAAAAAATAACAAGGTTATAAGACATTATAGTTATTAAAAATTGCATATAACTTAACATTTACATTGCAGTGCATCGTGGAATGGCATTACACGATGAATACTAGTATTCCTTGTCGCTTAAAAGAAAAATAAACTTCTATTTTAATAAGGAAAAAGAATTTTTTTGAAGCAAGATTTAATAACAAATATTTTTATAAAGAGCAAACGATTTTATTATGAAAGGGAAAAGAAATAATCTATTCATAATTAGGAATCTGAAAATGTTTACCTTTCGACATTTGCGATTTTGAGTGGTATACGTTTTTTGCATTATATCTTTATCTTTTTAATGTTTAAAAGTGTGAGATTTTTTTTAAATATCTAAAAAATGAGTAATCATAAAAGTAAGAATTTTTCAAAAGTAGTTAAACAGAATACACTTTTACATATTTTTTTTTAAAGTGCAAAGTTCCATAAAGAAATATTTACATCTATGGCCAAAGTTACCCGCATTCATCGGCAAAAGCTTCTCAATTACAAATATTTTAGTATAGCATAAAAAGTTTTCAACTTAGAATCAAACAAGTGGTGTAATATTCTTCCCCATAAATAAAAGAATCGAATAGAGTGTTTTATTTAAATATTTTCAGTGTTCTTTTAAGTGTTCCAGACAAAAGTTGGAAGAGATAGATTTTTGTAATTTTATGCTCGTAAGAATGAAAACAGCATTTGAAGTATTGCCAGATTTAGAATTAGAACTTTTTTTATATGAAATGAAAGGCGATGTTTCCACCTTTCCAAAAATGTAAAACCTTTTAAGATTAGATCATTTTATGAAGAGAAATTAAGAAACAAATCTTTTTCCGACGCGTGGCCAAAGTTACCCTCCGTGGCCAAAGTTACCCGCTTTGACGGTAGTAAAAAAGGGGATTTGCCTCCGAGATGTCACATCTGGCTATGGGGTGAGAGCCGTGAGAGAGTATGCAAAGAGTAGATAGCGATAAAGCCAAAAGCGCCGTCGTGATATCGTTATAACTTAGTAATTATGTTTTTAATCTTCTGTTGCCATTTGGGAAAATACACTTTAATCCTCTTTCAAATAATTGTAATTCTTGGTTAATTTATCGATTTTTTTGGTAGATATATTAAAGTTTCAGAATTAAATAGTTGATTAATTAAAAAAAATGATTTTATGTTGTATACGATTAAAATAATTCAATTTAGCAAAATTTAATGCATAGTACTCAATTGTCCATAGCGTTGACAAGGGTTTAGAATTTAATGTAAAATAAGTAGTCGGGCGTACAGAATTTAAAAAATATTTTTCCTGTTATGTAGGACTGTCAAAAATCTAATAATAATTTTTTTTTTATTAAATATTAAAATCATGCATTAGACGGTTAATATTGTTTTAGCTGCTGCTAACACTCTTAGAACCTCCTTATAATTAGCTACCCAGTTTATACCTGCGTGTCTAAAACCAATCTCTAGAATTTAGAACTTGTACAATTGAGTAAATAAACTATAAATCGATTAAAAAAATATTTAAGGAAGAAATGTGAGTTAATTTTTAAGTATAGATTTTGTCGTTCAAACCTTTAAATATATTATTCAACTTTATAGGACCTTTATACTATCATTACTAGTACTAAATAATAAGCTTCAATTTGTTAGTATAAAAATATTTTAATTATCCAAAAGTATTTAATATCTAACTTTTTTTTAAATATACTAATAACGTGTTAATGTTACAGCTAAAAGTGATTGTGTAAAATATGTAAATTCGTTTTTTGGTTTATTTTATTTAAATGTGATTAAATATAATTGAACTTAAAGTTGTACGTATTTACATAACAGCAGGTTTTAATGTATAAAGTGCTCAGTAATTTAAATGTTCCAAAAATGATTTTTTTTCGACAATCGTTACAATGAAATATATCGCAGAAAAACTACACCGAGTATTAACATTTCAATTATTCCGCCACCTCTTAAAAAAGAAACGAAAACAATGACGCAAACACGTTTTTGTAATAAAATAAAAAATTTCAACACCTCAATTATAAAAATAGCGCTGTTTAAAGAGAACAATAGTCACAAAACGCCCACTTCCTCCCATATATGCAAACTGACTAAAAGCAGGAACTTTTCAATAACCACCAAAAAAAAAATGATCCAAGTAACGTTTAAAAAGACTCACTAGCAACATAAATTTTCTTGCATATTAGCACACGCACCTTAAAAAAAAAAACTCCTTTCAGGGTTCCATAAAATAATTTACAGACGTAAAATCGAAAGAAAAAAATCTCTGAGCTACCTGGAGGTCGGTAGTTTTGTTCTTTCGCAAGATAAGCTATTTTTGATATTGTTATTTATTAAACAGTTATATATTTGTAATCCTTTTTTGGGTTGGTGGTGTGTTTTTAATACAGCTGAAATATAAAAATCACTGTATAAATAATCGGGCTAGAAGCATAATAAAATTGTGTTAAAAACATCAATGTAGTGGAATTTTTTAATAAATTAGTGAATAAAAAAATAGTGAAGTAACTACTTGCAACGCAATGTAAGACAAAAGACAAATATATGACAAACTTAAAAAAGAAAAATAATAATCGGTTTAAAATTTTAGCGTGACAATGTGACATGATTTGTTTCAATATTAAAGCTCGATTTTTTGTTAGTTTTGTTTCTATTTTCTTTATAAATTTTAACATTTTCAAAAAATTTAAATCATTACATAATTTTGCTAGCTTCTTTCTTTACAGTATCGCCAGTAGGCATATGGAATTCTTGGAAGTTATTCTTAAATTGAATATAGATCACCCAAACATTTCACAATATTTTTAAATAAAAATGAAATCGGGGGAACTGGACTTCCAATGCTATGACTTTCAATTTTGAAAAATTGTTATAGTGCTTTAATTTTTATAAAAAATTAAAAATATTAAGTTATTAAAAGGGTTTTTTCCTGCAAAAAAAATCGCTATTTTCCATATTTTTTTTAATGGGGCGCCTGTCTCTCTTGATTTGGATAATTGAAGTTTTTCTCTATGCAGGTCACAATCTGATCTTTCCAAAATAACAAGTGACAAAACAACTCCCAAACATTCAATGTGCGTCATTTTCCCCAAAAGCAATTGGTGGAGATTTATTGAAACGTGCGCGAACTCCCCCCTCCCCCACCTTGAGTTTTTACGCCAACTTTATGCAGTCCCGACTGCAAGATTTTATTACCCAATTAGTAGGGCATAACCACGTGAGCGCTCTGCCTCCAGCCAGCTTTAGTAGGATGCGTGGGGCCTGGACAGGTTAGAGAAAACTTTTCTTAGTTGCACGCATACCTGCGCGGCTAATTATTATGGAGATATGCCGATGGAGGAAAATTTGTCCTGTGCTGGAAGAACACTAAAAAAAAATGAATGCTCAAAAACGACGAAATTTTCCTTAATTTTGACGATTCCGTTACTGGCAAATGCTCCGAGTTTTCGTTTCCTCAGAGTGAGGAAATTTGAATCGTCATTTTATGAGGATTTGAATGTCGTCTAATCTAAAGAAATATTTCGTCATTTTTGAGCATGTGAGTACAGCAATGAGATTCAGTTTCCTCAAAATCAAGATGCAGAATCGTCAAATCACGATCGTAAAAGTGAGGATTCGCGTTTACTCAAAAGTCACGTGATAGTTTGACGAAACAATCCTCAAAATTAACGAAATGAGGCTTGAGGATTCATGAATCGTCAGAAATGAAAGTGTTATTTCTGAGAGTGAATGTATAAGGTTTTTTTTTGAAGTTATAGTTTGTGGTTTACTGGTTCTTGTTTTGTAGTGTTGGGGGTAGCGTTGATTGTATAAATATTTGAATGGACAATTTGTATAAGGATTACTTCTTCATCCCAAAAATATATTCGTATCTTTAACACTCATACATTATGGGAAAAATACTGAAAAAAATTTAACTACATTGGAATTTAAATAATTTCAATTTTTAAAATTTTTTGCCATATGGCGAAAACCAACTACAAAATTCCAATTTTAATAAGAATGACTAGAAAACTACTAAATATATTTTAAAATAACCCTCTTGAACTATAATTATTTTTTCCAGACAACTTATTTGTTTATTTAGTATAATATTATTATAGGGGAAGGTGGGTTACCTCGGACCTATTTTGACTTTTCAATTTTTATTTTTTTAATTGCTTGCAAAAAGTGAATAAAAATATTTTTACTGAATACTTTATGTTGTTATATACAACATATATTTATTTTAACATGTTATTTAAATGATTTCAACTATTAAAAAAATAAATACAGAAAATTGTAATTAGGACCAAGGTACACCACCGGCGGTGTACCTTGGTCCAACCGGTAGTGTACCTTGGACCAATTATTAATAGGTATAGAGACCCGATTTACAGTCCGAAAACCAATATTTATTAGCCACATAAAATTCAAAAATACATTTTACAACCTACTCTTATTTCTAGCCAAAATTGTAGTAATTGGTTATGTTAGGTCAATTGGCCCAGTAAGGGGTTTTATTGCCTTAGTTTTTTTAGTGCCCTTTTGGCTTTTTCAGCTGCAATGCAATCTTTCTCGGGTGTATTCGTTAAAATGCAGCATAAAATTAAACTGTTATTTTATGCCATAGAAAAACATTTGGCTATCTTTCTGTCTTAAATTTGAAAAAAAAAAAAAAAAACTCAAATATTTCCCCCTATGTTTATTCAACTAGGCCTAAACGTAAAAAGGATGTTCTGCTTAGATATTTATTATAAAAAATATCTTTTTAGATGAGCATGCAATAATTATTTTCTATATTATATCAATATGGTAAAAATTTTATAGGCTTCCATAAATCTAAATAATTAACTACAAAAAAATTCTTTATCACATCATATCAAAATTTCTTACAAATTTCCATTTTTCTAGATTTTACAAATCAGGGTTGCATATTAATAGCTTAAAATACTTAATTTTTCAAAGGAAAGAATTTACTTGAATTTTAAAAAAGGTTTTCAACAATCTGAAGCACATAAGACCTATAGTAGTGTACCTTGGACCAGTCCAAGGTACACCACTTGTATTAGGTTCGAGGTACACCACTTGGATATTAAAAACAAAATAGTTAATCACCAAGTTAAGGTTAGACTTAACTTAATTTCATCCACACTGTTTTATAGCTAAAACTTTGCTTTATATTGCATAACCATCGTTTCTGAATAAATACTACATGTTTGAGTATAAAATTACACTAAAGAATCTGACAAAAATTTACTTTTGAACTGTGAATTTAGTTTTTCGAAACCTCTTTAATAAATTGACCTTTTAAACAAACAGATAGAACTTCACTGAGATCCCTGGAAGCAAATACTTTAACTGCATGTGGTGTTGTTTCAATATCTAAGCTAATCGAGCTAGAATCAGCATAGGTTCGAGGTACACATACGTCCAAGGTACACCACTTACCCCTACCTTGAATACTGCCAAAAACGTAATTTACAACAGTTAATAACTTCACTCTTTAAATGTTGAATACACTTTTACTACTGTTATCTATGAGTGTCATTTTCATTAGTAACTATAATAATTAGCACGCATACCTGCGCGGCTAATTATTATGGAGATATGCCGATGGAGGAAAATTTTTCCTGTGCTGGAAGAATGTATAAGGATTTTTTTTAGGAGTTATAGTTTGTGGTTTACTGGTTCTTGTTTTGTATTGGGGGTAGCATTGATTGTATAAATATTTAAATGGACAATTTGAACGGCCATGCCTATGATGATGTCGCAACTGCACTCTTAAAACGAACGAGCGATTTTAACTCAGTCTGATTAATTTTCACTATTTCAGTTTGGAAAATGCACTTCTCCTTTTGGAGTGGATCCTTTGTGTGTTAAACCTCCGACAGGATCACTCCAAACGAGTGATTTTAACTCAGTCTGAGTTAATATTCACTCCTTTCCTGTGTCGAAAATGCACTTCTCCAACTGGAGTGGATTTCACTCTTTTGTTTTAAGAGTGTACGTCAAATGTAATCTTGTGACTCACAAACAAACCACTCAGGAGTTATTAATTCGTCCAAATGAGAACGGTCACGTCTATCAAAGGGACCTTTCAACGTCAGGCATATATTTTATAAGACTAAGCAAAAGGGCTTAAAAATTTTAGTGGTCCGAATGGTATCAATTTCAGAAATCAATTTAGAATTAAATTGATTCTTCAAAATTATATTTTCATTCAAAAATTAAATATTTATGTTACAATATTTGGTCTGAGGCACACCTATACTTAACAAAAAATAAGTAAGTCTTAAAATAATCTGATTAAACAGTACTCTTGAATATGAATTTATTGTTGATACTAATTTTTAATTCTATTAAAAGATCTTCAGATTATTGATTTGCTACATTTAGTTCTAAAATAGCACTATCAATATAAATAGTAAAATATTGAAACAAAATAATTAGCTTAGTTCTTTAAAAAAAATTTACTTTCCTCTTTCACTGTTAAAAATTTCAGTTCAACGTTGAACCAAATATTATTGAAAAATAAAGAAATTCTGGCAGATACACCATAAAATGGTTCAACCAAATATCACATTCCGGAAATAGGCTTGCTTTCACGAAAAATTGGTTCGACTTCTACGCCAATAGCACGAAAGTTTGGTTCAACTTCTACTAACTGCAACCGACAATTTAACGGTTTTCTCAAAAGCTGGCCCCATGAGTAGTACTGCTTCTGCTTGATAATTGTCCCGTCTGTAGCCGAGTGGTTATGACATCAGCCTAGCGATTCAACCATCTCAGAAGAGCGTGGGATCGAATCCCATCTACTGCCAGTCATCCTAAAAATCGGATCTCTTTGCTGGAAATAAGAGAAAAAATCCTCAATTCATCACGGATGGGTACGAGTACACTGGGACACACGTGCTCGTTAAATCTGTGCGGTCTAAAGTCCCTACGACGTAAGCTTATACGATGTGCGAAATACCATTTTTTTACCTTTTACTATTGTTAAGCATTGGCAGAACCTTATTATGGTTCATCCTATCACTATAGTTACGCGTTGGGAAAATCCCGCTTATGGTTCAACCTCTCACCATAGTTACGCAATTTGAAAAACCGTTTTATGGTTCAACAGTCTATCAAATAATGGTTGCAGCAAATTTGAACCAAATTTTGGTTCAACCTTGAACTATTATTTTTAACAGTGTTTGGGTAAAATTAGAAAAAATATGCTTCCCCTATCCGAATTTATACTTGCCGTGGGGAAGTCTTGCAATAAATTCGGATACAATGCATCACGATTTCAACATTACAAACCCTTTTCTACACAAAAACACCCTCGCCCTGTACCCCAATAGCCGTCGCCTGCGTGTCTTCTCATTAGGATCCGGCCAATCGAATTTACGAGCCAAGTGGTTGCTCGTAAAATGTCCCCATCGCCAAACGTACGTGACCGGTTTCCCTAAGAGAAGGGACGATCGTTATTTAATTAGAATAATCGCCGCCAACGATTAATAGCGCGTTTGCGGTCACGAATACGGGAGTCGGCCGACTGGGAGGGCCCGTCGGTCACGATGGGGGGAAGGGGGTCTGTTAAACGTTTTTGTTTCATTTATTGTTGGTCTGTCTGAAGAGGGTTTT